>BSBN01000887.1:11219564-12439129 GCA_027924645.1 Cunninghamia lanceolata
GTGAGGAATCAGCCATGGCTTTTGAGTCTAACTATGTTTTCCCCTTTGAGGATGAGAATGAGCCATCAATTGAGCATGAGGAAGTTAGTGCTTATCAACAACAACCTTAGGGTAGGCATAACTACAACTTAAGGAATAACTCAAGCAGATCTGTTGATCCTTTGACTACCTCATTGCCTCCAAACAATTTCAATACTCCACCTAATCCCAAGGCAAGTAATAACCCTGGACTCCCCAAGTTCGATGCTTAATATCTGACACCACATAACACAACATCAAAAACTACAAATCCACTTCCTGAATCTGACAAATTGGTTACATATCTGGCAGATGAAATGAAAAAGGTAAAGATCAGCCTGCCAATGTCAGAGTTACTTAAAACCCCTGCTATCAAGAATGCTTTCATGAAATCATTGGACGGTTCTGCTCAAAAGGAAGATAGCCATACCCCGAGCCAATTTAAAAGTAAAGATCATGTTGCCAAGGACGTTAACATCAAGCCTAAAACCTCAGCTACTATTCAAGCTGCAGATGCCTCCCACATGACCCTATACAAAGACAAGAGTGAGTCACCTCCTTTCCTCCTACCACAAGGATGTTTGGTAAAAATTTGCACAACTGCTTAGTAGACTCAGGAGCATCTACCAATGTAATGCCCCTATCCATATGCAACGCTTTAGGGTTACATCCTGCTAAATCATTGAAGAAGGTAACACAATTGGACAAAATAGAGGTAAGTGTGGTAGGAGAACTAACCCACATTCACATGTAGCTAGCATCAGATCCTAGAATCTAGCACTATATTGATATTCAAGTAGTAGATATACCTGATATATATGGAATGTTACTCAGCAGAGACTAGTCAAAAACCCTCAACGGATACATGTCAACTGATTTCAGCCATATGTGGCTACCTTGGAAGGGTATACCAAATTAGATAAAGATTGAAGTTGAACCTCGCATGAGACACATGATCACCAAATATAACAGAACCAATGAAATCATGTATGTGGATGTGGAACCTGGAGTTTACTCCATCAAACCTCAAACCGCCAGCATAGAAGAAATCCTGATGCTTGACATACATGATCATAATGGTGACCTTTGGAGTGATGAAATAAATTCAGAGCCTGATTGTAATCTTGGAAATAAAATAGAACTGGATCATTTCAAGAAATTTGAGATGCATTTGTTTAGACAGGTGAAACGATGTCAATTATTAAGTGTGCATGTTCATGCTATTCTGATTGATGGATGGTGCAGGTTGCATGATGAGGCTCATTCTGAAAAAACTTGTGATGCCTGTTTAGACATATTGGAATTGGAACAAGCATATGGTGAAGCATCTTCACCCATGGTGAGTTCCACGGATAACGATCGTGATGCTAATTTATGTTTGTCTCCTACAGGAACAAGAGGATGAGGATGAAGGTTCTGTCTAGATGACAGAAGAGATACTGGTATGCAACGAGGGTAATTATAAGAACAAGAAGAAAATCATCCCTAGGAGTGATTGTTTAGTGGAGTCAGATTATGAGTTATCTGACGAGGATAGTGGAAAAAATCTATCCAAGTTCGAGGAGTTTCTGTCAAAAGAAATCCAAAAGATGACGCAGCAGCGTAGGCCTCCCCAAGATGCCTTGATTGAGAAGTGGTGCAAGTTGCATGAGGTACCTCACTCGGAGACATCTTGCTCGTTGTGCCTGCATATCTTGAGAAGGCATATGCTGCCTGGTCCAGGGAATGTTCCTCTTGGTGATAAGAGAAAAGAAGAAGTATCAGCTCCCCATAAAGCCAATGAGGTGGTGTCTGAGAAAACTGGGACACCAAAGCTAAAATGGATATCTAGTGGTGCGGCTGCCAAAGCCAAAAGAAAGAAGGAAGCATCAGACAAGCTTTTAGCTGAGGATGAGCCATGGATCCTCAGATTTGACGGATCCAAGTCAAAACAAGGAGCTGGAGTAGGAATAGACCTCATTGACCCATCTGGAAAATCCTATTTGGCAGCGTACAGATTGCAGTTCCCATGTACAAATAATGTGACAGAATATGAAGCTTTAATTCATGGGATATTGTTCACTCTTAGGAAGAAGGTGAAAATTCTCATGTCTATGGGGACTCAGAATTAGTTGTCAGACAGGTAAGAGGTATATACTCTTGTAATTACAGGAGGCTGTCCAATTACAGACACAGGGTGTGGGACTTAATAGAAGAGTTTGATACATTCAATATCACCCATGTACCCAGAGAGCAAAACCACAGAGCAGATGCTTTGGCCTAGGCTACCAGTACTCTAGAGCCACTGTCCATATTGGGTTTAAAAAGATTTTTAGTTGAATTAGTATCAATTCCTTTGGTACCTAATAATGTAACTAATCTCCAAGTATTTGAAGATGATCAACATATATTAGATTTTATTTCTAATAGAGATGTTTTTGAGGCACAGATCATTGATGAAAAGAACCTAGAAGATCATGTCTGGGAGGAAGAAGAAATCCTGGAGCTGCCAAGTAACAAAATCCCTAGGGGAATGATAGAGCTGGAGAGAGCATTTGATTTGGACAGCATGTTGAAACAAAGCGATCTTCAAAAGGCTGATGAGGGATAGTACTCGTAGGTCGACCTTGGAAAAGGTGATAGAAGAAGAAATGTTCTAATTGGGAAGGTCTGTACAGAAGAAGAGTTGAAAGGGATAACTCAGGCCCTCAAAGATTACATCCATGTCATTGCCTGGACGTATGACGAATTGAAAACTTTTGATACATCAGTCATCACTCATACGATACCTGTGAAATTAGACGCCAGGTATCGTCAGATGCCAAGCCTTTTCGGAAAAAGCAAATACCCATCAATGCTTTACTGGGGCCAATCATTTTTGAAGAAGTTAAAAGACTGCTCGATGCCAGGATCATATTCCCTGTGAGACACTCCATGTGGGTGGCAAACCTAGTCCCAGTGAGAAAGAAGAATGGTGACATCAGATTGTGCGTGGACTTCAGGAACTTGAATCGAGCTTCTGAAAAGGATAATTATCCTTTGCCTTCTCTAGATGAAGTCCTATAGATTGTGAACAGTGCCAAGATGATGTCCTTCTTGGATGGTTTCTCTAGATACAACCAGGTGATGGTGGACAGAATTGATAGATTAAAAATTGCATTTACCCTGAAATGGGGGATCTTCGCCTACAGGCGCATGCCGTTTGGATTGATAAACGCTGGAACCACATTTCAATGAGCAATGGACATAGCCTTCAGAGGCTTGATTGGTAAGTGCATAGTAATATACATGGATGACTTAACGGTGTTCTCCAAAGATAGAGCGGACCATGTAGAGGACCTAAGAAAGGTGCTGAAGAAGTGCGAGCAGTACGGGATATCCTTGAATCCCAAGAAGTGCATATTTGGGATGACCATGGGGAAATTGCTAGGCCACTTGATAACTGAAGATAGGATCATCATTGATCCTGATAGAATAAAATCCATCATGAAGATACAACTGCTTGGAAGCAAGACGGAGCTCAAATCTTACTTTGGTAAGATTAATTTCATTAGGAAATTTATCACTGGCTTTGTAGAGATAGTCAGGCCCTTGAATGCCATGCTCAAGAAGGATGCTAAAATTGAATGGACCCCAGAAGCTAGAGCAACTTTTGAAGACATTAAAAAGGCCATATCAAATGCTCCAGTCCTAATTAGTCCAGATTACACCAAGGACTTCTACATCTACTCATTTGCTTCAGGACATACCTCTGCAGCAGTACTGACACAAAAAAATGAAGAAAAGGAAGAAAAGCCTATATCCTTCATGAGCCGCCCTTTCAGAGATGCAAAGCTCAGGTATATGGACATTGAAAGACAGGCGCTCACTTTGGTCCGAGCAATCAAGAAGTTCAGGCACTACATCTTGAGAAGTAAGGTGATTGCTGTTGTGCCTGATGCAGCAGTGAAAATGTTGCTAATGCAAAGTGAACCAGGTGAGAAGAGGGCTAAATGGATCACTGTCCTCCAGGAGTACGATATGGACATTACCCCTATGAAGCTGGTAAGAGGGCAGGCATTAAGCTAGATGATATCAGAGGTTGATCCCAATATCCTAAGCCAGCAGTATGTCGTAAATGCAAAAGATGACAGAGAATGGTACTCAGACATTAGGCACATCCTGACCACTGGGAGATGTCCCTCAAGATTGCAGGCCTCACAAAGGAGAGCCCTGAAGATAAGGTCACTAAAATTTATGTTAAAAGGCGGAGTCCTTTTCAAGAAAAACTATGAGGGGATATACCTAAGATGCTTAGAAAGATTAGAAGTAGATAAGGTGCTAACAGAATTACATGATAAAGTTGGGACTACATATGGGTCGTCCTTAGCCACCACTCATGCTATCCTCAGGGTAGGGTATTATTGGCCCACAATTTTCAAAGATACAGCTGAACACATCAAATGTTGTCATATGTGTCAGGTTGTTGCCAATAGAGAGAAATATGTTGCTCAACCTTTGCAGCCAGTGATGGAGGTGCACCCCTCTGCTCAATGGGGAATGGACTTCATAGGACCCATCAATCCTCCCTCATCCTTAGGCCACAGGTATGTTTTAACTATTACTGATTACTGTACCAGGTGGACTGAGGCTGTTAGCAGTAGGACATGCAATGTTGAAGATGTTATTAGGTTTTTGGAAACCAATATAGTGACCAGGTATGGAGTTCCATATGCTTTAGTATGTGATGATGGGCCTACTTTTGCTTTAATTAAATTGTCAAGTTGGGCTTTTGATCATGGGGTCATTTTAAAATTCTCCTTAAATTACTACCCCCAAGGGAATGGATTAGCAGAATCCACAAACAAGAGCCTATTAAACATCATAAAAAAGCTGATAGATAAGAACCCAAGGGAATGGAACACTCTATTGAAATATGCCTTGTGGGTAGATAGAACCAGGAATAAAGCTGCATTAGGAAATTCACCTTTTCACTTAGTATATGGGGTGGATCCCATCCTCCCTGTCAATTTAAAGATTCCTACACTGCAGTTTGCACAAGAGTACCTAGGCATAGATAATAAACAGGAAGTTAGATTGCTACAACTAATGCACCTAGAGGAAAAAAGAAGTGTAGCAATTAACCAATTTGCTAAACATCAGGCTGTTGTCAAGCACTGGTTTGACAAAAGGGCCAAAATCAAGGCTTTCAGGATCTCAAATCTGGTCTTGATGTGGGACAAAGTACATGAAAGGAAGGGTAATCTAGTAAATTTGACAAACTTTGGATAAGTGCCTTTCAAATTTCTGAAATTCTAGGAGACAGCACCTACATGCTCAAGTCCTTAACAAGTGAGGATGTTCCATTACCAGTTAATGGATAGCTCCTCAAACACTATTTTCAGGCTTGAGGATTGCATCATGACAGTCATGTGTATCATAGCGTACTTTCTTTGTATAGTTGTTTGTATAGTGGCTTTGTTTTTCTTGTTTTGTTTTGGTTGCTTTGTTTCCTCAGTAGGGATCTTTCTTTTGATTTAGAGTAACGAGTAGACTAACAACTACTGAAAACAATGGAAAATTTAGATCATTCAGGTTAATTGTTTGAAATCTACGCATAACTTGTTGTAACTGTCATGAATGTAGAAAGTTGTTTAGTTGTGAAATTTTGTATTCAAGGAATGTTTCTCACAATGACACACCTAAAATCCTTGGGTTTGTTGAACTTACCAGTGTAGATATTAGGTGAAAAATTAGAGGTCACCCTTGCTACCATTACAATTCTCAGCTTAATTTCAACAAGTGACCACTCCTTGCATCATCAAGTTACAAATGCAATACCTTATGAAATCTCTATAAAATACAAAAATAAATAAAATAAATAAATAAAATGGATTATACTGAAAATCTAGATTAAGCCATCTAAGTAACTCTACTGGGGCTATAGACGCTCGCTGGCAGTGGGGCTCTACTTAGGAGAATTGTAACGATAACCTTGCCGAGGCTATGGATGCTCGCTGGCAGCAAGGCTCTATCTGGTTGGCTATGAGGGAATGTCCTCACCTACATAGTCTAATATCAGTCACTGGTTTGTTCAACTAATCTTCAAGATGAGGCTTATTAACCACGTGCACCCACTTAAACTGAAATGAAAATTCATGCACCTTATTGAATACATTAAGTCCCAAGTTGAATGATGATTTGGAAGAAAAGATAGTTGGAAGTTATGAATTCATTTCATTTGGTTTTTGTTAATGGGTTGAATTTGATTGTTTTCTTTGGTTGCTAGTTGTTGTGATGTTCACAACACGCCCCATTTTACTCCTTAGCAAAATGAGGACCCCTGCTGTGGCTTTTTGCTTTTTGCTTGTGTGTGTCATTTTGCTTGGTGGTAAAGGGAAAAGTGAATAAAAATTGCAAACTTTGTTGAAAATGGATAAGAAATGCATTTCAGTACTAGTGCATAGTATGGTTGGATTCCTTGTCAAAAATGAGCTAGGGTTGCTTTTTGAACCATCTTAAAATTTGCCATATTTTGCAAGTTATGAGCATTTTGGTAAAATGTACAAGGGAAGGGTTTGTTGTTTGCACATACAAGTCTCTTTGTATATCAGGTTGCATATACAAGGCCCTTTGTATGTGAGTTCACTTGTACATAAAGACCTTTGTATATCGCTTTCCATATACAAAGTCATTTGTATATGCAAGGGTCATTTTATACTTGGTCGCATGAGTAGTCGGGTTCATATACAAAATCATTTGTATGTTTTTTTGCCTTGTATACATTTGGTAGAGTTTATGCATACATACAAGATGGACCCGAGGTGGTTTTAGGTTAAAATAAATAAATGTTTAAATCCATTACATGTATCTCACGTTTGTATGTGTGGCAGGTCGTAACATACAATGCATTTATACAAGGGTCGGAACCGATTATTAAGCAATGTTAATTCATTGTATATTTCGGGATTGTATATTTAAACATACATTTGATATATACATTTGCAATGTGCAGGCCGCAGACTCGAAGGATTATGAAAAGGAGTTAAACTGTTGTATGTTTTTCACTTGTATGTTTTTACATACAAACGAAATATACAAGTCAAGATACATGCAACGTTCATATGCATCAGGCGGACCTGAAGAGAAAATTAAAAGGGATTAAGTCCTTGTATATTTTGTGCTTTGTATGTTTCGACATACAAAGCCGACATACAATGCATTTATACAAGGGCCGGAACCGAAAAGTTATTAAGTAATGTTAATTCATTGTATATTTCAGGCTTGTATATTTAAACATACATTTGATATATACATTTGCAATATACAAGCCAGAATCCAAAGGAAATTGAAATGCGATTAATCAAATGCGTTACATCCGACTTGTATATCGAAAGATGCAGTGCGGAATGTACAAGCCAGAATCAAAGATGTTATGGAAAGGAGTTAATTCGTTGTATATTTCTGGCTTGTATATCAAAGATGCATTGTTATACCTACAAGCCAGATTTCAAATAGTTTGAAATCCGATTAATTTGATGTATGCGTCCGACTTGTATATTGCGATATACAAGGAAATTTTGAGCGAGAAATGAAGCGATGGAAATTTTGAAGCATTTTGGGCGCTCGATGCATGTTTTTGGTCAACGATGGTTGACCTGACTGGTTTTAACATTGTATATGCATTTTTTATGCCTATTTTCCATGGTTTTTGAGCCCGATGGCTGTGTTTGTGCATTTGGAGCCTGTTTTAATTTAGGTGTTCATTTTTCCTACTGATTTATTAAACGATGGTGCTAATTCCTGCTTGTTTATTGCATATTGTTGGAGTAGCTAGGAAGAAGCAGAGTTGTCGACACAGTAACGGCGTGTAGGTGAACACAAAGGCAGGGTTTTAAATGACGATGACATCCCAGGCGGCGGGCCAGATCCTGAGAAGCCAAACACACCAGAAGGGGTGAAGCTTTCAATGCGGGGGAGTTTGTAGATAAAAACATTATTGAAGGAGCGGTGCCCTGTCTGGGTATGCTGCTTGAATTCTTGGCGGGATTCATTTCTCATCGTTGGATGCTGCATTTCAAGATGCTGACCGTTGATCTCCTAGGGTTTTTAGGTGCCAAAAAAAAACCAGAGATATATATATTGAACCCCTGTACTGTACAAAAAAAAGAGGAGGAGGTTAATCATACAAAAATCAGACCTGTAATAGTTTTAGGAGAGATCGGATTACTGAGACTAGTGAGGGCTGGATTGTTGAAATAATCAAGGTCCCTTCCTCAGATCATTGTAAATGTACCTATTTTAGGGTAAGTGCAAAAAGATGGGGGGCCAAAAAGTGGCCAAAAAATTTTGAAAAAAAATTTAGGCATAACGCGAGCGCGTTATAACGCGCTCGCGTTATAAAGCGCTTCATATATAAAAAAAAACGCTGTCATTTCATTTTAGTTCATTTCATTGTGAGTTTTTCCTCCACCCGCGGCTTAAAACCCTTCAAAAACGCGCTCGCGTTCTACAAAACACCGTTCAACACAAAAGATTTGTCGATTCATCGCCGAAATGCCGCCGTGACGTCGAGCACGCCAAAGGGGTGAGTTATCTTTGTTTTTTTGTTTGAATTTCTTCCTAAATAGGTAGGTTTTGTGTTGATTTTTGATGCATATTTTATTAATTGTAGGAAATGTTAATGCACCTCCTCCTCCTCCTCAAAATCCTCAAAATCCACAAAATCTTGAGGAAGAAATACCTGCAGAACAACAACCTCCTCCATTCATTCCTCGACATGCCCCTGGAACACAAGATAATATAATGGGGGAAATTGAAAACAACAAAAAACAAATTGAAGATATAATTGCAAGGTTGAAAGATCCTTCCACTTCAACCTTGCATAGGTCCACGCTTGCCGAATCTCTTGAGTCTATGTTATCAAATGTAAATTCAATTAGCAAGCAAATAACTAGTTGGACCGATAAAAAGAGAGAGTTTAGAGATTACTATGCAGATAAATTGTCATATCAAGATGTCAAAAAATTACAAATTACAAAAGTAGACTTGTGTTCAATTTTCACAAACCCACAAACAAATCAACCTCCACCCATTACATGCAAGAGGTTCCCTATCCATTGGTGCAACAACCAAGCGATAAGGGACAATTTTGGGCAGAGGTGGTGGATGGTTTTTGACCATCCTCCATGCAATAACAATGAGGTCCCGCAATACTTTTTGAGGAAACTCTACTCCGAGTTTGTCCTCAATAAAGTGCCAAACTATTTTGATATGCGGGACTTCCAGGGTAGAGGTGGGGGCTCAGCACAGGATAGACCAGGGGCACGTCTTGACCCACAGCGGGTAGTGAGACGAGTAATCAGCAGACCAGCCCACGAGCATGTTTCTATTCCTTCCATTGTGAAGGAGAGTGTTGAGGTCGATACACTGAGGTCGATTAGTGCCTTGACCCAGAGCATCATAGAGCATGCCGATCCTGCAACACAGAGTGGGTTGGGAGATAGTGCGAGGAGTAGGGTCCCACCGCATACTTGCCAGGCTTGCGGGTCAGCCTGTGGTTATGACCCCATGGACAGTCAGGACGCAGGTGCACAGGCTACATCTGCAGCTGAGCAGATGGCGATGACAGATACCCTCCTGAGTGAGACTTTCGGCCTTGATACTCAGGTAAATATTAGCAAGTTTATTGAATTTAATTTATTAAATTTTATTTTTGAAATACAAGATTAACTAATTTAAATTGATGATTTTAATGAAATTTCAGGGTCATAGCGTCGATGCAGTTTTCAGTGGTTCTCCACCTACATTTTTCACTAGATCATCTACTGTCGAGGTATGTAACTAATAAACAATTATAAATATTACATGTGAATAGCATCGTTATATGAATGGTATTCTAATTTCTGATTTTGGATGTTGAATAGGTTAACACTGTAGATTTCATGGCAACACCTGCCAGCGGTGGTGGACTTCAAAGCTTTACGGAGGTAATAAAATAAATAGTTTAATGAATGAATTGTACTTACTAAATTTTTGTATGTGATTTGTGTGTTTTATTGTGTGTACTTCCATGTTTAGATGAGCGTGTGTGTATGTTAGGAGCCATGATTTGCATCACTATTATAGTTTTCGTAATTGAATAATGTTGTTTTATTTCCAGATGATGCAGGCTGCGGATACACCTCCCCATGTTCATAGGGCAATGGAGCAGGGTGTGGCCTCTGCAATTCATAGCTCTATGGCATTGACAGGGGTATGAGGCAGATTAGTAAATTTCAATTTACATTCATTGTTATAGTTGTCTATTTTTGAAAAATCAAAAGATTATTGATTTGAAGTTTAATTTCTATCTGGATGGTTTCTATAGGACATGACATCACCAGGGCCTTTTCCTTCTACTGAGGCAAGCGAGCAGACAGATTATATGTTAGCGGTAAGTGATTATTTTGTTAAATGTTTCATTTTTTTATAACATGTAATTTCTATATATTAATATCTATACTTTTTTTTGTAACAGGTAAAGGTGCAGGAAGAACTAAATAGGAGAAGTAGCCCTCGGGTTCGTAGTAGACCACCCACATGCATGTCTCCATCCCCTAGAAGATCAAAGGCTGCTCGTGATTTATTCTCTTCACCAGCTAGAGGGGAATGACTTTTTATTGTGTTCCTCTGTTGTATGCCTATATGGCATTTGTGGACATATATTTTGTATTGTACATAGTTGACATTGTATGCCTATATGGCATTCTTGTAAGCCTATATGGCTATTTTGTATATATGTTATACTTATATCGACAGATATTGATGTATGCGTATATGGATATTTGGTTAATACAAATCTTTTTTATTGATGGCGTCCATACTTGCATTATAAATCCACTTTTGAATGGATATTTGTAGATGGCTACTTCAAATATTTAAAGTCTGATTGTATTACATAGGATGTTTGCATTTTCTTTGATAGGCTTGATAGGCCATGGATTACATGATGGTGTTTGATGGAAAAGTATGGTACTAGAAGACTCTAGTTCATTCTTAATAGGCTTGTGATTGATAATATCTTTGCATGATTGCACTTGATCTTGGATCATGGGCATGTTGTTAGGATTTTGATTGCATTGTGATGTTTGATGGATAGGCATGGTGTAAGTGTAAGATACCCAACTAGTTCTACGAAAAATTTTCCTTACTTAAACACTTTTACTTGCTAACAATTCATCAACTACTTCAATAACATAAAGATATACATCAAGATAACTATTTGAATGAAACAACATTAGAGTTGGGTACTTGTCTTGTTACTTGATTCAATCAACTTGCAATGTCTTATTACATGGAAAATGCTTTCAATAGCATGAAGTACAACTCATTCAATGGAAATACAAGGACAGGCCTTGAAGCCTTGATGTTACAATGTCTTCCTTATTTGAGCAACATTTGAAGATTTAGAATGTTCAACTCATCACCTCACAAGGTAGGCGCATATTTGAAGGATTTACAGGTTTTTCTGACTTGGGCGCCAAGTTGAGGTGACCTCCTCCTGAAGTTGCGCCTTGTCAACATTAGGTGCCAATTAGAGTTTATGGATGCTCTGGATTGTTTCCAAGAGTAGGTGCCAAAACATCATCATTATGAAAGTGTTTTAAATGCTAGGCGCCCAAATCAGCCCTCTAGAGTCTAGGCGCTCCTTTCATGCATTCTGTGTTCTAGGCGCCAATTGAAAGGAGTGGAGAACAGGGCAAGCGCCTTCCAAACTAGGTGTTTCCTTGAGGTGACAAGGACTTAGAAAGTACGCCTAAGGTGAGTGCCTTGAGTGAAAAGGTCTAACAAACATCTTTGAACCCCCTTTCAAGGTTAGGCGCATTCTGGAGGTGGAAACAAGTAGAAGGTGCGCCTTAGCTTCCTTTGTCAATTCTTGCAAGTCTTTGTTGATTAGGAAGGTGGAATGCTTCATTGTAGAATGAGCGCCTATCTTCTAATGTCCAAACTACTTCTTCTGGCTCACTCTGTGGCTAGGCGCCAGAGCTAAACTGTTCACACAAGGGAGTGCGCCTAGACTCACTTGATGTTTTCTTACTACTTCAACCCCTGGAAGATGTTCCAAGGTGTTCCCTTTTACAAGCACCTGACCTCCCAAGTTCCTTCATGTGCTATTCCTTGAAGGCGCCAAAACTGAGCTCCAGTGCCATGGGATTGTGCCTAACATCTTTGAAGAGTTTCTAAGCCTTTTGCAAGTTGATATCCCAAACTCATCTTCTAGGCGCAACAGGAGCTTTCCAAAGGAGTTTCCAAGTTTTAGACGCCAAGCGAGGTCATGGGTGAATGGAACTGCGCCTTAGGAGATGACTGGATCCTAAGCGTCAGTCTGGAGTTACAGTGGAATTGATATGCGCCTCAACTAGCTTAGGCGCCCATTTGAAGTGATTCCTTTAACACTTCTCTGTCAATCTCAACTGCAAGGATGATCTCCTAATCCAATTTTGATCCTCTGGAGATGCAAATAGCTTTACATTTCACTAGGTTCCATCAATGATGATCATCAACCAAAGCACATTTCAAAGGTGAGATAGGCAAGTGAGGCGCCAAACTAGTCCTTAAGACTTATCTCCTTCTATCAAGTCAATTTCAACTATGTGAGAGAGTTCTATTCTAGGCGCAAAATGGAAATGTTTCATCAATTGGTGCATCTTACAAAGCTCCCAATTCTAGGCGCCAGAGCCAAAGAGTTTTTCCCAACACATGCACCTGGGCTAGGAATTCACGTAAGAGACATCACTTAGCTTTAAAACTTTCAATCTATAGCCATCTGGGCTAGGCGCTCCAATGGAGGATCCTTGAACTCATGCATTGGCGCCTTCTAGTTCTAGGCACCCATTTTGGATGATTCATCCTGATACTAGCGCCCAAAATGACTAGACTCTCTTCATTATCCAATTCACTTAGAAGACTCAAGTTGGAGACTTAGTTGTCTATCCATGTTCTCCGGAAGATTCATTGTACCTCTATGCACTATCTCCTTCAAGGCGCACATTTAGCTCCAAAACGCAAATTTCCATCATCAACCCATCAAGGTACATCATCTTCCCTTTGTATCCCCTTCAAGGCGCAGACATTCACTTCTTCACACTCAAACTCACTCTCTGGCGCCAGAATAGGTGTATAACTTCAAATAAGGCGCTAATATTAGGTTTCTAAGTACTTAGTTTGATCTTAAGGCTATCCTTCCTCTAAGCACTCTCTTCAACTCCCTCACTGAAGGCCCTCTATAAGTTTGGGCGCATTTCATCCCAAGGCGCTTCAACATCATCCAAGGCGCAAATTCACTCTCCAAGACAAGGTGCAAAAAACCCTATCCTAAGGCGCTCAAATCTTGCTTCTAGACCTAGGCGCACAAATATGAGATTAAGGATCATTCTGGCCACCATCACTTCCCTAAAGGCGCAAAATTGGTGTAGATACATTCCATTTATTAAGGATCATTCTGGCACCCAAATCTTGTCAAAGCAAAGGATCAATAGGTTCTCTCTAAGGCGCACTCCAGGGTTTGATCTTGCAAGACTTCTCACGTCAAAATTTTGACCAAGACACTCAAGGCACTAGTCTTTATCATCTAACCCTACAGTGCACTTACTCATTATGATATACTCCTCAACTTTGTATTCAACCTTGCCCAAGGCGCATATTCACTATAAGGCATTCTCACGTTGTCAAGGCTCAGAGGGCTTCAACTTGCTAAAGGGTAGAGGTCTAGGCGCATATCTGACTTGAAGCTCAAGGCGCTCCAACCCTCTTGCTCTGGAATTCCTTCTAGGCACTAAGTGACTTCTCCAATTCCTTGAAAACATTTGAAGTGTTTTACCTTCTCAAGGTGCTCCTTCGAACTTGACTCCAAGGTGTTATAATCTCAAAGGTGCTGACATCATCTCAACCAAAGGCGCTCAATGATTCATCCCATATCTAGGTGCTAAAACACTTAATCAACCAAGTCATTCAAGGCGCCATTCAGTAAACTCATCTTCCATGATATTCCTATCAAGGCGCATATCACTTCTCTCATGGGCTTTAGGCGCTCAGTTGAGTGTTTCAATACTATTTAGGTGCCAAATTCATTTTAATGCACCAAACACAAAGAGCTTTCAAACACTGGGCGCTCACAAAGAGTCTTCCAACCTTGGGCGCTAAATTAGGTCTTTGCAACTATCCAAGGCGCATATCTTCATTTGAACAACTTATGGTGCCAAGACAACTTCTCATTAGGGCGCTCAAAACACTTGTGTTTACATTTGAAGTGCTTTACCTTCTTAAGGTGCTCCAGACTAACCTGACTCCAAAGCGCTCCATCATCATCCTTAAGGCGCTAAAAACATCATCCAACTCCTTAAGGCACTTCACTGTGAAAGTCTGAAGGCGCTCTACCTAGACCTTTCCCCTAGGCGCCAGAACTCCTAAGCACTCACCAGATAACTCTCTTCTTCAAGGCGCAAATCTTCCTATACTATGATTGCCTTTGAAACGCCGATTAACGTGATGTGAGGGTGCAAAGGCTACTCCAATGCTCAGTGAGCGCCTAGTTTAAACAAGGAGAAATAAAGCATTCAAAACTATCGAAACGATCATCCCCTTCCTAATGTCTTCACTGCTCCAGAAAACCTTGGCCAAAATGACACATAACAACTCCTATGAGCGCCCTTATGCCCTAGGATCATCTAGTTTGTGCGTCTTGTAATGAGTAGTTCATGTAAGTTTGGAATGAGCGCCTTGAATAAGTGTAAACTAGCCTAGAGAAGGGTATGTGCGCCTTGAGCATTCCAGAGATAATTGTGCGCCTAGAACAATATGAGTGCTCATGATGATGATTAACGCCCTGATGAGACTATGAGCGCCTTGTTCAGGAGATACCTTGTTTGATCATAAAATGCACCTTGAGTCTTGAAGGTTTTGAGCGCCTAGGTGATTTGGATGTTGGGATGTTGGTATGCGCCCAAGATTGAGGTAAGTGAGCGCTTGTAATGGAGGAGAGCAATAAGATGAGGTTTAGCGCCTCCAAGTAAGGTCAGAGGTGAGGTTAGAGGTGAAATGCGCCTTTGGACCATTCTGGCGCCTTGGATGAAGAACCTATATCTTGAGCCCAAGAGGTAAAATTTGTGCCTTAGTGGATTTGGAGAGTTACAGAGATTAGAGAAAAGCGCCTTGAAGACAGAGTTGTTCAAGGCGCATGTGTGATTTGGTCAAAAACAGGCGCCTAGAGTGAATAGGCTTTCATGTTTGGGTGAGAAATAGGACCATGCCTAGCATAAATGTACCCATTCGGACGCGTTGGAACAGTCAGTTTGGTCGCATCAGGAGCAGGACGAAAGTTACACCCCTTTGCAACTTTACACTGCCTCCTTCTGACAATTTTTAGGGCAACAGAAAACCTTTCACCAAGGGCAAATGCCTCAGAGCTATAAAAAACTGAGAGAGGTTATTGTAGAGGCACTCTACGTGATCCCGTTGCCTCAGACGAAATGTTTCTAAGTGACACGGTTTTTGAGTAACATCTCGTCAAAGATTGCTGCCTTTTTGCACTTTGGACTCTTCAGGGATATCGTCGGTACAATGTAGCTCCGACTGTTTCGACATGTTTGGGTGAGAAATAGGACCATGCCTAGCATAAATGTACCCATTCGGACGCGTTGGAACAGTCAGTTTGGTCGCATCAGGAGCAGGACGAAAGTTACACCCCTTTGCAACTTTACACTACCTCCTTCTGATGATTTTTAGGGCAACAGAAAACCTTTCACCACGGGCAAATGCCTCAGAGCTATAAAAAATCGAGAGAGGTTATTGTAGAGGCACTCTACGTGATCCCGTTGCCTCAGACAGAATGTTTCTAAGTGACACAATTTTTGAGTAACATCTCGTCAAAGATTGCTGCCTTTTTGCACTTTGGACTCTTCAGGGATATCGTCGGTACAATGTAGCTCCGACTGTTTCGACATGTTTGGGTGAGAAATAGGACCATGCCTAGCATAAATGTACCCATTCGGACGCGTTGGAACAGTCAGTTTGGTCGCATCAGGAGCAGGACGAAAGTTACACCCCTTTGCAACTTTACACTGCCTCCTTCTGACGATTTTTAGGGCAACAGAAAACCTTTCACCACGGGCAAATGCCTCAGAGTTATAAAAAACCGAGAGAGGTTATTGTAGAGGCACTCTACGTGATCCCGTTGCCTCAGACAGAATGTTTCTAAGTGACACGGTTTTTGAGTAACATCTCGTCAAAGATTGCTGCCTTTTTGCACTTTGGACTCTTCAGGGATATCGTCGGTACAATGTAGCTCCGACTGTTTCGACATGTTTGGGTGAGAAATAGGACCATGCCTAGCATAAATGTACCCATTCGGACGCGTTGGAACAGTCAGCTTGGTCGCATCAGGAGCAGGACGAAAGTTACACCCCTTTGCAACTTTACACTGCCTCCTTCTGACGATTTTTAGGGCAACAGAAAACCTTTCACCACGGGCAAATGCCTCAGAGCTATAAAAAACCGAGAGAGGTTATTGTAGAGGCACTCTACGTGATCCCGTTGCCTCAGACGGAATGTTTCTAAGTGACACAATTTTCGAGTAACATCTCGTCAAAGATTGCTGCCTTTTTGCACTTTGGACTCTTCAGGGATATCGTCGGTACAATGTAGCTCCGACTGTTTCGACATGTTTGGGTGAGAAATAGGACCATGCCTAGCATAAATGTACCCATTCGGACGCGTTGGAACAGTCAGTTTGGTCGCATCAGGAGCAGGACGAAAGTTACACCCCTTTGCAACTTTACACTGCCTCCTTCTGACGATTTTTGGGGCAGCAGAAAACCTTTCACCACGGGCAAATGCCTCAGAGCTATAAAAAACCGAGAGAGGTTATTGTAGAGGCACTCTACGTGATCCCGTTGCCTCAGACGGAATGTTTCTAAGTGACATGATTTTTGAGTAACATCTCGTCAAAGATTGCTGCCTTTTTGCACTTTGGACTCTTCAGGGATATCGTTGGTACAATGTAGCTCCGACTGTTTCGACATGTTTGGGTGAGAAATAGGACCTTGCCTAGCATAAATGTACCCATTCGGACGCGTTGGAATAGTCAGTTTGGTCGCATCACGAGCAAGACACCAAAAATGCAAAGGTTGCTTTGTGCAACTTGACAACATTGACACTTTTTTGCAACATGACTCAAAGACTCAAACTGACCCCAAATGACTCAAAGTGACTTAAAATCACCTTGATTATAGAGGTCAAGGCGCTCCTTATCATTCATTCATTATGAGAGCCTTGGGAGAATGGTATATAGGTCATCATCATGATTGGGCGCCCTGGATCCAGAGTGTTGGAGAGATCATCAAATGGTGTCTAGTAGGGTGAGTTATGAGTTTGGTCGCATCAGGAGCAGGACACCAAAAATGCATAACATGATGATGGAAAAATGTGTACATATGTGTAAAAATGCAGGAGGAAATAAAAAAAGACAAACCTTACAAATTAATGTGCATACTTACAACTCAATGTAACATAACTTTACAAAATCAACGTGAATACTTACAAATTAATCCAATGAACCATCTGGATCTGCTCTACTCTTTATTGTGTCAAGTATTGCTTCATGGTCAGACTCACGCACCTTCCACAATATTTTGTTCAAAGGTCTACCCCGATACTTTATCAAATGAACATTGGATGCCACGACAAGGTTCGAGTAATGAAGAATCTTTCGATGCATGTCAAAGTCCTGAAATAGCCAAATATTAACACTCTTATGTGGGTACCTTCTAAGCCATGTTCCAGTAATAACCACTGATCCTGTAGGGTATTCGATGTTTTCTCCATCTGTAACAGGGGCCTCCAATTTCTTTTTGGCCTCAACACAACGGCATAAGTAATAATCTGTTCCCTCTTCATTATCTTCATCTGCAATAACTGCATATACGTGTCCTACATTGATATGTGTAGCAAATTAGATGAAATTAGTCAACATTACAAAAACACTACAAAGTAAGATGACATTACCTGGTTGAACTAGATGAAATTAGATGCATATATGTGCCCTATATTACCTGGTTGAACTAAATCTGATATGTGGTCAAAGTCAACTGACGATTCCATCTGTGTTAGTTCCAGTGCCGTCGGGGGTCGATACGTGTCAAGTGGGCTAAGATAACTTAACTGCCATTCGTCAACCCACTCCTTTGACTCGCACTCATCCCAGACTTGAATTGTACAGGAAGAACAAAAGCATGACATCTTTCGTGTATGGATACTCCATGAACCTGCAATTGAACTTCTGAAAGAGTGCATCTCATTTGATCCTGTCAGTGTACAACAATCCTCATATGGTGCAATGTTAGTATCATCTATCAACCAAAAAAATCTACGAACTAAAGACTTACCTTCATTACCTGGACCCATGGAAGCATTACACCACTCGACAATCGATTTTGCATCTGTCAACTTTGCATTGTCTTTATACTTTAACTCTTCTCGTGCTATGGCTCTTTTGATACATGCTCCTGCACCATCATGCTCCCCCTTTCCATGCCCGGCCTCACAAAAGTTCCACATATGTTGAATACCTGTAAAATTATGCCTCCTACTCAGCCAATAGAAATTCCGCGAGTTCTTGAATTGTGATGCACAATTATCCGACCATATGATATGCTGACTGAACGATATGCCCCTTCTAGCCAAATCATTATAGAACACCTGAAAGCAACCTTGCACGAACTCCGTAGAATGCGTGCGATCATCACTAATATAGAAATGATACTCCCTTATGATCTTTCTGTCATCCTCTGTACTATCATTCGCATGAATGAATGCGATGTGCACAAATATAGAAACCTGTGTGGAGTTGTAATATTGTGATTGCACCTCACGCTGTGGCTGTAGACTGTAGTTCTCTGCAAAGTCGACGACTGAAACAATGCTACCAACTGGAAATGTGTCCTTGCATAACTTGAATTGCAAGTCCAACCATCGAGCTCTATGGGCATGTCTTGCATACTCATACACTATGTTGTCACGAAATATAGGCATAAACTGATACACTGGAATCTTTTCAATAACTAATTCACACCTCTTTGCTTCTTTACCATCTTTTGTATTGTATGCCACTGTTTTATACTTGCCAAATTCTACTAGTTCATTTCCAACCGCATGTGTTATTTCCATATGTTCACATATTGGCAAATGTTGCAAGCCACCGCAACGATGACATGTGCCATCCAAGCATAATTTCTTGTAGAATATTTGACCTTCCTCTCTTTCACATAAAATTCTTGATATGAAATCTCTTGAAGATGTTGGTGGGGCACATATGGCACAACCCTGCAAATCATTGTTAGTATGCATATCTAAACATATAGACCTATAAGCATCAAAATGGTTAGAAAATTCAATATGTAATCTACAACAACAAGTAGTGCGTGTGTGATTTATCTTAACATAGAAAGGTTTTAGCATTTCAAAATATCTTTGACAAATTTTAATTTGAGGATACTTCTCTAGAAATTTACCATAAAACTGTGTTTGAGTCTCATCCAAAAAATGCTTTGGATGTGGCTCGCGGTTCTGACTACCAATTCTCCTTCTTACCACATCCCTTTGATTCGGAGATACCCTTGTGTAATTCTTCCAAAAGTCTTCAATTAGTGACCTCAATGCTTCAACAATTGGTTTATCTTTTCGTGGTAGTCTCCCCGAGAACGCCCATAATTCATTGGCATTAGTGTCCTCAATTCTTTGGCGTCTTCCAACGGCTCTTGATAAAGTTTTCCTATTAATTCTCAATTTTTGACTTGTCTTTCTAATAAGACGAGCTTTCCTCGTTTGACTACTTACTATAGTCGATGTAATCACACGCCGTGTTGCATTACTATCTTTTGTGCGTGAGGTGTTACCCACACTCTCATACGCACTCATTAGATTCTTGACAATAGATTTTTCACTTGAAGCCTCTGATGTTCTCAACCCAAGAATCTTCATGATAGACCTATACTTTATACTTCGCATCATTTCAACGAATAGTTGACATCTTGCAGTCTCATTTAACTTTTCAAAGAACAATCTCCAAATCTTATTAGCATATCTTCTACAAGTGCGTTTTGGAATCTTACCTTCCATTGGCTGCAAAATATTCTCATCAATATCAATCAAATACTTTGGCTTTCTATGCAAAATTCTAGGTGGTGTCAAGTTAGGTAAATTCATCTCAACATTAGGAATTTCATCAATATTTAAATGAGATGGGTTAGATGGCATACCTTCGATCGAAGATGGAATAGATGACATACCTTGAGGTTGAGGTGGGAACGATGGCGTACCTCCTTCATCACATGTGAGTGATGATGTACTCTCAACTTGAGATGTGGTAGATGGTGTCCCTACATGTTGTCTTGCGATAAAGGATGTGTCTCCAACTATGGTATTTAAATCTCTCGTACCACGAAGTTTTTGCATTCGTTCTCTTTGTGCCGCCAATACCATATCTCTTTGTGATGGTTGTGGTTCCTCTTCAATTGGTATGTCTTCATTTATCGTGTCCAATTTCCTCTTCTCACGAAGTTCCCTCATAGCCATTGCTTTCTTTGCATTCTTAGCTTCTATCTCTTCCTGTGTTGGTTTAATTCTTGATCGTTTCCTCGGCATGACGGAGAATTTGTCTGTAGCATGATAAAGAGACCAATATTAGTTCTTAAGAAATGAATACATGATAATAGTGGGATTGTATTTTTTTTATGTTGTAAGGATTTATTCTTGTATAGTTTGACATCATGGTATGAACTAAGGTTTGTTTATTACACATAATTATTAAAGAGCCCAAGTGTAGAAAATATACATGGCATCATGTGAGATTGTAGGTTGCTTTCTTGATTGGAAATGTGTCTATTTTAAACATGTATGATAATGCATGATAAAGTAATTCAATCCGAAATAAGGAAAATGTAAAGAACATGCATGTAAAGACTTGACATACCTAAAAAACGAAGATTTGAATGGAGAGAGTACCCAATTATGTAGTGTTTTTATCTTCTTGCATCAAACTCCTCAACAATTTGAGTTTTTCACCACTTGCTTCCTTTTCAATGTTAAATTCTTAAAATTGAATCAAAATTAACATTGCAATACTACAAAAATTGAAACTTGTATAGATATATATCAAATTTGGTTTGAAAACTATGTTATTTCCTCCTTCTCAAGTTGGCAAAGCAGAAAAGGTGGTGGAAAGATCATGCAAAGGTGGTACAATGTGTCAAATGTGCATGTGAACTTCCCAATAGCATGAAAGCACTTCTTTTTTGTCAGAGCACGCGCAGAATCAGTAAGAAAACAGAGCATGTGGGCCTGGATCACGGGGGTAACCACTTTTTTACCGTTTTAGTAGAATTACAAAACGCGAGCGCGTTATAACGCGCTCGCGTTATAACGCGCTCGCGCTATAACGCGCTCGCGTTTTGTCCTCCTATAGATCTCTAAACCCTAAACCCTCAACTCTGATCCCTTGACCCTCAACCCTCAATGTCAAATCCTAATCCCTCAACCCTATCCCTAAACCCTCAACCCTCAATGTCAAATCCTAATCCCTCAACCTCAACCTTGTCCCTAAACCCTAATCCCTTCAACCTCAACCCTATCCCTAAACCCTTGACCCTCGAACCTCGGCCCTCAACGTCAAACCGTAATCCCTTGATGCAGAGCGAAACAAGTTGAACATTAACACAGGTGAAAAAATCCTTGAAAGTCCACAAAATAACCTTTACAGTGTATATCGGCAAGACAATTTAAATGTCACACCGAAATGTACCTCAACCCTCAACCCTCAACATCAAACCCTCGAACCTTAACCCTTAACATCAAACCCTAATCCCTCAACCCTTAACTCTAATCCCTCGACCTTCAACCCTGATCCTAAACCCTAAACCCTCAACGCCAAATTCTAATCCCTCAACCCTTCACTCTAATCCCTCAACCCTAAACCCTATCCCTAAACCCTCAACACTATACCTTAAACCCTAATCCCTCAACCCTAACCCTAAACCTTGTCCCTAAACCCTAATCCCTTCAACCTCAACCCTATCCCTAAACCCTTGACCCTCGAACCTCAGCCCTCGACGTCAAACCCTAATCCCTCAACCCTTAACTCTGATCCCTCATCTCTCAACCCTAACCCTAAACCCTCAACCCTCAACATCAAACCCTAATCCCTCAACCATCAACCCTAATCTATCATCCGTCATCCCTCCACACTCTACTTTAACCCTAATTCCTCGACCCTCAACCCTATCCCTAAACCCTTGACCCTCGAACCTCAACCCTCAACCCTCAACGTCAAACCCTAATCCCTCAACCCTAAACCCTATCCCTAAACCCTCAACGCCAAATTCTAATCCCTCAACCCTTCACTCTAATCCCTCAACCCTAAACCCTATCCCTAAACCCTCAACACTATACCTTAAACCCTAATCCCTCAACCCTAACCCTAAACCTTGTCTCTAAACCCTAATCCCTTCAACCTCAACCCTATCCCTAAACCCTTGACCCTCGAACCTCAGCCCTCGACGTCAAACCCTAATCCCTCAACCCTTAACTCTGATCCCTCATCTCTCAACCCTAACCCTAAACCCTCAACCCTCAACATCAAACCCTAATCCCTCAACCCTCAACCCTAATCTATCATCTGTCATCCCTCCACACTCTACTTTAACCCTAATTCCTCGACCCTCAACCCTATCCCTAAACCCTTGACCCTCAAACCTCAACCCTCAACCCTCAACATCAAACCCTAATCCCTCAACCCTTAACTCTAATCCCTCGACCTTCAACCCTGATCCTAAACCCTAAACCCTCAACGCCAAATTCTAATCCCTCAACCCTTCACTCTAATCCCTCAACCCTAAACCCTATCCCTAAACCCTCAACACTATACCTTAAACCCTAATCCCTCAACCCTAACCCTAAACCTTGTCCCTAAACCCTAATCCCTTCAACCTCAACCCTATCCCTAAACCCTTGACCCTCAAACCTCAGCCCTCGACGTCAAACCCTAATCCCTCAACCCTTAACTCTGATCCCTCATCTCTCAACCCTAACCCTAAACCCTCAACCCTCAACATCAAACCCTAATCCCTCAACCCTCAACCCTAATCTATCATCCGTCATCCCTCCACACTCTACTTTAACCCTAATTCCTCGACCCTCAACCCTATCCCTAAACCCTTGACCCTTGAACCTCAACCCTCAACCCTCAACGTCAAACCCTAATCCCTCAACCCTAAACCCTATCCCTAAACCCTCAACACTATACCTTAAACCCTAAACCCTCAACGCCAAATTCTAATCCCTCAACCCTTCACTCTAATCCCTCAACCCTAAACCCTATCCCTAAACCCTCAACACTATACCTTAAACCCTAATCCCTCAACCCTAACCCTAAACCTTGTCCCTAAACCCTAATCCCTTCAACCTCAACCCTATCCCTAAACCCTTGACCCTCGAACCTCAGCCCTCGACGTCAAACCCTAATCCCTCAACCCTTAACTCTGATCCCTCATCTCTCAACCCTAACCCTAAACCCTCAACCCTCAACATCAAACCCTAATCCCTCAACCCTCAACCCTAATCTATCATCCGTGATCCCTCCACACTCTACTTTAACCCTAATTCCTCGACCCTCAACCCTATCCCTAAACCCTTGACCCTCAAACCTCAACCCTCAACCCTCAACATCAAACCCTAATCCCTCAACCCTTAACTCTAATCCCTCGACCTTCAACCCTGATCCTAAACCCTAAACCCTCAACGCCAAATTCTAATCCCTCAACCCTTCACTCTAATCCCTCAACCCTAAACCCTATCCCTAAACCCTCAACACTATACCTTAAACCCTAATCCCTCAACCCTAACCCTAAACCTTGTCCCTAAACCCTAATCCCTTCAACCTCAACCCTATCCCTAAACCCTTGACCCTCGAACCTCAGCCCTCGACGTCAAACCCTAATCCCTCAACCCTTAACTCTGATCCCTCATCTCTCAACCCTAACCCTAAACCCTCAGCCCTCGACGTCAAACCCTAATCCCTCAACCCTCAACCCTAATCTATCATCCGTCATCCCTCCACACTCTACTTTAACCCTAATTCCTTGACCCTCAACCCTATCCCTAAACCCTTGACCCTCGAACCTCAACCCTCAACCCTCAACGTCAAATCCTAATCCCTCAACCCTAAACCCTATCCCTAAACCCTCAACACTATACCTTAAACCCTAATCCCTCATCCCTCAACCCTAAACCTTATCCCTAAACCCTAATCCCTCAACCCTCAACCCTAATCTGTCATCCCCCAACTCTAATCCTTCATCCCTAAACCCTAAATGCTGTCCCTATTCCTACACCCTCAACAGAATCAATACTATACCTTAAACCCTAATCCCTTATCCATAAACCCTCCAACCCTATCCCTAATCCTTATACCATCCACACTCTACTTTAACCCTAATTCCTCGACCCTCAACCCTATCCCTAAACCCTTGACCCTCGAACCTCAACCCTCAACCCTCAACGTCAAACCCTAATCCCTCAACCCTTAACTCTGATCCCTCGACCCTCAACACTATACCTTAAACCCTAATCCATATCCCTCAACCCTTAACCCTTAAAACTTAAACCCTATCCCTACACCCTCAACACTTGACACTATATCTTAAGCCTTAAACCCTCATCCCTAAAGCCTCAACCCTCAATCCTTAAACCTTAAACCCTAAACCCTATCCCTAATCCCTCTACCCTCAACACTCTAACCCTAACCTCGACATTAAATGCTAATCCGTCAACCCTAAACCCTAATCCTAAACCCTCAACCCTAAACCTTATCCCTAAACCCTAATCCCTCAACCCTCAACCCTAATCCATCATCCCTCAACTATAATCCCTCATCCCTAATCCCTAAATGCTATCCCTATTCCTAAACTCTCAACAGACTTGATACTATACCTTAAACCCTAATCCCTTATCCCTAAACCCTCCAACCCTATCCCTAATCCTTACACCCTCCACACTCTACTTTAACCCTAATCCCTCGACCCTAAACCCTATCCCTAAACCCTATCCCTAAACCCTTGACCCTTGAACCTCAACCCTCAACCCTTAATGTCAAACCCTAATCCCTCAACCCTTAACTTTGATCCCTCGACCCTCAACCGTAATCTGTCATCCCTCATCCCTAAACCTTAAACGCTATCCTTATTCCTAGACCCTCAACGGGCTCGATACTATACCTTAAACGCTAATCCCTTATCCGTAAACCTTTCAACTCTATCCTTTATGCCTTAACCCTATGATGAATAGCCTTGAGTGTAAAAAAATTTGAGTGGGACATAACGCGAGCGCGTTATAACGCGCTCGCGTTATGTCGAACATGGGAAAAGACAGGCTTGCGGGAAAAATGTAAGGCAATAAATAACGCGAGCGCGTTATAACGCGAGCGCGTTATAACGCGCTCGCGTTATTTCTTGCTTTGGGAATCCCAAGCCTTGGGCTTGGGATTTGCTTTGGATTTCCAACCCAAAGGCTTGGAGTGCCTTATGAACAGTCACAGACGTGTTTTTCTGTATTCTTCAAAATTTCACATAATTTCGTTCGTGCTAACCCTCAGATTTGCACGTGTTTCAAGGTTGAACAAATCGAACACATGGGTAATGTTAGGCTTTCTCTTAGCTATTTGACGATGTGATTTTTTTCACATTTTAACAATGTTAAGCCTTTCATCTTTAATTTCTTTTGTTTGTGTGTCCGTTTTTATGCAAAAACCACTGTTTGGTCTTTTTTTCATTGTAAAATAACTATTCATTCAAATTTCAAAAAAATTACATATTTAGAAACTAGACTCCATTCTACAAATATTAAAAAAATAAAAAAATGATTTTCAATTAGTTTTCAAAATTTATAGGGGTAGCACGGCCAAAATTCTGTTTTTTAGGATGTGTCCACTTTAAAAATTAGTAAAAAATCAAATATTCATCAAAAAATTATCAGAAAAATCGTGCATAAACTACATGCTATTAGCTAATTTCTCACCGAAGCGATTTTAAAAATACCAAAAAAAAGTTGACCTTTTGAGGGAGCCACAAAACATGCTATGTTATGTTTTTTTGACAGAAACAACACCAATTTCTGTGGCTCCCTCTTTTGAACCCCTTAATCTATGCCATTTTCAAAACAAAATAGTAGTTTAGAAAGTAGACTCGGAGCACTACGAACATTGTTTTGGTTGCATCTCTAAATTTTGAGTGTAACTATGCTCAATTTCTCATCCAAGGCCAGTATTTCCTGATTTCAGAAAAAAAGTGGCCACTTAAGACCCCTTTTTGGCCCCCCATCTTCTTGCACTTACCCTTTATGAATATACTGTATGGAGATGAAGTTTCAGACTATACCCTGATTGTAAACCTTAAGTAGTCTTCAAGTTGATTTCTGGATATGTACTGGTGAATGTTGTGTTCTATAGAAGTGCTTTCATTTCATTGCATGTTGTCAACTTTTCCCTTGGAGATTTGCACTGAATCATGCAGATTTGTGGATTATCCTAGTGAAGTATGATTTTAGTTTTCTTCTCTCCATTGCTATATGGGAACATGTATGTGGATCAATGATCTCAATCAAGTAATTTTAGGAATCTCACTCTCTAACCCTTTTTCTGATTTTAATTTCATTGAAATCACTTTCATAACTGCACATCATGATAAATCAGAAGCAGAACAGAAAATATGCTAACATCCTAGAGACAACTGAATATCATTAGCATATTTTGAACTAAATGCATGTAGTATTGAAAATGTCATGCAGAGAATCACAAATAAGGGTAGAACTCATGCAAATATCAACTTAGACACATCATTTGGAGATATATGCTGTGTAGAGTAACTTCCCTATATAGCATAGTTGCAGAAATAGAATCTACTAATCTACGTAAGGCCCCAAAATGGAAAACAACAATACACATCAACCACAAAGTAACATCAGTAGATTATGAACTAATCGATGGGAATTGGGATCATGAACTCTATGAATTCATTGTATCTTTCAGGATAAACAAGGGTTGTTGTGTGACTTTTGTTTTGTGTGCTTGGTTGTGACTAACATCATCACCAACAATACTGAGAAGGAAATGCGGATTGAGTTGAGTGTGATTGAAAGGGGATATGCAAGTTTAGTGATTTGTATTAAAATAGAGACACCCTCTGTACTCTTTGTGTTATTCTAAGATTGTATGTTTTTCCAGTGAGGCACATTATAGCCAGTGAGGCTTGCATGGTCAGTGAGGCCTGTTTGTTGCCTGTGAGGCATGGTTGTTTGTTAGTGAGACAATTGTTGTAATCAGTGAGATTTTCTTAGCTAGTGAGGCACAATAAAGTGAACTTTTAAGAGTGGTTTTTTATCCCTTTGAGGGTTTTCCACTCATCATTTATGTGTCTTGTTTTGTCTTGATGGTTTGTC
The DNA here is from genome assembly GCA_027924645.1 of Cunninghamia lanceolata. Taxonomy (NCBI): domain Eukaryota; kingdom Viridiplantae; phylum Streptophyta; class Pinopsida; order Cupressales; family Cupressaceae; genus Cunninghamia; species Cunninghamia lanceolata. The sequence continues at coordinate 11,247,063 of BSBN01000887.1, forward strand.
AATTTGCATATAATACATTTTTGTTGTTTAAGTCTCTTGTACAGTTTGGTATCTTTATGATTCATTCAACATCAAATATCCATGATGTTTGAAGTGATTTTAACAAGTTTACATGGTTGAATTCAAGAGAGTATAAAATTAGATTTGGATTGATATTAGACCATTGATTCATCCCCCCTCTCAGTGGTCATCTACTCCAACATTAACAAATTTCCTTACATCAGTTTACATTTTAGGCCAAAAATAATTTCTTCTTAACTACTCCAAGGTCTTATCAAGACCAAAATGACCTACAAGACTACCGCTATGCTTCTGTTTTATCAAGTTATCTCTCATTGAACACTTAGGGACACAAGGTTGTGCTCCCTTGAACAACAAATCATCTTGAATTAGAAAATCAAGCCACTTATCATTATTGTTGCCACAAGGCTTCTTACAACATGCATATATGTCTTTGAAATCTGCATCTTCAAGATACATACCTTTCAAGGATTCAACTCCCACACTTTACAACTAAATTTCCTACACTATTAGAGCCCTTCTACTCAAAGCATCTACTACTTTATTGGACCACCCCTTTTTGTGTTTAATGGTGAAAGTAAAACCTTGCAAATATTCCACCCATTTAACATGCCTATGACTGAGTTTCTCTTGACTATTCAAAAATTGGAGAGCATGGTTATTAGTATAGACTATGAACTCTTTGGGAAGTAGGTAATGTCTCCACTTTTTCAAGGACATAACCAAAGCATACATCTCTAGGTCATAGGAAGAGTATTTTTTCTTAGCCTCATTACGTTTTTCACTAAAGAAGGAAATGGGCCTGCCCTCTTGACTCCACACCACCCCTATGTCATAGCCACTTGCATCACACTCAACAATATACACCTTATTGAAATCTGGTAACGCTATATGGGCTACTCTTCTACCCTCTTTTTCAAATACTCAAAACTCTTTTCAACCTCACAAGTCCAAACAAACTTCTTTCTCTTATCCCCCTTTATGGTATCAACTATTGGAGCACAAACATGACTGAAACCCTTACTAAATTTTCTATAAAAACTTGCCAAACCATTGAAACTTCTTACCTCAACAACTGATTTGGGTGGAGGCCAACTTAGAATAGCTTCAACCTTGCTTGGATCCATTTTCAAGGTGCATTTTGTAACCACAAAACCAAGATATACCAACTCTATCTTCACAAAATCACATTTATTCAAATTAATCATTAGTTTCTCTTAATTCAATCTTCTTAAAACCAAATCCAAATGGTACAAATTCTCTTCCTTAGTTTTACAGAAAACAAGAATGTCATCAAAATAAATCACTACAAACTTACCAATAAAAGGCTTGAGAACTTCATTCATCAACCTCATGAAGGTGCTGGGTGCATTTGAGAGACCAAAAGGCATCACAAGCCACTCATAAAGCCTTTCATTTGTCTTAAATGTTGTCTTCCATTCATCCCCTTGTCTGATCTTGATTTGGTGATACCCACTCTTGAGGTCTATTTTAGAAAAGTAGCATGCTCCACCTAGACAGTCCATCAAGTCTTCTATCCGTGGAATGGGAAACTAATATCTAATTGTAATCTTATTAATGGCCATAGAATCAGTGCACATCCTCCATCCACCTCCCTTCTTTGGTGCCAAGACAATGGGAACCGAACAAGGACTAAGGTTTTCTTTGATTAGCCCCTTATCAAGCAATTCTCAAACTTGTCTCTTAATCTCCTGATTCTATTGTGGTGTCATCTTATATGCTTCCTTATTAGGCAAACTAGCCCTGGTATGAAATCAATATGATGACTAATATCCCTCATAGGAGGCAAGGTGTTTTGGATTTCATCCACTACTATATCAGCATACTTCTTTAGCACATTTTGAATTTCCAAAGGCAACTCTTCTTTCTTTGTTGTTGTCACAACATACCTAGGCTTGACTATGATGAAAAAACCCATATTCTCCTCTTCCATGGCCTTTATGAATTCCTTCTCTCCTACCAACATCACATTGGATTCCACTTGTGGTGTTTTATCTTCATCTTTCAATGGTGTTAGAGTGTATGATACTCCATCCTTCTCTATGACATATGTGTTCTTTCTACCATCATGTTTGGCATTTCTATCATATTGCTATGGTCTACCAAGAAGCACATGATAAACATCCATAGGGATGATGTCACACAAGACCTTGTCCTTATAACCCCCTATATGGAATTCTACCCAACTTTCTTCATTCACTAACACTTGCTGCCATTTGTTTAACCGAGAAACCTTATATGGAGTGGCATGAGGCAATATTTTCAACTTTAACTTCTCTACTATTTCAACTAAAAGAAAATTGTCAATACTTCCTGAATCAATGACAACTTTACAACATTTATCTTGGTATTTGCATGTAGTCCTGAAGACTGACTTTCTTTGAGGTGGCTCCTTCTCCATGGGCACTTTGATCAAGGTTCTTCTCATCAATAAGGACTCTCCAACTTCTGGTTCTATATTTTGTGATGGGGAATTAACACTTTCAACATCATCTCCACCTTGTACAATCTAATTTCTCCTCTCACCTTTAAAAGAAGTAAATGAATGCTCCTCAGGGAATTGCCATGCTTGATGGCCTACAAATTTATTGCATTTGTAGAACTTTCTAGTGAATCCACTTGAGCCTCCTCTATTGCCAAATCTGCCTCTAAAATTTGGTCTTCTTCCTCTAAAGTTTCCCCTTGAATCTGATGTTTGTTCTTGTGAGTTACTTATCTCTCCTTGAGACCTTTGGGACTATCCTCTACCAGAAAAATTCCCTCTTCCTTTGAAATTTGTCCTTCCCCTACCTCTACTTTAATTTTCTTGTCTCCTTCTCAACTTGTCTTCAGCCTTTATGGCCAGCTAATAGCACTCTTCTACGGTTCTTGGACTTGTGAGACTTAGTTCATCTTGTAGGCTATACTTTAGCCCATTCAAATACCTTGCAACTTTGTCAACATCTTCTTCCATGTGGCTTGATTGTATGCTTAGTTTGTAGAACTTTTCTGTGTGTGTTTTCACATCCATGTCTTTTTGCTTCAAATTTTGCAACCTTCTATATAACTGAATGGCATAATCACTAGGCAAGAATTTACCTTTCAATTTTGAAACAATTCTATCCCAAGATGTAATATTTGCTTTGCCTTTCTTCTTCCTCTCTTCTTGTACATAATCCCACCATAGGGATGCATGTCCTTTTAGTTTTGTTCTTACTAATTTCACTTGTTGCCCCTCAAGTATCTCCTCAAACTCAAAATACTTGTCTAATCCTCCTATCAAATCTAAGAGTTCTTCTCCATTCAAAATTCCTAAATATACTAGAAGTTCTATTTTTACCTTGGAACCATCATTCTTAACTGCCTTTAGCAATCTCTCCAACATCTTCTCTTCAACATCTCTTTCTTCTTCAAGTTCTCCTTGTGGTGCATTTTGCACCCACTTCTTCTTCTTCTTCTTGGTCACTCAAATCTCCTGTGACCACTCCTCTTCTCTTGTTGGTCTCAACTCATCTTGCATCAAGGCTTTCCCTTATGGCTCTCAATTCTAGGACAAGAGAGTCTCTCACCTCTCTGATTATTCTTTCCACATTCACCCTTGGAAGCATTTTGGCTGGTCTTCAAAATCAACTTATTTGTGACCTCTTACTGATCTTCCTTGCTCTGATACCAATTTGATGAAGAGAAAGGTCATCCTAATTGATCACAAACCCAAATAATAAGATGTTCCTAAACCTTCTTCATTATTGCTCCTAGGTGCACTTCTTTAGACCCTAGCATTGAATTCCTTTAAGACTTTGATCCAACAATCTTGGGACAATGGAGATAACTTAGAAGGCTTTTCATGAGGCTTACATGATTCTAATAACTCCTATGTGATGACTCAACAATGTGACAATTCATGGTTTACAACTCTTGTACCCTAGACTACATAATCTGTCCTCTTGGGATAGTCATAACAAACTTAATATCAATCCTTCAAAAAAATTCAAGACTCTTGGTTTAGGTCTGCATGACCTCTCCCTCAATCCCTCTACTATTTTCAATGACTAACAAACAAGTTTCAGACATTGTTTCGCATATTCTTCCTTGCTCTGCTACTATACAGTCTGATAGATCCAGATATCAAACTTTCTATTGACTCAAAGCATGTACAGACCTTTTCTTGGTCCCCTGCAAACTTGGAACAAGGTAGAGTACATAAATATAGACCTTTCCACCCATTGTGGTGATTTTCCACTGGTTGAAATCTGAGTTACATCTTTATTTCTCCTCACGGGTTATCCTAAGTAGGGTTTTGACTATTTTTAGAGAAAATGCAATAACTTTCTAAATACTCAATGAAAATTCATGCAACAAAAAGAAAAATGAATTAGATTCACATGCCCACATAGTCCAATTGGTTTTAGACCCACATATAGACCATACAGACCGTACAAATTGAAAGAACAATCTGCAACATTAAGAAAACACAGAAAAATCTTACTTTCATTAACCAAAACTACAAAATCAGTTTGTCCCCCCCTCCATCCAACTTTTGGAGGGTGCATTCATATACTTACAACCAATCCCAACTGATTAGTAATGGTTTCTTGATTTGCTTGTAACCGTTTCTTGATTTTTGACACTTTGCCAAAGTTGCATGAAAACTTTTAAGCAACATGACAACTTTTACACTTTTAAACCAAAGACCCTATTAGCACTCCAAAAATGGATCAATATGATCCCACATGGTCATAAATGACCTTGTTAGACTCCAAAACACTCAAACAACCCAAAACCCAAAAATAACAAAAACGGTGTGCTTGTGAGGATCCTGATGCCCCTACACCACTTACAATCTCTCTTAACTGGCTCATTTGGTCCTTTAAGACTCTTTTTGACTTTGCAGCTTCTTTATGATTGCATGAGTCTTTTTTATTTCAGCTCTTAAGTTTCCATTTAGATCTTTCAATGGATCATAAGTTTCAGAAATCTGTACAAGTTTAGTCTCAAGGCCATTTACCTTATCATTTATGACTTTTGTAGTTATTTGCAAAGATGAGAAAAATTGATACATTGCATTTGCATCATTTATAATAATTTCTATTGTAATACAGTGGATCACTGAGAGGAGGGTGAATCAGTGATCTAATAAAACTAGTTCATTCATCAACCTTGTAAAAATAATCACTAACATCAATATGCTAAAGACATCATAGAGATTAGAATCATACAGATTGAACCATAACACAAGATGTAAAGTGGAAAAGCCTAAATAGGGAAAAACCACTATCCAACCTCACCAATCTTTATTAGGTCTTATTGACCAAAATATCATTGATTACATACATGCCTCACTAGCAAAGATCTCATTGATCACATCAACTCTACTCAATAAGAGCACCAACTTCAATAAGAAAATAAAGACAAATATACCGAGTACGACTCTGTTTACAATAATAACAAGGGTTATAGATGAGTTCTATAACTCATTTACGCAACCACCCTTCTATGAAGATATTCAACAACAATACCATACTCTTCGTTTTCACATTCAAACATCAATCCTACTTGCATACATAAGAGATAGTTTTCTTTACAAGAGACTCCTTCTATCACCAATTACATACAAGACTAAAAGTACATATTAAAAAGACTTCATAAAACTCTCTTTAATCACATTCAATCACTCTATACTTATCCCTCCTTGTACACTTGTATCTTTACCATCAAACCCTTATCTCATCAATGTGAAAAGGCCCTAAACTAATATTGAAATGAATAAAAAAATTCTCAACCTCTACACACATCTTGATAGATCCTCTTTGAATGAATACACACAAGAAAACTCTTACACAACCATTTCCTTCACAAAACACAAAGATACTATAGTGATATCATGAACTAAACTTAATACATAACAAAGGATACTTGATACGTTTTCCCTCTACAATCAATAATGCTCTGATTCTGCAACAAAGATAATATCATCAAATGCTGATATCATCTTTGCCTCTGTCAACATTATATTCTACAAAAATGAAATCATCACACTCTGTAAAACTCATGAAAACTCCCTAGTTTTATCTCTATCATCTCTGTAGCATCATATCTCTATATCTTTTCTATTCTGTATGCTATTCTCTGATAGAACTATCAATGAAAACATATCTTCAAGAAGTCACATTCATCTACAACCATAATCTCTACATGTACATTTTATAAAAGGACAACATCTAGCCTTCAAACCCTATCTCCATGTATATTGTCTCTTATAATAGAGACTCATCTTCTTTTAATGCTTATTCTCTATATATTGTTCTATTTTTATCATCTGCTTTCTACACATCATTTGTTCCTCACAATGTATAAAAGTATATCTTTGTATACATAATCAAAACCACCTCACTCACATCATAACTATTACAAAATCTTTTCTTACAATCCAAACCACTATTAGAACCTATTTAATGCATTGGCAGAGATCAATGATCATGTTTAGATCACAAAGGATACTATAGTGATATCATGAACTAAACTTAATACATAACAAAGGATACTTGATACGTTTTCCCTCTACAATCAATAATGCTCTGATTCTGCAACAAAGATAATATCATCAAATGCTGATATCATCTTTGCCTCTGTCAACATTATATTCTACAAAAATGAAATCATCACACTCTGTAAAACTCATGAAAACTCCCTAGTTTTATCTCTATCATCTCTGTAGCATCATATCTCTATATCTTTTCTATTCTGTATGCTATTCTCTGATAGAACTATCAATGAAAACATATCTTCAAGAAGTCACATTCATCTACAACCATAATCTCTACATGTACATTTTATAAAAGGACAACATCTAGCCTTCAAACCCTATCTCCATGTATATTGTCTCTTATAATAGAGACTCATCTTCTTTTAATGCTTATTCTCTATATATTGTTCTATTTTTATCATCTGCTTTCTACACATCATTTGTTCCTCACAATGTATAAAAGTATATCTTTGTATACATAATCAAAACCACCTCACTCACATCATAACTATTACAAAATCTTTTCTTACAATCCAAACCACTATTAGAACCTATTTAATGCATTGGCAGAGATCAATGATCATGTTTAGATCACAAAGGATACTATAGTGATATCATGAACTAAACTTAATACATAACAAAGGATACTTGATACGTTTTCCCTCTACAATCAATAATGCTCTGATTCTGCAACAAAGATAATATCATCAAATGCTGATATCATCTTTGCCTCTGTCAACATTATATTCTACAAAAATGAAATCATCACACTCTGTAAAACTCATGAAAACTCCCTAGTTTTATCTCTATCATCTCTGTAGCATCATATCTCTATATCTTTTCTATTCTGTATGCTATTCTCTGATAGAACTATCAATGAAAACATATCTTCAAGAAGTCACATTCATCTACAACCATAATCTCTACATGTACATTTTATAAAAGGACAACATCTAGCCTTCAAACCCTATCTCCATGTATATTGTCTCTTATAATAGAGACTCATCTTCTTTTAATGCTTATTCTCTATATATTGTTCTATTTTTATCATCTGCTTTCTACACATCATTTGTTCCTCACAATGTATAAAAGTATATCTTTGTATACATAATCAAAACCACCTCACTCACATCATAACTATTACAAAATCTTTTCTTACAATCCAAACCACTATTAGAACCTATTTAATGCATTGGCAGAGATCAATGATCATGTTCAGATCACACTGAACTATGCAAAGAAAAACATTCTCTTTTGATACAACAAGATTACTATCATTTAAAACACTACTTTCCTTGAAGATATTTGAACCAATATTCATCATACATGTAAACACTTCATTTTTTTCATAACATAAACCCCCTTACTCTGTCATTGAAGCAAAAACCCTTTCATTTGTTTGAAAAACTACCAACATAGTTACAAAAGCCTTAACTGAACAGTTACGTGCATTTTACCCGTCAATGTTGATAGTCGAGAGGGAATTGTTACATGTTTGAATAAGATTAAATTAAAGCCATTGATTCTTTGTTTCATGCCATAAGAAGATTCAATATGCACCGTTGTTTAAGGTTTGGCGCCTAACCAAATAAGTCTTACTAGATTGAGTCAGTTGTCCTAGGTAAGGGGCTGGTCACTTCATGATTTAGGACCCCTTAAAGTCATAAATTAAGTTACCTTCGACCTATTTGTAAGTCAACATTAAAACATAAATAAAGTAACTATCACTAAGTCCTTAGGTCCTTTAGGATTTTAGGTAGGATTTAGACTATTGGAGCTTAGGGTTTTTAGGAGATTGTAGACTAGATCTTTAGACATTTACCAACCTTAATTTCAAAATTGCCCATTGACATGAAATCATACAAACCCTAATTCTATGGCAGAGAGATAGTAGTCAAGAAGGACTTTTGATTTTGTAAGAGAGACTTTGTCTTAGGGAACCTAGGGTTTGAAAGGGGGTACTACCACAATAATGCGTTACACTTTTTGGGACATCCTAATTTTTGTTGAAATCAAATATTTTTAGAAAATATAATTATTTAAGCCTTGAAAGGTTCCATTTAAAGGATTTTAATTGAAGAGGGTTTGATCAAACCCCTTAGATTCAAACCCCCTTAGATAGAACTTCGCTAGTTTTAAACCATACCTATAATGGAGTCTCCTCTACACCTATCAAAATGCTAGTAAAAAAGCACTTTTGATTTACCTTTTAGGGGATCAAATGAATTCATTTAAAATTTATGTTTTGTAAGTATGTAGTCCTTATTATAAGCTTCCCAAAAAGTATAATTTTAAATATTTTTAATTTGATTATTATTGTGTATGAGGAAAAATTGATTAAATCAAAAATAATAAAACCAAAAACCAATCACATAAAGCGAACCAATCTAAGTAAAAGCCAATATCATCAAATCAAAGAAAAATGAAAGCTCTTACCAAAATCTATATTGTTCCCTTTGGAAAAGTGTAGATTGCTCAATGAAGTTACGAAACCATAGCTGCAACAAGCAAGTAGTGTGCTCAAGAGATCAATGTTAAGAGATCGTGAGTTTGCTCAATCGACGCGTTGATATGCTCAAAGTGCTGTTAAGTATGCCTAAGAATAAGTGATCGAAGAGAGAGGCTCAATGAAGGAGATGAGGGGGGTTTATATAGGTTTCAACAAAGATCGATCAACGGTCTAGATAATTTAGAAGAATCAATGGAGGAGAACAGTTGAGGAACGTGCAACGAATAAGAAGACAAGTGTCTTACTTTCTTTTGCATGAGAGGAGTTATCAAGAATAGAAGAATGAGTTAAAGAAATTAACAGAATGTAATGATCAGTTAAGTGATTTAAAACAAGAAGAAGAGATTTGCATGAGAATAAGAAGATATTTTGCTTTATTAAATATTAGAAATATTTAATTGCATGAGCAAGAAAGCTTGAGTTATTTTAGAGATAACTCAAATTTAGAAGAAAAAGCAATTTAAATAAATAATTGATTTATTTAAATTTAGAGAAGATATTATTGGAAGAAATAATTAAATAATTAGAATTATTTAATTTAGAAGATTTGAAAGAAAATTAAATAAATAAATTTATTTAATTGTTGTACATGATTTTGAAAGAATGATTTTGATTTAATTAAATAATTTAAGAATTATTTAATTGTAGATAAGAGGGAATTTGTTGAATTAATTAAATAATTAGGTTTATTTAATTAATGTGGATGTGAATTTTGGAAGGTGACAATGATCTAATTAAATAATTCAAATTATTTAATTGTGGAAGAATAATAGAGGAATTTAATTTAATTAATGTTGCAATTATGTGATTTGGAAGAAGTTGATGATTTAATTAAATAATTAGCTTATTTAATTAATGTTGAAATGCAGGTTATTAGAAGAATTAGACGAAATGCAAGTGATGCAGCGACTTGGTCATTTTAGGGTGTCTACATTTTGCCTCTCTTTGATGGGATGCAGTTTATAGCATTGCGTCAAAGAAATTAATTGTTGAAGATGTGATACAATTTATTGATGCCCTAGTGTAGGTAGTTGCCCTAGGGTATGCCCCCTCGAGCGGAAAGACAGGGAAGCGACAAAAGAACTGTGTTGATGCTCGACTAGACGAGTGTGTGACAAAGTAGGAGGAAAAGCAGAATGGGGTGGGAAGAAAAGAAAAATGAGGAAGGGATGCTATAAATAGGACCCATGGGGACCACAATCCTCATTTGCACCCTAGGAGCTTCTAAATTTAGAGAGTAGAGCCTCCCAACTCAGGGTGAGAGAGTTGAGTGGAAGGAGCTGACAGTGAGGAGAGATGCCGATTCCAGCACACAGGCATCGGGCGGAGTTAGTGCAGACATACAGGAGGCCAGCAGGAGCTCCGGCAATGGTAAGTGTTCGAAAGCCCCACTTTGATTTGGTGTTTGAGGGTGGTTTAGGGCTAGGTCGAGGGAGGGTGCTCAGGTCAGCCAAAAGTGCTTTAGGCTAGGATAGCGCTACTAGTAGTCGGTTAGGGCACTTTTGGCATGCCATAGTGCTCTTGGTAGGTAAGTGTAGCACGTTTGGTCAAAACATAGCACGGTCGGCTTTTGGGGTTAGCGCTGCATCGCTTTTGGTAGAATGCCACAACACAAATGGCTAAACAGTGCAGCGCACCTGGTAGAATAGGGCAGCGCAGTTGGAAATGTGCATTAAAAAATGAGTCGCCTTTGTGTATACAATGAGGCATGGTTGGAGGTATAGTGCAGCGCACTTGTAAAATAAGGTGCCTTTGGTGTAGGCTAGCGCAGCGCTTTTGCAGAAGCAAGATGGCACATTAGGTAAGACAGGGAAGCGCTTTTGTGTAAAATAAGGTGCTTTTGGTTACATTAGAAGAGAAATCTAGGTAAGGTTGAGTGAAGGGTTGACGACTCTAGATTAGAGAAATGGAGGAGTTGGTCCTAGGGTCATGCGTCATAGGGTAGAAGTTGGTAGGACTAGGAAGAAATGGTGAAACTAATTGACAACTAGTTTGTTGTGGATGTAGAGGATTATGCTACCATTGATGTCGAGAGAGCGACACCACCCAATAGCACATGAGGTTGTACAACTGACATGGGAGGAGGATGTGTTCTTAAAGCATGCGAGATTATGGCATGTTGCACATTTGACACACATTAGGGTGAATCTTGCCCTAGTGACAGCAGTGGTAGAGAGGTTTCACAGTGAGATAGGCCCGTTTCACTTTTTGATAGGGGAGGCAATAGTGACCTTGGAGGATGTGTATCGCATCCTGAGGATTCGGATTGACGGGGAGTGAGTGGATTTTGACCCAGCACGGGGAGAGGCAGACATGGTAGAGGTATTCTGCACTAATGACCTACGGATAGACGATGGAGAGATTCAATGGGTAGATGTCCTGAGACTCTATGACAAGATCAGGTGGATAGTGTCCTCATTGATTGGCAGCTACCTCTGCCCCGACAAGAGATCTAGAGGATTATCAGTGGGCTAGGGCACTGTACTATCAGGGATGTTCACACATGGCGTTCAGTATGCATGGGGCCCTTGTGTGCTAGGGCAGTTGTACCGAGACATGCATCACTACGTGTACAAGAGAGGCAGGAGTCTCTCAACAGGGATGACCTTGCTACAGGTGTGGGCGTGGGAGCATATCCTAGTGATCCGACCCATGACACAGTGTCAGCGGGCCAGGGGGAGCTATATGCATTTTTGTATGAGGGAGTGATTACACATCGAAGACTGGTATTTGTTAGCCATTGGAGGCGGCAGATCAACAAGATGGACCTTTTTGTGTGGAGGCCATGGTTACTATGTGAGGAGTGGGAGGACAAGCACGAGCAGCTGATGTACTGTAGACAGGTTCGGTATCTGTTCGGGAGATGGACATACACTATAGAGAGGTACCTGCCAGAGTGAGTACTCAGGCAGTTTGGGATACCACAGGGACTACCAGTGGGAGAGGTGACACATGCCAGGATGCGGAGGGAGGTTGGAGACTAGGATGTAGAGATTCCAGTGGCTATAGCATTGGCAGAGGTACAGGGACTTGTCCTCGTGAGATGGGATTGGGATACAGGACTGGCTGATCTAGGGACATTGCCAGAGTATGACAGGTATTGGCAGACACACAAGTCGGTGAGATTGACTACACCTGGTGTGGCAGGGGCTGTGGGGGAGGTACTAGTCCCAGGCACAGAGGCTAGGATCAGACGCCAGGCTAGAGTGGCCAGACAGCAGGTAGTGGGAGAGGCCAGTGGCTCGCAGGTAGATGTAGAGATGGCGGAGGAGGAGGAGCCAGCGGTAGAGACTGATTTGGAGAGAGCTGAGCGGTTATTACAGAAGGAGACAGCTCAGAGGACTTGATTAGAGCTTCAGGTGGTGTGGCTGAGGAGAGACAGGGATGTAGCTAGGGTGGAGGCGAGACAGGCCGAGGCCCTAGCACAGGTGTAGACAGGTGGCAACAGCAGCACATACAGCCCTGGCACATTTATAGGCAGACATGCAAGCACAGGTACAGGCCCAGGTGTAGGCACATGTACAAGCAGTGGTGCAGGTAGTGCCCACACCAGCAGGGGATGATGGGCAGCTAGCCTAGGCTATGCAGGAGAGGGATGTAGAGGCACAGCTGCGATTGGCAGTAGAGGCCACACTACACAGAGTTAGACGGGAGAGAGATGAGGCACACCGTGCACTGGGTGCCAATCAGAGGACCTTATACAGTGAGCTCATCCAGGTGCAGGGAGAGCTCGTATCAGCAGGCAGAGAGGCTGAGTACTACAGGGGGCTCTATGCCGGTGTAGTGCCAGCAGCTCAGCAGGCGCCTAGCTACAGAGACAGGAGTAGGTTTGGGGCATCAGGGTCTCGTAGGACAGGACAGTCATTGTCCTCAGTGAGAGGACCATTCGTGGCACCAGGGGGAGGAGGAGGACTAGCAGGGGGACCTACATCAAGCACAGGTGGAGAACAGGGGCCATAGTAGGAGGGCAACTCTACTCGCTAGGGCATGCACATGTATATTGTACCATAATGTATCATTTTGTATTATTTTGGACAGATGCCTGCGGGCATTCTGATGTATATTTTGCAGGCTCTTGATAGCCTTGATGTATTATATTGATGCATATAGATGGCCTATTGATGTAGACACATGTATTTTGTACTTTATGATGACCTTTACATGAGATATATGATGATCTATTCAGCTCACTATTGTTCATGCTTTTGTGTATATGCACTTCTTGATGTCATGGATGTGATGATATGTATGTATGATTATGGATTTATGTGATGACATATATTAGGTGTATGATGCTTATAGATGTATGATGATATAGATGCGATGACTAGTGATATCTGATAGGTGGGTTTTGCAGATATGCACCAGGGAAGAAAAGAGGAGACGGAAGCCAGAGACTGTTGATCGATCACTGCAATGCAAACGATATAAAGCCATGGGCGAACAAAAGGGTGAATGAGCTTGTTGCAATGGTTTCACATTTGTATATAAAGAGCAATCCTTATGATTGATATAGCACATGGATAGTTTGCCACCAAGGTATAAAAGACCAAGGTGCAGTAATATCCAAGTGTGTGGACGTTGACTCTGCAAGCAAGTGGTTTTGAACTTAGATCCTCTAGACATAATATAACCTTGTTGGAACATGTGAATGAGCCATAGTCTTAAACATAAACCAAACTTCAATACATGTAAATGCAAGAAGAAATATTAATATGTAAGATGCTAGGTCATAACACACACAAGATAAATAGAATGCTAAGAAAGATGTTAAAGATCATTCCTCAAACACGGCACACAAAAAAAGCAATGACTATGCCCCCAATCCGTACTGCATCACAACATACCAAGATTATAGATAAATCAAGGTAGTTTGAATAGGTAATGGAAAAGGAACAAAAGATAAACCATAAAGTAAATTGATTGACTTACAAAGTAAACATACAACCAACATATTCTCTTGCCAAAGAGGTTGCTCAAGATAGATTGGATAGGAAAGATAACAGCCTTATCATAGGAAATCTGTGTCCGTTAAAGGAGGCTATCTACCTAAAAAGACAATGTCTTGCTATAGGAAATGCCACATGTCGCAGGAGACACGTGTGTTGGTCTCGACAATGGAACACTTCGCAAAAGACAAGCTTGTTGATCTAGGGCTTGGGTTAAGCGAGACTTAGCTGATATTGGCAATCGGTATGCAGGACAGTAGATGACTCTGGAAGTAGGCCTCTTTGCTTAAGGTTTGGTAAGGACTTTTGCATTGAAATGATGCAGTGGCTTGCTACTTGAGTTAGTAAAGTCAGGGCGAATGAATTTTGATATTCGGAAGACTAGAAGGATGACAATGTTTGATGGATTGAAATGGGTGGAGAATGATGAATCGTATGTGCCTGAGTACTGGATACATCCTTCGTATTCCAGACTGCCTACATACCCTGTATCCATGGGATCAAGGCACATGATGATGAAAGATGAAAATGATAATATGTAGTTCTAGATAGAGTGATGAGATGGATCAAGGTGGTGAGGGGGAGATCTTATGTACCTGAGTACTGGATACTTCCTTCGTATTCCAGACTGCCTACATACCCATATCCATGGGATCAAGGTACTTTAAGATTGAGAAGATGATAATATGTAGTTCTAGTTGATGTGATGGTGTGAGAAAGTGTTGAGAAGATAACAGTCTTATCATAGGAGCGATGTGTCCGTTAAAGAGTGATATCTTCGGAAAGGAGAAAAGATTGAAGAGCGCACTGTGAACCACGAACAAGGAACCAATCCTAGACCTAAGTTAAGGAAGGAATTGCCCCCATTCCTGGTAGAGGAAATTGCATGGGTGACTACTGAAGAAGACATAGAAAGACGTGACCTAGGACAAGACAGTGTCAACTGTAGACACTGATCAAGATGTGGGGTGACGATGATGGACATTGACAAATTTCCAAGCTATACTAGATAGGGAGATGGAAATGCAAACAAGGTCAATGGTTTAGTATGGATGGATGGAAAGTGCGTTGTGACAATGAGAAAAGGACAAGACTCGATAGACGATGGGTACTGACTCTACACATAGCGCCTGTTTGCCAGGTTTTCACTATGGTACTTATCCAAGGTGCCTGTTTGCCAGGTTTTCACCAAGGACAGATTTTTTTGAAATTTTTTTTTGGAATACTCTGAGGATCAGGCATAGAACTTCTTGAGATGGACACTGTTAAGTGGCTCATCTAGAGGAATGTCGTCAGGTGTAGCTAAAGTATAAGCTCCTAATCCATATGTTGCTATGACAATAAAGGGACCTAACCAATTAGGCTCAAACTTGCCCTTCTTTTCTCGATCTGTTTGATTTCTCTAATTCTCTTTGAGTACAAGATCACCAACTTGAAACCATCTTTCTTTGATCTTTTTGTTGTAATTACTCTAGAGGCAGTTTTGATAGACATGGAGATGGTTAAGTGTGGCAAGGTGCCTTTCATCTAGTAGTTCTACATGGATACTCCTCTACGCCAATCAGGTCCTACATGGATACTCTGAGGCATGGGATCTCGACCTCTATAGTTAGGATGGCTTCAGAGCCATAGACCAAGGCATAAGGTGTGGTACCAGTTGGTGTTCTAATGCTGGTGTGGTAGGCCCATAGGGTGGGATTGAGTTGTAAATGCCAATCACAACCAGCTTCATTGACAGTTTTCTTGAGGATTTTGAGAATAGTTTTATTGGAAGCCTCAGCTTAGCCATTACTCTGTGGATAGTAGAGAGAGTTGAAAAGTGATGTTGGATGTTGTATTGTATGCATTAGGCACGGACATCTTGGTTCTTGAATGGTCTCCCATTATTAGTGACAATGGCTTGGGGAATACCATACTGGCATATGAGGTAGTTTAGGATAAGCTTGGCTATTTGCTTACAGGTGATATAGGTCATGGGAATAGCTTCAACCCACTTCATGAAATACTCAGTGGTGGTAATGATAAACTTGTGGCCATTGGAGGAGGAAGGGTGGATTTGTCCTACGAGATCAAGACCCCATTGAGAAAAAGGCCATGGAGTTGTCATAGGTAGTAATTCATGAGCTGGTGCGTGAGTCAAATCTCCATGCTGCTGGCATTGTAGACACTTCTTAGCAAATTGTGCAGCATCTTGCTCTATTATAGGCCAGTAATAACCTGTTATGAATATTTTCTTAGCGAGATTAGGACTGGTAGAATGTGCGCCACAGACACCTTCGTGTATGTCTCATAAGGTTGCTTTGGCTTCTTCCGCATTAAGACATCATAAGAGGATACCATCGAGACTCCGGTGATATAGTGTATCACCCAGAATGATGTAACGAGAGGATCGATGGATAAAGGTTTTGCGTTGGGTGGATGATAGGTTAGGGGGAAAGGTATTGTGCTTAAGGTATTCATGGATATCTTCATACCATGGGGAATTGGGACCAACAAGTTCACAGATGACTTCAGTAATGGGAACATCGACAGCTGGTATCAATAATTGCTCGATTAAGAATTCGCATTTATGTTATTAGCAGGCATGTTAATCAGTGACCCTATAGAAGCCATAGAATCTATAGCCTTGTTATGCTCTCTTCAAATTTGCTCAAATGTGATGCTAGAAAAATGTGGTTTGTAGGCATCCACTAGTTGTTTGTAGGGGACCAACTTTTCATCTTTTGTTTGGTACTCATCTGTGACTTGGCGAATGACTAGCTGTGAGTCTCCATATACTTGTAATTTTGTGATGTCCCATTGAACTGTTGTATTGAGACCTATGAGGAGTACTTCATACTTGGCTATGTTGTTGGTGCAAGGGAATGCAAGCCAATATGACTTTGGAATATAGTCATTTTGAGGTGTGATGAACAATATACCAGCCCCTGATCCGTGCTGTGTAGGAACCGTCAAAATACAACTTCCACATTATTGAGTTGGAAAGAGTGAAGAGATTCTCATCTGGAAAGTCTGCTACCATAGGGTGTGTATCTTGCATGGGTGCTTCTACTAGTTGATCTGCTAGCGCTTGTCCTTTGAATGCTTTACGATCCACATACTCAATGTCAAACTCACTAAGGATCATGACCCATTTAGCTAGTCTGCCTGTAAGAGCTTCTTTTGCAAGTAGATACTTCAAGGGATCAATTTTGGCTTTTCATGTGTTGGTTCAACATGTAATGCCGCAGCTTATGGGAAGCGAACACTACTGCTAAACAAGCCCTTTCCATTGGTGAATAATTGAGTTCATATCCCACCAAGGTTCTACTGATATAGTAAATTGCATGCTCTTTTCTTGTTTCATCATGTTGTGCTAGCAAGGCCCCTAGGGCCGAAGTTGTAGTTGAGATGTATAATATCAAAGGTTTATCAGCAACTGGTGGAACCAATACAGGAGGTGTAGCTAGATACTCTTTAAGTTGATCAAATGCTACTTGACACTTATAATCCCATCGAAATGAGACATCCTTTCGGAGTAAGTGTTGAAAGGGTTGACATTTATCTGCTAGCTGTGAGATGAAACACCTGATGGATTGCAACCTTCCCTGAAGGCTCCTTAATGCTTTAAGGGTCTTTGGTGGAGGCATTTCTACTATAGCTTTTACTTTTGCTGGATCTACTTCGATACCTCGACGAGATACAATATATCCCAATAGCTTCCTTGATGTTACACCAAAGACACACTTCTTTGGATTGAGTCTTACTTGGTATTTCTCAAGATTGTCAAAGATCTATCCTAGAACTTGTATGTGATCTGCCCTAGAAGATTTAGCTAGTATGTCATCCACATAGTCCTCCATGATGTGATGAAAGAGGTCATGGAATATCACTATCATTGCTCTCTGATAGGTTGCTCCTGCATTCTTTAGACCAAACAGCATGACACACAAACAATAGTTTCCCCACAGACAAGTAAAGGTTGTTTTATGCTGATCTTCCTCTGCTATCCTTATCTGATTGTAGCCAGAGAATCCGTCCATGAGAGAAAGCATCTTGTGATCTGCTGTCAAGTCAACTATAATGTCAATGTTCAGTAGTGGAAAGTCATCTTTGGGACATGCTTTATTAAGATCTTTGAAATCATTACACATGCTGATGCATCCATTGGGTTTAGATACAGGTACAATGTTGGAGACCCAATCTGAATAGTCAATAGGTCGTATGAACTTTGCATCTAACAAATTTTGTATTCCCACTTTCACTAAGAGAGCTATTTGTGGGTGCATCTTCCTCAGCTTTTGCTTGACTAGTTTAACTTTTGGATCAACAGTGAGATAGTGAACAACTAGCTTAGGGTCTTACCCTGGCATATTAGCATAGGTCCACACAAAGTTGATGGTTCTCTGTAAGAAGAATGTGTTAAGATTCCTGTGCTCTGTTTCTGATAGTGATGCCGCTAGGAATGTGGTCTTCGGATTTTGTTCTATGCCAAGGTTTATCTCTGTAGAATCTTCCACTACGAGAGCTGACTTCTCTTGATACTTCGATGGTAGGGGAAGGTCAAATCCTCCATCCTCAGGTGCCACAGTTGGGTTTTCACCTTTGGATACGTCCTTTGTTTTTACTATTTTGTGATCAGAAGGTGCCACAGTGTGGTTTTCACCTAGAGATCTTTCTTTATTTTTATTTTTGCGACTGGAGGATTTGGCATTCCATGACAAAACCTGCTTTATGATCGCCAAGGGGGATACCTTCCCGAAGTCCCATGAACTCAGCTAAAGCTTCATCATTCTGAAATACATCTATAACTGGGGACCCTTGTTGGTCCCAATTGATAAGTTCAGGGTAGACAAGTGTTACATTCTGGGTGCTGGTGGTGGAGGTTAAGGATACGGAGGATAGCATAAAAATGGAGGATTCTGCGAATAGGTTGGTCATATGGAGGGAAGTGTCATTGATGATATCCTCTGTAGATGTTGAACCGATAGGAAAAGTGTCAGCTACCTCGTCGAGGATATACTTGATGTCCAAGGCCCATGGTACTTTCTTACCAAATCCTAATCCCTTATTGTCTAGTTTCTTTGTCACACCAATGGGTTCCATAGTTCCTTGATTTTGTTTCCCAAGGCCACCTTTGCCTTTATAGCCCATGTTTTTTACTATCCTTAAGCCATTGCCATATTGCTTGACTGGTATTGTGACTGGTTCTTTCTCCTTATAGAGCCAAGAAGAAATATCCTCAATAGTTTCTTCTTCCAATAACCGTCCCTGTTGGAATTGGGTTAGAAATCCTGGGGGAGGAATAGCTACTTTTTTTGTTACTTTGGCAATGGGTGGTTGGCCATAGGATTTAGAGGATAGAGGCATCTGCCCTACACAACAAGATTTTGAGATATCATAAGATCCAAAGCCTATATCATGGATGTGAGCCTTGATCTCAGGTAGCGGATTTGAGTTACTTATAGAGGCTTGCGTCAGAGTTTCAGGATCAACATATAGTGGGGATTCAAGGGCTTTTTCATCGTTAGGTACCTGGTTGCAATTCTTATAGCTGCCTTGCAAGACACGACCGAATTCAAAAGGATTGGGGTCTCCTGGGATAGTTATCTCTGTACAATTGAATGGGAACTTTAGAGACTGACGGTATGTGGAGGGAATAGCTTTCATTGCATGGATCCATGGGCGGCTAAGGATAATGTTGTAAGGTAGCTCAATATCAAGGACTTGACACCTGGTTTCAAGCATGACAGGACCCAGTTGTATAGGTAAGTGGATAACACCCTCTGAGCAGCACTTAGCATCATCATATCCCTTGATTGTAATACTTTGATCAGTGTTGACATGATCCTCAAAGTATCCCAATTGCTTAAGTAACTTTAAAGAACAGATGTTGAGACCAACACCACCATCTATGAGTATACGTTTGATTTTGTGCTTATGGATGAGAACCTCAATATGAAGGGCATCATTGTGACAAGGATCATGGGATGGGAGATCTTTCTTAGAGAAGACCACGTTGTAGGGTGAAGCAATGTTACCTACTATAGCTTGGAAATCCATGACTGCTATGTTGTTAGGAACAGAAGACTCTTGGAGGGCTTTTTCTAGCACTACTCTATGTGCAGGTGATGACCGTAGAAGGTCCAAAATAGAGATCTGTGCTGGCATTTTCCCTAAATGTTCAACAAGATTATAATCAGATTGAGCTGGAAGACTGGGTGTAGGACCACGAATGGTGACACGACCACAGTGAGTTGTAACAGCGCAATCCGTAGATTTGCCTTTGATTGTGAGGGTAGACACTTGACTCTCTTCAAAATGACCTACAATGGAATCAAAGGAAGTGGAAGCATGATTGATACCTTTACGTCTATCCTGAGGAGGAGGTGGACCATGATGAGGGAATGGTTCCTTGTACATATTGAGATCTTTGTTCATGTGTTGAACTGGTGGTTCATTCTCAAAAGTGATTTGGTTGCCTTCAATGAGATTTTGGATTAGGTGCTTGAGCTTCATGCATGATGCGGTTCGATGCCCTTCACTCCTATGAAATTCACAGTATTCATTTTCTCTATACCTTGTAGTTTTGTAAATAGGTTCACCATATGGGGGAGCATCTGGTAAGGTTATGAGCCTTTTCTATAAAATTTGTTGTAGGACTGACTCTATAGGCACTCCCAAGGGAGTGAATTGGCATCGTGGCAGGTAATCTTGTTGAGGTCGTTCCTGTTGTCGTTGTTGTTGATTTTGATATGGTTGCCACTGTTGTTGCTGTTGTTGAGGTGGAGCTTGACTTGGTTTGGAGAGCTGCAGCAGTGTTTGCAATGTTTGGACATGTTTAGAATCGACCACCCCATCGTTGACCACGTTTTTGTTCTTATTCCAAAACTTAGGTTTATCGTTCGATTGTTGATGAGGAGCGTTGTCTTTCATGTCCTTGAAGATTTTGACCACACCCTTAGTAATGAGGGCTTTTTCAATGTTGATTCCCTTGTATGTGATTTCGTCAAAGGTTGTAGCACTAAGAATTTGCAAATGGAAACCTAACTCTTGGTTGAGGTTTTGCACAAATATGCTAACAAGCTGTTTCTCAGGAATCTTGAAAGGGAATTTGCTAGCCATTTGTCTCCATCATTGAAGGAAAGAAATGAAAGTTTCACCATTTTTCTGTTTATTGTTGCATAGATCAGTCATGGAAATCTCATGCTCTGTGTTGTAAGAAAAATGGGTGGCATATTTCTCCACTAGCTCGTTGAAAGACTTGATACCCGTAGGTAAGTGTGAGAGCCATTCTATAGCTTGACCTCCAAGACTGCGAGGAAAGAGATGCATAAGATACATGTCATTATGTGAGACCTCGAAGCAAGCAAGATAGAATTCCCTGAGATGGTCTTTTGGGTCACCTTTTCCTTTGTATTTATCAAACTTGGGAATAGTGAAATTTTGAGGAAAAGGGATCATTGGTAATGACTGATCAAAAGGATAAGGACACACTTCCTCTAAAGAGAAGGTCTTCTTGGTGTGGCCAAACGTAAGATCAGAGAGCTGTTGTTGAACTTCTGCGATCTTTAGCTCCATCACTGTGGGAGGGGTTGGAAACATCTCCTATTGTCCTAGAAGTGGTTGTTGTTGCCCATACGGAAGATTGTATTGTAAGCCATGAGCATTGGTATTATAAGGGTCGTAAGATTGGTTGGGGTCGTATGCGTTGTACATTTGGTTCAGATTGGGTTGGAATTGGAGGTTTTGATTTGGAAGAGGTGGAGGCGGTGCTAGGTAGGAATGTTGGCTTTGTGATGGTTGAAGAAAAGAATTGGTTGGAGGAAAGCTAAAGTGCATGGGTTTGGGTTGTGATGGCGGCACATAGCTTTGGGAGACTTGATGTTGGGAATGTTGAGGGTGGCTAGGCAATGTGTGAAAGAAATTTAGCGAGGATGAACGTAGCGGAGGAGGGACATAGGTAGAAGTGATTTGTGATGGTGGAGGTGGATTGATGATGAGCGTAGAAGAATGTTGTGGATGGGATTGCATGACTCTAATTGGTTGAGAGACATGAAGGTTTGATGATATAGGAGGTGGTATTTGTTGAGACCCTTGTTGCATGGCTACATAGTTGTTCCCTGGATTGTAATTTGGTGGGAAACCTATTCGTGATGGGGTAACCAAGATTCCACTTGCGATTGGTGTGGACACTTTAGGAGGTGGTTGCATATTCGATCGAGCTAAGGTGGATTGCTTAGCTAGCTCTTCTTGACATTGGAGAGTTTCTTGTTGGTTTTTGTAGATCTCCATAGGAGTCAAAAGCGGTGATACAACCCTCTCTCCTGTTGGGTTTTGATAAAGGGGATTCCTATACTGCGAGCTCTATTCAGGTAAGGGCGTGGTCATAGTTGACATGGTTTACACTACTTGTATGGTGTCTTGGGTGTTGCTAGGCTTGCTAAGATTGGATAGATCAAAGTCTTTGGGTAATTTAACTCATTGCTCTGCTAGCAAGCGAAAGAAATGATCTTGATTCTCGCTAAGGATTTTGTCAATGGCGGCTATGGCCCTAGGATCTTGCATGAATTCATCAAGATCTTGTCATCTTCTTGAGAGGATTGACCTATTTCAAAGTGTCGCTCTTCTTGAGATGGGGCTAGATCTGGAGTATAACCTTGTGGGACAAAATCAAGAGGCAAGCCGGTGGTGTAATGAGGTGTATTTACCAAAGGAACTCCTTCCTCCTGAGATGGGACCAGATTAGCAATATAACCTTGTGGGACAAAATCCGGAGGCAAGCCGGTGGTATAGTGGGGTGTACTTACCAAAGAGGTTCTACTCTCTTACAGATTGCTCGGTTGATCAAGGTGTGGCATGCTGGGAGAATTGGTAGATCTTTCTGTGGGTGTTCTAGGGCTAACCTTGGGAGTAATGTTGAGATGGCCTGATTGCAGTGTGTGAGGAGGTGATTTGTGCTTCTTAGGGACAACTTGCTTGGACTTCATAGTTTGCTGGAGCCTAGTGGTTACCATGGAATACACTAGAACAAAAGGTAATGCTGAGATTTTGCTTGGTGTTTTGAAAGAAAAGATAAACTCTGATGCACAATGTACTAGACCAAAGGCGCTATACTATTTGACCAAGGGCATAGGACTGTGCAACCAAAAGCGTGCTACTGCTATACCAAAGGTGAGCTACGGTGACCAAAAGTGAGCTACTGTACCACCAAGGGCGAGCTGCTGTAATACCAAAGGCACTGAAGTAGTGTCTAATGCAAAAATTTTCTATTTCTGATTGGATTTGGTTATTTTGGCAAGAGAAAACACAACAAACATAGTTGGCAACCAAAAACAGGACTGACACAATGGATAGTGTATGTTCGAGGCTCACAAAAAGCCCAATGTTTCCATAGGTATGAGACAGTTGCAAACAAAATAATCAAACACTTTTTATCCCTAGAGACAAGGTTTCATTACAGTAGATCAGCTCACAGCTTAATACTCCGTCGATAAAAATATCATTCCATAAAGGTGTCAGATATTTAGTATCTTTGTGAGAGATGATAGGTAGGGATATCTCACCCTCCCCTTGGAAAGCTCAAGTAGGTCACAAGAGCTTTATGGGCAAGGGAATACTATCTCTTCTCAAGGGAGCCAATGGTGAGTGTCTTAAGGGCTTAAATCAATTCCCCTTGCACTGATGATTACCGCAATGTTCAGAGGTAGATCGGGTAGTCTCTATCTAAAATGGTTTTTAGTAACTTTGAGGGACCAACACCTTGCGAGCAATGTGACAAGCTACTAAAAGTTTTAACCAATCCTACTAAGAGTATCAAACACTTCGCTCAATGTGAAAATTGTTTCCACAAAGAGCTAGTACACCTCTTTTCAGTTTGGCACCACAAGGTAAGGCTGACGTCAGTTAGGACTTGGCTTTCACCTTATCCCTCTTATATAGCGGTTCAAAGGAAAACTCCACTTAGGGTTGTCCCTTTTGGATGAAGCGCAATCCAAAAGCAGGCCCTTCTAAAGGAAGTACTGAAATGTAAGAGCAAGCATGTCAAACAAAGGTTCAATTGTCCCGTTATAAGAAAAATAAGGTGCAACTAAATTAGGCACACACACATTTGTAGTTGTCAATTGTCCCTTATGAAATTGAAGTGTTTGACATTCATGTCCATTGTCCCTTAGAAAATTGAGGTGTTTTCACATATATGTCCATTGTCCCTTAAGAAAAGCAGTATGTTCTTAAGACTTAGATTGCCAAAAAAATGATTTGTTCAATTATCCCTTAAGAAGGCAATATGTTTCTAAGACTTAGTGAGATAAATCAAGATTTCTTCAACACTCGTCCTGCATGAACATGTTAGAAAAAAGCCTATTTGCTCTATGTGAGTGATAAGAAGTTGCAACAAGACAATTAGTTCCACCAGAAACTCACAAAAAATCAATTTGACCCAAAGAGCGAGCTACTGTCTTACGGCAAGTGCCTTACTGTGATACCAAAAGCGTCGCACTGTCTTTCCAACAGCGTGGTGATGCAGATCAGAAGTGATATACTGTATTACCAGAAGTGCTGCATGAGACCCAAAAGCACTGTATTGTATATCCAAACGTGCTATCCTGTCTCAGATCCAAAAAAAAGGTTATGCTTTGTCAAAAATAACTAAATTCAGATATGATTTCATGGTTGATATAATGTTCTGAGAAGTAATATCTGTTATATCTGTATCCTGCGATCAATCAAACTCCAAAAAGGTGTCACGAATAGAAATGTTAACTCAAACATCAAAAAATACCCCTAAATAAATCAGCTTAGGCAGTATCAAAAGATAGTTGAATGACAAATACAACAGCTTGTCAGACAAATGAGAAGATATGTATATGAATAAACCCTGCAAAAACACCAAATATTGTCTCCAAGAGTGCTTAAGGATACTGCCAAAAGCACTTAAGGATAAACAGCTTGTCAGACAAATGAGGGCGCTATACTGTGCCTCCAAGAGTGCTTAAGGATACTGCCAAAAGCGCTTTTCTGTGTCTTTTGCACTGTTCCATACTGTAACTTCAAAAAAAATCAATTTCTCAAAGAAAAAGAGGGATTAGTGGGTCCCACCAAGCATGCCAGAATGTGTATGAGGAAAAATTGATTAAATCAAAACTAATAAAACCAAAAACCAATCACATAAAGCAAACCAATCTAAGTAAAAGCCAATATCATCAAATCAAAGAAAAATGAAAGCTCTTACCAAAATCTGTATTATTCCCTTTAGAAAAGTGTAGATTGCTCAATGAAGTTGCAAAACCATAGCTGCAACAAGCAAGTAGTGTGCTCAAGAGATCAATGTTAAGAGATCGTGAGTTTGCTCAATCGATGCGTTCGTATGCTCAAAGCGCTATTAAGTATGCCTGAGAATAAGTGACCGAAGAGAGAGGCTCAATGAAGGAGATGAGGGGGGTTTATATAGGTTTCAACAAAGATCGATCAACGGTCTAGATAATTCAGAAGAATCAATGGAGGAGAACAGTTGAGGAACATGCAACAAATAAGAAGAAGACAAGTATCTTGCTTTCTTTTGCTTGAGAGGAGTTATCAAGAATAGAAGAATGAGTTAAAGCAATTAATAGAATGTAATGATTAGTTAAGTGATTTAAAACAAGAAGAAGAGATTTACATGAGAATAAGAAGATATTTTGCTTTATTAAATATTAAAAATATTTAATTGCATAAGCAAGAAAACTTGAGTTATTTTAGAGATAACTCAAATTAAGAAGAAAAAGCAATTTAAATAAATAATTGATTTATTTAAATTTAGAGAAGATATTATTAGAAGAAATAATTAAATAATTAGAACTATTTAATTTAGAATATTTGAAAGAAAATTAAATAAATAAATTTATTTAATTGTTGTACATGATTTTGAAAGAATGATTTTGATTTAATTAAATAATTTAAGAATTATTTAATTGTAGATAAGAGGGAATTTGTTGAATTAATTAAATAATTAGGTTTATTTAATTAATGTGGATGTGAATTTTGGAAGGTGACAATGATCTAATTAAATAATTCAGCTTATTTTATTGTGGAAGAATAATAGAGGAATTTAATTTAATTAATTAAATAAAGAGGATTTATTTAATTAATGTCATAATTATGTGATTTGGAAGAAGTTGATGATTTAATTAAATAATTAGCTTATTTAATTAATGTTGAAATGCAGGTGATTAGAAGAATTAGACGAAATGCAAGTGATGCAGCGACTTGGTCATTTTAGGGTGTCTACAACTATATTTATTTTTTATTTCTTGTGAGTGTAGGTTTTTCACCGAACATCAAGTTCTATGTTCTACACATATGGAAAATTAGTAAATTAGTGAAAAAAAATTCTAAAAAATATCTATACCCTAGGTATTTATGTCCTTGTTTAAACAAAAAAAAGAAAAAATAAATTTCGATACGTACAGAAAAAGTTATGTTTTACGAAATATGCTTGTCTAAATTATAATTGGTTTGACTTCAAAACTTAATTAAAAAAATATTCAACAAAATATTATAAAAACAAATGCATGCCCTATATATCGGTGTTACCAATCTAAATTCAAAAGAATCAAAATTTTATCCTTTGTAGAAAAAAATTTATGTGCTATAGAATACACAACACTTTAAAAAAATGTTGTTTACTATTAAAAACTAGTTATCAAAGGAGACACAAACAATTTTACAATTTAACTCAATTTTTTTTAAAAAATATATATTTAGAATCTACAAACAAAATCTCACAAATCACTAGTTCACATCATCTTCAAATTCCTAACGGTTTAGCGGCTATAGGTGTCAGAAAGTGAAGATTTAGTTCAAAATGTTGATTTCAATGTAAAGTTTGGCCAAAAAGTGCAACCCATTATTGTGGGATGACCCAAGGCCTTATACCTAAGACAATGTACATGAATCTTCAATTCTTGATGCAAATATCAAATGATCTTGCTATACTGCTATGATACTCATGTGCCTTAATGCCACTATGCCATTGGCCATTGCCATGCATACAACTAAGAAAACATTTCAATTCAACTATGTGATCAATCAAATCCATCATTGACAAGATGATCAAGCATGATACTATCAATCAAATCAACAAAACCAATCAACAAACTTCAACTCTAACATAAGGATGAATACATCATGAGATTACCAACATGAATCACTGTAAAAGATCATGATATGAGACCACTATACAAGGGATTACCACCACTGCATCAACATTGTCCCTTTGTTTGGAGACACCAAGTCACCACCTGTGAAAAGTATCACTATTGCATCATTCATCAAACATACTGACATATCAACAAAGACCTCTATCATCTTAAATGATCAACAACATATTGGCATATCAACACCATACTATCAACAATGACATTGTTCTGAAGCAACTCCTAAAGCATAAACACATGAAGAATGAACATGAATGACCTTTTGACATGAATGAAAAACCTAATTTCAATAGTTTCAACATATTTTATACTATTATCTAGCAAGGTGTGTGCCTTGGAGCAGTTATCAGTCAGTTCTATTAACCTTTTACTATCAGTTTCATCTCTTACCTTTTTCTTCACTGCTTTCTCAAAAGATTCAAAATGATTTTTTATAGACTCCATTAATTTATTCATTTGTAGCGTAGGATTCAAAGAAACATCTCTCTTGATATTGGGCATTATCTTTTCAAAAATCTTCATTGCTTCATTCATCAACTCATTTCCTTCTACATGAGATTTCAAGATTTCTTCCTGAGTTGTTGCCTGAAAAATTGTTCCAAGTTGTAATTTTTACAATGGAGAAATGTTTGCCAAATTAATTTGTCCATCTAGGGATGGCACTTGCAATAGCTCCAATGATGACAAAATTTGTTATTCCCTTTGTTTTGCCAAAAACTTTTTGATGGAATCTAATGGTGAGACTCCAGAGCTTTCACCAATTCTATCCCTGATTTCTTCTTCAAATACAGATAACACTTGAGGATTAGGGGTTTCTGAAGAATTGCTTTCATCAAGTGCTTGTTCTCTTGCAACATTTTATGAAACAGAGGTGTTGTCAGTGATGTTATCAACTTGTTCTATAATGACCTCATCTTCAACAGTCCTCTCTTCAGGTGACTCCTTCATTCCATCAGTGTTCACTGTGGTCTCCAGAGAATTAATCATATTTTGGTCTTTTACATCTGTGACTGTTGGTGGATTTGGCATATCAGGCTTAGTCACCACATCATGCTATACACTTGTTTCTCCTCCTACATTTATCTTAGTCTGATCTTCTTCCTTGTCCTCTTTAGAATAAGCTTCCTCAATAATGTAAATTTGCAGTTCCTTAAGAACACTAGCAGTTGTTCTCATTGTATTCTTCTCTAATCTTTCTATCTCAACTTTATCACCAGATATTAAGGTGTTTATCCTTCTCTTTGTCTTCAACTTCTTATTTAACGTTTGTATAGCTATCTTTCTTTCTTGTCCAAAAAGAGTAGGACAAATCTTCTTTAAAGCTCTATTTTTCATTTCAATATCTTTTCTTATTGCCTCATCGCTTCTTTTTGTCAAAATATCACCAAGGATTTCTCTCAATTTATCAATGATTTAATCAAAGAAACATTGAATAGATATAAATACCCGATAATAACAGTTTCAATGGTTGCCTTATCTTCAGTTGATCTCTCATCATACATTTTTGCTACTTCCTTCAAATTGTCATATTCTACTATTGCATTTATGGTGGCTTCAAGTTGTAAAGGGGGAACACCAGTTTTATCTAACTTTTTTTTTCCTTTGTCTGAATCTTCACTTTCCTTCCTTTTCTCTCCCTTTCCTTGGCCTTTGGAGGATTGGATTTCTTCACTAGTTTTAGCTTCTCTTCTCTTAAGGATAAAGCCTTCCTTTTCTTTTTTAGTGACTTATTCTTCCTCAATGTTATGACTAACATATACTTATCTATAGAATTTTCCCTTTACTCTTCTCTTGTTAACAAGTTGAGATTGTTCACTAGCACTGGCATCAACATTCTTCTCAGAACTTGCAGTAGGTAGAGCTTCAGAGGCTTTAGGTGCAGCAGCAGGGGAGGAAGAGGTCCTTGATGACCTTCTAACATTACAAACTGTTGCAAGTATGGGCCTAACCGGTGTTGTCATTGTTGTCAACATACTCATGTTGCATTAATGAGAAGGATTAGATGAGTTGTGTGCTAAGGATATTGAGAAAATTAGTCTCAATCAGGAACAGTGAAGAACAATGATGACAAGAAGGTAAAAGTCTTCAAATAGGTTGAGGATCAGAGGATGCAGTTTAAAGGGTTTGTAGATATAAGTCCTGAGATGCTCCTGTAAAGTTTTTAGAGGTCCACATGAAGATCTGAAGAAGTTATGGTCACTCAAGTAGAACCGGTTCTGACAGGTGTTTAGAGGTAACAAAGTGTCATAGATAGGTCTGGTGAGATCTGGAAATTCATTATCCCATTTTGTGGATTTGAGGGAGTGTTGAGGATGTCCCTGTGAAGTATCAACTAGATTGGTTCGTGGTTTGAAGGTCCGGAAGAGCCTATTCCTTTGTGATAGTGATGACAGACTGTGTTCTTGAAGCTCCGGATGAAGGAAAGAAGAATTCCAGCAGGATGATGAAGTGCGGATGTTCTTGGTAAATCAGGGAAGGTTATGATGATCGTTGGATCATGTCCAGTTCATGTTGGTGGTCTGCATTGAAGTTAGAGTTTGCATTTGAAGAATAACCACCAGATATTGGTGTTCTTCTTGAGACTGGTTGACCGGATATATTACATGTCTTGCAGATGTTCTTGTAGGTGTTTGACGACTTAGATGATTGTTCCTAAGTCGATGCCTTGTATAAATAAGGGATTGTGAAGTCATTTTGAAGGGTGTCTTGTGGAGATGAGCGAGTGGTAGTGAAGAAGAGAGTGAAAGGCAGAGCAAAAGTATTGAGCTTAATGGAACTAATTCAAGCATGGTGAAGATGCTATTCTCCAGTTCATGTATGTGATACTTATTTCTTTGTAGACAGTGTGTCTCTTGTAGGTAGTGAGCCTCTTCTGAGCAGTGTGATCAAGTAGTGAGCCCTAATTGGCATGTGCCATTTTGTTCTTTCTATTCTTCTAATAGAGAATACATTCTTGGGTTAATCACCCTGTGGTTTTTCCCTTAACTGGGTTTTCCACGTCAAAATCTTGGTGTCTCATGTGTTGATGAGTTTCTGTTTTTGATTTGAATGCATTATGTTTCATGTTTAATATACTACTAATCACTAAGAGTATTTAAGTGTGTAAATTGGAGAAAGTTTTGCACAACTGATTCACCCCCCCCTCTCAGTTGTGTGCCCTAAGTCTAACAATTGGTATCAGAGCCAAGTTCCTCTAAAAGGAGCTTAACAGCTTGAGGAGATTCAAGATGTTGTCATACAAGAAGGATAGTCCGAAGTTTGATGGAACCAACTTTGCTCTTTGGAAAGGTCGCATGAAATGTCACTTGCAGTGTATGGGAATGGCGTACTGGTCCATGGTTACAAAAGCATATGTACCTCCACAGGGTGGTCTGACAACCCTAAATGAAATCACAGATGTTGAAAACAATCTGCGGACCAAAGAGGCTCTTCTAAGCACATTATTTGACTCAGAGCTCTCAAATGTTATTGACCTACCAACTGCCTTTGAGATTTGGAATAAACTAAAACTTTTGCATGAAGGAGATCAGTATGTTAAATGTGCAAGGTTACAGAGTCTAAAAGGGAAATTTGAAAGATTGAAGATGAGAGATGATGAAAATATTACCACTTTCATGCCAAGAGTGAATGAGCTGGTTTGTGGAATTAGAAATGCTAGTGGAGTCTTGGATGAAAATGAGATTGTTGGTAAAATTCTCAGATCCCTTCCTACCTCTTACAAAATCAAGGTTGCTGCCATTGATGAATTCAGAGCCCATACAACTGTCACAAGAGACCAATTGGCTGGCAAACTGGCTACTTTTGAAATGACCGAGTTTGAAGATGAACCCCCAAGACTGAATCTGCATTCAAAGCCAGTGCCTTTGTGAAAGGTAAACAAAGATTTGATCTGGGAGAGAACTCATTAAGGAAACTGTCATGGTATGAAAAAGCTATAAAAGACCTGGAAGAAGAAGAAGTAGAAACTGCTCAACTTGAAGCCCTCATTGCAAAGAGACTGCTAAGAGGATCCGGTAAGTATGAAGGAAAATTGCCTTTTAAGTGTTTCAACTACAATAAGATTGGTCACTTTGCCTCAAGATGTCCAGAAAGATTTTCAAAGCCAAACCCTAATAGATCAAGATTCCAAAAGAATTGTTACTATGTTCATGAAGAAGATGATAATGAAGCAGTAACAGATGATGAATCAGAGACAGGAAACAAATCTGGAAGTGAATGGGTGTTTACTGGCATCAAGGAAGAAGAACCAATATCCTCTGTATCTATCAATCATAAAGTTATAGAAAGAGCTCTGGCTGCCCAAGTTGAAGAAAAGAATGATTGGGTCATTGACAATGGTTGCTCTCACCACATGATAGGTGACAAAAATAAGTTCATAGATTTGGAAAGGTATGAAGGAGGAGTGGTGAAGTTTGGTGATAATTTTGCTAGTTGAATCAGAGGAAGAGGAACTATTTCTTTTGATGGAAGAAACAAAATTGGTAATGTACTATATGTTGAAGGTTTGAAGCACAATCTTCTTAGTATTGGACAATTGGTGGACAAAGGCTATGATCTCCAATTCAAGGATGGAAAATGCAAAATCTTTGAAAGTTCTGGAATAGAGATTGCATCCGGTGCTCAAACTAAAGGTAATATCTTCCACTTGGTTGGTACTAGTAAAAGATGCTTATTTGCTCAAGTTGATCAGAGTTGGTTATGGCATAGAAGGATGTGTCATGTGAATTTTGATAATATCATCAAGATAAGCAATACTCAGGCTGTAAGAGATCTTCCAAAATTGGTGAAACCTACTAACAGCTTGTGCAAGGAATGTCAGTTGGGTAAACTGAGCAGAGTCACATTCAAAAGCAAGGAACTATCTTCTACCAGATTATTGGACTTAGTTCACACTGATCTTTGTGGTCCGGCAAGAACCAGGAGTATTCAAGGTGATAGATACTTCATGCTGTTAATAGATGACTATTCCCAGATGATGTGGGTAACTTTTCTGAAAGAGAAATCAGAAGCTTTTGAGAAATTCAAAATATTCAAGGCTATGGTAGAGAATGCAACCGGATTGAAGTTGAAATGTCTGAGGTCTGATAGAGGTGGAGAATTCTCATCCGGTGAGTTCATAGAGTTCTATGAGAAACATGGAATAAAGAGATAGTTGTCTACTCCTAGGACTCCATAGCAGAATGGAGTAGTGGAGAGAAAGAACTGGACCATCCAGGAAGCATCTAGGACCATGATGATGGAAGAAAATATTCCTTAGATCTATTAGAGAGAAGCTGTCAGCACTGCAGTCTATACTCTTAATCGAGTTCAAATCAGAAACAATACTGGTAAGACCTCTTATGAACTCTGGTTTGGCATTATTCCTACTATAAGATATTTTAGAGTCTTTGGTAGCAAATGTTACATCAAAAGAGATGAAGACTTAGGCAAGTTTGATGCCAGAAGTGATGAAGGAATATTCTTGGGTTACTCTACTCAAAGCAAAGCATACCGGTGTTATAACAAGAGACTAAGAAAGATGATAGAAAGTACAAATGTGAAGGTTGATGAGGGAATAGAGAAATCCTCAAGGTTTTATGAATATGATGAAGATCAGAATGGTGTTCTGGTTCAAGGAGTTCAATCCTCCTCTGAAAGTCAGATTCAGACTGACCTGGTAAATCAGGAAGAAGAGATAGGTCTGAATGAGCCTGATCAAGAAGTAGAAGTGCAAGAAACTCCTAAAGTTCTAAGGTATGTAAGACTGAACCACTCTGAAGATCAGATCATAGGTGACAAAAGAAAACGTGTGCAAACTAGAAGAAAAATTACTCAAAACTCAGATGAATATTGTCTAATTTCAAAGATTGAACCTAAGACAATAAATGAAGCCTGCAATGATGAAAACTAGGCCAAAGAAATGGAGGAAGAGTTGATGCAAATTGAGAAAAATCACACTTGGGATCTTGTTCCCAGACCTAGAAACAAGAATGTGATTAGAACCAAATGGGTCTTCTGGAACAAACTAAATGAAGTTGGTGAAGTAATCAGAAATAAAGCCAGATTGGTCTGCAAAGGCTACTCTCAAATAGAAGGAATTGATTTTGAAGAAAATTTTTCTTTAGTGGCAAGAATTGAAGCAGCCAGATTATTTCTTGCATTTGCTGCCTTCAAGGATTTCAAGGTGTATCAGATGGATGTCAAATTTGCCTTCCTGAATGGTGACTTAAAAGAAGAAGTGTACATTGAACAACCGGATGGATTTTAATTATCTGAACATGGTGATATGGTTTGCAAATCAAAGAAGGCACTGTATGGACTAAACCAAGCCCAAAGAGCATGGTATGAAAGATTGGACAAACATCTTTTGAAGATTGGTTTCAACAAAGATGCAGATTGGGCAGGAGATGTGGATGACAGGAAGAGTACCAGTGGTGGAGCATTCTTTTTGGGAAAAAGATTAGTTTCTTGGCTAAGCAAAAAACAAGAGGTAATATCCCTGTCTACAACTGAAGCAGAGTACATTGTAGCAGTAGGTAGTTGCACTCAAGTTTTGTGGATGAAGCAGATGCTAAGAGATATTAAAGTAGAATATGAGGTGCCTATCACAATTTTTTGTGATAATTCAAGTGTAATAAATATTTCTAAGAATCTGGTGTTGCATTCTAAGACTAAGCATATATCTATCAAGTTTCACTTTCTGAGAGAGCAAGTGAACAAGGATGAAGTTAGATTGGAGTCTGTGCCCTCCAAGGATCAGATTGTAGATATCTTTACTAAACCTCTTCCCAAGGACTCTTTTGAGTATCTCAGGGAGAAGTTAGGGGTTATTGCCCCTCCAGTGATGAACTAGGATGCACAGATGTGCATCAATCCAGTGGATATCATAGTCATATCTTGTGATCCGAATTGATGATAGGGAACTGCTACTCAGGGGGAACAGCTAGTATGTTATGAAGTGATGGAGTTGTAAGTATGAGCCCTTTACCATTGATGTCAAAGGGGGAGAGAAGACATGTGAAAAACAAGTGGTTTTTGATCAAAGGGGCAGCAATAAAGGAAGAGAAGACATGTGAATAGTTGTTGTTGTTAGGGGGAGTAGTGACAGTAAGGAGAAGTTCTTGTCTTGATGGTTTTTCACATCATATGTTGCCATCAATGACAAAGGGAGAGATTGTTGCAAGTATGGGCCTAACCAGTGTTGTCATTGATGTCAACATACTCATGTTGCATTAATGAGAAGGATTAGATGAGCTGTGTGTTGAGGATATTGAGAAAATTAGTCTCAATCAGGAACAGTGAAGAATAGTGATGACAAGAAGGTAAAAGTCCTCAAATAGGTTGAGGATCAGAGGATGTGGTTTAAAGAGTTTGTAGATATAAGTCCTGAGATGCTCTAGTAAAGTTTTCAAAGGTCTGTATGAAGATTTGAAGAAGTTATGGTCACTCAAGTAGAACCAGTTCCGGTAGGTGTTCAGAGGTAACATATTGTCATAGATAGGTCCGGTGAGATCCAAAAATTCATTATCCCATTCTACGGATTTGAGGGAGTGTTGAGGACATCCCTATGAAGTATCAACTAGATTGGTTCGTGGTTTGAAGGTTTAGAAGAGCCTATTCCTTTGTGACAGTGATGACAGACTGTGTTCTTGAAGCTCCGGATGAAGGAAAGAAGAATTCCAGTAGGATGATGAAGCGCGGATGTTCTTGGTAATTCAAGGAAGGTTATGATGATCATTGGATCATGTCCAGTTCATGTTGGTGGTCCACATTGAAGTTAGAGTTTGCATTTGAAGAATAACCACCGGATATTGGTGTTCTTCTTGAGACTGGCCAACCGGATATATTACACATCTTGTAGATGTTCTTGTAGGTGTTTTTTGACTTAGATGATTGTTCCTAAGTCGATGCCTTGTATAAATAAGGGATTGTGAAGTCATTTTGAAGGGTGTCTTGTGGAGATGAGTGAGTGGTAGCGAAGAAGAGAGCGAAAGGTAGAGCAGAAGTATTGAGCTTAATGGAACTAATTCAAGCATGGTGAAGATGTTATTCTCTAGTTCATGTATGTGATACTTATTTCTTTGTGGACAGTGTGTCTCTTGTAGGTAGCAAGCCTCTTCTGAGCAGTGTGCTCAGGCAGTAAGCCCTAATTGGCATGTACTATTTTGTTCTTTCTATTCTTCTAACAGAGAATACATTCTTGGGTTAATCACCCCATGGTTTTTCCCTTAACTGGGTTTTCCACATCAAAATCTTGGTGTCTCATGTGTTGATGAGTTTTTGCTTTTGATTTGAATGCATTATGTTTCATGTTTAATATACTACTAATCACTAAGAGGATTTAAGTGTGTAAATTGGAGAAACTTTTGCACAACTGATTCACCCCCCCTCTCAGTTGTGTGCCCTAAGTCTAACACGAACTTCCTTCTTACCTTCAAATGTTCCCTTGGACTTCTCCTCAGGGCTAGAATCTTTTTTAGCTCTTTCTTTAGTTCTAGCTTGTTGTACTTGTTCCTTAGAAATTCCTATGCTTTCATCATAATCCTCAACCATATGATGCACTTTCTTTTGTGTTTTGGGCATGGTCTACTCCAGATGAATTTTTAGAGACTTTTCTTCATAAGTTCCAAGTCTTTCTTCAGAAGTGTCTCTGGGCTTACTCAACATTAGGTCTGAAAGACCTACAAGAACATCTTCTACTACTTTATATCCCATTTCAGGGATCCACACTATTCTTGGTTCAACTACTTCCTCAAGCACTCATCTTGAGTGACCATAAAAAGAATAATGTCCTTGTACTTTTCTACAACTTTTCTAGGAATTCTTTCCCTAGCTTGCATCTTCTCTTGAAAATCCTTGAAGTAGCCCCACAATGTAGCATTTTGAGCATTATTGTTACCAATTCTCTGCAAGTGATCTCTTATTTGAGTGGCTACAGGAATATGTCCAAGCCATACAACATTCTATGCACCTGGTAGCTCTTTGAGAAAATAGAATAACAAATAGATGATTAAAGTACCATATTTGAAAGGGTATTTGGAATCTTTTGTTTTCTTTAGATTGTCCAACAATTGTTGCCTTAGGAACTCACAGAGATCATAATCAACATTTTGTTTCACCATCTCATAAGTTGTGTTTGTAGCAGTGGCTGAGACAGGATTTTCTCACAGGTTTGTGAAATAAATTTTGTAACTTATCATCATTGAATCATACTTCACAGCTGGATCTTGTATGTCATTCACTATCAATGCTCTTTTGTTAAACTTAGCTCTAGTGAGCTTCATAACAACATCATTTTTCATAGATCTTAATGCTGGAATAGCTCTAGTGGAGCATAACCCCATTACAACTCTAATGGCTTCTTTGTTGATTATATGTAAAATATCTAGCCACATGAATTTATCATGAATTTTTCTCAAAACATATATAATCCAAGTATCTTCATAACACATAATAGGAAAGTTGTTCCAAACATCTAATTTCTTCTCTATTAGGGCACTGTATTCATTCTTCAAATCAAAGTTATCATCAATTAACTCCTTAACCTAGATCTCTCCTAGGTTAGCATGGCTATATTCCTCCATTTTAGTGTGAATGTACATCCTTACATCCTTAGTATGCAAAATTTCATAGGGTACACTTAAAAATGCACCATCTAGATTAGTTTCTATTGAATTGAAAGGATATTTCTTGTATATAGGGTGAGGTCTATCTACAATGTCTATCACTTGTGGAATAAACATTTTCAATATCCAATAGAGCACTTTCTCAAGCAAGATAAGAAACTGTAAGTACCTTTTCAATCACTTCCGGTTAGGGTTTGAAAGCGCTAAATCTCAAGATGCTATAAACTCTTCTTTGCTTCACTGCTCAGCTCTCTCATGCTTGAAAATTCATTTGCAATATGAATTTTGATCAAGTATGATTTCTTATGACCTCTTTTTCTATGACCTAATTCGCAATAAATGCATTGTTCTATAAAGTTGTCAACACTTTCACTAAAGCTCATAATCAACTTCAATTGCTTGTCATGCCCACATTTCCCATGCGGTCACAACACGCAAACACGCATATCATGTCCACATGCGACATGTGGTTATGATACGAACTGTCAAAATTTTTCCCTTACTACTCTGTGTTTCCCCTTCGCATGCGTAAGCATGTTCGATTGCGTACTTTATGGTGTTAGCGTTAATGTTGTTTACAGATTATTTCTCACATGTGTGCCTTCACTATGCTGGACTTACTTGTTTCGTGATGATGATCACTACATTTTCACGTTGGTTTTAAAATTCAATGTTTGAATTATTGGATAATTGATTGGCCCTATTTGGTTTTCTCAGTTTATTCATTACTGCCTTGCAATATTTATTTCCTCCTCTTGCAAGTTGTTTTGATTAATTTCACATTCAATTGTATACTCATTTATTTATTTTATTAAATTAATTTATTAAGATATTTTGTGCCCAATACCCTAATAATTCATTAGGCATTTAATAACTCTGAATTTTTCCATAAATATGTCTTTATAGAGATAAATATATAGATATATTTATAATAAATTTAATTTTTCTTTTGAAAGTGGAATCCACAACTAATTACATCTAAATTTATATATATATATATATAAATAAATAATTTGATCTTTCTTTTGTAAGTGGATTCCACAAGTAATACAACTATTATATTTAAATAAATATATATATGTATATATATATATATAAACTTATATATATATATATATACCTACATACATAAATATATATATATATATATATTTACTTAAATAATATTTAACATTAAACTCCACTCAAGCACCAAGTGCTTGTTATAAACCATGTTATAGCCATGAAGGGAGTTAACCCTAATTTTTATTGTGTTACAGGGTCATGAAGGGCGGCGGCAGGGAAGGAGGTCACAGGGGAGGCCAAAGGAGGTGGGCGATGTGGAGGTCACAGTGAGCGGCGGAGGGGAGCGGATGCTGGCGGCGGAAGAGGGAGCCGGCGGCGGGAATGGCTGGAGCACAAGCCGTAAGGGAGGAGA
Source organism: Cunninghamia lanceolata (assembly GCA_027924645.1). Taxonomy (NCBI): domain Eukaryota; kingdom Viridiplantae; phylum Streptophyta; class Pinopsida; order Cupressales; family Cupressaceae; genus Cunninghamia; species Cunninghamia lanceolata. Next base: position 11,285,262 of record BSBN01000887.1, read on the forward strand.
CCGCAGGAGGCGGCAGAGTGGGGTTCCACGGCGGGGGTGTGGGGAGGGGCGGAGCCCCACCCACAACCCACTCTGTGGGGTGTGGGTGGGGCTCCGCCCCTCCCCACACCCTTCTTGTTTTAAGGTTTTCAGTGGGGGTTTAAACCCCCACCATGTATTATGTAAATTTTTGACTATGTAAGTAATAAAACAACGAACTCTCTATTCCTCATCTCATTTGCTAATTCGTAAGTTTTGATTAAAACTAATTAAATATATATATATATATATATATATATATATATGTGTGTGTGTGTGTGTGTGTGTATATATGTATATATATATGTATATATATATACAAGTGTAGCAGATTTTCACAATTTCATTTACGGATAAATAAATAAAATATATATATATAGAAATATATATATATATATATGTGTGTGTGTAGCAAAATTTCAAAATTTTCCAACAAATAAATAATAATAAAAATATATAGATATATATATATATACATATATATATATATTTATATAATTAAATCATAACGAGTTTTCATATTTCCTACAACATTTTAGTTTACAAATTAACAAATTCATTTCACATTTTCTCTGACATTTTAATTTACGATTTAACAAATTCTTGAGTGAAATAGAAAGTAAATAACCATTTAAATCTGTATTTTTCAACTAAATTTTAATCTATCAAGTATACATTCCTTTTCAAATAAAATTAAAGATAAAGAGTAAATATAGGGAACTAATAAATCTTCCACTTCAATAACCAAATAAACAAACATGTAAATCGGTTTAGATTAATTTCCATTGTATACTTAAATCAAGTTTTAATTTGTTTTCAAAAGGCAATTTTACATCTTCTATAATCCAGTAAATGTAACTTTTTCACTAAATAAAACCAGAAATAAACTTAACAACTTGTCTAGATCAAAAACTTAATTTCACAACTTACAATTTGATAAACAAGAATAAACAACTGTAAGATTTCACAACTCACAGTCACTCTAAGGAAAGAATTGCTATCTACTCCCAATACAATATTTACAATTTCAGAGGGAGAAATCTCTCCTCTTTAAAAGGAACTTATTCAGGAAGAAACTTAAAGAACCAAACTCTCCTTGCTAGTAAGGATGAGATACATTTTCCCCAAACAATAAAACTTTCCCAATTCTCTCAATAAGCTCCAAGAGAAACCTGCATGACAACAAGGAAGAAATACACCAACCAACTAGCTCTCCTCCCTACCATAGACCTGCAAGAGGGTCACCCCCGAGCTAGGGAGATCATCCACACACCCAGGGTAGAATACACCAAAAACACTTCACAACAATAGAAACAAACAACACACAACACCCATGGTTTTACTCACAACACATAAACTCAACTGAGGTGAGTTTAAAGAGGGTAGGGAAGTAGACTCACTCAACTCAAGGGTGTCATTCTTCTCATCATTTTATCACAACTTCTCTCATGGCCTCAAGCCATCCAAATAATAAAAATTCCTAGGGATATCCCAAATAGGCTCTCAAGCCTTATAGCCATTCTGCTCAAAATCACAAACATGCCCTCAAGGCTTCCATATACCAAGAACAAGAATACGCCCGAGGAGGTTCACACCTTCCCTTCCCCACACATGATGAGCATTGTCTTCCAAGTGGAAGAAGCTCTTTCAAACACCCATCACAAACCCAAAATAATAGAAATACCACATAGACAACCTTTGCAAAACAACATTCATCAAACAAGTAACAGAACATACAAGGGTGAGTAAACTTGCTCACTAACCTTTACAAGCCCTATTATGGATGTAGTTGAAGAAGAGCTCCACCCTTAGTCTCTTCCTCCAAGTTCTCCTCCTTTCCACAATAATCCAACCCCCTTACCCTCTCCCTCCTCCCTTTTTTAAAACTAATTCCCCCCTTTTTTCCTTATTCCCAAGTGGCATTAAAAAACTAACCCCACTCCTTATCCACTATCCCTAGTGGGCTTAAAACAATTAACCCCACTCATGAGGTCCCCCACTATAGTCCTTTTCCAACACATGGAGGAATAAAATAAAATAAGTGAAATAGAAATAAAGAGGAAGTGGATGACACACCACCCTTTTTATGGGGAACTCCCACCAAAAGAGAGGCACAAAGAGACAAAGCACTCCATTATTTGGGGGATCATGGAGTCATTCCATGACTTGGAAGTGGGTCTGAGTGTGGATTCCACTCATCCCATTATCCCCATGCTTCCAAATTCGTCACTTAACTTCACTGTGAAGTTAAAGTTACCACATGGAGGTTATCCCAAGGTTATCCTAGCAAAAAAGGTCCTTAGGCCCATGGGGTATAACCTAGGGTTGATTTTTACCTAGTTAGGACTTCCAAAGTCAAGTAAAAACACAAGAAGAGGGTCTAAAAGATATAAACTTAAACAAGACTCATAACAACATTTCTTACAACACATATCACAATACAAGTAAATCAGAGGGTAGACCTAATTCCCTTGACCCCATGCAACATTACAACATTACAACATTTCACCATACACGGAGTTGATCTTAGTTCCTTGTGGAACTAGATCAACTTCACAAGGGATACAACATAGGGTGTGGAATGATCTCCTGTATTTGTGGTTTCGTTAGCAATACCTGCACACTTAATCTCGAAGTTAATAACACATAAAGATATCATAGCTGAAGCAATTTAAATACAAGCATACCTAAATATTCTACCATATAATCATACTGAAATCACATTAAAGTTCCATTTCTAATATTATCCATTCATCATTCTCTTAAAAGCAACATCTAACTATCATTGCACAATTTGTTTTCTTAAAACTCGATTAGGTTTAATAAACAAAATTCCAAGATCAATAGTCCTTCAACATAAAAGTAGTAGCAATAGCACTGCAAATAGTCTTATGAATAGAAGTGAAAAATGTAGGCCTCACATCCTCCCCCCCTAAGATTGTACTTGCTTCTGGAAGTCATCAAAGAGGTGAGGGTAAAGTGTCTTCAGTCTTGTTGCATCTTCCCATGTTGCAGTGACCTCATCATACATATCCCACTGGACCCTAACCTGGTCCAGCTCTCGACCTCAAAGGCTTAGCATCCGATGAGCCAATATGCATATTGGCTCCAAAGCCAGTTGTCTGTCTGCCTCTACCTAAAGAGCACTCCAATCCAATACGTGAGATAAGTCAGGAATATAATGACGTAGAACTGAAACAAGAAAGACATCGTGGAGACAAGACAGGCTAGGTGGCAAGGCTAAACGATAGGCTACAGGTCCTATAAACTGAGGTGTGAGCTTAGAGCCTTTTCCATAACAGATTGGACTCTTATGCGGTCATGCTCTCAAGAATACCTTGTCACCCACTGAAAAGCTTCGATCCGTTCTCTTCGCATCGGCATACTTCTTCTATCTATCCTAAGATTCCTGAAGTCTCTATCTGATCAATGTGACCTTCTGTTCCATATCCTGAATTATTTTGGGACCAATGGTAACTCGGTCCTCTAACTAATCCCAACTCAAAGGCATCCTGCAAGGTCTGCCGTATAAAGCCTGGTAAGGAGGCATACCCAACGAGCTGTGATGCCCATTATTGTAGGCAAACTCAACCAGATACAAGTGCTCCTCCCATCTAGACTGATGATCCATAGCATACATGCGAAGCATGTCCTCTAACACCTGATTAACTCTTTCTGTCTGGCCGTCGGTCTTAGGATGGTAAGTGGAACTAAAGTTGAGCTGTGTACCCAACGCCTGATATAAGGCTCTCCAAAATGATGATGTGAATACAGAGTCTCTATTAGATATGATGTGGTGAGGTACTCCATGCAGTCTGACAATCTAATCTAGAAATACTCTCGCCACCGATGGTGCATTCTACGTTGTGCGTACCGGTGAGAAGTGCACCACCTTGGTCAACTTGTCAACTATCACCATGATGGCATCATGGCGTCGTGATGACATAGGTAGACTAACAATAAAGTCCATGGAAATGGTGTCCCATTTCCACTCAGGTATCTCGTGAGGGTACAAAAGTCCTACTGGATGCTGATGCTCGGCCTTGACCCTCTGACACTCAAGGCATCGAGCAACATACTTTGCAATGTCGCATCTCATCCTAGCCCAATGATATAACTGCCGCAAATCTGCATGCATCTTCTTCACTCCTAGATGAGCTACATAGGGTGCTCTATGAGCCTTAGAGAGTATCACTATATGTAGGTCACCCGCACGAGGTACATAGATGCGCTGCCTATGTCTAAGCAATCCATTTGACTCAAGGGAATATCCTATGAATTTGCCCTTCATGACTCTCTAATTCTAGATTTCCTGTTGCACCTCAAGAAACCACTCATCCCCAGGTAGATGCTGTAGAATACGCTCTCTCAAATCCACCATCAAAGTTAGACTCAGGATCGACCACATTCTCCTTTCCTTTGATGTAGTAGACATCAAAGTTGTACTCACATATGAACTCCATCCAACGCCACTGGCAGGCGTTCAAATTAGGCTGAGTGAAAATGTACTATAAGTTATGATGATCTAAATGGAGCTCAAAATGTTGTCCTAAGAGAAAGTGTCTCCAATGAATAAGAGCATGAATAATAGCTGCAAGCTCTAAATCATGAGTAGGGTAGTTTAGCTCATGTGTTTTAAGTTTTCGCGATTCATAAGCAATCGCTCTACCACCCTGCATAAGCACAGCTCCCAATCCCTCTAATGATGCATCCGTGCAAACAACAAAATATTTTGCCGGATCAGGAACAGCTAATATGGGAGCACTGGTAAGATGTTCCTTAAGGATTCCAAAGGCCTTCTCACACTGGTCAGTCCAAGTGAAACCTTTCCCTTTTCGCTGAAGGGAAGTGATAGGATGTGCTATCCTGGAGAAACCTACAGTAGTAACCGGCTAGTCCCATAAAGCTCCTTACTTCTGTTACACTGGTGGGTGCTGGCCAATCCTGAATTGCTTTGATCTTTGATGGATCTACGGAGATGCCATCACCTGATAATATGTGCCCCAAATATTGCACCTCTGTCCTGAAAAATGCACACTTCTCCAGGTTGCCATAAACCTGATGCTCACATAAACACTGCAATACCTAATGCAAATGGTCAACATGTTCCTCCTTGGTCCGTGAATAGATCAAAATGTCATCTAGAAATATGATCACAAACTGATCTAGGTAAGTGCGAACACCCCATTCATGAGACTCATGAACACTGCAGGGGTGTTTGTCAAACCGAAAGGTACTATTGTAAACTCATAATGGCCATATCTGGTTCGAAACTCAGTCTTGTGAATATCTGCCTCTGTGATTCATAATTGGTGATACCCAGATTTTAAATCAATTTTTGAAAACACTTTGGCTCCCTACAATTGGTCAAAGAGATCGTCAATCCTAGGCAGAGGATATTGGTTCCTCACCGTCACTTTGTTCAACTGTCTGTACTCCATGCATAGTCGAAGAGATCCATCTTTCTTCTTTACGAGGATAACTAGTGCGCCCCATGGTGAAACACTAGGTCGTATGTGTCCCTTCTCTAATAATTCTTCTAACTGTAGTTTAAGCTCTGTAAGCTCATGTGTAGTCATTCTATAAGGTGCACGAGACACTGGTTTTGCCCCTGGTACCAAGTCGATGTGGAAATCAACTTCTCTGCGTGGAGGCATACCTGGTAACTCTGGCAGAAAAACATCAAAAAATTCTCTCAGGATAGGGTGATCATCTAATGTAGCCTCAGGTTCATCTTCTGATCTATCACTGACTGTGATAGCAAACATCTGACAACCCTTCTGTATGCAGTGCTTAAGTTGCTGGGCAGATATCATACAACTAGTCGTGGGCTTCTGTATGCCCACTATCTCGACCGGTGTGCCATGATCATCTATGCAGCTAATCATCCTATGGCGGCAATCTAGCTTGGCTCTATGAGCCGCAAGCCAGTCCATACCCATAACTACGCCATAGGATCCTAATGGCATAACCCTAAGATCCCATGTTGTAATGAAAGAACCCAAGGAAATCTCACAATTTCTAACAACAGTATCAACTAACATCCTGGCCCCAGAAGCCAACTTGACCTCCCACCTAATGTCTTGCCTAGAAGCCACCAGCCTGCAATGTCCCACTAACGATGTAGACATAAAAGAGTCGGCAGCTCCAGAGTCAAAAAGGATAGAGATGGGAAAATCTGCAATCATACCTGCTATCTTAATAACTGAAGCCTGAAAATCAGCCTGGCGGTTATGAACCGCTGCAAACAGACAGTGGGATTTACCCACATCACCCACAGTCTGCTCGGAACCTCCTACACGATGCTGTCCCCCTGCTGTAAAACCCTGTGGACACTCTCTAGCTAGGTGTCCAACTTCACGGCAAACATAACAAGGGCCCCTAACATGTACCTGTATAGTCTAAGTTCTACTCGACTGCTACTGTCTTGATCTACCAGTAGATCCTTATGAGCCCCTATACGACTGCTGTAGCCTCGCGGGTCCTGCAGGTGGTCCCTGTTGTCTCTGATCTCTGCGCGGGCCCTGCTGCTGCCAACCTCTATTATTTCCCCCATGTGACCTCAGCTGGGTTCTAGCTCTTTGTTGCTGCTGTGACTGCTATTGCTGTGGGGGCCTAGGAGGTAATGATGCTGAACTAAATCCTCCTCTAGGGGGTGGCTGTGTTGGCCTACAGAAACTCTGTTGATGCTGCTATTGTCCCTGATCCTAGAACTGAGGCCAAGAACTCTACCCCCATCTCTGAATCTCCTCAGTGATATAAGCCTTCTCGACAGCATCACTCAAAGTCTGGGGATTTTCCATTCAGACAGGTCCTGCTATACTGTGGTTTAGTCCTCTGATAAACTTATGCACCAGGAGTTTCTCGTCATGGAGATACTCCTCATATCTGGATAACTCTGTAAACCTACTCTCATACTGTGCCACTGAGAGTCCCCGCTGCTGTAGGTCATGGAACTCGTCTATCCGACACTGTCTGTAATGGTCTGATAGGTATTGCACGTTGAAGCGCTCAATAAAGGTCTCCCATGAGAGGGTGTCTAAGGAAAGGCAACACTTACACTCCTCAGTGTGCCACCAGGTAGCTGCTACATCTTGTAATAAGTGTACTACCACACAGGCTTTCGTATTGCCCGCATATGGATGCAACACGAAGCACCTATCTAAATTGATGAGCCAGGCCTCTACCTCAGCTCCCTCGGTGGTTCTGATGAAAGTAGGAGGGTTCAATCTCAATATGTCCCTAATGGAATCTCCTTTATCTTTGCGCCCCCTGATAGGCTCATCTGTATGATAATCATAAGGCCTGGGACCCAATTGCTCTACTCGCACTGTCTCGTCATGCCTCACATGATGTGTGGGGCTCCTGCTATGGGCCCTGTCGACTGAACCAACCTCCTTTGTATCAGGCAACTCGACATAAGGCTCCACACATGGTACCCTCTACGGCTCTACGCAGGGTTCCACATGTGGCTCGACATGAGACTCAACTCGTGGCTCCACGCATGGCCCCTCTCGCAGAACATTGCGGGGCTTGACACGTGGCTCTATGCGCGGCTCAACTATAGCCAGTGGAAGCCTATCTAAGATAGCCTGTAAGGCCTGTAATATCTGTGGTCCCATATCTGGTGGGGCTGGTGGTGCCTGTGGTACCTGAGGAACTTGTTGTGCCTGTAGAACTGGCTGAACCTAAGGAATTGGCTAATCTGGTGGGACTGGTTGATCCGGTCCCACAGCTGAAGAATCAGTGCACACCTTGGTGGGTGGAGTGCAGCGAGGTAGTGTTCGCCGAACTCGTCTGGGAGGCATCCTACAAAATGAGGTAACCACCAATCAGATTGGTTGCGGAAGTGATAATGTGCCTAAACAAGCCTAGTGTTTAAAACAACTAAGCTCTGATACCAAAAGTCATGCCCACATTTCCCATACGGTCACAACATGCAAACACGCATATCATGTCCACATGCGACATGTGGTTATGATACTAACTGTCAAAAATTTTCCCTTACTACTCTGTATTTCCCCCTCGCATGCATAAGCGTGTTCGATTGGGTACTTTATGGTGTTAGCGTTAATGTTGTTTACGGATTATTTCTCACATGTGTGCCTTCACTATGCTAGACTTGTTTCTTGATGATGATCACTACATTTTTACGTTGGTTTTAAAATTCAGCATTTGAATTACTAGATAATTGATTGGCCTTATTTGGTTTTCTCAGTTTATTCATTAGTGTCTTGCAATATTTATTTCCTCCTCTTGCAAGTTGTTTTGATTAATTTCACGTTCAATTGTATACTCATTTATTTATTTTCTTAAATTAATTTATTAAGATATTTTGTGCCCAATACCCTAATAATTCATTAGGCATTTAATAACTCTGAATTTTTCCATAAATGTCTTTATAGAGATAAATATATAGATATATATTTATATACATATATATATATATATATAATTAATTTAACTTCTTCTTTTGTAAGTGGATTCCACAAGTAATACAACTATTATATTTAAATAAATAAATATATGTATATATATAGATATATATATATATATAAACTTATATATATATACCTACATACATAAATATATATTTACTTAAATAATATTTAACATTAAACTCCACTCAAGCACCAAGTGCTTGTTATAAACCATGTTATAGCCATGAAGGGAGTTAACCCTAATTTTTATTGTGTTGCAGGGTCATAGAGGGCGGCGGCGGCAAAGGAGGTCACAGGGGAGGCCGAAGGATGTGGGCGGTGTGGAGTGGCAGAATGGAGTTGGGCGGTGTGGAGGTCACAATGAGTGGCGGAGGGGAGTGGACGTTGGCGGCAGAAGAATGAGCCAGTGGCGGGAATGGCCGGAGCGCAGGCCATGAGGGAGGAGACCGCAGGAGGCAGCAGAGCGGGGTTCCACGGTGGGGGTGTGAGGTTAAGTCACAGCGGGGGTGTGGGGAGGGGCGGAGCCCCACCCATAACCCACTCCGTGGGGTGTGGGTGGGGCTCCTCCCCTCCCCACACCCTTCTTGCTTTAAGGTTTTCGGTGGGGGTTTAAACCCCCACCATGTATTATGTAAATTTTTTACTGTGTAAGTAATAAAACAATGAACTCTCTATTCCTCATCTCATTTGCTAATTCGTAAGTTTTGATTAAAACTAATTAAATATATATATATGTATGTGTATATATATATAGACAAGTGTAGCAAATTTTCACAATTTCATTTACGGATAAATAAATAATCTATATATATAGAAATATATATATATACATATATATGTGTGTGTAGCAAAATTTCAAAATTTTCCAACAAATAAATTAATATATATATATATATATATATATATATATATATATATATATACATATACATATATATATATAATTTTATATAATTAAATCATAACGAATTTTCATATTTCCTACAATATTTTAGTTTACAAATTAAGAAATTTATTTCACATTTTCTCCGACATTTTAATTTACAATTTAACAAATTCTTGAGTGAAACAGAAAGTAAATAACCATTTAAATCTATATTTTTCAACTAAATTTTAATCTATCAAGTATACATTCCTTTTCAAATAAAATTAAAGATTAAGACTAAATACAGGGAACTAATAAATCTTCCACTTCAATAACCAAATAAACAAACATGTAAATCGGTTTAGATTAATTTCCATTGTATACTTAAATCAAGTTTTAATTTGTTTCCAAAAGGCAATTTTACATCTTCTATAATCCAGTAAATGTAACTTTTTCACTAAATAAAACTAGAAATAAACTTAACAACTTGTCTAGATCAAAAACTTAATTTCACAACTTACAATTTGATAAACAAGAATAAACAACTGTAAGATTTCACAACTCACAGTCACTCTAAGGAAAGAATTGCTATCTTCTCCCAATACAATATTTACAATTTTAGAGGGAGAAATCTCTCCTCTTTAAAAGGAACTTATTCAAGAAGAAACTTAAAGAACCAAACTCTCCTTGCCAGTAAGGATGAGATACATTTTCCCCAAACAATAAAACTTTCCCAATTCTCTCAATAATCTCCAAGAGAAACCTGCATGACAACAAGGAAGAAATACACCAACCAACTAGCTCTCCTCCCTACCATAGACCCGCAAGAGGGTCACCCCCGAGCTAGGGAGATCATCCATACACCCAGGGTAGAATAGACTAAAAACACTTCACAACAATAGAAACAAACAACACACAACACCCATGGTTTTACTCACAACACATAAACTCAACTAAGGTGAGTTTAAAGAGGGTAGAGAAGTAGACTCACTCAACTCAAGGGTGTCATTCTTCTCATCATTTTATCACAACTTCTCTCATGGCCTCAAGCCAACAAACTTAACTTTTCTCATGGCCTCAAGCCATCCAAATAATCAAAAATCCCAGGAATATCCCAAATAGGCTCTAAAGCCTTATAGCCATTCTGCTCAAAATCATAAACATGCCCTCAAGGCTTCCATATACCAAGAACAAGAATACACCTGAGGAGGTTCACACCTTCCCTTCCCCACACATGATGAGCATTGTCTTCCAAGTGGAAGAAGCTCTTTCAAACACCCATCACAAACCCAAAATAATAGAAATACCACATAGACAACCTTTGCAAAACAACATTCATCAAACAAGTAACAGAACATACAAGGGTGAGTAAACTTGCTCACTAACCTTTACAAGCCCTATTATGGATGTAGTTGAAGAAGAGCTCCACCCTTAGTCTCCTCCTCCAAGTTCTCCTCCTTTCCACAATAATCCAACCCCCTTACCCTCTCCCTCCTCCCTTCTTTAAAACTAATTCCCCCCTTTTTTCCTTATTCCCAAGTGGTATTAAAAAATAATCCCACTCCTTATCCACTATCCCCAGTGGGCTTAAAACAATTAACCCCACTCATGAGGTCCCCCACTATAGTCCTTTTCCAACACATGGAGGAATAAAATAAAATAAGCGAAATAGAAATAAAGAGGAAGTGGATGACACACCACCCTTTTTATGGGGAACTCCCACCAAAAGAGAGGCACAAATAGACAAAGCACTCCATTATTTGTGGGATCATGGAGTCATTCCATGACTTGGAAGTGGGTCTGAGTGTGGATTCCACTCATCCCATTATCCCCATGCTTCCAAATTCGTCACTTAACTTCACTGTGAAGTTAAAGTTACCATATGGAGGTTATCCCAAGGTTATCCTAGTCAAAAGGGTCCCTAGACCCATGGGGTATAACCTAGGGTTGATTTTTACCTAGTTAGGACTCCCAGAGTCAAGTAAAAACACAAGAAGAGGGTCTAAAAGAAATAAACTTAAACAAGACTCATAACAACATTTCTTACAACACATATCACAATACAAGTAAATTAGAGAGTAGACCTAATTCCCTTGACCCCATGTAACATTACAACATTACAACATTTCACCATACACGAAGTTGATCTTAGTTCCTCGTGGAACTAGATCGGCTTCACAAGGGATACAACATAGGGTGTGGAATGATCTCCTGTATTTGTGGTTTCGTTAGCAATACCTGCACACTCAATCTCGAAGTTAATAACACATAAAGATATCATAGCCGAAGCAATTTAAATACAAGCATACCTAAATATTCTACCATATAATCATACTAAAATCACATTAAAGTTCCATTTCTAATATTATCCATTCATCATTCTCTTAAAAGGAACATCTAACTATCATTGCACAATTTGTTTTCTTAAAATTCAATTAGGTTTAATAAACAAAATTCCAGGATCAATAGTCCTTCAACATAAAAGTAATAGCAATAGCACTGCAAATAGTCTCATGAACAGAAGTGAAAAAGGTAGGCCTCACATTGCTCCACAATCTTCCATAATAAGAGATTTTCTTCTGCAATCTTCTACAGTGGATCAGACATCTTGGTCTTCAACTTATATCTTCATGCTAAGGCATCAACACCACTCCTTTTGCAAGGGAGAAAGATTTTCATTGAAGTTCTCACTGAGCCAAAGCTCAAATCTTAGTTCCCGGAGGGAACATCTACACTAGATGCCGTTATAGACTCATCCTTAATCTCTGTTACATTCTTCTTTATCCCGATCTTATCCATTTTATTCTTTTGAGGAGCAACATCAATGGGATTATTATACCTTTGAGAGTTTCTTCCTTCATTGCACTCAGGACAGTTGCACGTCTTGCTGAGCATTTCCACTTCTTCTTGCCTTTGATCTATAGTTAGCTGATTTGTGGCCAAACTTATTGCATGTATAACAGTATCCATAAAATGGTTGAGCATTATTCCTATTAAACCTTGGTGTTCTTCTTCTGCACTCATTTGCTCTATGTCCCATCTTATTGCACACATAACACTTAATAGGGTTTTGACTTATTTTACTTCTACATTCAATAGCTCTATGACCAACTTTATTGCATGTAAAGCATTGAAAAGATGGAACATTTTGATTCCTTCTACTTCTACATTCTATTGCTTTATGGCCATACTTATTGTAAAAATTAAAAAAACCATTAAAAGATCGGTACCTCTAAGCATTTGGTTGTTTTAATGGAGGTCTTCTAGCTTTATTCTTTTGATTCTGAATCTGCTTGCCATTGTTCCTCTGATTTGAAGTCTGATCTAATTTTGAACTTTCACGTTTTTCAAATCCTAAGCCTTGTTTATCACTTGGACCTTTTTGACTTGCAATCTTTTCATCAAGCTTTGCAAAACTTATGTTGAACTTCTCTTCATACAATCTTTCCTTCACTAGATCAAATTTCAGATTTATGACTTCCTATTCAAGCCTTACACATTCTTCTGATTTGCTTTTCAAAACTACATTAAGATATTCCTCAATTCTTGTCTTCTCCTCAGCTTGCACTTTCAAAACATTGATAGATTCATTTGCTTGCTTCAATTGTTCACTGACTTCTTTATGTTTTTCTTTAAACCTTTTAATTTGCTCTTTCAATTTTTTGATACAATCATTTACTTCCTTGACATCTTCCTTTAGATCCCTAATTTCACATTCAGTCCTTTCAAGATATTCAAGAGCAGTACTAAGTTCTCCATCTTTGTTAAGTATGCAATCTTCGTCAATGAAAATAGTAGAAGGAATTTCTTCAGGAGGAGTAGGAAATCTTCTGGTAGCCATGTGTTCTATTTCCAAGATCTACCTTGAGCAGTTAGGCTTATTCGAAAGGATCTGGCTCTGATACCAATTGTTGAACACCTAGAATACTGAGAGGGGGGGTGAATCAATATTCTCTTAAACCATTTACACATCAAGCATTTTAAATCATGTAGTATATTCAATTGCAGTGAAGGAAATCAAGAATAAAACATGCAACCATAATTGATAACACATAAACACCAAGATTTTTATGTGGAAAACCCAAAAAGGGAAAAACCACAGTGAGGGTTAGCTCACAATATATTATGATAAAGCAACTAGTTGAGGTTGATACAAATAGTAGACTCGCTATCCAAGAATGCTCACTACAGGTGGGTCACTGCCAAAGGACTCACTGTCCTAAAAGAAAAAGATAAAAGAGAATGGTTGGCTCACTATTAGGTTTGAACTATTTACAATTGGATCTAACACATGCATGAAGTACAGTTCCAATGAAGCTCTAAATACTCATCACACTGCTCTGAATTACAGAATTTCTCTACTCTGCATTCACACAATCTTCATACAAAATACCTTTGTTACTTTTCATAGATCACATCTCTACATCACATCACCTAAACATAAAAAAAATTCCTTCATATATATCTGCTTCTTTCACAACATCAATTAGGTTGGCCTAATTGGATGTAACATACAAAACATGCCATACATAATCTGTCAGTCCCTAAAACTTCACACACACACACACACACACTTCACACCAAGATTCAAAATTTAAGATAGATTGACATGGACCTAAAATAGCTCCCACTTAACACCACAAAACACATTAACCCTCCACATAACATCAACACCTTTAGGTCAGCTCCCCTAGAAAAGTAACAATAATATGAACTAACTATCAAACCACAAATCGGTATCCAAAACTCCAAATTGCCTTAGACTTGGAATATACACTTTTTAGGTATCCATAAACTTCTCCTCAAATCCACACAGCAAAATGTTCACTTGTGGTGAAATGCAAAGTATCTCAACTTTGTCTTTGGCATAGTCAAAACATTGTCAATATAGAGTGTGATACTCTGCCAACTCTATCTTACCTTCTAGAGGATTTCAGAACTTGAAACTTTAGATTTAAAATCTCTAAACATGTGTTTATAACATCTTACAATCACATAGATAAATATCCTATACCTGAGGAATGCAGACCAAAATACTGAAACTCTGTACACTGAATGCAGTATACTGACACTTAGCCAAAATTGTCAACATGTTCTTTATTGGATAAAATCTCTTTGCACAATTGTCTTCTAAGAAGGAATAGATGAATTTGTATGGAAGAGGATCAAACCCTCTTGCAAAATTCCCATCCAAACTTCTCTGCACAATCATCTCCTTAATTGTGAAAACCATTTACCAGAACACTGTGCCTTAGTCCTTAGTTGTCATTGTCTTCAACTTGTGATGTTGTTCTATGGACCAATGAATTCTTTTTCATCTCTACAATCTCTATTTCCATAATACCTTTGAATTTTTTTTCCATCACTGTTACAATCTTACAATTGTTGTTGCCATCAATGACAACACTACTCAACATCATGCTCTGCCTTATATTCTGCATACTGACAATCTCTTCATCAATGATGTTGCCAACAGGGGATGCTTCCATGGGAGACATTCATTTCTTATGATACATATTTTTGGGCCCCACTAACATTGATACAAATTTCATTACTATTTTTGGCTATTCTCTTTTTCATGTATATTTTTGTTTCCTATGTTACATGCCTTTACTTGATCTTTCCATTTGGGGAAAGGTATTGTTGTTTTTTACAAGTTTGACATGATCGTTCTTGCTCTTCTTGGGGATAAAAGTGGGGTCATATTTTCACTACATCTTCCAACATATTTTCCAACTACACAAGTAAAAATCATTTTCTAATTAGATTTACATTTACAAATCATTTTGCTTCTCATACACCTTTTCAAATATAATTTGAGATTTACAAGTCACGGTCATACTTAATTATTTATCACAAATTTTCTCTCTACTTAGATTTATTTCTACTCCTTCATTGCACACATAATTTAAGGGAACATATTACCTACTAATTCTATATTTTAGTTTGTATGTAGTCTCATAGGTGAAACACACTTAATTCAATTGTTCAAATTTTCTAGCTCTAGAAATTTCATATCCTTTTTTATTAGATTTATTTTCTTTATTTCTACTTTAAAATGTATACAAAATTAGTTTTCAACACACACCAAAGTTGGAATGAAAATGTAAAGGATAAAAGTGCATTCCCATTCAATTTCCCCACTCATTTTATGCCACTTTCTGTGGATGAATTTGATGCATGATTTTAATACATAATTTCATTAACCCCAACCTTGAACCGAAGACTTTGATATGAAATATGATTTAGTTCAAAACCCACTTGAACTATTTCTCAGTAGTTCTCCCATCATGTTTGGAACCAAACCTATCATCTTATCCCTCAAAATATATTGCACACATGTGTTAGACTTAGGGCACACAACTGAGAGGGGGGGTGAATTAGTTGTGCAAAACTTTCTCCAATTAAACACTTAAATCTTCTTTAGTGATTAGCAGAATATTAATCATGAATCATAATGCATTCAAATCAAAAGCAGAAACACATCAACACATAAGACACCAAGATTTTGACGTGGAAAACCCGGTTAAGGGAAAAACCATGAGGTGATTAACCCAAGATTGTATTCCCTGTTGGAAGAATAGAAAGAAAAAAATGGCACATGCCAATTAGGGCTCACTACCTGAGCACACTGCTCACAAGAGGCTCACTGCCTACAAGTGACACACTATCTACAAAGGAATGAATATCACATACATGAACTGGAGAATAGCATCTTCACCATTCTTGAATTAGTTCCATTTAAGCCCAATACATCTGCTCTGCCTTTCGCTCTCCTCCTCGCTACCACACACTCATCACACAAAAACACACTTTGGAAAGACTTCACAATCCCTTATTTATACAAGGCATCAACTTAGGAATAATCATCTAAGTCGACAAACATCTACAAGAACATCCGCAAGATGTGTAATACATCCAATCGGCCAGTCTCAGGAAGAACACCATCATCCAATGGTTATTCTTCAAATGCACACTCTAACTTCAATGTGGACCACCAACATGAACCGGACACGATCCAAAGATCACCACAACCTTTCCCAAATCACTTAAGACATCCACACTTCATCTACTTGCTGGAATTCTTCTATCCTTCATCCGGAGCTTTAAGAACATAGTCTGTCATTACTGTCACAAAGGAATAGGTTCTTTCGGACCTTCAAACCATGAACCAATCAAGTTGACACTTCACATGGACATCCTCAACACTCCCTCAAATCCGCAGAATGGGATAATGCATTACTAGATCTCACCGGACCTATCTGTGTCACTTTGTCACCTCTGAACATCTGTCGGAGCCAATTCTACTTGAGCGGCCATAACTTCTTCAGATCTTCATGTGGACCTCTGAAAACTTGACTGGATAATCTCAAGACTCATATCTAAAAACCCTTTGAACCGCAACCTCTGATCTACATCTTAGCTGGGATCTCCACTTCACTATCTCCATTTCTCTTCTCTGCTCATTCAGTCCTTCTCATCAATGCAACATGAGTATGTTGACATTAATGACAACACTGGTTAGACCCATACTTGCAACAATCTCCCCCTTTGTCATTGATGGCAACATATGATGTGAAAAACCATCAAGACAAGAACTTCTCCTTACTGTCACAACTCCCCCTATCAGCAACAACCATTCACATGTCTTCTCTTCCTTTACTGCTCCCCCTTTGATCATCAACCACTTGTTTTCAACATGTCTTCTCTCCCCCTTTGACATCAAAGGCAAAGGGCTCATACTTGCAACTCCAATACTTCAGAATCATACCTGTTGCTCCCCCTGAGTAGCAGCTCCCATCAATCTGGATCACAGGAAATGACTGTGATATCCACCAGACTGATGCATCTCAGTGTACCTTAGTTCATCACCGGAGGGGAAATAACCCCTAACTTCTCCCTGAGATACTCAAAAGAGTCCTTAGGTAGAGGTTTAGTAAAGATATCTGCAATCTAATCCTTGGAGGGCACAAACTCCAATCTAACTTCATTCTTGTTCACTTGCTCTCTCAAAAAGTGAAACTTGATAGATATATGCTTAGTCTTAGAATGCAACACCAGATTCTTAGATATATTTATTGCACTTGAACTATCATAGAAGATTGTGATAGGCTCCTCATACTCTACTTTAATATCTCTTAGCATCTGCTTCATCCACAAAACTTGAGTGCAACTACCTGCTACTGCTATGTATTCTGCTTCAGTTGTAGATAGGGATATTGCCTCTTGTTTCTTGCTTAGCCAAGAAACCAATCTCTTTCCCAAAAAGAATGCTCCACCACTGGTACTCTTCCGGTCATCCACATCTCCTACCCAATCTACATCTGTATATGCATGAAGAGAGAAATCATGATCTCTAGGATACCACAAACCATACTCAACTCTTCCTTTTAGATATCTAAAAATCCTCTTGATTTCCATGATATGAGATGCTTTGGGATCAGCCTGGAATCTCACAACAAGACCAACAACCTGCATTATATCTAGTCTAGTTTGAGTGAGATACAATAGTTCTCCAATCATTAATCTGTACTTTGTCTAGTCTGCCTTAGGAGAGTCATCATCTTTGCTCAACTTACATCCGGTTGTCATAGGAGTATTCATTGGCTTTGAATCTTCCATCCCAAATTTCCTCAACAATTCTTTCACATATTTGGTCTGAGAAATAAAGATTCCTTTCTTTGTTTGAGTAATTTGCAGACCCAAGAAGAAATTCATTTCACCAAGCATAGACATCTCAAACTCACTTTTCATTTGATTTGCAAAATTTTTACACATACTATCTCTTCCTCCAAAGATGATATCATCAACAAATACTTCAACAATCAAGATTTTTTCATGATCAATTTTGAAATATAAGTTATTATCAACAGTACCTTTGTTGAAACCAATCTTCAAAAGATGCTTATCCAATCTTTCATACTGGGCTCTTGGGGCTTGCTTTAATCCATACAGTGCCTTCTTCAACTTGCAGACCATATCACCATGATCAGACAACTAAAATCCATCTGGTTGCTCTATATACACTTCTTCCAAGTCACCGTTTAGAAAGGCAGACTTGACATCCATCTGATATACCTTGAAATCCTTGAAGGCAGCAAAGGCAAGAAATAATCTGACTGCTTCAATTCTTAGCACCAAAGCAAAAGTTTCTTCAAAATCAATTCCTTCTATTTGAGAGTAGCCCTTGTAGACCAATCTAGCTTTATTTCTGATTACTTCACCAACTTCATTTAGTTTGTTCTAGAAGACCCATTTGGTTCCAATCACATTCTTGTTTCTAGGTCTGGGAACAAGATCCCAAGTGTGTTTTTTCTCTATTTGCACCAGCTCTTCCTCCATTGCTTTAGTCCAGTTTTCATCATTGCAAGCTGCATTCATTGTCTTAGGTTCAATCTTTGAAATCAAACAATACTCTTCTGAATCTTGAGCAATTCTCCTTCTTGTTAGTACTCCTTTGCTTTTGTCACCTATGATCTGATCTTCAGAGTGGTTTAGTCTTAAATACCTGGGAACTTTAGGAATTTCTTGCACTTCTAATTCTTGATCAGGCTCATTGAGACTCATTTCTTCTTCCTGGTTTACTGGATTAGCTTGAATCTAATTGACAGATGAGGCTTGGGCTCCTTGAGTCAGAACACCATTTTGATCATCTTCATCATATTCATAAAACCTTGAGGGTTTCTCAATTCCCTCATCAACCTTCACATTTGTACTTTCTATTAGCTTTCTCAGTCTTTTGTTATAACACCGGCATGCTTTGCTTTGAGTAGAGTAACCCAAGAATATTCCTTCATCACTTCTAGCATCAAACTTTCCTAGATCTTCATCTCTTTTAATGTAACATTTACTACCAAAAACTCTGAAATACCTCATAGTAGGAGTGATGCCAAACCAAAGTTCATAAGGAGTTTTACCAGTATTGCTTCTGATTTTAACTCGATTGAGCATATAGATTGCAGTGCTGACAACTTCTCTCCAATAGATATGAGGAACATTTGCTTCCATCATCATGGTCCTAGATGCTTCCTGTATGGTCTGGTTCTTTCTTTCCACTACTCCATTCTACTATGGAGTCCTAGGAGAAGACAACTGTTTCTTTATTCCATGTTTCTCACAGAACTCTATGAACTCATCGGATGTGAATTCTCCACCTCTATCAAACCTCAGACATTTCAATTTCCATCCGGTTTCATTTTCTACCATAGCCTTGAATATTTTGAATTTCTCAAAGGCTTATGAATTCTCTTTCAGAAAAGTTACCCACATCATCCAGGAATAGTCATCAATTAGTAACATGAAGTATCTATCACCTTGCATACTCCTAATTCTTGACGGGCCACAAAGGTCAGTATGAACTAAGTCCAATAATCTAGTAGAAGACAGTTCCTTACTCTTGAATGTGATTTTGCTTAGCTTACCCAACTGACATTCTTTGCACAAGCTATTGGTAGGTTTCACCAATTTTGGAAGATTTCTTACAGCCTGAGTATTGCTTATCTTGATGATATTATCAAAATTCACATGACACATTCTCCTATGCCATAACCAACTCTGATCAACTTGAACAAATAAGCAACTTTTACCAGTGCCAACCAAGTGGAATATATTACCTTTAGTTTGGGTACCAGATGCAATCTCTATTCCAGAGTTTTCAAAGATCTTGCATTTTCCATTCTTGAACTGGAGATCATAGCCTTTGTCCACCAACTGTCCAACACTGAGAAGATTGTGCTTCAAGCCTTCAACATATAGAACATTACCGGTTTTGTTCCTTCCATCAAAAGAAATAGTTCCTCTTCCTCTAATTCTACCAGCAGAATTATCACCAAACTTCACCACTCCTCCTTCATAACTTTCCAAATCTATGAACTTATTTTTGTCACCTATCATATGGTGAGAGCAACCACTGTTAATGATCCAATCATCCTTTTCTTCAACTTGGGCAGCCAGGGCTCTTTCTACAACTTTATGATTGATAGATACAGAGGATATTGGTTCTTCTTCCTTGATGGCAATAAACACCCATTCACTTCTGGATTTGTTTCTAGTCTCTGATTCATCATCTGTTACTCCTTCATTATCATCTTCTTCATGAACATAGTAACAATTCTTTTGGAACCTTGATCTGTTAGGATTTGGCCTTGAAAATCTTTCCAGACATTTTGAGGCAAAATGACCAATCTTATTGCAGTTAAAACACTTAAAAGGCAATTTTCCTTCATACTTACCAGATCCTCTTGGAAGTCTCTTTGCAATAAGGGCTTCAAGTTGAGCAGTTTCTTCTTCTTCTTCTTCCAGGTCTTTTCTTGCTTTTTCATACCATGACAGTTTCCTTGATGAGTTCTCTCCTGGATCAAACCTTTGTTTACCTTTTACAAAGGCACTGGTTTTAAATGTAGATTCAGTCTTGGGGGGATCATCTCCAAACTAATTCATTTCAAATGCAACCAATTTGCCAGCCAATTGGTCTCTTGTGACAGTTGTATGGGCTCTGAATTCATCAATGGCAACAACCTTGATTTTGGAAGAGGTAGGAAGGGATCTGAGAATTTTGCCAACAATCTCATTTTCATCCAAGACTCCACCAGCATTTCTAATTCCACAAACAAGCTCATTTACTATTGGCATAAAAGTAGTAATATTTTCATCATCTCTCATCTTCAGTTTTTCAAATTTCCCTTTCAGACTCTGTAACCTTGCACATTCAACGTACTGGTCTCCTTCATGCAAAAGTTCTAATTTTTTCCAAATATCAAAAGAAGTTGGAAGGTCAATAACATTTGAGAACTCTGAATCAGATAATACGTTTAGAATAGCTTCTCTAGTCCGTAGATTATTTTCAGCATCTGTGATTTCATTTGTAGCTTTTGGACCACCCTGTGGAGGTACATACTATGTTGTAACCATGGTCCAATATGCTATCCCCATACATTCCAAGTGACACTTCATGCGACCTTTCCATAGATTGAAATTGGTTCCATCAAACTTCAAACTATCCTTCTTGTAGGACGACAACTTGGATCTCCTCAAGCGGTTAACCTCTTTTCGAGGAACTTGGCTCTGATACCAATTGTTAGACTTAGGGCACACAACTGAGAGGGGGGGTGAATCAATTGTGCAAAACTTTCTCCAATTAAACACTTAAATCTTCTTTAGTGATTAGCAGAATATTAATCATGAATCATAATGCATTCAAATCAAAAGCATAAACACATCAACACATAAGACACCAAGATTTTGACATGGAAAACCTTGTTAAGGGAAAAACCATAGGGTGATTAACCTAAGATTATATTCTTTGTTAGAAGAATAGAAAGAACAAAATGGCACATGCCAATTAGGGCTCACTACCTGAGCACACTGCTCACAAGAGGCTCATTGCCTACAAGAGACACACTATCTACAAAGGAATGAATATCACATACATGAACTGGAGAATAGCATCTTCACCATGCTCGAATCAGTTCCATTTAAGCCCAATACATCTGCTCTGCCTTTCACTCTCCTCCTCACTACCACACACTCATCACACAAAAACACACTTTGGAAAGACTTCACAATCCCTTATTTATACAAGGCATCGACTTAGGAATAATCATTTAAGTTGGAAAACATCTAGAAGAACATCCGCAAGATGTGTAATACATCCAGTCGGCCAGTCTCAGGAAGAACACCATCATCCAGTGCTTATTCTTCAAATGCGCACTCTAACTTCAATGCGGACCACCAACATGAAATGGACACGATCCAAAGATCACCATAACCTTTCCTGAATCGCTTAAGAACATCCACAGTTCATCTGCTTGCTGGAATTCTTCTCTCCTTCATCCGGAGCTTTAAGAACACAGTCTGTCATTATTGTCACAAAGGAATAGGTTCTTCCAGACCTTCAAACCATGAACCAATCGAGTTGACACTTCACACGGATGTCCTCAACACTCCCTCAAATCTGCAGAATGGGATAATGCATTACTATATCTCACCGGACCTATCTGTGTCACTCTGTCACCTCTGAATATCTACCAGAACCAGTTCTACTTGAGCGGTGTTGGCCTTGTTTTCAACTTACCAATTTTTAAACGTTTTATGTCAAAATGACAAATCTAACCATGCGTTTAACCCTTTCTCCAGAGTCACTTTTTGACTGCAAAACACGAGTGTCACATTTTTCCTGCATGTGTCATTGAGATAATTTATTTCTGAAATGTCACAATCTATTTCTCTACATTAAACTTTGTAATAACAACATCATTTCAGAGCAGAGATACTCATCTTTTCATTGAGTTTCTTGAGCACACTTGTCTGGTTTGTGGTGTTTTATGAAAACAATTAAATATCAAAAATCTGTGATAGATGATGCGAAATAAGTTTTATGATAGTGTTCGTGACTCCATTTCACCTAATGGCACTTTATGGTTTGAGAGATTTTAAACTTTCAATTTTTTGGCAGGCGATTGGCAGAAACAATAAAATTGTGGTTCCTGTAAGGGCTGGAACAAAATTGTTTGGCATGGAGATTTATAATGTTAAAATAGACAATGTTGCAAGATTTCATGACAATCCGACATTCCAGTTGAAAGTTATGCACTTTTCGCCACTTCGCGTGCCTGCACAGTTCGCAAGTTGCAAATTTGCCTAAGTTGCAAAAAGTTGCAAAGGTATCACCTGTGAATTTAGCTAAGTGGAGAATTTGCTTTTAAAAAGGAGTTATTTTTGGCCTACTTAGGAAAAAGTGAAAGTTCATGTCAACTCGCACTTTTGTCTAACCTCGTGGCAACATTCACTTTCTGTAAACTTTGTGTGCACTTTTACTTTTCACAAATTAAAGCCAAGGCATGATTTTCAAGTTTCACACTTGCACTTTCGTTGAACCAAAACAAAGGCACTCCTTCACGTCCATTAAAATCTCCAATAATTAAGTGGACAATTGCAAAACTAACTTCTTTGCCTGCCAGTTTCTATTAATTGAAGTTAAAATCTTTTGAAACTTGTGTAAATTACGACGAAGGTTGTGGAAGGATGTAAAGAGGCTAATGAATAGATCAAGAAGTAGTTATTTTAACTACCTAAGTTCAAGTGAATGAAATATGGGAGTAAAAGATTTTCCACAACCTTTACCGACAATCTCCTTACCGCCTTCACCAACATCCACCAGTGCCAAAATGAAAGCTTTAGAACAAGATTTGATATTCATCGAAGCTTGATCAAAAGTGGTCTTTATTAGTTGTTATAGTTGGAATCTCTCGTAAGCATGCATGCTACACAAAGCACACTCATATTCTTGTTGAACTCAAATTCTTGACTACAGATGTTGGACAGATTGCAATGTCTGCAGCTGTTGTTAGTGATGTTGTTTCTTGGGTCCTTCTTGCTATAGCAATTGTACTTTCTGGTTCAGACTCAAGACCCTTTTTAGCCGTTTGGGTTGTTCTCTCTGCTATCAGTTTTGTTATTCTCATGTTCACTGTTGTGAAGCCTTTGATAGGTTGGTTATCTTGTCAAACTCTTGACAACGACCATGTTGATGAACTCCACTTATGCATCATATTTGTTGGAGTACTACTTTCTGGATTTGCAACAGATGCAATAGGTGTACATGCAATATTTGGTGTATTTATCTTTCGCCTCATCATTCCAAAGAATGGCCAATTTTCTAGAATACTTACAGAGAGGATAGAAGAGTTCATCTCTATTTTGATGTCGCCATTATACTTTGTTGTCAGTGGCTTACGGACCAATATTATTGGTGCGCTACATGGTGGTAGATTCTTCTATAATCTGATAATTGTTGTTGGAGCTGCATGTCTTGCGAAAGTTCTAGGCACATTTCTTGTTGCCTTGGCATATAAGAATCCACCTTGGAAAGCACTAACATTGGGGTTCTTGATGAATACAAAAGGGCTAGTGGAGCTCCTTGTGCTCAATATTGGAGGAGACAGAAAGGTATTGAATAATGAGACCTTCACAGTACTAGTGTCAATGGCTTTATTGACCACTTTCATGACTACGCCAATGGTTATGTTTTTGTACAAGCCTGCAAGAAACCAAGCTCCATTCAGTAGAACTTGTCAAGTCTCAGGATGAATTGCAGATTTTGTCTTGCATACATGGCATTAGAAATGTGCCTTCGATCATCTACTTGGTAAAAGCTTCAAGAGGTTTGAGAAAGTGTAAGCTTCAGCTTTTCATAATGCATCTCATGGAGATCACTAAGAGATCATCTTCAATCATGATGGTTAGTCGAGCCAGGAAAGATGGATGGCCAATTGATATCTCTTTAAATTTAGACAATGTTCTAGTTGCATTTGAAGCTTATGGTCAACTGAGCAAAGTCATAGTGAGACCCATGATGGCCATTTCAAACTTCGAGGATATGCATGGGAGCATACACAAGGTACATGAACTGCATAGTTATGCCTCAAAGAAATGGGTTGCTCTTAACTATCATCCACTTCAACCGTTAAAGGGCAATTTTGGCCAATAAAAATAGAACAAATATTTACCACTTTTGATTGTAAATGAAGTGTAAAATTGCTATTGGTTGTTTTACCATTAAAATGGATGATATTTAAATTAGAGTGAGAAGCAGTGTCGCAAACTCAGACGATTGCAGGATTTTCACAAAATGGGTTTGGATCCAAGTCAATGCCTATGGTAAAATGAATATCAAATGCTACGGGAATCTAAGAAAGACACGACAAAGAACGTAGGTTCTATCAAAACAAGAGCATACTCAAAAATATTACTATTAAAAAGACCCTCCATTTTATGTTTGTAGGAGTTTTGGATTCCAAATGAGGAGCTTGTGAATCAGTATGAAAAGTGATTCTAAAATACCGAATATGAGATATACAAACTTGGGCACTCTGCCCTCATAACTTTCAATGTGAATAAAAGTGTCAATGTTCCACTTCTTAGTACATTTGAACTTAAACGATAATTGGCTTGTGTGAAAATGATCTTTCATTATGGAAGTTGAATGAAGAGCACAACTGAAAGGAAAGCTACGACTGGTCCTCTCTGCATAGCAGCCCTGTTGAGGAAGATATGGGTATTGCAGTGGATACAAAGACATCATGTAATTAGTCGAGGGTTGTGATGAATATCACCATTATGCCACAGGACTAGTCAACTTGGAATTGCCTTGACACTCTTATGTTACTTATTTCCTTAAGTACATGTATTCAGATGAATTATCAAGATCCAACAATCTTTGACTGCCAAAAAGAAGCGAATGGAGATAGAAAATGAGTTAGTCGAATTCACAACTTGAAAGTTGTATTTTTCAAAACTACCATTTTGGAAAAGTGACTTGCTTCACTTATTGTAATTAAAGGTTCAAAATTAGGTTTTCTTTCAAAAAAAGGTGGTTACTTGAAGTGGTTACAAGTTAGTTACAAGTTGGTTACTAGGTGGTTATGGGAAAAAGCCTATAAATATGAGGCTATTTCAAATGTAACAAGAGGGGGGGTCTCTTTAGAGAGAACTTTTGCAGGGGGAACTTATGAAACTTCTTGAAACATTTTTTTGGTCTTACACATTGTATAGTTTACCTTTGAAATTGTATAATTTCGAAAAGATAATGAAGAAGTGCATTTCAGTTCGTATGTTCTTAATGTATTTCTGAGTTATGATTACTAGTTTCTTGTATTTCAAATTGGTGATCTTTCTATGTGTTTGTGTAAATCAAATTTATCCATTGAAGCATGCAATTGGGGTGATGAAACACAATCATGTCTCAGTATCCTAATTTGAAAGTGTTAAGATAAATTATCTCTTTGTATGTTGAGATTTACCATCCTTCTTCATCGTTGTTGCACATATGTTATGAAATTCATCATGGAGTTTAGGAAAGTGGTTTCTATCTTTGTGGGGAAATCCCCTCGTACTTTTCAATAAGATTGTGAAACTCCTGTTGGTTTTCATACATCTGCCATGAGGGTTTCTACATGCCTATTTCTCCTGTTATTTTGCTTTTCTTCCTTTTTGTACTTTCAGGATAAAAGTACACAAAAATCTACAAATAACCCTATCATATGAGGGAGCTACCCCTCTCAAATGCAGAGGAAGATCATTGTTCTATCACGATCTCTCCAACTGTTGGGACAATTTAGTCACCGCTCAAAGGGCAACGAGTCATTTTCAAAGGTTATTTCACAGTGACATATCTGTTTACCAACAAATTTTTGGTGACTCTGCTGGGGATATCGAAGCTGAAGCATTGGTGCCTTTTTATTCCTCAAGAATATACAAGTATCTCCCTAGAAAAGAAGATTGGTGACTCTACCTGAAAGAAGAATCCTAGAAGATGTTTTGGTATCGAAGAACCCGGATGCATAACTTGCAGTTTCTTGAATCAGACAGTGACAGTGATGATGAAGATTATTCATTTCCTGCATCCTCTACTCAACAAAATCAAGTTCTTGATGATCCTAAGCAAGTAGAGTTTTTGAAGAATTTCTATGGTGGCATGTAACTCGCTTCTAACGAGGTTCATCCTTCCTTGCTTCAAATGTTGCAGAAGATCGAACAAAATGATGGGAAGAAGACCCATTTCTTTGCTTGTGATCTTAAGCCCCTATTGGAGGAGATTCATGCACCAAAAGATAAAAAGGATTGTGCTAAGATATATCAGTCACATGATAAGGACAACAATCAAGTAGAAAAAGTTTTTCTTGCAAATGAACCAATATTGAATGAAAAATCTTCAGAACATGCATGTACTAGAGAAGAAGTTATTACACTTTCTCATGATAGAACATCTCCACTGAAGCAAGACCAAGAAGAAGAAGTGATGGAGATAGAAGAAGAAAATTGTATGGAAACATGCAATAATGAAGAAGAAAGTTTTCCAGATGATGGCACGCCTCTTATGACAACTTGTTCTGGTTCCACAACTACATCTTTTGAGAAAGATTTCTATGACATGCCTAATGTTCAAGGAAATACAGAAAGTGTAAATAAAGAGGATGAAGATGAGTCACAAAATGTTCTCTTATCATGCATGCAATTCGAGCAAGAGGAGAATCATGATGAAATGATCACAGATTGGTGTCTCAATACTACTGTTGATGATTTTGTTTGTGAAGAAGAAGCCATCCTTTCTCCTTTATCATATGTTGAAAAAGAATACTCAACTATTGAAAATAAAGGTACTTCTCAAGACAAAAATTTGAGTACTCCCACTCCAAAGGTGCAAGAAGGCCACAAGGATATTGGGTGTGAATCTGCATGAAAGGAGGCTACAAATGAACTTATTCATGAATATCCTTATTTGAGTAATTTCATTGAATGTTCTAGTCCATCATCTGCATACAATAATGTTGGAGAAGGTAGTATGAGTAATGCTTATGATAGTGATAAAGGACATCATATTTCTAATGTTTGTTGGAACATGGATGAAATTGGGAGTGTTCAAAAGATTGATGAAAAGCTATGTGTTATTTCCTCTTCATCAACTGTAGAAGGGACTTTTCAAGGTGGAAAGGTGCATAATGCAAATTCATTGTTTTCTCATCCTCATATGCAATCCTATGATAAAACATATCCTGAGTTGGTAATGGTAAAGAAGGAGGAATTTTCTTTTGCATGTGATGATTCAATGATAAAGGAAGACATTGTTCATTAGAAGGATCAGTCACAGAGTATTGAGTTTTCTTCGCTAATTGGTTCACATGAAAGGTGTCTGGTTTGTGATTTAGTTTTATTTTATACAAACTATCAGAAGATTTTTTAGATAGAGGGATCATTCATGTGCTCGATATGATGTCGGAAGACATGTTTGAAGCTACAGAGGGCAATACCAATATGATTCAAAAGGACTCATAAATTTATGATGAGAAATGGTTGTTTGGTATACAATTCAAGGAGCACTCATATTTCATGCATTTTATTGTTCTCATTTCAAGAAAGTTGCTAAGTTCACAAGCACCTCATCCATACACATCTCTTTTTCATTTCAGGTACCTATTTTTCTTAGCCTATCAATGGCTTCACTTGATCATCTAGAAGCAGTTTGAGGTAGGAGTCACCTACCATGTACATAGGTTAACTAGGTGTTTTGGTTGTGTCTTGTCTTGTTTCAGTTCCTGTTGGTTTTTGTCTTTTCCGTCGTCTCCATGTGTGTCTTTGTCATTTGTCCCTTTGTCTTTTGCTTCATCTCAGTTTCCCTTAAATATCATTTTATCTCCTAACTCTATCTACCCAATGGATAAGGCACTAGTCATTACCAGAGATTCTGGGTTCATCCTACGTCCCTTTATAGTCCTTGTCCCCAGTTAGAGCCAGCTGTTGGCCTCGTTTTCAACTTACCAATTTTTAAACTTTTTGTGTCAAAATGACAAATCTAACTATGCTATTGAACCCTTTCTCCAGAGTCACTTTTCGACTGCAAAACACTAGTGTCACATTTTTTCCTGCATGTGTCATTGAGATAATTTATTCTGAAATGTCACAATATGTTTCTCTACATTGAACTTTGCAATAACAACATCATTTCGGAGCAGAGATACTCATCTTTTCATTGAGTTTCTCGAGCACACTTGTCCAGTTTGTGGTGTTTATGAAAATAATTAAATATCAAAAATCTGTGATAGATGGTACGAAATATTTTTAATGATAGTGTTCGTGACTCCATTTCACCTAATGGCACTTTATGGTTTGAGAGATTTTAAACTTTCAATTTTTCAGCGGGCGGTTGGCAGAAACAATAAAATTGTGGTTCCTGTAAGGGCTGGAACAAAATTGTTTGGCACGGAGATTTATAATGTTAAAATAGACAATGTTGCAAGATTCATGACAATTTGACATTCCAGTTTGAAAGTTATGCACTTTTCGCCACTTCTCGCGCTTGTATAATTTGCAAGTTGCAAAAGTTGCAAAGGTATCACTTGTGAATTTAGCTAAGTGAAGAATTTGCTTTCAAAAAGGAGTTATTTTTGGCCTACTTAGGAAAAAGTGAAAGGTCACGTCAACTTGCACTTTTCTCTAACCTCGCAGCAACTTTCACTTTCCGTCAACTTTGCGTGCACTTTTACTTTTCACAAATTAAAGCCAAGGCATGATTTTCAAGTTTCACACTTGCACTTTCGTCGAACCAAAACAAAGGCGCTCCTTCACATCCATTAAAATCTCCAATAATTAAGTGGACAGTTGCAAAACTAACTTCTTTGGCTGCCAGTTTCTATTAACTAAAGTTAAAAGCTTTTGAAACTTGTGTAAATTACCGACAAAGGTTGTAGAAGGATGTAAAGAGGCTGATGAATAGATCAAGAAGTAGTTATTTTAACTACCTAAGTTCAAGTGAATGAAATATGGGAGTAAAACATTTTCCACAACCTTTACCGGCAATCTCCTTACCGCCTTCACCAACATCCACCAGCACCAAAATGAAAGCTTTGGAACAATATTTGATATTCATCGAAGCTTGATCGAAAGTGGTCTTTATCAGTTGTTATAGTTAGAATCTCCGGTAAGCATGCATGCTACACAAAGCACACTCGTATTCTTGCTGAACGCAAATTCCTGACTATAGATGTTGGATAGATTGTAATGTCTGCAGCTGTTGTTAATGATGTTGTTGCTTGGGTCCTTCTTGCTATAGCAGTTGTACTTTTAGGTTCAAACTCAAGACCCTTTTTAGCCATTTGGGTTTTTCTCTCTGCTATCGGTTTTGTTATTCTCATGTTCACTGTTGTGAAGCCTTTGATAGGTTGGTTATCTTGTCAAACTCTTGACAATGACCATGTTGATGAACTCCACTTATGCATCATATTTGTTGGAGTACTACTTTCTGGATTTACAATAGATGCGATAGGTGTACATGCAATATTTGGTGTATTTATCTTTGGCCTCATCATTCCAAAGAATGGCCAATTTTCTAGAATACTTACAAAGAGGATAGAAGAGTTCATCTCTATTTTAATGTTGCCATTATACTTTGTTATCAGTGGCTTACAGACCAATATTATTGGTGCGCTGCATGGTGGTAGATTCTTCTATAATTTGATAATTGTTGTTGGAGCTGCATGTCTTGTGAAAGTTCTAGGCACATTTCTTGTTTCCTTAGCATACAAGAATCCACCTCGGAAAGCACTAACATTGGGGTTCCTGATGAATACAAAAGGGCTGGTGGAGCTCATTGTGCTCAATATTGGAGGAGACAGAAAGGTGTGAATAATGAGACCTTCACAATACTAGTGTCAATGGCTTTATTGACCACTTTCATGACTACACCAATGGTTATGTTTTTGTACAAGCCTACAAGAAACCAAGCTCCATACAGTAGAACTTGTCAAGTCTCAAGATGAACTGCAGATTTTGTCTTGCATACATGGCATTAGAAATGTGCCTTCGATCATCAACTTGGTAGAAGATTCAAGAGGTTTGAGAAAGTGTAAGCTTTGGCTTTTCATAATGCATCTCATGGAGATCACTGAGAGATCATTTTCAATAATGATGGTTAGTCAAGCCAAGAAAGATGGATGGCCAATTGATAATTCTTTAAATTTAGACAATGTTCTAGTTGCATTTGAAGCTTATGGTCAACTGAGCAAAGTCATAGTGAGACCCATGATGGCCATTTCAAACTTCAAGGATATGCATGGGAGCATACACAAGGTACATGAACTGCATAGTTACGCCTCATAGAAATGGGTTGCTCTTAACTATCATCCACTTCAACTGTCAAAGGACAATTTTGGCCAATAAAAATAGAACAAATATTTACCACTTTTGATTGTAAACGAAGTGTAAAATTGCTATTGGTTGTTTTACCATTAAAATGGATGATATTTAAATTAAAGTGAGAAGCGGTGTCACAAACTTAGATGATTACAGGATTTTCACAAAACGGTTTTGGATCCAAGTCGATGCCTATGGTAAAATGAATATCAAATGCTACGGGAATCTAAGAAAGACACGACAAAGAATGTAGGTTCTATCAAAACAAGAGCATACTCAAAAATATTACTATTAAAAAGACCCTTCATCTTATGTTTGTAGGAGTTTTGGATTCCAAATGAGGAGCTTATGAATGAGTATGAAAAGTGATTCTAAAATGCCGAATATGAGATCTACAAACTTAGGCACTCTGCCCTCATAACTTTGAATGTGAATAAAAGTTTCAATGTTCCACTTCTTAGTACATTTGAACTTAAATGATAATGCGTTTGTGTGAAAATGATCTTTCATTATGGAAGTTCAATGAAGAGCACAACTGAAAAGAAAGTTGCAACTGGTCCTCTCTGCATAGCAGCCCTGTTGAGGAAGATATGGGTATTGTAGTGGATACAAAGATATCATGTAATCAGTCAAGGGTTGTGATGAATATCACCATTATGCCACAGGACTAGTCAACTTGGAATTGCCTTGACACTCTTATGTTACTTATTTCCTTAAGTACATGTATTCAGACAAATTATCAAGATCTGACAATCTTTGACTACCAAAAAGAAGCGAATGGAGATAGAAAATGAGTTAGTCGAATTCACAACTCGAAAGTTGTATTTTTCAAAACTACCATTTTGGAAAAGTGACTTGTCTCACTTATTGTAATTAAAGTTTCAAAATTAGGTTTTCTTTCAAAAAAGGTGGTTACTTGAAGTGGTTACAAGTTGGTTACTAGGTGGTTATGGGAAAAAGCCTATAAATATGAGGCTATTTCAAATGTAACAAGAGGGGGGGTCTCTTTAGAGAGAACTTTTGTAGGGGGAACTTATGAAACTTCTTGGAACATTTTTTTGGTCTTACACATTGTATAGTTCACATTTGAAATTGTATAATTTTGAAAAGATAATGAAGAAGTGCATTTCAGTTCGTATGTTCTTGATGTATTTCTGAGTTATGATTACTAGTTTCTTGTATGTCAAATTGGTGATCTTTCTATGTATTTGTGTAAATCAAAGTTATCCATTGAAGCATGCAATTGGGGTGATGAAACACAATCATGTCTTGGTATCCTGATTTGAAAGTGTTAAGATAAATTATCTCTTCGTATGTTGAGATTTGCCATCCTTCTTCATTGTTGTTGCACATATGTCATGAAATTCATCATGGAGTTTAGGAAAGTGGTTTCTATCATTGTGGTGAAATCCCCTCATACTTTTCAATAAGATTATGAAACTCCTATTGGTTTTCATACGTCTACCATGAGGGTTTCTACATGCCTATTTCTCCTGTTATTTTGCTTTTCTTCCTTTTTGTATTTTCAGGATAAAAGTACACAAAAATCTACAAATAACCCTATCATACGAGGGAGCTGCCCCTCTCAAACGTAGAGGAAGATCATTGTTCTATCGTGATCTCTCCAACTGTTCAGACAATTTAGTCACCGCTCAAAGGGCAACGAGTCATTTTCAAAGGTTATTTCGCGGTGACAAATCTGTTTACCAACAAGTGGCCATAACTTCTTCAGATCTTCATGCAAACCTTTGAAAACTTGACTGGATCATCTCAAGACTCGTATCTAAAAACCCTTTGAACCGTAACCTCTAATTTGCATCTTAGCTGGGATCTCCACTTCACTGCCTCTATTTCTCTTCTCTGCTCATTTAGTCCTTCTCATCAATGCAACATGAGTATGTTGACATCTATGACAACACCGGTTAGACCCATACTTGCAACAACATGGTCTCATCTAACTTTTCCAAAATTTAAATCCCTATCTTCTAAGGCTATCAATATTAAGATCTTATTGTTACCCTTTGATGAAGGTGTTGAACACACCTAGATAATGAGAGGGGGAGTGAATCAATATCCAATCAAACTTCAAATCATCCAGAGCAGATTAAAACTTAAACATTACATCATTAATATAAACATGAAAGATCAACACAATGCACATCAACACATAACACTAGATATATGTGGAAAACCCAAGAAGAGAAAAACCACGATGAGGATTAACTCACAATATATGAAGCTCAAAATTACACTTTGTTTTAGGGCTACAACCCAAGGAAGCTACTACTCCCTAAATGCTTTTTTTTAGGGTCACTCCCAAGGAAGCTACTACTCCCTGACTCAAGAACAAACTCAAAAAAGATTACACTATGATAGTCCTTCTACTACCTGAAAAATGACATTGTAGCTCACTCCTTTGATGATTGCAATTCTCGTCACTTTGTTTCTGATGATTGGATCAATTAGGGACACTCTTCACTTCCCTTCTATCACAAAAATGTCTTCAAGATAAATCTGGATAGACCTTATTGCTTCTACTCTTTCTCCTTCAGTCACACATCATAATGCATACCATATTCATTTTATGCTTTTTACATTCTCATATTCACAATGATACCTCACCTAGATCAATTAGGTTTACAATATATACATGACACTACATAGATTTCATTACAAGTTAGCCAATACAACAAGAACATTACATTTTACAAGTTGGCTAGAGATCACACAACATGAAACATGCATAAGGCAAGCCCTAACATGAACTACACGCTACTCCAAGAAGAGACACATGCCTTGTGGATCCCAACACATGCTTAGTATGGTCCTAAACATCCTTCAAGGAATAATATCTGCATGCTTCACAAATTTGAAATAGGTCACCCTTAAGCAAGAAAACATAAAGCATGTAGCACATCAATCTTCACAATCTTGGAGGTACACATGAATGATAAAACATTGTTTGCACTTATCCTAGATGAGTTGGCGAGACCTATACACCATCTCCAAATGGTCCTTGAACTCTGTAGAGCAACAACATTGTGGCGCACATCACCAATATACCTCAGTCGGCCTCAACAACTCTTCATACATTGACTTGAAAACTTTGTGTGGTACTGAAAACATGAAGGATCTTCATGAAATTCTTCTAGATTAGTCAAACTAATCCATACAACATCTTCAAGCACTCCTTGAACTCTACACAACAATGATTTTCTACTGCACACCTTCAATCATGTGACCTGGGAACAGTCAGGCATCCTGAACTCACTATCACACTTCTGTTATTTGAAAATTAAACTTGTGTACCTCCAAATTGTCTAAAACTCATATGGATGCACTCGTACATTGTTCTGGACATTTCCTCAAAACTGTATAGTCATATCTATCACTGTGGAGGAATGCGGGGCATTCCAACAGGCCCTCATCATCACTTTACTCTGCCAGAGCCTAGACCAGAACCTTGTCACTTATAACTTTCATTGTGGAGGAGAAAATGATCTAAACCTTTGGATTTAGGACCTTTATAGCATACTGAACTTAACTTCTTAACCTCATGACCATATCTTTAAATGTAGAGGAATGTAGAGTATTTTACCAGGTAGTCTACCAGGAAACTTCCTGCAACAGAAACCTTCACCAACTTTTGGAGGTCAAAATATTCTTATACCAACACATACTTCCTTAGGAACAATAGGAAGGATCATACAACATACTACAGTTCATCAACAACATCTTCTCATCCTTAGCATAGCTTCTAATTCCCATCTTAATTTATCATCATTCATCTTAATACTTTTAATTCCCATCTTAATATTTCATCATGAAATCCTCTTTGCTGACCATAAGCATGCTCAATACAACTTTACTTGACACTGATCAAGGCATGACATCCAACCATGAACATCAACAACCAACCATGAACATTGGGAACATCACTGCATCTTTGTTGCTACACTAGTATATCATCATCACAAACTGTGTGCTGACCTCACTCTAAGTGTTGACATCAATGACAACATCTATTTCCAACAATCTCCCCCTTTGTCATTGATGGCAACACACGCACTTTTGCTCATTCTACCCCATAGGTGCACATTTCTCTCTCCCCCTTTGACATCAAAAACAAAGGGAAAGTGCTTCTCTTCCTTAGGTTACAAGCTCTCATTTTCAACCTTCTTCCCCTGTCAACAACAACCACAACCTACTCCCCCTAAGAGGTAGCCACCATCATTCCAGGAAAAAGATATAGCATGAACTCCCCCTGGACAAATGCACCAACTATGCATCTAGAAAGAAGGAGGGGCAATTAGCCCTAACTTTTGCTAGAGATACTCAAATGTATCCTTTGCAAGAGTCTTTGTGAAGATGTCTGCAATCTAATCCTTTGTTGGAACATATTCCAACTTCACTTTCTTATCTGTAACCTTCTCTCTTAGAATGTAATACCTGATTGATATATGCTTGGTTCTAGAATGCATCACTGGATTCTTTGAAATATTGATAGCACTTGTATTATCACACAAAATAGGAATAGGCTCATCATACAGTACCTTGATATCCTTCAAAGTTTACTTCATCCACAACACTTGTGTACAACAGGATGCTGCTGCAATATACTCTGCCTCTACAATTGATAAGGATATTGAATCTTGTTTCTTGCTCTGCCATGAAACCAATTTGCTTCTCAAGAAGAATGTACTACCACTTGTACTTCTTTTATCATCAACACAACTAGCCCAATTAGCATCAGTGTAAGTACTTAGATCAAAGCCATTACCTCTTGAATACCATAAGCCATAATCTAGAGTTCCCTTCAAGTATCTGAATATTATTTTCACTGCCTTCTCATGAGTTTGCTTAGGATTATCTTGATATCTAGCAACCACACAAACTACATGCATAATGTTAGGTCTAGAAGCAATTAAGTACAATAATCCTCCAATCATAGATCTACAAAGAATTTGATCAACATCTGAAGACTCATAATCCTTGCTTAAGTGACAACTAGTGACCATAGGAGTACTTGCTAGTTTGGAGTCCTCCATACCAAACTTCTTCAACATCTCTCTAATATACTTAGCCTAAGAAATAAAGATACCATCATCTAGCTAAGAAATTTAAAGTCCAAGGAAGAAAGACATCTCACCAATCATAGACATCTCAAACTCTTTTTGCATCTCCTCTATAAAACTCTTACACATATCATCATCTCCACCAAAAATGATGTCATCAACATATACTGCAACTATCAAAATCATGTCTCCCTCTTCCTTAATGTAAGATTACTATTTGTAGTACCCTTCTTGAAGCCCTACTGAAGTAAGTACTTATCCAATCTAGCATACCAAGCTCTAGGTGAGTGCTTGAATACATAAAAAGCCTTTTTGAGTCTGCACACCATGTCTGGGTCTTCTGATAACTAAAAACCATCAGGTTTTGTCTATGTAGACCTCTTCCTCTAGATCACAATTCAAAAATACTAACTTGACATCCATCTGATAAACCTTGGAATTCTTGTGAGCAGAAGGGAAAGAAACATCCTGATTTCCTCCATCCTAGCTACTGGAGAAAAAGTCTCCTCAAAATCAATGTCTTGAACTTGAGAATAGCCCTTACACACCAATCTTGATTTGTTCCTCACAACTTCACCATCTCCATTTAGCTTGTTCCCGAACACCCACTTTGTTCTTATAATATTCTTATTTGCTAGTCTAGGAACCAATTACCATGTCTGATTTTTCTCTATTTGATTCAATTCTTCATCCATTGCCTTCAACCATCCATCATCTTTGCTAGCATCAGAAAAGGTTTTGGGCTCTACCTTTGATAGTAGACATTGATTCACTTGCTCACTTTCTTTTGCAAACCTTCTCCTGGTTAGTACATCTTCATTTTTATCCCCAATGATCTAATCTACTACATGATTCCTCTGAACATACTTTGCTAGAGTCTTAGGGATTTGCTCTGGTTCTTGTTCCTTCTCTTCTTTCTCTTCTTCTTCTTCTTCAATGTAAGGAAATTTATTAGATCAACAGTCCTCTAGTTCTTGTGAGATTTGATACAAGTCTTCATCCACCTTGACAATTGTGCTTTCAATCATC
Source organism: Cunninghamia lanceolata (assembly GCA_027924645.1). Taxonomy (NCBI): domain Eukaryota; kingdom Viridiplantae; phylum Streptophyta; class Pinopsida; order Cupressales; family Cupressaceae; genus Cunninghamia; species Cunninghamia lanceolata. The sequence goes on from BSBN01000887.1 coordinate 11,322,374, forward strand.
TTTCCCAACCTCTTGTTGTAGAATCTATAGGCCTTGCTTCTGGTTGAGTAACCAAGAAATATCATCACTCCTTAAATCAAACTTTCCTAGGTCTTATTCATCTCTTCAGATATAGCATTTGTTTCCAAAGGTCCTGAAGTATCTGACAGTGTGAGGTCTTCCATACCATAGCTCATAAAGGGTCTTAGTGCTATTGACCCTCAATTGTACTTTGTTAATCAAATAGATACCAGTGTGAACTGCTTCCTTCTAGTACATGTTAGGTAGATCTACATCCTTCAACATTGCCCTATCCATCTCTTGCACAATCCTATTCTTCCTTTCCACTACCCCATTTTGCTGAGGGGTCCTAGGAGCTGAAAAATGTCTTCTAATACCATGATCTTCATAATACTTTTCAAATTCATCTGAATTAAACTCACCTCCTCTATCAGACCTCAAACACTTAATCTTAGCATTCATTTCATTTTCAACTATAGCTTTGAAAATCTTAAACTTATCAAATGCTTCTAATTTTTTTGTTAAGAAAGTAACCCAAGTCATTCTAGAATAATCATCAATAAGCAACATAAAATACCTTTTACCTTGTTGACTCTTTAATCTTATGGGGCCACATAGGTGAGTATGAATTAGTTCCAATTGCATTGAAGAAGAATTCTCCTTGCTCTTGAAAATTGTATTTGTCCACTTTCCCATTTGACATTCCTTGCATAATGTGTTTTCAGGCTTGGTTATCTTGGGCATATCTCTCACCGCATGAATAGAGTTGATCTTTACCATATTATCAAAGTTGATGTGTCCCATTCTCTTGTGCCACAACCAACACTCACTAGATTGAGCCAATAAATAGGTTCTTCTATTTACCTCCTTTAGATGATAAATATCTCCATATGTCTTGATACCTTCTGCAACTAGTTTTTCAGACCCTGCCTTCCTGATTTCACATCCTTTGGCCTAAAAAGTAAGATTGTATCCTTTACTACACATCTAACTAACACTAATAACATTATGCTTTATCCCTTTGACATAGAGGACATCCTCAGTCCTGATCTTTCCATCAATAGTTATAGCAACCTTTCCACAGATTTGTGTTGACTCATCACCACCAAACTTAATAGCTCCACCATTCCACTTCTCAAGGCTGATAAACTTCTCCTTATCACCAGTCATGTGGTTAGAGAAACCATTGTCAATTAACCAAGTATTGGCTTCTTTTGCATGAAAGGTAGTCCACACAACTATTGATTTTTCATTGTCTTGATCATTCTACAAGGTATCAGACTTTTCACAATTCACAAAATCATCCTTTTTGTCACCAACATTCAAGGCCATGAAAAGTGTTTCATCATTTGAATCATCATGATCCTCATCTTCTAAAGAGCAACTACTCTCTATGGAATACAAACTTCTTTTGAACTTGTCTTTCTTGTTACTACCCCATGCTTCTTTAAAAGGACGTTTAGAAGCAAAATGACCAATTTTTCCACAATTGAAACATTTGAAAGGTAACTTACCTTTGTATTTTCCAGTACCCTTATTCAATCTTCTTACAAAGTTTTCCTCTACCCCATCAACGTCATCATCTTGATCAGCTACTTTATCTTCTATCTTCTTACTTTCTTTGAATGTTGCTTCCTTGTTTGGAGCACCTTTATCAAATTCTCTCATTTCAAAGGTTGTGAGAGAGCCAAACAATTGATCTACTATATATTTATCCAAATCCTGAGATTCCTCAATAGTAAAAACTTTATGACTATAGGATTTAGGGAGAGACCTTAGAAACTTCTTCACAATCTCATATTCTTTCACTTCTCCACCAAGTCCTCTGATGCCATTAACTATTTCATCTACCCAGAGCATATAAGTAGAAATGCCTTCTTTTTCTAACATCCTCAGGGTCTCAAATTTGCTCTTGAAGGTTTGCATCTTGGCTTACTTCATTTTACTATCTCCTTCATAAATGTTGCTAAGTTTATCATGTTAGGGATTTCTTGCAAAAGATATCAATTAAATGCAAATAAAGATTAAACAGAGGAATGGAAATACATAGAAATAATAACAGCAAGAGACAAGTTTTAACATGGTTCACTCAAACCTAGGCTACATCCACCAATAGAGAGTCCAATATTATTATCCAGTAAATCAAAATGATTACAACCAGCAATCCTTGCAACTCAATACCACTACAAAATGCTACAATACATCAATGAAAACCCTAACCCTTAGCCGCTTTTATCAAGCCTTAGGTCAGTTACAAAAATAGGGTTTTTTTTTTTATGTCAGCCAATAGAAAAAATAACTCCCGATGCCTTTATAAAATAATAAAAACCGTTTGAGGTTTCAGGGGTGCTACCCCTCAACCTTGCCTTGTATCATGATAGGGAGCATGTTAAGGGTGTTGGCCCTGGACTCCACAAGGAGCGCTACCCCTTGACCCCATCTTGGGGATGCTACCCCCAAACCCCCACAAAGGGCGTTGCCCTTTGATCCCATTAGATAATTTGGGGGAAATACATTCTGATAAAAGTGGGGTAAATTTAACCTTCGAGTCTAATTAGGCTCCATATAACAACATATCATAGACATCTTGAGTAGATATGAAACTCATTACCTTCACAAGTTCTGAATCGGCTAGCCCACACATGATAGCAGTCTTTGCCTTGGCATTATTCTCATACAACTTAATCTCATCTACATCTATATGATCACTAGCATGAGCAGTGTAGCCCTTCTTGACAGATTACCAAATACCATAACCTAGAGAAGATAAACAATTTTCCATCCTTAGCTTCCAAAAGGAATAATTTATTCCATCAAACATAGGTTCCTTGTGAGATCCATTATGAGCCATCTTGGACCGTACTCAAGCAGTTAAGCTTCTTCTGAGTAACTTGGCTTTGATTCCAATTGTTGAACACACCCAGATATAGAGGGGGGGTTGAATCAGTATCCAATAAAACTTCAAATCCTCTAGAGCATATTAAAACTTAAACATTACATCATTAATATAAACATGAAAGATCAACACAATTGGTGTAGGAGCACCTATCCTACAGTGGCCTCCATGAGGCATTTAGTTGTTTTATGCTTAGTTTTCTATTTTCAATAAAGTCCTAAATGGACATTAAATGTAATAAGGTCTATTTGACCAAGATATGCTATTTTTAGATCAGTTGGTTAGAGTTAGTTAGAGTCTGTTGAACAGCTGTAGTTCCCAGCCACTTGGAGAGATTTCCTAACCACTTGGAGACAAGTCTGTACTACCAGTGGTAACTAGATAAATACCCTAGGATTTGATGGATGAAGGCATCTAGGTTTTGTAGTAGCTGAAATCAATCAGTTGAATTGTACTATTGGAAAACAGAGTACTGTAATCGCATCTTTTGAAAGCTAATAAGATCCTATTGCATTTGAATTCACTGTGTAATTGATTTCCTATAGTGAGGCTAGATGGATTTGATTATCCATTCCCCCAGTTGATTCTGCAAATCAGAGAAATGGTCATGTACAATAGTTTAGGTTTTAGTTGTGTGTTTTCTATTTCTGTTCGCATGCATGTTTGTAGGATAGCAGGCCAGAGCTGTTGAGAACCCTAGCATGGGTATGTGCTAGGTCGTGCAGGTTGAAAGAGTTTGAGAAATTGCCTAGGAAATGGATTGGGCCATCGCTAGAGATTGTGTGGATCAAACTGTGAAGATCCGTGAAGTTCTCAAAAATATACAAATTGTGTATATATCACTTTTGTATGCGAGATATACAATCTGTGTGTATATCATGAGTATATCGCTTTTGTTTCATCACTGTTGTATGTTGAAACATACATTGAGATATACAAGTCTATTGTATATACATAGGAGAGAGAAAGTTCAAGATTTCCTATCGGCATACAAAGAAGTCAAGGGTTGGTCAAAGATACATTTGAAAATGCATGTTAAGGAAATACGAGTTTGAATATACAATTTCTGTATATACTGTAAATGTATATTAGGTTATGCAACTTGTGAGTATCCATCTTTTGTATGTTGGATATAGTTCCTGTGTATCTGTCAATTGTATTGGGTAGATTGTATAATGTACATCAGACATGTACATCGAAAATATACAAAGGCAGTTAGCAGGTCAAATGTACATCGAAGGCATATCCAAAGGAATATTCAGTGAATGTATATTTTGGTTTGTATGTGGTAAAGATACAACGAAATAGATAGATCGGGTTGATGCAAAAGGTGACTGGTCAGGGCGGTAGCCTGAAGGTATGTTGGAAGGTTCTTTTGTCTGCAGATACAATACACCATCGGCAGTAGGAGGTAATGGGAACTGGCTTAGCAGGTTGAAATTTGTATGTATCGATTGTATATGGAAAATATACAATGCACAGATACAAGTGCTAGATACAAAAGTTGACCTATGGATCAGGTGAAGGTGACCAGCGCCGACAGGTCAGAGTTTGTATGTTCTATGTAAAGGAAGCGATAGATACAAAGGGACCGTGAGTTCGGCAAGTAAATGTTTGTATGTATGTACGCGCGCAGGAGGATATTTTGTTGATAGGCAAAGGGAGACAAAAGTATATACAATCGGGTTTGTATGCATATCAAGAAATGCATAAACATACATTGATAATTGTATGTTAGGGTTTTAGTGTTGGATGCTCTGCATCAACAATGCACATCAACACATAACACCAGATATACGTGAAAAACCCAAGAAGGGAAAAACCACAGTGAGGATTAACTCACAATAGATGAAGCTCAAAATTACAACATTGTTTTAGGGATACAACCCAAGGAAGCTATTACTCCCTAAAGAATTTGTTTTAGGGTCACTCCCAAGGAAGCTACTACTCCCTGACCTGAGAACAAACTCATAAAAGATTACAGTATGATAGTCCTTCTACTACTTGAAAAATAACATTGAAGCTCACTCCTTTGATGATTGCAATTCTGTCTCTTCACCCTATTTCTGATGATTGGATCAATTAGGCACACTCTTCACTTCCCTTATGTCACAAAAATGTCTTCAAGATGAATCTAGATAGACCTTATTGCTTCTTCTCTTTCTCCTTTAGTCACACATCATAATGCATACCATATTCATATTCTAATTTTTACATTCTCATATTCACAATCATACCACACCTAGATCAACTAGGTTTACAATATATACATGACATTACATTGATTTCATTACAAGTCGGCCAATACAACAAGAATATTACATTTTACAAGTCAGCCAGAGATCATACAACATGAAACATGCATAAGGTAAGCCCTAACATGAACTACACTCTACTCCAGGAAAAGACACATGCCTTGTGGATCCCAACACATGCTTAGTCTAGTCCTGAACATCATTCACAATATCATCCTTCAAGGAATAACATCTACATGCTTCACAAATTTGAAATAGGTTTCCCTTAAGCAAGAAAACATGAAGCATGTAGCACACCAGTCTCACAATCTTGGTGGTACACATAAATGATAAAACATTGCTTGCACTTCTCCTAGATGAGTCAGCATGACCTATACACCATATCCAAATTCTCCTTGAACTTTGCACAACAACAACATTGTGGTGCACATCACCAATATACCTCAGTCAGCCTCAACAACAACAACTCTTCATAAACTAACTTGAAAACTTTGTTCAGTATTGGAAACATGAAGGGTCTTCATGCAATTCTAATAGATGAGTTATCCTAATCCATACAACATCTTCAAGCACTCCTTTAACTCTGCACAACAAAGATTTTGTGTTGCATGCCTTCAATCATGTGACCTAGGAATAGTTAGGCATTTGGAACTCACTGTCACACTTCTGTTATTTGAAAACTAAACTTGTGGACCTCCAAAACACCTGAAACTCATATGGATGCACTCATACATTTTTTTGAACATATGCTCAAAACCATACAGCCATATCTATCACTGAGGAGGAATGTGGCGCATTCCAACATGCCTTTATCATCACTTTACTCTTCCAAAGCATAGACTAGAACCTTGTCACATATAACTTTTACTACGTAGGAGCAAATGATCTAAAACTTTGGATTTAGCACCTTTACAACATACTAAACTTAACTTCTGAACTGCATGACCATATATTCAAATGTGGAGGAATGCGGAGCATTTTACCAGGTAGTCTACTAGGCAACTTCCTGTAATAGAAACCATCACCAACTTCCACTACATTTTACTAGGTAGTCTACTAGGCAACTTCCTGTAATAGAAACCTTCACCAACTTCTGGAGGTCAGAATCTTCTTATACCAACACATACTTCCTTAGGAACAACAGGAAGGATCATACAACATGCTATAGGTCATTAGTAACATCTTCTCATCCTTAACATAGCTTCTAATTCACATCTTAATATATCATCATTCATCTTAATACTTCTAATTCCCATCTTAATATTTCATCATGAAATCCTCTTTTCTGACCACAAGCATGCTCAATACAATTTTACTTAACACTGATCAAGGAATGACATCCGACCATGAACATTAGGAACATCACTGTATCTCTATTGCTACATTGGTATACCATCATCACAAATTGAGTGATGACCTCACTCTAAGTGTTGACATCAATTACAACACATATTGCCAATAGAGGGTGACAAAAAAATTTAAATTATGTGTCTAGAGTTGTGTATATAAATGCATCATATGAGGACACTTAAAAAAAATAAAAAAACATACTAACAAAGTATCAAAGAGAATCAAGAGCATTTCCCTTTTTACTAGAATTAGTCACTAGTCCTCATATACTAGCATTAAACATTAGTAACAATCATTATAAACACTCATTATAAAAGCACACTCCAAAGGCATCTATTAGGTATTATCACATGTGCTTGTATTGAGATTCAACATTATTCAATGATCAAATCAGCAACATCCATTACCACCACTCACATTGACATTCATTTCCACCCTTGATCTCTACTATTTTCAACTCAATCTTGGGGGGTTGACAAAGGGTTAAGGAAGTTACACACTTCAACACTTGCATAGAAATATCCCAATGATCCTCCTTAGAGACACATTTCTTTCGTTACACATATTTTTTATGTGAACACTTTCTATAAGCATTGAAGATTTGTTTCCACAATGGAATCAATTGAACCATTGGATAGAAATATGCCAATTGGAGTTGATTTGTAGGTGTGGTCGAGTTCCAGTCTCCCAAGTTCTTAGGTATTATTCATCACATACTTTTGATCATTTATCTAGTTTTAGATTTTAGGTATCATCCTTTTATCACAACATCATAGCAGTCAAACTCTACATCACATTGATTTCAAGGTAAGCCCTAAATCTCTCTAATTTTCATTTTAGCACAAGTTTATTTTCTATCTCAATTGATTCATATCATTTATTTCATTATCAACTTAATTTATCTAGGGTTTGAAATATATAATTGATTTGTCCCTAAAGAATATGTTTGTAATGTTATTTTATTCCATGCACTAGATATTGGTTTATCATCAAAATTATACTTATAAATTAATTCTACATTGCACAATTATTTAGCTACACTTCCTTTAGAATTATTAATATAATTCATCTTATTTATTTCATTATCAACTACCTAATTTATCTAGGTTTTGAATTGTATTGGTTTATCCCTAAAGATATGTGTAAAGTTGTTTTATTTTCATACCAGTTAAATTATTGGTTTATCATCAAAATTATACTTATAAATTAATTGTATGGCACATTATTTACCTAAATGTCCTTCAAATGTATTAATATAATACATCTCATTATTTCATTATCATCTCCCTAGTTCATCTAAGGTTTAAAACGTATTGATTTATAGCTAAAGATATTTGTCAACCTATTTTATTTTCATACACTAAATTGATTTATCATCAAAATTAAACTTCTAAGTTAATTGCAAGGCACATTATTGTAAAGAAAAATAAAATTTCCTTAGGGCTTATTTAGACTAATTACATAATGCAACCAATTAAGCATAAATCAACCTAGATTAAATGATAATAGTTGGGACTAGTAAATCTGATAATTGTATTCACTATTTTTAGAAGGTAAATGAAAAGGATAGGGGTACTTAGCTCATTAATTGAAGAATGTGTGCATTTGATGAAGTTTCTAGCTCATTCACTAAAGAATTATTCCTTTTCTAAAGATTATAGAATATTTTTTATTTTTATCCTAAAATTGTGATCTATCTATTAGATGAATGATTTGGATTTTGCAATGATCATGTTCTTTGTCTAGGATCAAGTATGATGGTTTGGGTTAGGGCCATTGTCACAAATTCATCCTCTAGTTTTTGACTTGACTCTATGTAATTGTATAATTATCTCCCCTAATTTCTTGATATATATTTATCTTCTCTATTGTTTTTGCTAATCTAAGGGTTGGTGGTATTTAAAATAACTTGGAAGAGTTTCCATTTTACCACAAAGATACAAGTTATCCTAGGTCGACCCTCAAAAACGTGTACAAGAGTTTGAAGGTAGAAACCAAGGGCCCTAGAATGATGTATGTAGTTTCTTTACTCTCTTTTAAGCACCAATTTAAAAATGTTTTTCTATTGATTGCTCCTTTAGTTCTTGAGAAAATGAAAGGTTCCTTAATGACTAGAATGAATGCATTGAACGTCTTTAAATAATATCACATAGAATCAAATTGTACCAAATGTATACTTAGTTGGCTTAGGGAAAGAAAATTAAGGGTCCATTAAACCAAATTTTAATTTTGAATTTTGGAAAGAATAAGGTCAAGTTTGTGATTGTAAAGATGATCCCATGATTGAGGAAGTGACCCTAGGTGGTGAATGGTCAAATCAATGTGAATAATAGATAGGCGGAAGTTGGTGTACATATAAGTGTAATAAATGCTTAAAATTAGTGAATGTATGGGGGAACATTCATACAAGGATGACGGTGAGGTATAAATGCATAAGTGTGTATGCAAACTGGTAAAGGCTAGTGAAATGGGCCCAAATTCACACTAGATTGTTCCATTTGTTGATATGTAGATGTATCAAGATATTTCCTCAATACGAGAACAAAGATAAATGGGAAATGACACGGATATGAAAATTTTACCATTACATTTTACCTCCACTTTGAGGTTCCTATGAATCTTAAAATGGTCATGCATCTCAAAGTATGTAGCACTCATTAAAATGCATGTAAATTAAATATTAAAATATCATTTGGATACAAAAGGGTGTCCATATAAAGTAATGGACCCTATAGGATGTGATTATGTAGGTTTTTCCTTTGGTATGTGCTCTCTATAAGAACCTAAAAGGTAGATAATAAAATTATACCATGAATAGATTCTATCTCACAAGTAAAAATTAGGTACAAAATAGGAGATTTCTTAACTATCTAAGAAATAAGAATAACAAGAAATGATTAGAGTTAGGAAAAATTCCACTTTCTTTGAAGATGGTAATGGTGTGTTTGGTATAGAAGCCATGGCAAGACATGGTGTATGGAGTACAAGACACATTGTAAAACCCATATGCATTGTGTCTTTATCCATACTACGTAGTTTTGCACCAGATTATGTATAGTTGTTTTGCAATCTTTTGTGATCACTTTTGGTACCGACATGATTATATGGATATGAAACATATGTTATTATTTTATGTTTTATTTATTATGATCTTTTCAAATTCAATATTTTTATTATGACATGAGATCTTAGTTGTATTTATCTTGATTATTCAATACTATTATCTATAGATGATTTTAAATGTGATTTGATCATGCTTATTATATATCATCTTGATTATGCATATGAAACTTGCAAATTATTTTGCAATGTGATTATTATGTGATGATATTTTTCAAGATGTATGTGCCCTTTGTGAGTGTGATTATACTTTTGGTTATGTATTGTGCTTCACCTATCTTGTACTAGATAAGCTTGATGTGTGCTTGAGTGCACATGATTACATGGGTAAACCAAAAATGGTTGATAATGGCAAGGTAACATGGATTTGTTTGAGTATATCCATCTTACTCCATGAAAAGGTAATGAGACGCGAGATGTGTTAGAATTGTGAAACCTATGGTGTGGTTGCACAACATGCCCCATTTTTCCTTAGCAAAATAGGGACCCAACTTTTTGCTCCTGCTTGTTCTTTGTTTTCTTGCTTTGGGTAGTTTGGCAAAAGTCAGTTAAGTATACCACCCTTGCGCATGCATGTGACCCACAAGAAAAGGTCAAGTGTCAAAGTCAAAAGTTACCTTCATAAACGTCATAATTTGGAAGAGTACAAAATTCTAAGCAGGATTGCCTTTTAGATCACCTTGATATTCTTTAAGGATGAAAAGTTATGCCCGGTCAAACTTGATATTCCCCATAGGGTCACATTCATTAATATCAATCATATTCACTAGATGACCTCGACATATGATCACCCGATATTCACATATATTTCAATATACAAACGTCAAAGTTAAGTGCGAAAGAGTATATACCTGTCAAATGTGCATGCATATTCTCAGAGGGTCACATTTCTAAATGTCTGTCATATTTCATAATATCACCCTTCACAAATATGACCATGATGTCATCTTGTTCCGATATATAAAAGAACTTGACGAGATGATGATGTCATCAGTATGCCCAACACCCAGAGGGTTACATTTCCAAACATCTGTCATATTTCTCAATATGATGATGACATCATCCTAACCCCATACAAAGCAAATAGGAAGAGATGATGATGTCATCATGACCCAAAACCAAGAGGGTCATATTTTGAAACATCCCCAATCTTAACTAATATTATGATGACATCATTCCCTTGAGCGATTTGAAAGCCTTATAAAATGCTGATGTCATCCTCACCTTCTCAAGTAGGGTGATATTTCGTAGTGTTAGACATTTGAATATTTCCTTAGATCCCTCATATCAACACTAGATGACCTGAGATGTAGAGATTTTTAGTGACCAATCAAACGATGCCATGTGGCATATCCACTTGATCATATTGATACAATGCATTATCACGATTATGAACAAAGGCATAGTGACCCAACTTTGGTCATTGGTCAATAGTTGACCACCCTAACAGTGATATCACCCTCATATGCTGAATATCTGTCATGTTTTCAAATATCCCTGATCTCTGCGGAGATCACCCTCTGCATTAAATGCAATCCCAACGATAGGTCGAGCCTTCAAATTTCAAATACAAGCTCGCCACTTGTCAACATCTACAAACGTCATGTGTTAATCAATGGACATGAACAAAAGACACTAAGCACACCCTAATTTGCCTTATTAATCAGTTAAAAGTAAAGATTTTTGGTTCATTTCGAATTCACCATATGTTAAACAAAGAATTACAGAGCTCCAGAGAAATCAAGGCATCACTACAACTTGCAAACGAAATGGATACATATCTAGACAGAACGAGAAATGGTAATTGCGACAGGATCACATTCATCTAGATATCACCCACATAGTAAAAGGGAAGAGATTATTAGGTATGTAACATAAAACCCTCTTTTGTCATTTATGGGGAATGAAAGGTAAAAATGGTTTTTAACAGTACTAATTGGCATGATGATGCATAAAACAAACTAGACTGATTAGAATTATTATCTTGAGATGCATGTGACCATTAAACCACTACTGCAAATGACACGTTAGGGTAAGATATGCATGTTTTATTGCAGGATCTCATGGCAGTCAGAAAGAACTAGTTTGAGACAGAATTTTTGAAACCTATGTACTTGCAGCCAAAGGGAGTGGCATTCAGAAATGGACAAATTAATGATACACATCAAGGGAGTACTAATCTACTGCATGGATGGCCAGACTAGATAAAGGAAGTGGAAACCCTCTGCTAATAAACATATACAGTTTTGGAAAGTAGAATACTAGCGGATTTCCATATGCAATGGAAGCCACTGAGCTAGTGGTGGAATGTGCCTGAAACTGTAATGCAGAGACCAGAAAAGTAGAGAAGCATGGCATAATTTATGTAGACTTCTCATTTGTAGGCATCACCTTAGCTTTCAATCTGCCTTAAGGGCCCTAATGTAGTTCGATTAAACATGGGAAAATTGGAAAAAGAATATAATAGCAAATAGAAAGAAGCTAGGAGGATCATGTATCAATGGAGATCCAAGAGTAGCACATACAAGGCCTCAACCAAACTACCTGTATATCTCTTCAAGTTTGATTTTGCTCTAGAATACTAGTACATGATAACAATTCTCAGTAGAATGACAAGGAAACCTAATGCTGGAGCTTTTGAGAATTATATATACAGTATTATTAGGAGGGTAGATTGTTCGAAAAATAAATGCATGTGGGCAAGGATCATAAGTGATAGCCTAGATGAAGGAATGAGGAGGTTAGGAGGGAAAATGAACATGTTCCATATGACTTCTTACGTAGTATATGCCTATACATTTAGAGGCACATTCAATGGATTGCAAACAGTAGGTAGGGTTGGAAATAACCCTGGTGATGTGAACATCTGGGATCATTACCCACAGTTGAAAAGAAGAGAATATCTCCAACACCATAGGTGGTGCAGGGCACCTAGGAGCAGTCTGACACCTCAAGCATTTTTTATGCATTTTGATAAGCTATGTTTTGTTTTGATTGTATGTGTGGTAATAAGGCTTTAGCCATGTTTGTATGGTCCCTTTTGTGTGGTCAAGATGATTGAGGTGACCCTATAAACCTCAATCATGCTTAGTCCACTTGGATCCTTGTTGTGCCAATTAGGCCTAGAAGGTCTAAGGATTGGTTTTCAAGTTTTTTTTGGTTGTTTTAATGTTTTAGTATGTTGGAAGGAGTTTGTTGATCATTTGGACTCCATTGGACGAGCCAAACAAATCAACCTCGTGTTAATGCAAAACACCATAGTTGTCAAAGGTGTTATGTGTTGGGTCGGTTCAAAAACCACTTTGGGCAGTTAAATTCTATTGTAGAAGTTGGAAACCAACTTGGATGGGTTAATATGGTGGATATCTGACTCCAGTACGGGGGAGGAAGTTTTTGTACGGAATTTGGGCACAAAATTCAAGAAAACTGACTATTTTTTGCTATTTTTATTGCTGTGTACGGACTGTACGGACTTTTCACGTGTGCAAATGATATTTTTCTGAAAGCTCTTGGAGTCAGGGTTCCAATGCAACTAGTTTGAGGTCTTGAAGTGGTCGGAGTCAAAAGTTATTGAATTTTCTTTCAAAACTGGTCTAGAAACCCTGTTTTCTAGGGCAGTCCCACAAATTTGGCCCTAGAATGCATTTCCACCAATGAAATTTCATGCCGCTTGGTGAAATGTAGGCTAAGGGTGTATTATACTTGATTCCAAAAGCATTTTATGAGAAAATACAGTTTACTATTTTTAATGTGATGCCCTAGGTCAAATATCTCTATGTATTTGACTGAATTTATGCAATTTATTGTTGTATTTGACAAAACCCTAAGAGGATGAGTGAATGAATGGTGGATTTGTGTTGTTTGGGGATGGTAGAGTCATTCCAAGTTCCTGCCCCTGACCTATGCACCCAATTTTGAGCACTTGCTTTGTAACCTAGCCTAAATTGATCAATTAGGCCTAGAGACCTAGTAGGCGTTCTGGATTGCTGGAGTAGAGTTGGAGCAGGAGATTTGGAGGTTTGTTAGGGTCCCCTGAAAGGTGTTCAATTCCATCATTTGTTTGCCTAGACCTTTGGGATTTTGTCAAGTTTTGTTGAGAAAACCTAGTTTGGAGGGCTAGTAGCCTTACTAGTCAAGGTATAGGTTGAAGAGTTTTGGGAAGTTGGAGATCAAACCAACTACATAGAAGGTGTTTGTTGATCTGTCTTAAGGTGTTGGAGAAGCCTTAGGGGTTGGACAATAGTCTGGACATCAAATCCTTCATATGCCTTGTATGTGCCTTTGGTTGGTTGGTTGGTTGAAGGCTAGTTGAAGTGGGTGAGTGGGCAAAGGACAATAGAGTAAACCTTTGTGTGTTGCTTCCCTTGTGCCACTCTGCATCAGGTGGTATCAGAGCCATCAAAGAGATGGGAGATAGAGAAGAAGAGGAGGAAATTCCTTCAAAGGTGACAAATGCCGAATTGGCAAAGATAGTGAGAGAGCAAGCAGCCAAGAACAAAAGGATGGAGGCTGAGATAGAAAAGTTGAAGAAAGACAAAGACAAGAAGAAGAAGTCAGAAGTCATCTTAGATTCAGATGAAGAGGATCAAGATGAGGAAGAAGAAGTGCCTATGGAAGAGCCACAAGGAGGCATGTCAGAGAGACAATTCCTAGATGCACTTGGAAAGTTGAGTAGGAAGGACACTAAGGCAGACTTACCTATGTTTCCTGGTAAGATGAATCCAGAGGAGTGCCTTGATTGGATTGAGGCAATGGAGAACTATTTTGAATGTGAAGAAGTGGCAGAAAATCAGAAAGTGAAGATTGCCAAATCAAGAATGAAAGGGCCAGCCTTGAGTTGGTGGAATTTTATTCAAAATGAAAGGATAGAAGATGATAGGAATCCTATCTCTACATGGAGGAAGATGGTACTTGAAATCAAGAAGCAATTTGTCCCTGAGGATTATGAGGTCAACTTGAACAAGAAGTTGCACAACTTGAGACAAAAGGACATGGACGTGAGCACCTACACAGAGGAGTTTCACAAGATGACATTGAAAGCCAAGATGCCTGAGAATGAAAAATAGAAGCTTGCAAGGTATCTTAATGGCCTCAAGTTCTCCATTCAAGATGAATTAACTCTCTTTAACCCGGAGACAGTCCATAAGTGTTTTCAAATGGCACTGAGGATTGAGGATAAGCAGAGAAGAAAAGGGGATTTTGGCAGCAGCAGCAGAGGCAGAGGAAATCAAAATTTTAGGGGCAGGGGCAGATTTCAAAACAGAGATAATTTCTCTAGATTCCAAGGTGGCGGATCACAAGAAGGTAGCCAAGGGCAGGCTGATAAAAACAGTGCTGATAAGGGTCAGTTTAGGGGCAGAGGTAATGGCAGAGGAAGAAGTGGGGGCAGAGGTCCCAATGTGTTTTCTGGAAGGTGTTTCTCTTGCAATTAGATTGGACATCAGTCCTTTAGGTGCCCGGAGAAGATGGGAAACACTGCTGCAAATCAGAAAGAAAGAAGAGTACAACTCCTTCAAGAAGAGGACTGTCAAAGCACCACAAGTTACCAAACAGCCTCTTCCAAGTCTGCAGCACCTGAGAGTGGAGAATGCATCATGTTTAATAGATCCCTCATCATGCCAGCCACCAAGGAGTAGCCCCAAAGAAACAACTTGTTCAGAACCACTTGCAAGGTGAAAGGAAAAGTTTGCAAGGTAATAGTAGATTCAGGTTCTTCTGAAAATTTGGCTTCTAATGAAATGGTGACTAAGTTAGGATTGGAAAGAATGCCTCATCCTAACCCCTATAGAGTCTTTTGGCTAACCAAGGAACAACAAATTGTGGTGAAAGAGCAATGTTGGGTTGAATTCAAGATAGGTGAATATCATGATAAGGTTCTTTGTGAGATAGTGGATATGGATGCATGCCACCTTCTTCTTGGAAGGCCTTGGCAACATGACACAAGTGCCCAACATGATGGTAAGAACAATGTGATTCATTTGTCCAAGAATGGTGAAAAGTTTACAATGACTCCTTTGATTGATGATTGCAAAGAGAAAGTCATTTCTAGTTCAGTTATGTTGGTAGGTGAAAAAGAGTTTTTGGCTAACCTCAAGGAAGAGAAAGTGCCATGTTTTGCAGTAGTCATCAAGCCCAAGGATGTGAATCCCAAGAAGGTCAAAGTGCAGCACCCTCTTAGGAGGATTGGACCAAAGGAAGTGGAAGAACTATTGGAGAAGTTTCAGGATGTGATAGCCGATGAAGGCAAGGATGCCCTTCCACCAAAGAGGGAGATTAGTCATTGCATTGATCTCATCCCTGGATCCACCCTACCAAACCAAGCAGCCTACAAGTTGACCCCAGAGCAAAATGTTGAAGTGGCAAGACAAATCCAAGACTTATTGGATAGAGGACTTATCAGGAGGAGTATTAGTCCATGTGCAGTACCTGCAGTGCTTGCACCTAAGAAGGAAGGAACATGGAGACTATGCACTGATTCCAGGGCCATCAACAAGATTATTATCAGGTATAGATTTCCAATGCCTAGAATAGAAGATTTAATGGATTGCTTGGGTAGGGCTAAGTATTTTACCAAGATAGATCTAAAAAGTGGTTATCACCAAATCAAGATAAGGGAAGGGGATGAGTGGAAAACCGCCTTCAAAACCAATGAAGGACTATTTGAATGGGTTGTCATGCCTTTTGGCTTGTCAAATGCACCAAGCACCTTCATGAGATTGATGAATGAAGTGCTAAAACCTTTCCTTAACAAGTTTATTGTTGTATATTTGGATGATATACTAATTTTTAGTGACAGCAAGGAAGACCACATAAGGCATATCCATCAAGTGCTCAGGAGGCTTCAAGAGGAGAAGTTGAGAATCAATCTTGACAAATGTGTCTTCCTACAAGAAGAGTTGATATTTTTGGGGTTTGTCATCTCCAAGGGTAGCCTAAAAATGGATCCAAGTAAGGTTGCAGCCATTCTTAATTGGTCAACACCTACAACAGCCTCGGAGGTAAGGAGTTTCCATGGTTTATGCAGCTTTTATAGAAAGTTCATTAGAGGGTTTAGTGGCATTTGTGCTCCACTTGTTGACACCATAAAAGGGGGCAAGAAATGTGTGTTTTTATGGACAAATGAGGCCAACCAAGCCTTTGAACTGTTAAAGAAAAAAATATCAGAAAAACCGGTCCTTGTTCTTCCTGATTTTGACAAGGTCTTTGTGGTAGAATGTGATGCAAGTAAGAGGGCTGTTGGGGGAGTCCTAAGTCAAGATGGGAGGCCTATAGCATGCTTTAGTGAGAAGTTAAATGAGGCAAAACAAAACTACTCCACCTATGATCTAGAGTTATATGCCATGGTTCAGTCAATGAGGAAATGGAGACACTACTTATTGCCAAAGGAATTTATAGTTTTTACTGACAACCATGCATTAAGCTTCTTGAACAGGCAGCAAAAGTTGAATCACAGACATGTCAAGTGGATGGAGTACATCCAAGCATACACCTTCTCCATAAAACACAAGAAAGGAGTGGCCAATAAGGTAGCTGATGCCTTAAGTAGGAGAAATCTTGTTGTGCAAACTATTCAGTTGGAAAGTACAGGTATTCATGCCATTAAAGATCAGTATACAGCAGATGAAGACTTCAAAGAGCCATACCTATCTTGCAAGGCCATGAAAGGAAGGTATAATACTGATTTTTCTGATTTTTTGTTGCAAGATGGATATCTTTTCAAGGGTAGCATGTTGTGTATCCCAAGAGGATCTATTAGAGAGAATATAATCAGGGAAAAGCATTGTGGCAGCATGTCAGGTCACTTTGGTATTGATAAGACCCTAGAATTGGTTAGGAGGTACTATTTTTGGCCAAAATTGCCAATCGATGTAAGGAAGTTTGTTGAAACTTGTCAAATTTGCCAAAGAGCAAAGGGGCATACATCAAATGCAGGTTTATACACTCCTCTACCTATTCCTTCGAAGCCTTGGGATTCCATAAGTATGGACTTTGTACTTGGTTTGCCTAGAACAAAGAATGGACATGACAGCATTTTTGTGGTTGTAGATAGGTTCTCAAAAATGGCTCACTTCATCCCATGTAGAACCACACATGATGCCTCACACATAGCAGGTCTTTTCTTCAAGGAAATAGTCAGGTTACATGGTTTACCTTTGTCCATAATCTCAGACAGAGACCCCAAGTTCATTGGACACTTCTGGAGGACACTGTGGAAGAGACTAGGTACAAATTTGTCCTTATCATCTGCCTATCACCCTCAGTCTGATGGACAAACAGAGGTGATTAATAGGTCACTTGGCAACCTCCTAAGATGCCTAACCAAGGAGCAGGGTGCTAGTTGGGATTCAATTTTGGCTCAGGCAGAGTTCTCATACAATGACACTGTCAATAGAAGCACCGGCCTGTCTCCTTTCCAAATTGTTTATGGCACTCACCCAAGGGGTATTTTGGAACTAAGAGAGGTTAAAGGACTGGAAAATAGCAGTGCCTTGGCTGAAGACTTTGTTCAAGTCATGAAAGATGTCCATGAACAAGTACAACAGAAATTGCTGTCCACTTCTAAGAAATATAAACAATTTGCTGACAGAAAAAGAAGGGATTTGCAGTTCAAGGAAGGTGATTTAGTAATGGTTCATCTAAAGAAGGAGAGGCTCCCAACAGGTAAACACACTAAGCTACTCATGAAGAAGATTGGGCCTTGTGAAGTGCTCAAGAAATGTGGAGAAAATGCCTACAAAATCAGACTTCCGGATGGCATTGCTTTGTCTCCAATTTTTAATGTTTCAGACCTTTATCCCTATAAAGGATCTGATCCTCAGATTGTTGTTGAAGAAGATCAAACTGATCACACACTCCAGGAACTCATTCCTTCATCTCCAAATCAGATTGAGTGCATTTTGGACAAGAGGATTGCAAAACAAACTAGACGGCACACCTATCATGACTATTTGGTGAAGTGGCTAAACAAACCTCAGGAGGATGCCACTTGGATGAGTAGGGCAGACATTGAGAAGACAGATTTCACATTTGATAGCATTCCAACTCAAGAGACTTGAGTTCTATTTGACAGTGGGTGTATGGTGCAGGGCACCTAGGAGCAGTCTGACACCTCAAGCATTTTTTATGCATTTTGATAAGCTATGTTTTGTTTTGATTGTATGTGTGGTAATAAGGCTTTAGCCATGTTTGTATGGTCCCTTTTGTGTGGTCAAGATGATTGAGGTGACCCTATAAACCTCAATCATGCTTAGTCCACTTGGATCCTTGTTGTGCCAATTAGGCCTAGAAGGTCTAAGGATTGGTTTTCAAGTTTTTTTTGGTTGTTTTAATGTTTTAGTATGTTGGAAGGAGTTTGTTGATCATTTGGACTCCACTGGACGAGCCAAACAAATCAACCTCCTTGTGTTAATGCAAAACACCATAGTTGTCAAATGTGTTATGTGTTGGGTCGGTTCAAAAACCACTTTGGGTAGTTAAATGCTGTTGTAGAAGTTGGAAACCAACTTGGATGGGTTAATATGGTGGATATCTGACTCCAGTACGGGGGAGGAAGTTTTTGTACGGAATTTGGGCACAAAATTCAAGAAAACTGACTGTTTTTCACTATTTTTCTTGCTGTGTACGGACTGTACGGACTTTTCACATGTGCAAATGATATTTTTCTGAAAGCTCTTGGAGTAAGGGTTCCAATGCAACTAGTTTGAGGTCTTGAAGTGGTCAGAGTCAAAAGTTATTGAATTTTCTTTCAAAACTGGTCTAGAAACCCTGTTTTCTAGGGCAGTCCCACAAATTTGGCCCTAGAATGCATTTCCACTGATGAAATTTCATGCCGCTCAGTGAAATGCAGGCTAAGGGTGTATTCTACTTGATTCCAAAAGCATTTTCTGAGAAAATACAGTTTACTATTTTTAATGTGATGCCCTAGGTCAAATATCTCTATGTATTTGACTGAATTTATGCAATTTATTGTTGTATTTGACAAAACCCTAAGAGGATGAGTGAATGAATGGTGGATTTGTGTTGTTTGGGGATGGTAGAGTCATTCCAAGTTCCTACCCCTGACCTATGCACCCAATTTTGAGCACTTGCTTTGTAACCTAGCCTAAATTGATCAATTAGGCCTAGAGACCTAGTAGGCGTTCTGGATTGCTGGAGTAGAGTTGGAGTAGGAGATTTGGAGGTTTGTTAGGGTCCCCTGAAAGGTGTTCAATTCCATCATTTGTTTGCCTAGACCTTTGGGATTTTGTCAAGTTTTGTTGAGAAAACCTAGTTTGGAGGGCTAGTAGCCTTACTAGTCAAGGTATAGGTTGAAGAGTTTTGGGAAGTTGGAGATCAAACCAACTGCATAGAAGGTGTTTGTTGATCTGTCTTAAGGTGTTGGAGAAGCCTTATGGGTTGGAAAATAGTCTGGACATCAAATCCTTCATATGCCTTGTATGTGCCTTTGGTTGGTTGGTTGGTTGAAGGCTAGTTGAAGTGGGTGAGTGGGCAAAGGACAATAGAGTAAACCTTTGTGTGTTGCTTCCCTTGTGCCACTTTGCATCAATAGGAGAGTAAATGATTCATTTTCTATGCATCTTGTCAGAACCATGGAAGAAGACAGATGAAAGAGATTGCGTGTGGAGGCACAAGCTGCCATATACAAGCATGGGCCTTGGTTCATCCAATTCCCCACATTTTCATACATAAGGATGGAAGGTTTCACAGGGCAACCCCTCATGTTGCCGAGATATCCAAATGACCAAGTCATCCTGATGGAGTTTGTCAGATAGATCCTACCCTCAGTGGATACCTATATTGAAAAGAAAAATATACCAAATGTATTGTTTCTAGTCATGATTGGTTGGTATATGTGCCCTAACAGGGAGAGTGTCAGGGATGTAATTGGGGGATTGAAATTGATGTACTTCCAGCCATTCTCATTTCCCAGGTCATATGATCCTTATGACAAGATGCTGGAATTGCACAAGAAGCCTATGCATCAAAAGCACATTGAAGATTTCTAGGCCAATTGTGATGATGAGGCAAAGGTTAGAAGGAGAGGTTACCAGAGACTAACCTTGAATTAGATACACACCCTAGATTGCATGCCAGTGTCTGCCCAGTTACATGAAGATGATGGTAAGATCATGTCCTAGGAATATGAGGACAAAAAGGTATGCAATTATACCATATCAACCCTAGAGTGGGATCAACCAGGAGAAACATCCTTGGACCAAATAACTCAAAAGGTCATGTAATTGAACAAGGAATGGGTAGAAAATGAGGTCACCTAGCTAAAGAATAAAGGGGTAGCTCTCACTGTGGATAATAAAAGAAAGAGACAAGAATGGTCTGACAAAGAATATGATGATTTCCTCAGGGAGAAGAGGCAATCAAATGGAGAAAGGCAGCAAAACAAAAATAAGAAGGGAAACAAGCAGCTAGGGTGATGGTCATTAGACAACCCCAACCAAAGGAAAATGTAGCTTCTACATTAGCTACAACATCACCACACACACATACAAAACAAAAGAAGGCTACTGCAAAGCATGCCCCTATTATTATAGAGGAAGAGGAAGAACCCTCAAATGATGACCTCTTCATTAAGAGAAAAAAGAAGAAGGTACCACCACCACAACAAAAGAAAGAAAAGAAGGTAATGAGAGGAAATGTGGAAATAAGTCCCATCCCACTAAGGGGTACAGGTGGTGGGGGTATCTTGAAGAACTTGCGACGTGAAGTCCCCATCCCTGATATAGTGCACTTTAAGATTGAGAAGGAAGAGGAGCAAAGAGAACAGATGCATAGTGCGAGAAAGGAGCCACCTTTTCCACTAGATGATATAATGGACTTGTCTGATGATGTAGTTAATGATGTTTATGCTCACTCTATGGAGACATTAGTGGCAAACACAAAGATGAATCCTCATGGTACTCCCCTAGTTCAAAAGGAAGTCCATCAGGAGGAGGTTGAAATGGAAGAAATAGAAGAAGATAACCCTGAGGTGGTACCTTAACAAATTGGATTAACAAAGCTGGTTGATAAATTCACTAGCCCTACAGCAATAGACCTGGCTTATTAGGGTGATGAGGATCAAGACAAAGGGAAAGATGCACCTCCAGAGCAAGAGAAAGTAGAAGTCAATGTACATAAGGAGGGTGATAAAGAGATGCCTGATAAGAGTGATAATCAAAATAATGAGCCAGCACCTGAAAGAGGAACAAATGAAAAAGAAATGGATAAAGCCCAAAACCTTGGAGAAAGAGACACATCAAAAGATAGAGAAGAGAGTCTCCAACAAGGTGATGATCAGTGAAAGGAAATAGAGAATATGAACAAGATTGATTAGGGTGATCACTAGGATAAAACAAATCAAATATCCAAGATCCCAGTGAGGATCAAGTGCAATAGAATATACAGGAGCAAAATGTAAATGCATCACTAGAAGCTCCTACACAACAAGAGATCCCTCAGGAGAAAATGCATGAGGATGAATAGAGAAAAGAAACTTCTCCACCTAGGGTTGAGCAGAATGTAGAATCTCAAGATGCTCACATTGAGCAAACTGACCAACAAGGACCCACTGGTGATATACCATATTGGTTGCAGCATGAAATAAACCCACCCTAGGACATCGATGTGCCTGAGTTTGATGTTGCTGCATTATTTTCAATAGAAATGATCAATCCTAAAAGGAAGGCTAGATTGACATCCACGATCAAGAGAGATCCTACAATAGGTAGGAGGACATCTCAGATAGCTCTGCCAATAGCAGACAAGGTAAAAGGAGAAATAAGTATAGATGAATTTCAAATAACTAATGTTGATCTAGGCTTTGCTACTGAGGAGTAGGAAGGCCAAGAGGCCAAAGATATTATTGACTCTTTGATGAAAAGTGTGAAAAAGGAGAAAGATAAGAATAAAATGCACAAGGAGCATATTGATCAATTGCATACATTTATAAAAGGGTTAATTGACCCTAACCACATGCTAGTAGACATAGCCATCCCCTTAACCATCATATCTCAAGATGAGGTAACAAGGCTGGACATCATGAAGCATAAGGCTCATGTGGTAGACAATTGGTTTATTCTTTTCATGTCTGAAGAAGAGAAGGTGATAAGAACCTCCCTTTCCAATTGGAACTTGCTTAGCACATTAAGGAACAAAGTAGATAAAGTTCAAAAGGATGTTGCCTGGAGATCCATCAAAGTAGACAAACATCTGAATGCCTTAGTTGAAATGAGGTGCATAGACATGAAGGTGCTCATGTATAATCAGGTATTTGATAACAATACAACATAATTATAAGGCACATGGTATGAAGATACCAGGTTTGAGAGTGATATCCTGAAAAGATGTAATACCAAGCTTAGGGATATCAGTGTTAAGTTACATCATCTTACAGCTAAGGAAGCAAATATTTTGGAATCTTTAGAAGGTAATGTGGAAGGAAAGATAGAAAATTAGGATGATGATTTTGCAATTGGAGCCTTCCAAGTTAATTTTAAACAGGCCGCAGATGACCCTCTTCATCATATGACAGAGGATATAGTCAACAAGGCTATGAGGATGAAGGCCAAGGTAGAAAGATATAATGAGATGTTAAACAATAGAAAGAGAAAATGGACTACTCTATAGACACAATTCCATTCCCAAAAGCATGCTGCAGTAAAAGCTAAAGTCCAAAATGGGGGAGAGATTGAAAGAATAATGCAGGCATATGAGCCCATCACGGAAAGTATCATCATACATGTAGGGGATGATCTTCATACAGATGAAGAAGATGAAGAAGAGGAATAGGATGAAGAAGATGAAGAAAATGAAGAAGAAGAAGAGTAAGGATGCATGATGACAGGGTCACATGCATAATAAGACAAAGAAGTGATCGAGTCCCACCAGATGGTTACCAGCTGGCGACCTGTGCCACATTTGATATCAATTGACCAATTCAAAGAGGATATGAACCGTTGATTTAGTTAGACAAATCCTAATCATTGGATCCTTGTAACCGCCTCCTCTCTTTGTCCTATAAAAGGAGGTGGAGTGCACATTATATCATTATTCAAAACTTAATTGGAGTTAGATTGCTGAACTTCTCAGGACTAATTTCAAAGCTGATTGTAAATGTACATGTCTTTTGCATACTTAATGAAAGTGAAGATCTAGATTACATACAATCGTATACTTTGAGTAGTTTGTAGATGAATTCTTGGCTTGTGCTTTAATTTTCTACATCCCTTGGAGTGCAATTCATGTTGTACATGTTGTCTTCATCTCTTTTCCATCAAAGTTTGCATCAACCATACTTAGCTGTGGAACACCCTAGTGAACCTATGGTTTGATTCTCTTCCTTTCATGATAGTATCTGGAGTGTATGTGGACTAATAGCTAAAGATTCATTCAATTTAGTAAAATTAGAAAGTATTTCACATAATTTTCTTAATTTCATTCAGATCACCCTCACAATTGCAAATACATAGATAATCCTAAGCAAATACATGGAAATATGCATATATCTTAAAGGCAATTGAATATCCTTAGCATATTTGAGTTAATCTACATGTATAATTAAAAATATCATGCAAATACATATAAATGTTACCAGTAATCATGTGAATATCAGCTTGAAGGTACATTATTTAGATAAATTTGTAGTGCAGAAGTGAAAATTGATTCAATGATAGTTGATGTTTAGAAGAATTGATCAAACTTAGAAAATATCACCATCATCTATTGAATGTAGTAGAAATAACCTTGTTTGTGAAATAATTTGTAGAAAGCAAGTGTAGGCCAGATGTACAGATATCAATTCTTGACAATAGAATAACAAAGTAAGACCCCTTGGATGGAAAATAGCATATCAGATCAACCTTTGAGTAACATCAGATGATCATGACCTAATCAACAGAGACTTGGAGTCATCAATTTGTCCTAAATTGATTGTACTTTTCAAGATAAAAAAGGTTTGTTATGTGAACTTTATTCATGTTGTTGTGACTAACATCATAACCAACATAAATTAGCGCTAAAAGGAGGGCATCCATTCTCTTTCACTGTCTAAATTAGTTAGCTACATCTAATTCCTATGTATTTACAAGTCATTTGCTTGAAGTCTTCAAATACTGATTTGTTGTTTAGGTTTTCTCTAAATATCCTGATGTTTGTGTCCAGAAGTTCAATCTTTACTCATATTTTCATGTTTGTTACAAATATTGCATAAATATCCAGTCCTTATTGAGTTTTGACCATAAATATCCACCCTGGAGGATCATTTCCTCTGATCTTTGCATAGATTCAGTGAAAATATCCATATTCTATTTTAAGTAGTTAAAATCCTGGCTCACCGACCAAATACCAGGTCCAAATCTAGTGGACTCTTTGAGGAATTGCCTATTCGTGGACTTAGACCTCATACTGTTGATATTCACCATACTCCTAAGTTGAGTACATTAGGATCATCATCAAGACATACTGTAAGACCTCCAATATCTCCATTTGTACCTTAGACACCTCTAGGACTTATCACATATTTGCTACAATCAAAAGAGTAGAAGGAGAACCTATTTCCAACTTTAATGCTAGATTCCAAAAGATGTATTCTAAGTTGGTAGCTCCATACAATGTAGGGGATGAACCAGCCAGATTGATATATTACTCAGCCATAGATCCCTTGACCTCCATGTTCATAAGGAGAGCACATCCTGGTGTTACAAATTTGACAAGAACTTTCAAAGAAGCCATAAAAGTAAATCAGCAATTAATTCCTACTACAACACCTAACTTAGCATATCCTGCATATCTGCAATATCATGCTCAACCACAAACCAATGGATTCATGATGCCTCATGTTGCAATGCTTGGTCCATTACAAGTACCTCCCCTTAGTATCATGCCTCCTCCAAATGGGAATGGTCAGATGATACAGTATCCAGGACATGTCCAAACACCTCAAGATGTAGGACATAACAAAACCAATGGTTCTTCTTTCTTTAAACCTCAACATGAAAATGTAGTAGACAAAGTTTAGGAGGAGAAAGAAGACATCAAAGAGATATCTGCACAATTGAGAAAGTTTACAACTAAAATTAAACACCTGAGAGGTCAAAACTTTTATTCCCAGTCAAATCAGAATAGAGGATATAACAATGATAGATCCGGATATCTTAACAAGGGATACAATAATGGTAGGAACTTTAACAACATTAATGACAATAACAATGTTGCACCTAGGCAACCTAGAGTATGGAACATCGGGCCAAACAATGGTTCTTTGCCATCACCTTTAGATAATCATCCCCCTAATGAACCAAAGCAGACTACTAGAGTTAATCTAGCAGAGGCAACACTTACAAACTGGTGTAGAATGCACAACACCAATGCACATGCTGAGGTGGATTGTCCTTAGTTTAAAATAGCAGCTTCTATTTTTCAAGATGAAGTGTCCAACACCACAAGTGATCCTCCTTTCATTGAAGGGAATGAGATTGTTCCCTATGGATATGACTCTGCCCTTGTAATTAAGAGTTTTGTAAATTAGCCTCATCACCAAACAACATCAGCTCATGAAAATTACACATTAGCATGTGAGGAATCTGCCTTGGCATTTGAGACAAATTATGTGTTTCCCTTTGAGGATGAGAATGAACCATTGGTAGAACATGAAGAAGTTCATGCTTATCAGCAGCAACATCAGGGTAGGCATAATTATAACCTCAGGAGCAATTCTAATAGACTGCCTGGTCCTTTGACCACATCCTTGCCTCCCAATAACTTCAACACTCCTCCAGATCCAAAAGCAAGCAATAATCCTGGTCCTCCCAAGGTTAGTACACAATATTTCACACCTCAAAACATAGTGTTGAAAGCTAGTAACCAATATCTAGAATCAGACAAGTTAGTCACATATTTAGCAGAGGAGATGAAGAGAGTTAAGATTAGCTTATCATTGTCAGAATTGCTAAAAACTCCAACCATCAAGAAAGCCTTCATGAGATCCTTAGATGAATCCACACCGAAAGATGATAGTCATGTGCAGATAATTCAATTAAGATCAATCAATGGTCCAGATTATTCAGAAGAATCAACGGAGGAAAACAGTTGAGGAACATGCAACGAATAAGAAGAAGACAAGTGTCACACAAAAGCTGTTTTATTTGAGTTAAACACTTTCTTTTCTAAAGATAAGGCATGCTTTTCATAAATTAGAAAGCTTTTTTTTAATTTAAGAGAAATTGATAAAAACAAGGTTGAGTGAATAGATAACTCAAGTTAAGATTTGCTTTTCCATGATTTAAGAGAAATTAAATAATAAATTATTTAATTCTGTGTGCATGGAGAAGAAGGCTTATTTTTAGAAGATTTGAAAGATATTTGTAGATAAGAAAGCAAATTAAATAAATAAATTTATTTAATTGTTGTGCATGATTTTGGAAGAATAAATAAAATATTCCATTTATTTTATTTTTGGAGATTGAGAGAATTTAAATAAATTTGATTTGATTTATTCAAATTTGGAAGAATGAATTTGATTTAATTAAATAATTGGGAATTATTTAATTGTTTGGATAAGAGGGAATTTGTGATGAATTAATTAAATAATGGGATTTATTTAATTAATGGAGACTTGAGATTTGGAAAGAAGATAATTATCTAATTAAATAATTAAAATTATTTAATTGTGGAAGAATAATAGAGGAATTTAATTTAATTAATTAAATAACAAGGATTTATTTAATTAATGTCAAATTTTAGGAGTTTTGGAAGAATTTGCTGAAATTAATTAAATAATTAGATTATTTAATTAACGTTGTAATGTAGGTGATGCTCCAGATTAGACGAAATGCAAGTAGTGCGACGACTTGGTCATTTTAGGGTGTCTACATTTTGCCCCTCTTTGGTGCAATGCAGTTTACAGCATTGCGTCAAAGAAAATGATTGTTGAAGACATGATACAATTTTGATGCCCCAGTGTAGGTAGTTGCCCCAGCATATGCCCCCACGAGTGGGAAGACAGGGAAATGACAGAAGGACTGGGTTGACGGTCGACTAGAAGCATGTGCAACGAGGTTAGAAGGAAAAAGTAGAATGGGTTGGGAAGAAAGAAAAAAAAGAGGGAGGGATGCTATAAATAGGTCCCATGGGGACCACAATCCTCATTTGCATACTAGGAGCTTCTAAATTTAGAGAGTAGAGCCTCCAAACTTAGGGTGAGAGAGTTGAGTGGAAGGAGATGACATCAAGGAGAGATGTCAATTCTAGTGCACAAGCATCAGGCAGAGCTTGTGCAGACATACGGGAGGCCAGTAGGAGCTCCGACAGCGGTAAGTGTTTGAAAACCTCCCTTTAATATGACGTTTTAGGGTGGTTTAGGGCTAGGTCAAGGTAGGTAGTTTAGGTTAGCCAAAAGTGCTTTAGGATAGAATGGTGCTAGTGGTAGTCGGGTTAGGTGCTTTTGACATGCCGCAGCGCATCTGGTAGGTAAGTACAGTGCGGTTGGCAATGTCGTAGAGCTTTTGGTTTTTTGGAGCCACACCGCAGCACAACTGGTAGGATGCCACAGTGTTCCTAGTAGAGTAGGGAAGCATGGTTGGAGGAGTAGGTTAGCACGGTTAGAAGGGATAGCAAAAATCACATCACCTTTAGTAGCACAGTGAGGCACATTTGGCAGTATAGTGAGGCGCACTTGTAAAACAAGTCGCACTTGGTATAGAAAGCAAAGCACCTTTGTAGGAATAGTAAGGGACTTGTGGTAACACAGTGGAGTGCCCCTGTGGAAAGCAAGGCGCCCTTGGTTTGGGTATAAGAAGAGTCTAGTTAGGGTTGATCGTGGAGGTGCCCACTTAGGTTAGAGCATGGGAAGAGTTGGGCCTAGGGTTTCTACGTCAAAAGGGAAGAAGTCAGTAGGGTTTGAGTTATATGGTATAAAAGAATTGACACGTGGTTGCTTGGATGCAGAGGATTATGCCGCCATTCATGTCAAGAGAGTGACACCACCCTATATCACATGAGGTAGTACAGATGATGTGGGAGGAGGATGCGTTCCTAGAGCATGCGAGATTATGGCACATTGCACACCTGACACACATTAGGGCGAATCTCACCCTAGTGACAGCAGTTGTGGAGAGGTTTCGCAGTGAAATAGGCTCGTTTCATTTTCTGACATGGGAGGCAACGGTGATGCTAGAGGATGTGTATCGCATCCTAAGGATTCAGATTAATGGAGAGAGAGTGGAATTTGACCCGGCGTGGGGTGAGGCAGGCTTGGTAGAGGTCTTCTGCACAGATGACCTGAGGATAGATGATGGGGAGATTAGGTGGGCAGACGTCCCATGACTTTGTGATAGGATCAGGTGGATAGTTGCTTCATTGGTTGGCGGCTTCCTGTGCCCTGACAGGTGGTCGAGAGGACTATCTATGGGATGGGGCATAGTACTATCAGGGATGTTCACACATGGTACTCAGTACGTATGGGGGCCTTGCGTGCTAGGGCAGCTATATCAAGACATGCACGACTATGTGTATAGTAGGGGCCGCAGTCTCTCAGCAGGGGTGACTTTACTACAGGTGTGGGCATGGGAGCATATCCCAGTGATCAGACCTATGACACAGCGCCACCGGGAGAGGGGAGAGCCATACACATTTCTGTACAAGGGAGTTATTACACATAGGAGGCTTGGATCTGTTAGCCATTGGAGGTGGCAGATCGATGAGATGGACCTATTTATTTGGAGGCCATGGTTACTTTGCGAGGAGTGGGAGGATGAGCACGAGCAGCTTATGTACTACCGCTAGGCTCGCTACCTCTTCAGGAGACGGACATACACTATTGAGAGATACCTATCAGAGTAGGTACTTAGACAGTTTGGACTACAACAGGAGCTACCAGTTGGAGAGGTGACACATGCCAGGACACGACAAGAGGTTGGGGATTGGAATGCAGAGATTCCAGTAGCGACAGCATTGGCAGAGGTATAGGGATTTGTCCCTGTGAGATGAGATTGGGATACAGGACTGCAGATCCAGGTACACTACCAGAGTATGATAGATACTGGCAGACACACAAGCCGGTGAGATTGACTACACCAGGTGTGGCAGGGGTAGTGGGGGAGGTACTAGTCCTAGGTGTAGAGGCCAGGATGAGGCGAAAGGCTAGAGAGGTGAGATAACAGGTAGTTGGACAGGCCAGCGGCTAGCAGGCAGATGTGGAGATGGCTGTGGAGGGGGATCCAGTCATAGAGACCAATTTGCAAAGGGTTGAGTGGTTGTTACAGGAGGAGATAGCCTGGAGGACTTGATTAGAGCTTTGGATGGTACGATTGAGGAGAGACAGGGATGCAACAAGGGTCGAGGTGAGATAGGCTGAGGCCTTAGCCCAGGTGCAGACACAAGTAGCAGTAGTAGCACAGACATCCCTGGCACATGCACAAGCATAGCTACAGATCCAGGCATAGGCACAGATATAGGTACAGGTACAGGCACCAGCTGCACCAGCAGTAGATGATGGGCAGCTAGCCTAGGTGACAAGGGAGAGAGATGCAGAGGTACAGCTATGGCTAACAGCAGAGGCCACACTTCATAGAGTGAGGCAGGAGAGAGAGGAGGCATGCCGTGCACTAGGTGCAGATCA
This sequence comes from Cunninghamia lanceolata, assembly GCA_027924645.1. Taxonomy (NCBI): domain Eukaryota; kingdom Viridiplantae; phylum Streptophyta; class Pinopsida; order Cupressales; family Cupressaceae; genus Cunninghamia; species Cunninghamia lanceolata. The sequence goes on from BSBN01000887.1 coordinate 11,352,606, forward strand.
GAGGACCTTATACAGTAAGCTTGCCTAGGTGCAGGGAGAGCTAGTATTAGTAGGTAGAGAAGCAGAGTATTACAAGGCCCTCTACGTAGGTGCAGTGCCAGCGGCGTAGTGAGAGCCGAGCTATAGAGATAGGAGCAGGTCTGGAGCATTCGGGTCTCACAAGACAGGGCAGTCACTATCCTTAGTTAGAGGACCAGGGGGAGGAGGACCAGCAGGGGGACCTGTACCAAGCACAGGTGGAGGACAGGGGCCATAGAAGGAGGGTAGCACTACCCACTAGATCATGTATATTTGTATATTGTATCATTTTGTATCATTTTGGAGTGATGCCTGTGTGCATCCTTATGTATATTTTGCAGGCTCTTGATAGCCTTGATGTACTATATTGATGTATATATGGACTTATTGATGTAGACATAGACATTTGGTGACCTACACATGATGTATATGATGATCTATCCTGCGCATTGATGTTCATGTTTGTCTATATGCACTTCTTGATGTCATGGATGTGATGATATGTATGTATGATTATGGATTTATGTGATGACATATATTGCTTATATGATGCTTCTAGATGTCATGATGCTTATAGATGTATGATGATAGAGATGTGACTTGTGATGACCTAATGTAGATGCTATGACTAGTGATATCTAACATGTGGGTTTTGCAAATATGCACCAAAGAGAAGAAAAGGAGGAGATGGAAGACAGAGACTATTGATCGATCATTATAATGAAAATGATATAAAGGTTGTGGGAATGGATGAATGATGAGCTTGTTGCATTGGTTTCACAATTGTATATAAAGAGCAATCCTTATTTTGGATATAGCACGTGGATAGTTCACCACCAAGGTATAAAAGACCAAGGTGCAGTAATATCCGAGTGCATGGAAGTTGACTCTGCAAGCAAGCAGTTTGAACTTAGATCCTTTAGACATAATATGACCTTGTTGGTACATGTGCCTGAGCCATAGTCTTGAACATAAAATAAACTTCAATATATGCAAATGCAAGAAGAGTATTAAATATGTAAGATGCTAGGTCATAACACACACAAGATAAATATGATGTTAAGAAAGATGCTAAGAATCATTCCTCAAACACAGCACACAAAAGCAATGACTATGCCCCCAATCCATACTGCATCACAACATATCAAGATTATAGATAAACCAAGGTAGCCTTGAATAGGTAATGGAAAAGGAACAAAAGATAAACCATAAAGTAAATTGATTGACTTACAAAGTAAACATACAACCAACATATTCTCTTGCCAAAGAGGTTGCTCAGGATAGATTGGATAGGAAAGATAACAGCCTTATCGTAGGAACTCTGTGTCCGTTAAAGGGGGCTATCTACCTAAAAAGACAATATCTTGCTGCTAGAAATGCTACATGTTGCAGGAGATGCTTGTGTTGGTCTCGACAATGGAACACTCTATAGAAGACAAGCTTGTGGACTGGTGCTTTGGTTAAGCTGGATTTAGTTGATGTTGGCAATCAGAACAGAAGGACAGTAGATGACTCTAGAAGAAAGATGCTTTGCTTTAGGTTTGTTAAGGACTTGTGCTTTGAAAGGATGCACTAGCTTGCTTCTTGAGTTAGTCAAGTTGAGGTGAATGGATTTTAAAAAATGGAAGACTAGAAAGGTGACAGTGCTAATGGATTGAACGGGTGGAGAATGATGAATCATATGCACCTAAGTACTGGATACATCCTTCGTATTCTAGACTGCCTACATACCCTCTATCCAAGGGATCAAGGCACATTACGATGAAAGATGAAAATGATAAATATGTAGTTCTAGATAGAGTGATGAGATGGGTCAAGATGAAAGGAGGGGATCTTATGTACCTGAGTACTGGATACTTCCTTCATATTCCAGACTGCCTACATACCCATATCCATGGGATCAAGGTACTTTAACATTGAGAAGAGATAATATGTAGTTCTAGTTGATGTGATGTAGGAAAAGCGTTGGAGAAAAGATAACAGCCTTATCGTAGGAGCGATGTGTCTATTAAAGGATGCTATCTGTAGAAAGGAGAAAAGATGGAAGAGTGCGTTGTGAACCACGAACAAGGAACCAACCCTAGACCTAAGTTAAGGAAAGAGTTGCCCCCATTCCGGTAGAGGAATTTGCATGGATGACTAACGAAGAAGACATAGAAAGCTTGACCTAGGACAAGATAGTGATAATTGCTGATACAGATCAAGGCATGGGATGACAATGGTGGACATTGACAAATTTCCAAGATATACTAGATAGGGAGATGGAAATGCAAACAAGGTCAATGGTTTTATTATGGATGGATGGATGAAGTGCGTTGTGACAATAAGAAATGAACAAGACTCGATAGACAATGGGTGTTGACTCTACACATAGTGCCTGTTTGCCAGGTTTTCACTATGGTACTTATCCAAGGCGCTTGTTTACCAGGTTTTCACCATAGGACAGAATTTTTTGGATTTTTTGGATTTTTTTTTGGAATACTTTGAGGATCAGGCATAAAACTTCTTGAGATGGACACTGTTAAGTGGCTCATCTAGAGGAATGCTGTCAGGTGTAGCTAAAGTTTAAGCTCCTGATCCATATGATGTTGTGACAATAAAGGGACCTAACCAATTAGGCTCAAACTTGCCCTTCTTTTCTTGATCTGCTTGATTTCTTTGATTCTCTTTAAGTACAAGATCACCAACTTGAAAACATCTTTCTTTGATCTTTTTGTTGTAATTACGCTAGAGGTGGTTTTGATAGACATGGAGATGATTCAATGCGGCAAGGCACCTTTCATCTAGTAGTTCAAGCTCAGTTAATCTAGAAGTACGATACTCTTCTCTGCCAATCAGGTCCTGCGTGGATACTCTAAGGGATGGGATATCGACCTCTATAGGTAGGATGGCCTCAGAGCCATAGACCAAGGCATAGGGTGTGGCACCAGTTGGTGTTCTGATACTAGTGCAGTAGGCCCATAGGGCAGGATTGAGTTGCAAGTGCCAATCACGACCAGTTTCATTGACTATTTTCTTGCAGATCTTGAGAATGGTTTTATTAGAAGCCTTAGCTTGGCCGTTACTCTGTGGATAGTAGGGAGTTGAAAAGAGATGTTGGATATTGGATTGTGTGCACAAGGCACAAACATCTTGATTCTTGAATGGTCTCCCATTATCAGTGACAATGGCTTGGGGAATACCATACCGGCATATGAGGTAGTTAAGGATAAACTTGGCTATTTGCTTACCAGTGATATAGGTCATGGGAATAGCTTCAACCCACTTTGTGAAGTACTCAGTGGCGGTAATAATAAATTTGTGGCCATTGGATGAGGATGGGTGGATTTGTCCTATGAGGTCGAGACCCCATTGAGAAAAAGGCCATGGAGTAGTCACAGGTTGTAATTCATGAGCTGGTGCGTGAATCAAATCTCCATGTTGTTGGCATTGTAGACACTTCTTAGCAAACTGTGCAACATCTTTCTCTATTGTAGGCCAGTAGTAACCTATTCTCAGTATCTTCTGAGTGAGATTAGGACCGATAGAATGTGTACCACAGACACCTTCATGTATCTCTTGTAAGGTAGCTTCCTCTTCTTCCGCATTAAGACATCATAAGAGGATACCATCAAGACTCCGACGATATAGTCTATCACCCAGAATGGTGTAACGGGAGGATCGACGGATAAAGGTTTTGCGTTGGGTGGATGATAGGTCAGAGGGAAAGATACTGTGTTTAAGGTATTCATAGATATCTTCGTACCATGGGAAATTGGGACCAACAAGTTCACAAATGATTTCAGTAACAGGAACATCAACGGCTGGTATCAAAAATTGCTTGATCAAGAATTTGCATTTATGTGTATTTGCAGGCATGTCGATAAGTGACCCTACAGAAGCCATAGAATCTGCAGCCTTGTTATGCTCTCTTATAATTTTCTCAAATGTGATGCTAGAAAAGTGTGGTTTATAGGCATCCACTAGTTGCTTGTAGGGGACCAACTTTTCATCTTTTGTTTGGTACTCATCTGTGACAAGGAGCATGGGAAGGGAGGTCTTTCTCAGAGAAGACCACATTGTAGGGTGAGACACTGTTACCCACTATAGCTTGGAAATCTGTGAGCGCTATGTTGTTAGGGACATAAGACTCTTGCAGGGCTTTTTCTAGCACTACTCTATGTGCAAGTGATGACTGTAGAAGGTCTAAGATAGAGATCTATGCCGATGTTTTCCCTAGATGTTTGACAAGATTATAATCAGATTGATCCAGAAGATTGGGTGTAGGACCACGAATGGTGACATGACCATGATGGGTTGTAATAGCACAATCTGTAGATTTGCCTTTGATTGTGAGGGTAGACACTCAACTCTCTTCAAAATGACCTACAATGGAATCAAAGGAAGTGGAAGCATGATTGATACCTTTACCTCTATCCTGAGGAGGAGGTGGACCATGATGAGGGAATGGTTCCTTGTACATATTGAGGTCTTTGTTCATGTACTGAGCTGGTGGATCATCTTGTAGAGATATTTGATTGCCATTAATGAGATTTTGGATTAGGTGCTTGAGCTTCATGCATGATGCAGTTCTGTGCCCTTTTCTCCTATGGAATTCACAGTATTCATTTTCTCTATAATGCGCAGTTTTGTAAACAGGTTCACCATACGGGGGAGCATCGGGTAAGGTGATGAGGCCTTTGTGTAAAATCTTTTGTAGGACAAATTCTATGGGCTCTCCCAAGGGAGTGAATTGACACCGCAGAGGGTAGTCTTGTTGAGGCTGCTCTTGTTGTCGTTGCTGTTGGTTTTGATAAGGTTGCCTTTGTTGTTGTTGTTGAGGTGGAGCTTGACTTGGTTTGGAAAGGTACAACGGCGTTTGCAAAGTTTGGACATGTTTAGAATTGACCACCCCATCATTGACCATGTTTTTGTTTTTGTTCCAATATTTGGGTTTATCGCTCGATTGTTGATGAGGAGCATTGTCTTTTTTTTCTTTGAAGATTTTGACTACACCTTTAGCAATGAGGGCCTTTTCAATGTTGATTCCCTTTTATGTGATTTCGTCGAAGGTTGTAGCACTAAGAATTTGCAAATGAAAACCTAACTCTTGGTTGAGGTTTTGCATAAATATGCTAACCAGCTGTTTCTCAGGAATCTTGAAAGGGAATTTGCTAGCCATTTGTCTCCATCATTGAAGGAAAGAAATGAAAGTTTCACCATTTTTCTGTTTATTGTTGTATAGATCAGTCATGGAGATCTCATGCTCTACGTTGTAGGAAAAATGGGTGGCAAATTTCTCTGCTAGTTCATTAAAAGACTTGATACCCGTAGGTAAGTGTGATAACCATTCTATTGCTTGACCTCCAAAACTGCGAGGAAAGAGACGCATAAGATATGTGTCATTATGTGAGACCTCAAAGCAAGCAAGATAGAATTCCCTAAGATGGTCTTTTGGGTCGCCTTTTCCTTTGTATTTATCAAACTTAGGAATAGTAAAATTTTGAGGAAAAGGGATATAGGTAATGATCGATCAAAAGGATAAGGACACACTTCTTCTAATGAGAAGGTCTTCTTGGTGTGGCCAAATGTAAGATCAGATAGTTGTTGCTGAACTTCCACGATTTTCAGCTCCATCACTGTGGGAGGGGTTGGAAACATCTCTTGTTGTCCTAGAAGTGGTTGTTGCTGCCCATATGGAAGATTGTAGTGTAATCCATGAGCATTGGTATAAGGGTCATAAGATTGGTTGGGGTCGTATGTGTTGTACGTTGGATTAAGATTGGGTTGGAATTGGATGTTTTGATTTGGAAGAGGTGGAGGTGGTGCTAGGTAAGAATGTTGGCTTTGTGATAGTTGAAGAAAAGAATTGGGTGGAGGAAAGCTAAAGTGCATTGGATTAGGTTGTGATGACGACACATAGCTTTGAGAAACTTGATGTTGGGGAAGTTGAGGGTGGCTAGGCAATGTGTGAAAGAAATTTAGGGCTGATGAACGTAGTGGAGGAGGGACATAGGTGGAAGTGTTATGTGATGGTTGATTGGGGATGAGTGTAGATGAATTTTGTGGTGGGGATTGCATGACTCTAATTGGTTGAGAGACATGAAGGTTTGATGATATGGGAGGTGGTATGTGTTGAGACCCTTGTTGCATGGCTACATAGTTGTTCCCCGGATTGTAATTTGGTGGGAAACCTATTCATGAGGAGTAACCAAAATTCCACTTGTGATTGGTGTGGACACTTTAGGAGTTTGTTGTATATTTGATCGAGCTAAGGTGGTTTGCTTAGCTAGCTCCACTTGTCATTGGAGAGTTTCCTGTTGATTTTTGTAGATCTCCATAGGAGTCAGAAGCGGTGAAATGGCCCTCTTTCCTGTTGGGTTTTGAAAAAGGGGATTCTTATATTGTACCATTGTTTTCCCTTGTGAACCTTGTTCGGGTAAAGGCGTGGTCACTGTTGACATGGTTTGGACCGCCTGTATGGTGCTTAGGTTGTTGTTTATCTCCTTGAGATTGGATAGATCAAAATCTTGAGGTAATTTGGCTCCTTTCTCTGCTAGCAAGCGAAAGAAATGATCTTGGTTCTCGCTAAGGATTTTGTCAAAGGCGGCTACAGCTCTAGGATCTTGTATGAATTCATCAAGATCTTTCCCATCTTCTTGAGAGGATTGACCTATTTCAAAGTGTCACTCTTCTTGAGATGGGGCTAGATCTACAGTATAACCTAGTGGGACAAAATCAGGAGGCAAGCCGGTGGTGTAATGAGGTGTACTTACCAAAGGAACTCTTTCCTCTTGAGACGGGACCGGATTGGTAGTATAACCTTGTGGGACAAAATCCAGAGGCAAGCTGGTGGTATAGTGAGGTGTACTTACCAAAGGGGTTCTACCCTCTTGTGGATTGCTTGGTTGATCAAGGTGTGTCATGTTGGGAGAATTGGTAGATCTTTTCACGGGTGTTCTAGGGGTAACCTTGGGAGTAATGTTGAGACGGCCTGATTGTGGTGTGTGAGGAGGTGATTTGCACTTCCTAGGGACAACTTGCTTGGACTTCATAGTTTGATGGAGCCTAGTGGTTACCATGGAATACACTAGGACAAAAGGTAATGCTGAGATTCTACTTTTGTTTTGACAAAGACAAACTCTGATGCATAATTTACTAGACCAAAGGTGCTATATTGTTTGACCAGGGGCGCAGGACTGTGCAACCAAAAGCATGCTACTGTAAACCAAAGGCGAGCTACGGTGACCAAAAGCAAGCTACTGTACCACCAAGGGCGAGCTGCTGTAATACCAGAGGCACTGAAGTAGTGTCTGATGTTTTAAAAGGCAAATTTTGATAGATTTGGTTCATTTCTGATTGGATTTGCTTTAGCAAGAGAAAACATAGCAAATAAAATGGCAAAAAAGGACTAACACAATAGATAATGTATGTTCAAGGCTCACGAAAAAGCCCAATGTTTCCATAGGTATAAGACAATTGCAATCAATAACAAGCACTTTTTATCCCTAGAGACAAGGTTTCATTGCTAGATCAGCTCACAGCTTAATACTCCGTCGATAAAAATATCATTCCATAAAGGTGTCAGATATTTAGTATCTATGCAAGAGATGATAGGTAGGGATATCTCACCCTCCCCTTGGAAAGCTCAAGTAGGTCACAAGAGCTTTATGGGCAAGGGAATACTATCTCTTCTCAAGGGAGCCAATGGTGAGTATCTTAAGGGCTTAAATCGATTCCCCTTGCACTGATGATTACCACAATGTTTGGAGGTGGATCGGGTAGTCACTATGTAGAATGGTTCTCAGTAACTTTGAGGGACCAATGCCTTACGAGCAATGTGACAAGCTACTAAAAGCTCTAACCAATCCTACTAAGAGAATCAAACACTTTGCTCAATGTGAAAATCGTTTCCACAAAGAGCTAGTACACCTCTTTTTAGTTTGGCACCACAAGGTAAGGCTGACGTCGGTTAGGACTTGGCTTTCGCCTTATCCCTCTTATATAGTAGTTCAAAGGAAAACTCCACTTAGGGTCATCCCTTTTGGATGAAATGCAATCCAAAAGTAAGCCCTTCTAAAGGAAGTACTGAAATGTAAGAGCAAGCACGTCAAACAAAGGTTCAATTGTCCCGTTTATAAGAAAAATAAGGTGCAACTAAATTAGGCACACACACGTTTGTAGTTGTCAATTGTCCCTTATGAAATTGAAGTGTTTGGCACTCATGTCCATTGTCCCTTAGAAAACTGAGGTGTTTTCACATACATGTCCATTGTCCCTTAAGAAAAGCAGTATGTTCCTAAGACTTAGATTGTCAAAATGATTTGTTCAATTATCCCTTAAGAAAGTAATATGTTTCTATGACTTAGTGAGATAAATCAAGATTTCTTCAATGCTCATCTTGCATGAACATATTAGAAAAACCTTTTTTCTCTATGTGAGTGATAAGAAGCTGCAACAAGCCAATTAGTTCCACAAAAACTCACAAGTTAGCAAAAAAAAATCAAATTGACCAAAAGCGAGTTACTGTAACACTGAAAGAGACTTACTCTGATACCTATAGTGCTGCACTGTGTTACCAAAAGTGATGTACTACAGACCAGAGGTGATCTACTATGCCACTAGAAGTGCTGAGCCAGACCCAAAAGCGTCATACTGATCTGCCGAAAGTGTAGTACTATATATCCAAAAGTGTTGTTCTGTCTCAAATCCAAAAAAAAGTTATGCTTTGTCAAAATAACTAGGTTTAGATAGGATTTCATAATTCATCTAATGTTCTAAGAAGTAATATCTGATAGATCTATATCCTGAAATGAAGAAAACTCAGAAGGTGTCGCAAATAGATAGGTTAACTCAAATATCAAAAAATACCCCTAAATAAGTCAGCTTAGAAAGTATCAAAAAGATAGTTGAAAGACAAATAAAATAGCTTGTTAGACAAATCAAAGATATGTATATGAATAAAACCTAGCAAAAACACCAACCAATGTCAGAAAACCCATTTTGCTGAAAGCGCCGGTCTGTGTTACCAGAAGCACAGCTCTGTGTTACCAAAAGCACCATAGTATCGCCTGAGGGTGCCGTACTGTGCCTCCAGGAGTGCTTAAGGATACTGCCAAAAGTGATTTTCTGTGTCTTTTGCACTGTTTCGTACTGTAACTTAAAAAAATCAATTTCTTAAAGAAAAAGAGGGATTAGTGGGTCCCACCGGGCATGCCAGAATGTGTATGAGGAAAATGGACTAAAGATAAACTAACAAAATCAAAAACTAATAACATAAAGAGAACAGATCTAAATAAAAGCCATCACTAATAAATCAATAAAATATAAAAGCTTTTACCAAGATTTGTATTGTTCCCTTTGGATGAATGTGGATTTGCTCAATAGTGCTGTGAAACCATGGTTGCAACAAGCAAGTAAAGTGCTTAAAGTGCTCAAAGATCAATATCAAGATATCGTGAAGTTGCTCAATCAATGCGATGTATGCTCAAAGCACTGTTAAAGGATGTCTGAGAATAAGTGATCGAAGAGAGAGGTAATAAAGGAGATGAGGGGGGTTTATATAGGTTTCAATGAAGATCGATCAACGATCTAGATAATTCAAAAGAATCAACGAAGGAAAACAGTTGAAGAACATGCAACAAATAAGAATAAGACAAGTGTCACACAAAAGTTGTTTTATTTGAGTTAAACACTTTCTTTTCTAAAGATAAGACATGCTTTTCATAAATTAGAAAGTTTTTTTCTAATTTAAGAGAAATTGATAAAAACAAGGTTGAGTGAATAGATAACTCAACTTAAGATCTGTTTTTGCATGATTTGAGAGAAATTAAATAATAAATTATTTAATTTCGTGTGCATGGAAAAGAAGGCTTATTTTTAGAAGATTTGAAAGATATTTGTAGATAAGAAAGTAAATTAAATAAATAAATTTATTTAATTGTTGTGCATGATTTTGGAAAAATAAATAAAATATTTGATTTATTTTATTTTTGGAGATTGAGAGAATTTAAATAAATTTGATTTAATTTATTCAAATTTGGAAAAATGAATTTGATTTAATTAAATAATTGGGAATTATTTAATTGTTTGGATAAGAGGGAATTTGTAATGAATTAATTAAATAATGGGATTTATTTAATTAATGGAGACTTGAGATTTGGAAAGAAGATAACTATCTAATTAAATAATTAAAATTATTTAATTATGGAAGAATAATAGAGGAATTTAATTTAATTAATTAAATAATGAGGATTTATTTAATTAATGTCAAATTCTAGGAGTTTTGGAAGAATTTGATGAAATTAATTAAATAATTAGATTATTTAATTAACGTTGTAATGCAGGTGATGCTCCAGATTAGACAAAATGCAAGTAGTGCGACGACTTGGTCATTTTAGGGTGTCTACAATGTGATGCCCCTATCTATTTGCAATGTCTTAGGGTTACATCCAGCCAAGTCTCTCAAGAAGGTGACATAGCTAGACAAAATTGAAGTGAGTGTAGTAGGAGAATTAACACATATTCACATGTAGTTAGCATCAGATCCAAGGATTCAATATTATATTGACATCCAAGTGGTAGATATCCCTGATACTTATGGAATGTTACCCATTAGAGATTGGTAAAAAATGCTTAATGGTTATATGTCTACTAATTTTAGTCACATGTGGTTACCCTGGAAGGGGATTCCTAATCATATCAGAATAGAAGCTGAACCTAGGATGAAGCACATGATCACCGAGTATAACAAGATCAATGAGATATTGTATGTAGATGTCGAACCATGAGTTTATACCATTAGACCTCAAATGGTTAGGATAGAGGAAATCCTCATGTATAACACACACATTCATGAACAAGCTCATTAGGATAACAAAGTGATCATAGAATCTGATTATAGTTCAGGAGATGATGAAAGAGTAGATCATTTCAAAGATTTTGAAATGTACTTATCCAGAGAAATGCAACATTTCCAGACACTAAGCATGTCTGATCAGGATATTTTGATTGAAGGCTAGTGCAGGCTACATGATGAAGCACATTTAGAGAAAACTTGTTAGGCTTGCCTAGTTATGATGGAGCTGGAACAAGCCTATAGTGAGAGGGATCATCTTCAACTGAGGTAAATAGTACATTTAGTTATGATGATTCTAAATCTTGTTTGTCATCTACAGATATAGAAGAAAGGATACATTAGGATGAAATTTACACTTACAATCCAGAAGAGATCCTGATGTATGGTGAAGATACCTACAAGGATGAAGATAATATCACCCCTGGAACTGATTGCCTTATTAAATCAGATTACGAGTTGTCATATGAGGACACAGGAAGTGATTTAACAAAGTTTGAAGAGATTTTATCCAAGCAAGTTAAAAGGCTCATATCACAAGAGATCCCCTTGCATCAAGTTTTAATTGAGGGATGGTGCAGATTACATGCAGCACCACATTCAGAGACCACATGCTCATTATGCTTGCATGTATTGGATAAGAAAGAACAACTTTATTCAAAGGACCAGTCATCCAGTGGTGAGGATATATCAAGAGATAAGAAGAAAGATATTGAAGAACAGTTAGATACTGATAGTGATGATACCACAGATGTTAAAATGAGAGCAGTATCAGGTTCATATCAGTCACTAAAAGGGATAAAGAATGAGTCACAAAAGTTAAAATGGATATCAGGTGGTGTAGCTGCTAGAGATAAAAAGAAAAGAGAAGGCTCTGATAAGCCATTAATAGAAGATAAACCATGGATCCTTAGGTTTGATGGATCCAAGTCCAAGCAAGGCGCTGGGGTAGGTATAGATCTTATTAACCTAGCAGGAAAATCATATTTGGCAGCATACAAATTGCAATTACCATGCACCAATAATGTGACAGAATATGAAGCTTTAATCCATGGGTTGTTGTTTGATCTCAAGAAAAAAGTTAAGATTCTGCATGTCTATGGAGATTTAGAATGGGTAGTAAGACAAGTGAGGAGTATCTATGCTTGCAATTACAAGAAGTTGTCCAACTATATACATAGAGTTTGGGACTTGATAGAAGAATTTGATGCATTTAACATCACTCATGTCCCTAGAGAACAAAAACATTGAGCAGATGCTTTGGCACAAGCTGCCAACACTCTGGAACCTTTGTCCATTTCTGGATTAAAGAGATTTTTAGTTGAATTGATATCGGTGCCCTCCATACCAGACAATGTCACTAATTTTCAAGTGTTTGATGATGATCAACATATTTTGGATTTCATAGCAAACAGAGATGTATTTGATGCACAAATCCTAGATGAAAGAAATTTAGAGGATCATATCTGGGAAGAAGAGGAAATCATGGACTTACCAAGTAATAATATTCCCAAAGGTATGATAGAACTAGAAAAGGCATTTGATCTACATAACACGCTGAAACAAAAAGATCTTCCAAAGACTGATGGAGGAGAATACTCACCAATCAACATAGGACAAAAGGAAGATGTAAGGAATGTCCTAATTGGTAAAGTTTGTACTGAAGAAGAAAATGCAAGGATAACTCAAGCTTTGAAGGATTACATCCATGTTATTGCCTAGACCTATGATGAGTTGAAGACATATGATACATCAATCATCACTCACATAATTCCATTGAAACTAGATGATAAACCTTTCTGACAAAAGCAAAGGCCTGTTAATGCCTTGTTGGAGCCTATCATCTTTGAAGAAGTTAAGAAATTGCTGAATGCCAGGATCATATTTCCTGTGAGGCACTCAACATGGGTAGCCAATCTAGTTCCTGTAAGAAAGGAAAATAGAGATATCTGCCTATGTGTAGACTTCAAAAATCTGAATAGAGCTTCTGAGAAGGATAATTATCCTTTACCTTCACTAGATGAAGTCTTACATATAGTAAATAGAGCTCAGATGATGTCCTTCCTGGATGGTTTCTCAGGATACAATTAGGTGATGGTGGATAAATTGGATAGATTAAAAACAACATTCACCACAAAGTGGGGAATATTTGCTTATAGATGCATGCCTTTTGGCCTGATCAATGCTGGAGCTACACTCCAGCGTGCAATGGACATAGCATTTAGAGGATTAGTTGGCAAATGCATAGTCATATACATGGATGACTTGACCATCTTTTCAAAAAAAAGGTGTGATCACATCGAAGATCTTAGAAAGGTGCTCAAGAAATGTGAGCATTATGGTATTTCACTCATTCCAAAGAAGTGCATATTTGGAGTAACCATAGGTAAATTATTAGGTCACCTAATATCAGAAAATGGGATCATCATTGACCCTACAAGAGTAGAATCAATCATGAAGCTACAACTTCCTAGAAGTAAGAAAGAGCTTAAATCTTATTTTGGTAAGATAAACTTTGTTAGGAAGTTCATCATCAGGTTTGCAAAAATTGTCAGACCACTCAATGCAATGCTTAAGAAAGATGCCAAGATTGAATGGACACCTGAAATGAAGGCTACCTTTAAGGATAGTAAGAAAGCCATATTAGATGCACCTGTCCTAATCATCCCAGATTACACAAGAGAATTCTACATTTACTCATTTGCTTCAGAACACACATGTGCAACAGTCCTGACATAGAGAAATGAAGCTAAAGAAGAAAAACCCATAGCTTTCATGAGCTACCCATTCAAAGATGTTGAACTCAGATATATGGATGTTGAAAGACAAGCTCTTGCTTTAGTTAGAGCAATAAGGAAATTTAGGCATTACATCCTAAGAAGTAAGATAATTGTTGTAGTACCAGATGCAACAGTGAAAATGCTCCTAATGCAGAGTGATCCTAGAGATAAAAGAGTCAAGTGGAAAATGGTTCTTCAAGAATATGATATGGATATAACACCTATGAAATTGGTAAGAGGACAAGCCTTAAGCTAGATGATTTCTAAGACAGATCCTAACACTGTGAGTCAGCAATATGTAGTGAACACTAAAGAGAATAAAGAATGGTATTCAGATATCAAACATATCCTCATCACTGGGAGATGCCCTATGAAGATGCAAGCTTCTCAAAGGAGAGGTTTAAAGATAAGATCATAGAAGTACATGATCAAAAGAGGAGTTCTTTTCAAAAGAAACTATGAGGGGATATACCTCAGATGTCTGGATAGACTAGAAGCTGACAAAGTTTTAGCAGAGTTACATGACAAGTTTGGAATAGCACATGGTTCCCTCTTAGCTACTGCACATGCTATCCTAAGAGTAGGCTATTATTGGTCAACCATTTTTAAAGACACTGCTGAGCACATCAAATGTTACCATACTTGTCAAGTCCCTGCCAATAGAGAGAAATATGCTACCCAACCCTTGCAGCTAGTAATGGAGATGCGTCCATTTGCTCAATGGGGCATGGATTTCATAGGTCCTATTAACCCTCCATCATCTTCAGGCCATAGGTATGTTTTGACAATCACTGATTATTACACTAAGTGGACTGAAGCAGTTAGTAGCAAGACATGCACTGCAGAAGATGTAATCAAATTCCTAGAGAACAACATATTAACTAGGTATGGAGTTCCATATGCCTTTGTATGTGATAATGGACCATCTTTTGCATCAGTAAGATTATCTAGTTGGGCTTTTGATTATGGAATCATTTTGAAATTTTCTTCAAATTATTACCCCCAAGGAAATGGCTTAGTAGAGTCAACAAACAAAAAGTTAATGAGTATCATAAAGAAACTGATAGAAAAGAATCCTAGGGAATGGAATACCCTACTTAAGTATGCTTTGTGGGTAGACTGAACTAGAATGAAGGTTGCGTTAGCAAAATCTCCTTACCAACTGGTATATGGGGTGGATCCTATCCTCCCTGTGAATCTAAAAATCCCCACATTGCAGTTTACACAAGAATATCTAGGTATAAATAGTAAACAAGAAGTTAGGTTGCTTTAACTTATGTACCTAGAAGAAAAAAGAGATAGAGCAATCGATTAGTTTGCTAAACATCAGGCCACTGTCAAATGTTGGTTTGATAAGAGAGCCAAAATAAAAGCCTTTAGGATTTTAGATTTAGTCATAGCATGGGACAAAGTGCATGAAAAGAAAGGTGATCATGGAAAGTTTGATAAACTTTAGATCGGCACTTTTCAGATTTAAGAGATCCTAGGAGATAGTACTTATAAACTTAAGACCCTAATAGGTGAGGATGTTCCATTGTCAGTTAATGGATAGTTCCTCAAGCATTACTTCCAAGCTTAGACAGGGTCATGTTAGGATGTTGTACCATAATGTACATATTGTATAGTTGCATGTATAGATTTGCTTTGAGTGTTTGTTTGTTTTCTTGTTGTTTGTGAGTCCTTGTTTTGATTATGCAAGATGATGCACCTTATCACCCCAAGAAACTAGAAAAATTCTTAGAATTTAAGTGATGAATACAAATTCTTACATAGGTTGTGACTCACACTAAGAGGTACCTCTGATCAGGTTTGTGATGTCTTGTTCATCAATGATATCCCTTTTATTGATCAAGGAGATTTTACAATGACTCACCTAACAACCTTGGATTTGTTGAATACCTTCGTATAGGTGTTAAGTGAAAAATCCAAAGGGTCATCCTTGCTACCATTGCAATTCCCAACTTAAAGTAGCAAGTGATCACACCTTGCATGATGAGCTTACATGATGATATATTATGAATATGCATATAAAAAGAAAAGAGAGAAATATATTGAAAATCTAAGAGAATGAAATTTAGGCCATCTAAGTAACTCTACCGGGGCTATGGATGCCTATTGGCACTGGGGCTCTACTTAGGGGGATTGCAAAGATAACCTTGTCAGGACTATAGATGCCTGTTGGCAACAAGGCTCTATCCTAGTTGGCTATGAGGGATGAACCTAAACTATGTAGCTTAACACCAGTTACTAGTGTCTTCAACTTACTTTCAAGATGAGGATTATTAATAACATGCACACACTTGATCCTTTATTAGCATTGAGATTCTTATGAACTTGACATCATTCAGAAAGATCATGATGGTTATGCTTAGGGAGAGTTAGAATACTATGTTTCAATGTGTCTTCATCACTTGAATAATTTGAATTTGGTTATTTTCTTTGGTGGCAAGTTGTTGTGTGGTTGGACAACACGCCCCATTTTACCTTAGCAAAATAGGGACCCAACTTTTTGCTCCTGCTTGTTCTTTGTTTTCTTGCTTTGGACGGGTTGGCAAAAGTTAGTTAAGTATATCACCCCTGCACATGCATGTGACCCACAAGAAAAGGTCAAGTGTCAAAGTCAAAAGTTGCCTTCATAAACCTCATAATTTGGAAGAGTGCAAAATTCTAAGCAGGTTTGCCTTTTAGATCACCCTGATATTCCTTAAGGATGAAAAGTTATGCCCAGTCAAACTTTGGTCAAACCTGATATTCCCCATAGGGTCACATTTGTTAATATCAGTCATATTCACTAGATGACCCTAACATATGAAGATAACCTAATATCTGCATATATTTCAATATGTGAATGTTGAAGTTAAGTGTGGAAGAGTATATACCCGTCAAATGTGCATGCATATTCTCGGAGGGTCACATTTCTGAATGTCTGTCATATTTCATAATATCACCCTTCACAAATATGACCATTATGTCATCTTGTTTCGATATATAAAAGAACTCGATGAGATGATGACAACATCAGTATGCCAAACACCCAGAGGGTTACATTTCCAAACATCTGTCATATTTCTCAATATGACAATGACATCATCCTAACCCGATACAAAGCGAATGCGACGAGATGATGATGTCATCATGACTCAAACCTAAGAGGGTCATATTTTGAAACATCCCCAATCTTAACTAATATGGCGATGATGTCATTCCCTTCAACGATTTGAAAGCCTTATAAAATGTTGACGTCATCCTCACCTTCTCAAGTAGGGTGATATTCTGTAGTGTTAGACATCGAGATATTTCCTTATATCCCTCATATCAACCCTAGATGACCTAAGATGCAGATATTTTTAGTGACCAATCAAACGATGCCTTGTGGCATATCCACCTGATCATATTGATATAATGCATTGTCATGATTATGAACAAAGGCATAGTGACCTGACTTCAGTCATTGGTTAACAGTTGACCACCCTGACAGTGATAGCACCCTCATATGCCAAATATCTGTCATGTTTTCAAATATCCCTGATCTCTGTGGAGATCACCCTCCACATTAAATGCAATCCCAACGATAGGTCGAGCCTTCAAATTTCAAATACAAGCCTGCCACTTGTCAACATCTACAAACGTCATGTGTTAATCAATGGACATGAACAAAAGACACTAAGTACACCCTAGTTTTCCTTATTAATTGGCTAAAAGTAAATATTTTTGGTTCATTTCAAATTTACCATATGTTAAACAAAGAATTATAGAGCTCTGGAGATATCAAAGCATCACTGCAACTTGTAAATGAAATAGATACAAATCTGGACGGAATGGGAAACAGTAATTGTGATAGAATTACATTCATCCGAATATCACCCACACAGTAAAAGGGAAGTGATTATCAGGTATGTAACGTAAAACCCTCTTTTGTCATTTATGGGGAATGAAAGGTAAAAATGGTTTTTAACAGTGCTAATTGGCATGATGATGCATAAAACAAACTAGACTGATTAGAATTATCATCTTGAGATGCATGTGACCACTAAACCACTACTGCACATGACACGTTAGGGTAAGATATGCATGTTTTATTGTAGGATCTCATGGCAGTCAGAAAGAACCAGTCCAAGATAGAATTTTTGAAACCTATGTACTTGCAGCTAGAGGGAGTGACATTCACATATGGACAAATCAATGATAGACATCAAGGGAGTACTGATCTTGATGCATGGATGACCAGACTAGAGAAAGGAAATGGAAACCCTCTACTAATAAACATATACAATTCTGGAATGTGGAATGCTGGCAGATTTCTGTATGGAATGGAAGCCACTGAGCTAGTGGTGGAATGTGCCTGGAACTACAATGTAGATACCAGAAAAGTAGAGAAGCATGGCAGAATTTATGTAGACTTCTCAGTTGTAGGCATCACCTCAACCTTTAATCTGCCTAAGGCACCTAATGTGGTTTGATTAAACCTGGGAAAATTGGAAAAAGAATATATTAGCAAACAGAAAGAAGCTAGGAGGATCATGTATCAATGGAGATCCAAGAGTAGCACATACAAGGCCTCAACCAAACTACCTATATATCTCTTCAAGTTTGATTTTTCTCTGGAATACCAATACATGATAACAATGCTCAGTAGAATGAAATGGAAACCTAATGCTGGAGCTTTTGAGAATTGGTTGTATGGTATTATTAGGATGGTAGAGTGTTCTGAAAACAAACCCCTATGGGTGAGGATCATAAGTGAGCCTAGATGAAGGAATGAGGAGGTTAGGAGGGAAAATGAACATGTTCCATATGACTTCTTACGTAGTATATGCATGTGCATTTAGAGGCACATTCAATGGATTGCAAATAATAGGTACAGTTGGAAATAACCCTGGTGATGTGAACATCTGGGATCATTACCCATAGTTGAAAAGAAGAGAATGTCTCCAACACTATAGGAGAGTAAATGATTCATTCTCTATGCATCTTGTCAGAACCATGGAAGAAGACAGAGGAACGAGATTGAGTGTGGAGGCATAAGCTACCATATATAAGCATGGGGCCTGGATCATCCAATTCCCCACATTTTCCTACATAAGGATGGAAGGTTTCACCAGGCAACCCCTCATGTTGCTGAGATATCCAAATGACCAAGTCATCCTGATGGAGTTTGTCAGATAGATCCTACCCTCAGTGGAGGCCTATATTGAAAAGAAAAAGATACCAAATGTATTGTTTCCAGTCATGATTGGTTGGTATATGTGCCCTGACAAGGAGAGTGTTAGGGATGTAATTGGGGGATTCAAATTGATGCACTTACAGCCATTCTCATTGGCTAGGCCATATGATCCTTATGACAGGATGCTGGAATTACACAAGAAGCCTATGCATCAAAAGCACATTGAAGATTTCTAGGCTTCTTGTGATGATGAGGCAGAGGTTAGAAGGAGAGGTTACCAGAGACTCACCTTGAATTAGATACACACCCTGGATTACATGCCAATGCCTACCCAGTTACATGAAGATGATGGTAAGACCATGTCCCAGGAATATGAGGACAAAAAGGTATACAATGATACCATATTAGCCCTAGAGTGGGATCAACCAGAAGAAACCTCCTTGGACCAAATAACTCAAAAGGTCATGCAATTGACTAAGGAATAGGTAGAAAATGAGGTCACCTAGCTAAAGAATAAAGGGGTAGCTCTCACTCTAGATAATAAAAGAAAGAGACAAGAATAGTCTGATGAAGAATATGATGATTTCCTCAGGGAGAAGATGCAATCAAATGGAGAAAGGTAGCAAAGAAAAAAATAAGAAGGGAAACCAAGCATCTAGGGTGATGGTCATTAGACAACCCCAACCAAAGGAAAATGTAGCTTCTACATCAACTACATCATCACCACACACACCTGCAAAACAAAAGAAGGTTACTACAAAGCCTGCTCCTGTTATTATAGAGGAAGAGGAAGAGGAAGAACCCTCAGATGATGACCTCTTGATCAAGAGAAAAAAGATGGTTCCACACCACCACAAAAGAAACAAAAGAAGGTAATGAGAGGAAATGTGGACATAAGTCCCATGCTACTAAGGGGTGTAGGTGGTGGGGGTATCTTGAAGTACTTGCAACATGAAGTCCCCATCCCTAATATAGTGCACTTTAAGATTGAGAAGGCAGAGGAGCAAAGAGAACAGATGCATAGTGTGAGAAGAGAGCCACCTTTTCCACTAGATGATACATCGGACTTGTCTGATGATGTAGTTAATGATGTTTCTACTCACTCTATGGAGATATTAGTGGAAAACACAAAGATGACCCCTCATGGTACTCCCCTAGTTCAAAAGGAAGTCCATCAGGAGGAGGTTGAAATGGAAGAAATACAAGAAGATAACCCTGAGGTGATAGCTCAACAAATTGGATTAATAGACCTAGTTGATCAAGTCACCGGCCTTGCAGTAATAGACCTGGCTTATCAAGGTGATGAGGATCAAGGGAAAGGCAAAGATGCACCTCTAGAGCAAGAGAAAGTAGAAGTCAATGTACATAAGGAGGGTGATAAAGAGATGCCTGATAAGAGTGATAATCAGACTAATGAGCCAGCACCTGAAAGAGGAACAAATGAAAAAGAAATGGATAAAGCCTAGGACCTTGGAGAAAGAGACAAATCAAAAGATAGAGAACAGAGTCTCCAACAAGGTGATGATCAGTGAAAGGAAACAGAGAATGTGAACAGGAATGGTCAGGGTGATCACCAGGATAAAACACATCAAAATATCCAAGATCCCTGTGAGGATCAAGTGCAATAGAATATACAGGACCAAAATGTAAATGCATCACCAGAAGCTCCTGCACAACAAGAGATCCCTCAGGAGAAAATGCATGAGGATGAACAAAGAAAAGAAATGTCTCCACCTAGGGTTGAGCAGAATGTAGAATCTCAGGATGTTCACATTAAGAAAACTGACCAACAAGGACCCACTGGTGATATACCACATTGGTTGCAGCATAAAATAAACCCACCCCATGACATTGATGTGCCTGAGTTTGACATTTCCGCATTGTTTTCAACAGAAATGATTGAGCCTAAAAGGAAGGCTAGACCGACATCCGCCATCAGGAGAGATCCTACAACAGGTAGGAGGACAGCTTAGGTAGCTTTGCCAATAGCAGACAAGGAAAAAGGAGAAATAAGCATAGATGAATTTCAAATAACTAATGTTGATCTAGGCTTTGCTACTGAGGAGAAGGAAGGCCAAGAGGCCAAAGATAATATTGACTCCTTGATGAAAAGTGTGAAAAAGGAGAAGGATAAGAATAAAATGCACAAGAAGCATATTGCTCAATTGCATACATTTATAAAAGGACTAATTGACCCTAACCACATGCCAGTAGACACAGCCATCGCCTTAACCATCATATCTCAAGATAAGGTAACAAGGCTAGACATCATGAAGCATAAGGCTCATGTGGTAGACAATTGGATTATTCTTTTCATGTATGAAGTAGAGAAGGTGATAAGAAGCTCCCTTTCCAATTGGAACATGCTCAGCACATTAAGGAGAAAAGTAGATAAAGTTCAAAAGGAGGTTGCTCAGAGATCCATCAAAGTAGACAAACATCTAGATGAGGCACATATGCATGAAGGTGCTCATGTATAATCAGGTATTTGATAACAATACAACACAATTATTAGGCACATAGTATGAAGATACCAGGTTTGAGAGTGATATGCTGAAAATATGTAATGCCAATCTTAGGGATATCAGTGTTAAGTTACATCATCTTACATCTAAGGAAGCAAATATTTTGGAAGCTCTAGAAGGTAATGTGGAAGGAAAGATAGAAAATCAAAATGATGATTTTGCAATTGGAGCCTTCCAAAGTAATTTTAAATAGGCTGCAAATGACCCTCTTCATCATATGATAGAGGATATAGTTAACAAGTCTATGAGGATGAAGGCCAAGGTAGAAAGATATAATGAGATGTTAAACAATAGAAAGAGCAAATGGACTACTCTGCAGACACAATTCCATCCCCAAAAGCATGTTGTAGTAAAATCTAAAGTACAATATGGGGGAGAGATTGAAAGAATAATGTAGGCATATGAGCCCATCAGGGAAAGTATCATCATACATGTACGGGATGATCTTCATACAAATGAACAACATGAACAAGATGAAGAAGAGGAAGAAAATGAAGAAGAAGAGTGAGTAAGGATGCATGATGACAGGGTCACATGCATAATAAGACAAAGAAGTGATCAAGTCCCACCAAATGGTTGTCAGCTGGCAACCTATGCCATGTTTAATATCAGTTGACCAAGTCAAAGAGTATGTGAAACGTTGATTTAGCTAGACAAATCTTGATCATTGGATCATTGTAACCATCTCCTCTCTTTGTCCTATAAAAGGAGATGGAGTGCACATTGTATCATTATTTGAAACTTAATTGAAGTTAGATTGTTGAAGTTCTCAGGACTAATTTCAAAGCTGATTGTAGATGTACATGTCTTTTGCATACTTAATGAAAGTGAAGATCTAAATTACATACAATCGTATACTTCGAGTAATCTATAGATGAATTCTTGGCTTGTGATTTGATTTGCTACTTCCCTTGGAGTGCAATTCATGTTGTACATGTTGTCTTCATCTCTTTTCCATCAAAGTTTGCATCAACCATACTTACTTGTGGAACACCCTGGTGAACCTATGGTTTGATTTTCTTCCTTTCATGATAGTATCTAGAGTGTATGTGGACCAATAGTTGAAGATTCATTCAATTTAGTAATGTTAGAAAACATTTCACATAATTTTCTTAATTTCATTCAAATCACCCTCACAATTGCAAATACACAGATAATCCTAAGTAAATACATGGAAATATGCAGATATCCCAAAGGAAATTGAATAACCTTAGCATATTTGAGTTAATCTGCATGTATAATTGAAAATCTCATGCAAATACATATAAATGTTAACAGTAATCATGCAAATATCTACTTGAAGGTACATTATTTAGATAAATTTGTAGTGCAAAAGTGAAAATTGATTCAATGACAGTTGATGTTTAGAAGAATTGATCAAACTTAGAAAATATCATCATCATCTGTTGAATGCAATAGAAATAACCTTGTTTGTGAAGTAATTTATAGATAGCAGGTGTAGGCCAGATGTACAGACATCAATTCTTGATAGCAGAATAACAAAGTAAGACCCCTTGGATGGAAAACAACATATCACATCAACCTCTGAGTAACATCAGATGATCATGACCTGATCATCGGAGACTTGGAGTCATCAATTTATCCTAAATTGATCATACTTTTCAAGATATAAAAGTTTGTTATGTGAACTTTTATTCATGTTGTTGTAACTAACATCATAACCAACAAAACCCATCTATCTAAATCATGTGTGATTTAGGACCCTTTGTGTAGAACAAATAAATTGTGTGGGTTCTAAATGATTTAATTGACTTCCTAGCATGCATAAAGATATTTCTTGTGTGTTTTATGTGTGGGGTGAACTAATTACTCTTTAGAAATGTTTATAATTCATTTAAAAACGTAAGGGGTCATATGGAATTGAAAAGGTAATCTTTTAGGTGTCAAAAAAGGTCCTTTCTTATTATAATCATGGAGAAAATAACCATGGGGCGGGGTGTGTGTGTGTGTATTAGAATTAAATTTGACTTATTAAAAAGGTAATTTTTTATTTGTAGGGAAAGTTTTAGGTGATAATATTTGAGTTGAGAAATTATATTTCATCTTGTTACCTTTTTTAGTGTGAATGAAAAAAGGGTTAATATTGGAAAAAGGTTAGGGTAAAAAGAGTTGCTTTATTCTTAGAAAAAGGATTCATTCTTATTATGCATATTTTGGATTGGGAGAGATAGCGGAGAATTTTATTGAAACCCTTAAATTGTTCTCGAGCATTATAAGTGATTTTTTGTGGAGGAAGATATTTTCATTTGGAATCTTGGAATTCTTTAAGGAGTGCTTTCATAAAGTGTTGTACAATCTTTAAACCCATTATGATTGAAACTTTAAAAGAAGAGGTATTTTCCTTTGTATGATTAACAAGTTATTTTTATGGTTTTAGAATGATAGGAATGTGTTATCATTCTATGCCTTAAAAATTGGATCTTTATGTGTTTCCAATAGTTCTATTGAAAAAGTTTGAGAAAATCCACTGATGAAGTCAAGGTGTGTTTTATAAACTTTCATGAAAATATAAAAATGATTAAATTTGAATTATAAAATTATTAGGAAGGGTATATTTTGTGAGTAACTCCCAATTAGATGGGGAATGGAAAACCTATTATTAGTTTGTGCTCCCTATATCTTTCCTAAGAGCCATTTTTAAAAATTAGTAATCTTAGTTGTGTAGGATTAATAGGTCAAGTAGAAGGCTTGGGGTATATGGAAATCATTGCAAATGATTTCTATCTTTGAAGTTAGGAGTAAGAAGAAATGAAGGTTTGGGAGAGATATGATGGCATGGTGGTCTTTGTGAAATCCTTACGAAGAATACTTTATTCTTATCTTCATAACATCCATTCATGGGTGTAGAGCATTTTGAGATGTCTTTGTGAATCTTCCTATTACCCATCTTGGAATTTGAAAGCCAAGATAGATGAAACTCTAATGTCCTATCCTAATCATTTTAGCCTTTTGAATTTGGGTCTTGTCAAGATCCTTATTATTTTGGAAACCATGTATGTTATGTGTATGTGCATGTTGCCAAACCAAGTGTTATCATTGTGCTTGATATCTAGGTTACCTACCTCCTAAGCAAGGTCAGAGTGGATTATTTGGATTCAAAATAGGTGTGTGGTAGACTTTCCACAAATTTTTTTATGAATTTATATCCATGGAGATCACATTAGATCCATATAGATTTCATCGTATCTTGAGAAGTTCCTAATTCCACTTCTTAATTTGTTGCATTCCATCATCATTAAGAAAATATGTAAATTAAGTATAATTGTTACTTTAGTGAGAAGATGGACTTCAAACATATCAGTCCACATGTTCTATGCATTTGTATGTTAATTTGTAATATTATTGATGTTTAGTGTTTTAAACAAAAATAAACATTGAAACAAGTATATTCATTATAGTGAAAATGTGAATTTCCATGCAAAATGAAAAACTTTGTATTATTTTTAATATTTTATATCTTGAATGTGTAGTTGGGCCCATGTAGAATTAATTGGTATAATGCATTAAATTCTAGGTTGAAATTGTTAAAATTTATGACAAATTGCATTCTAAAAGCCTCTTTTATTGTAGTGTTGAAACACATTTCCTATTGATGCATTAGAGCTTGTAGAAGTTTTTTGCTTTCTTGAATCTTAGTGAAATTGGTTTCCTTATTTAGTATGGTTATAGGTAAAAATTTTCCCTTGCCTTAGACTTTTTAATAAATTTTAGTATTTTTTCAGACTTTTTTTGCAATAGTTTGTTCATTGGTTCCTATAATAGGAATTCACTAGGGTGAACTATAGTTTGCTAATGACTTTTTGCAAAAAATAAATGTTACTTGTAGGGGAGAGTGCTAAAATTTAGAGTGTTTATGTTGATTTTTTGAGAAAAAATAGAAAATGAAACATATTTCCAAGGATCCATTATATTTGATTCTATATCTTAAAATTATCAAACTATAGTATTGATATAATTTAATCTCATTTTTATTCCTTTATAAGAAAGAACGTGATTATGTGAGCTAAATGAACTAGAGAATTTCCCTAGTGTCACTTTTCTTGAGAAATTGAAATTGAAACAAAAGATAGATGTGATCTCTTTCATTTTTTATGTATGCTCTTGTAATTGAATGAACTAATCATGTTACTTAATCCATATGCATTTTCTTTAAGCTTGAACTAAAAAATTGGTAAACGAACAATCCTTTTATTTTCACTTTAGTTCTTACTTTTGTATTACTATATGATGAATATGAGTACCTTATCACTAGTACAGGGTGAGACCTTATCTCCCTTATTTGGTGTTGTTGGTTTAGCTTGAAATGTGTCACTAATCCTTCTTGAACCTCTCATGATGACTTTTCTCATGCATGGTATAAATCTTTTGCTAGTGCATTGTGTAATTTTGAAGTGTGTTACATTAGAATGTGTGCTACCCTCAAGTGGATTGAGGTGATTATCTCTTTCCACCTATCTACATTGTTGTTGTGAGAAATTTAATCCCTAAGTGTTAGCATGCATTGTGCACTTATTTTTTGTAAATGTTAATGTGAAAATTTGTTGGCCTTATTGTCACCCATTTTGTCCTTAGTATTTTTTGGGCATTATAGCATGTCTTGTTATGATTCTCTATCTAGTCATGGTAATGAGTCTCTATAGAACTTTTCACTACTATAAAACACAACATAGGAATATTAGTGGTAATATATTCCCTAACTTCAATTGGTTGTATCCATAAGATGCAAGGAGTTAAAGGAAAGAAAAAAGTATGTGAAAAGTGAGTGTAATATATAGATAAGAATGTAAGAATATGGATTATGTAAAGAAATAAAAATAATGAATACATCATGTCATAAGCATGTGTAACATCTATCATGATAAAGTTTGATAAGCATATATGGGATGGAAATAGGGTCTAAATGGTAATAATACCCATAATATAGGCAATATGAAGTGGTGATGTGAACCTTAATAACAAAAGCACCCATGTAAGTTCATAGAGCACTAGAGTGACATATACCTCCAATTTGGCATTCAAGAGAATGAGAACACAATGGTTTAGGTAATGTAATAAATCCCTAGAGTGGGTATAGTATGGATAAGGAAATATGTGGAGGAAGGCATGATGCCCTTAGTGTCTAAGGAACATATGGTAAAAATATGGCTATGGAAGCTTAGGAAGTCAGAATGGGGGAAGGAGTGATGTCCCCCAAATTTAATAATGAAACTATGATAATGATATTTGCATACCTTATCACACATTTGTCACCATTTTAGCCCCATTAGCCTTGTGTGTGTTTTGTTGCATTTTCATCCCTTTTCCCTAGCCATGTCATTTCTAATTTCCCATGTTACGTTACCCTCTTTTCATGTGACCTAAGTGGTTATTTTAATTTAATTATTAGTCATGCCCCATGTACTAACCTTTCCCTTTGTGTCTTCTAGGGTTTTAACCCCTTTTCACATGTGTTCCCCCTTAGTTTATCACTCCTAGTTAAAATTCCCATGTGAACCCCACCTTTCCCATTTTCAAAGCATAGTTATATGGTCAAATTCTTACACCAAAACAATTGGTTCTAAGTGTACACTTGTATACTTGAGCTTTTGTGAAAATTTACACTTGAACCCTATTGGACAACAATGCCTCTATTATTAATCCCAAGGTGGTGGGCTTGGATTTTTGAGATCTCAAGGAATACTTTGAGAGGAACACAATTTAATTCTATACCTACCAATTACCAATGAGGCTCTATTAAGTTTTCTCTAAAAAATATAAATAGGTTCAATCCTTACCTCATTTTAACATAGAAAAAGTAATTTATGGTGAAGGTTGTCAAGGATTTCCAATTTTAGTAAGAGTGCAATAATTCCTAATAATTTTAAAAAACTTCATGTGTAATTTATCTTAATCCTATAGTGATATAATATCAAATCATGCTCAAGTAATTCACCTAGCAAGGTTTTTTGCAATTAGGTCTTGAATTTAAATCATAGTTTTCTATAGTAGTCAAGATTTATCAAAAGGGTTTTATTTGTAGATAGCTATATTTTTCTAAATAATTGTAGGGATTTCCAATCCATCCATCCTACCACTCTTCCATGCCCTTACCCATCCATTTACACCTCATGTAGATTAGTTTTTCCACCCTAACCCATCTCCCCTAGGCTAGTTTACATCTTTTTAAGGTTAGTGAGCTTATATCTAAGGGTTTTCATTCCAATTATTAGTTTTAGCCCTACTTATTTATAAAAATAGTCCATCACACCATCCTCTTCAATCTATTTTCAATCACCAAGTGTCCATTTTCCCATTTAGCCATGGTACTCATTGTCCCTTTGTGAGTGAACACCATTTTTACCACCTTATAAAGAACCCTAGTCAAACCCCAAGCTAATACCCATTAAAAATAATTTATATTATTTTTTCCACAACCCATACCAATCCTTCAATAACTCCATAAATTATTTTGTAAAATGTTAGTTTTTTATCCAAACCCTTTCTCCCACCATCAATTATTTACATGGTTTCCAAGAACCCTAGACATAGGGTTTAAAGATTTAATGGTTTAAAGAGTGTTTTAGATTTAGTTTTCATTTAGATTATCCTGTTCATGCCTATTCATCATGTGGATCCATTTTTGAATACCAAAAAGGGGGTTGACTAAGGAAGACCCCCTCTAACCCTTATTTTTGTAGGTTTCCCTATCATAAAACATCATTTTGTAGGTTATCTTTAAAGACAGGTGTAAAATTTCATTACTACAATCATCTCAATATCACTGGGCCATAGAGAGATTTATATATCTATAAAATTTTCCATCTCAAGTGCTACCAGTCATTGGCCATCCATAGGTTACAAGGCTTCCATCTTGGTCACCCTATTGGCTGCCACTTCCTCCTTGGCCACCTAGTTGGCCACCTTTTTAGCTACCACTAGCTAAAATTGGCCTATTTCATCTCAGAATCTCACAAAATCAACATCAAACCTTCCTCAATTAATTTCTAGGCCGTTCATCCTTAGAAATCACACTTTTATTGGATATAAGTGCATTAATTCATCATTTTATGTTAAAATGTTACACATTAGGTTTTGTATAATTTCCTAGGCCTAATCTATAGGTACAAGTCCATGAGGTTTTGGACCCATTCATTGTAGTTTCCTCTATTAACCCTTTTGATCATATGTTCAAATCTTGCAAAAATTAGGTGATATTGATCCATCACATCATGCTTACATTTTATTTAAGTAACCATCAACTTGATTACTACTGATAAGTTGTTATCTATTCACTATTGACAAGAAAAAAAACTTGATAGATTCACCAGACCATAGAGTAGATTAGAACCTAGAAATCTTAGGAGAAGATAGTGCACTAGTGCAAGGCTACCCTAGGGTCACAAGGCCTCCATCCTAGCTTCCCACCTATTTGCTATATGCTAAAAATAGTTCAAATTTCAACAATAGAAACATAATATAATTTGAAACACTTTCTAGAACTAGCCCGAGTCAGTCCAAGTGTATCTAGACCCCTTTATTCACTATTTTCCATCACATAGATTAGCATTTTAATGGTCAAATTTTGATTTTTCATGCATCATTCAATTTAGTCACCATTTGATCACACCTAGCTTGTCCCAGCTAAATTTCAAGTGGCTATAATAAGAGTTTGGCTGGTTGAAGACAGCATTAGGTTTCACTTAGTTGTATTGCATTAGTATTTCCTTAACATAGATTTAATTTGTATTACACTACTCATTATACACAAAACCACTTAAAATATTTTATTTAATCAAAGAAAAGTTTATCTTTTACAAGGTTACAATAACCAAAAAGGTGCAAAGTATAGAGAGGGGAAGGTATAATGCTTCCCAATGTAAGGATGACTCTAAAAGTATGATATGGCCATGTAGAATCAAAATGTGAGCTCTAGGAGCATTATATACCAAGATAGGCTCAATAAGTAACACTATTAGCGTGGTGTAGCAAAGTAAGATCCAAATAAGGATGGTATAGCAATGTAAGCTCAATATGTAATGGTCAAAGACTAAGGAATAAACATGGGTAGAAACATTAAATGACAAGTAAGAAGCTAACATAAAGAATCAAAAATGATAAAGGGGAAAATCCATAAATTGTAGACACCTAAAATTGTCCATGTCTTACAACATCACCTTGTCGACACATTAAGTAAGACATTTTGTGACATTTTGTTCTAGATCCCTTTTATTAGCCAATTAATTAAATAAAATCTTATTTATTTAATTAATTTCCCATTCCTAATCTCATTTATCCCACTAGCCAATTAATTAAATAAATCCTATTTATTTAATTAATTTCCCACCTTTGGGGTGGGGGCCCTGGCTCGATTGGCTAAAAATTCTGTTGTGATAAAGAAGGTCACGAGGTCCAGTCTCCCCCCCGTCCCTATGGTACCAGAGGGCGTGTCATGCTAGTGCTACCGGTCACGTTAAAAAAGTTTACCAGGCACACTGCAGTTTATAGAGGGGTTACCCGATTCCTGCAATCTAGAAAAATAATATATATAAATTAATTTCCCACCTTTCCTCTAATTTAAATAAAATATATATTTATTTAAATTAGCCCTCTCCCATTTTCCAACTAATTTAAATAAAATATTTGAATTAGTCCTCACCTTTCACCACAATCCAACACATGTCCCATACTACATTTTTTATTTAATACCCTTCACATGTCCCACTAATTTAAATAAAACATTATTTAAATCAGGTCAGCCCTACACTTGTCACATGACTACAACTCCTGTGGAGTGGGAAACACTATTCAGTCTCAATCATCCACATCATTCAAATTAACTTTCAATCATATCCATCATTTCAAATCACTCATCTCCTATAAATCAATCCTCACCCAAGCCATTTGGGGGATCCATCTTTCAAGTAACATGATGTCAAATTTCCTCTAGAATCATCCATCATTCATTCCATTGTTATGTTATTTAAATAGTGAGAAATCAACATTCATCCTTCAATATTTTGCATTCCTATGCAAGATTGAGAAGAGAAATGGAGGAGAGCCAAGCTTAGCATAGAGATTTAGTTTTGGTTTGCTTTGTCATTTGAATTTCTATGTCTATCTTATATCTTGTACTCCATTGTTTTGTTAGGGTTTAATGATTGTTGTTTGTGATTCATAGCTCTAATTTTTCCCCTAATACATTTGGTGAACTTGATGTGAATCTAACATTTTTATCAATTTTGGGAACTCAACTTTTGCAGGTGGCTTCTTGGCTTGCAACAGACCTCGCCATTGAGTCTGGGAGGCCTTGCAGGTGAAAAACAACATAAAATTTGCCCTATTTCACTCATAGGAATTTTTTGCAATTTTTTGAATTTTTTTATTTACCAGTCTGTATAGTATGGATCCCTACCACACGAATGGGTTTACTAGTCTCTACAATGTTCATTGGTTGTGATTGCAGGTTTTTTTTATGGGTTTAATGATTTGTTGTTGGAGGTTTTATGGTTATTACAGATTGACTGCTGAAAAATCTTGAGTTGTTGCTCCTAAAATCCCTAACCCTAACCCTTTGTCTAGGATCGCCACCTTCCTTTTCATCCATCGAAACACCCTTCCACTTAGTCTAACCCTCTGTCGCCTACAAAACTCCTTAGTTTCCACTCACAGACCAGGGTCGCCACCTATTAAAACCCTAACGCCCGCCGCTGCTTCAAACCTTCCATCGATCATCCTTAGATCTTCCTCCACCACCCTTTGGAAACCTTATCTGCCATTGTCGACCTCCGCACATGCTCAAAATTCCTTACATGTTGACTAGACTATCTCAAACTATCGACCAAAGTTTTTTCCATCACCACCATTGGTGGTGACCAGCTCCCATCCACTGCTCTCAAACTCCAATCGCTGCCTGCAAAGCCCTCGTGCCCATCTTCCATCTCTGGTCAGGATTTAAGCCTGTCTCTATCATGGTCAAGCTTTAAGCCTACGATGATCGACTTCAAAGCTCGACTCCCTAGTCTTGTAGCTCGCGGTCACATTTGTGACTAGTAGGGAAGGTGGGGGCTAACGACCCCCTCTTGCCTTTTATTTTTTTCTTTTTCACAGCCCTTGGTCATATGACCGACCAAGGGCTTTGCCTAAACCAACCTGCCAAACACTAACCGCGAGTCCCATTTGGAGCACATGTGACCAGTTTCAATCTGATAGCTAGTGGTTAGGCCTGACAACCAGACTTGACCTTTGACTCCTCATGCCCTAAAGAAGCATTTTTTTCTTTTCTTCATAACTTGGTCAAAACAAGTTAAAATTTCACGAAACAAGCAGCGTCAGGAAGCTTGTTCGAATAGCTACACTATGGTGAAGGAATTTTAAGGTGATTGTGTCATTTTCAGTAAGTTTTTCCCAGTTAAAGTTAGCCTTTATTTGCAACTTCAAATGCACATAACTTGAGCAAATTTTATTAGATTTTCATGAATTTTTTTTAAACGGCATAGAATCTCATGAAATTTCTGATGATACTATTCATTCTACTATAACTAATCATTTTTATTATTTTTTTCTCATATTTCCATTTTCCATCATAACACATTTATTTGCAAGTTTCTTCTCTTCTTGTTTTGATCGCTTTCAAGTGATCTCAAGGAGCTATAGCACCATGTACATCAGTCCCAATAGCAGATTTGGAAGAAATTTTTTTTAGGTGTATTCATTCTATTCTCTCATCTTTGATTTTATCAAATCATCTTGCTTGTCTTCACAGTTCAATTTGGGCATAAAAACAAACATCTTGTTTGCCTTCACATTTAGATTTGGGCTTTAAAATAGACTATTGTCTTCATTCACACATTCAAATTGGGATTAAAACGAACTATTGTCTTCCTTCACATATTTTGGTTTTGGATTAAAAAGAACAAGTGCTTGCATCATTTGGTGAATTTTAGTGAGATTAAAGGTGTGTATGTTCTTCTCATGTGCTTCGTGTGATCTTGAGAATAAAAAACACCTTTCGTCCATTCACTTTCACAACACACATTTCATTTCTAAGGGGAGAATATACATTGCGAGTGTGAATCTAGTGTGCATGTGTATGCTCTCTCCTCGCACCACAAGGTGATCTTGGAGATCAAAAGAACCTACTAGATTTTCTTTTGTCACCCTTCCTAAGAGACCTGCTTGGAGACACACCACTGCAAGGGATGACCTCAACTCTAGCATTTCGGTGGAGTCTAAATAGCGAGGTGTGAATCGAAAGACACCCTCTTGGAAGCTGAAATATTGTCATTCAGACTAAGCCCCCAAGAACTTTATACATTGGGGAAGTGAAGGTGAAGGTTGGGTTACCCCTTTCTCCCGGCTGTTTGGCATTATTTCACTTTCATTTGACAGAATTGGGCCCCCCGTAGGTTGAGTATATTGGGGACGTCCTTAGTAAAACTTGTGTATCTTAGAGTAAGACCTATTTGGCCACACCCACTTGACTAATCTTAGGATTGTTGATGTGTCTTCAAGTGCTTTCTTAATCACAACATTCAATTTCAAAGTCAAACTTGCTTATATGTCTTATGTGTGTGATTCATGTGTGTACATTTGAAATCATTTGTTTGAAAATTACCAAAAATCAAGCTATCAACACAAACACATAAACACATCATTCCAAACATTCTTGTCATCACATTCATCCTTATCACTTCATCCTAATCAAAACCCTAATCATCCTTGTCATTCACCTCTTTCATCCACCTCATCCTAATCATACCCTAATCTATCCTAATCACTCCACATCATTATCCTAGTCCTAACCAATCACTAGTCAAAATGGTCCTGATCCTTAACAAGCATAATTCAAATCCTAGACCCAAACTTATACTTCGATGGGACCCTCCTCCTACTTCCAATGATGAATAGAATCATGTTGCATACCTTGAGGAACAAGACAAAATGCAAACACTTAAACACATGTTTGACACCATGCCAACACTAGAAAACAAGATCCTAACACCACAACTAGAAGACCTCATCCAAACACATCACCAAATACCACAACCCTTAGACCAACAAACCATACAATGATTACATGCCATCATCCAACCACTTCAACAAAGACAATCACCTCAAATACAACAACTCCTAGCACAAGCCCAACAATTCATAGCCACCATACCACCTCCCACTCAACCTCAATATCAATAAATCCCACCTCATTCCTATGTGTCACCTCTATCATCATACCACCCTAGTCTATCCACCTATCATGTCAATCCTACATCAACCTATAAATTCATTCCACAATATGAACATGCGAGCCTAAGTTACCCCTTGAAACAAGATCAAGTGTATTCAAGCCCTCATTCTACCTTTGATAAGGGGAACATCACTCTAGCTTGTGGGACCTATAGGTATATTCTACCACCATCTAATCAAATGCCTATCCTAAAGCCTACTAGTCCTATATCAACACCACCATATTCTCCAAGTCCTAATCCATTGGTCCCTCCACCTTCTAATCCATCAAATCCTTCATTACCCCCACCATCATCTAATCCTCCATCAACTCCATGCCCTAAATTCAAACATTACAAAAGTAAACCTATGGAGTTATCCAAATCCACCCATCCATTACATCATTCATCTATCCATACACCTATAAAGGATGTGATCCAAGGGCTACTAGCAAGGATTCAACTATGTCACCAAATTCCTATCCTTAAGCCTATAAAAGAGTCTTCCAACACCATGTATATTTCTATAACCCCACCATATAGTCCACAACCCCTTAAGCCTATTGAAGAGTCTCCCCCAATGAGTCTGCGTCAAGACCCATCATACCCTCATGTTGTTGACCATCTAGAACATATTGAGCATTTCCAAGAGTCACCTGCATCCAATTCCATTTAATAAAGTCAAGAACCATGTCAAGAGTTTAGCTCTAAGCATGTGAAAAGATCAAGCCTTCATTCTAATCATGATCAAATCCCTTTTATTCAACTCATTCATAACCTATATCTTTTCCATGATCAAGATGTTATCCATGATGAAGAACCTATCCATGAGCAACTTGATCCTATCCATAACCCCACAACTATCCATGAAAGTCTTGTTGACCTACTTGAGCACTCACCCTGCTTCATGGCCTTCCTTCAAAGTGAAGAAACCTCTCCTTCAATCCGTGATCCAACAACATCCACCTCCCTTTATGAGACACTTGGCTCCCAAGAAAACATAGATGATCAAACCAATACCTTGGATCTTAGTGAGAATAATGATAATCAAGATCCTAATGATCCTTCCTCATCCACTATTGATCTCATTTCAAATCTATCATATCCCCTTGGTCTTACCACCTTCATCCATGAGTGTTCTTCCATAGGAAAGAAACAACCATCATCCACTTTGCCCTCTCCATCCAATAATAAGCTTATGTCTAGTGTTCAAAACACCCATAATCCCATTGTCCATCATATACTCCAGAAAATTAACTATCAAGGCAAAGGCTTAGGCCTTCATGAACAAGGTATTTTAGAGCCTATCCATGTCAAATTCCCTCCACGCTCATATGGCCTTGGATATACACCCCAAGGAAAACAATCTCAAGATGTTGGTAATTCCTCCATTCCCCCTAAGTCCACTTTCCATCACAAATCCTATCATACTCCTAAAACATATGTTGCCATCCCTCCTCCATCATCCTACAAGTGTCAAAAGCATGTGACCATACACCTTCCACCATCTAATTTACCTCCACTACTTCCAACTCTTAATATTCCTCCATCCACTTTACCTCTACTAATTCCAACTCCTAAAGTCCCTCCATCCACTTTACCTCCACTTCTCTCAATGTCTAATATCACTATCATCCAATCCCTTATCCATTTATCCAAAA
Source organism: Cunninghamia lanceolata (assembly GCA_027924645.1). Taxonomy (NCBI): domain Eukaryota; kingdom Viridiplantae; phylum Streptophyta; class Pinopsida; order Cupressales; family Cupressaceae; genus Cunninghamia; species Cunninghamia lanceolata. The sequence continues at coordinate 11,387,809 of BSBN01000887.1, forward strand.
ATTCCCTTTTAATCCTTCCATCCAAAAATCCTCTAAAATCCTAATCATGATCAACAAATGTACACATCGTCTAAGCAAGAAGATTCCACCAAACCCATGGGATTTAAAAATAAAAATTTGGATACCTCTACCTATAAAGTGAAAAATCATAAAGATCCTAATGCCTTAGGGCACAAATGCAAAGAGTCAAAGAAAAGTACACTTAAAAAGCTATCCAAGCCCATACCTCCAAAAGAGAAGGCCAAAAATAAAATGTTTTGGGTTCCTAAGAAAAAATAAGTCAAGTCAAATGAAGCGTCCACATCCCAAAAATCTCATTCCATTCAAAAATCTCAAATTCTTTCATCCCACAAGCAAAACAAAAATCATAAAAATCCCAAGTCTATGTTGGTACCTAGATCACTAAATCAACCATCCCCTAAACAAACATGTCCATTGCTTCCTACCTCTCCTCCAAATCAAATGCTTCAATGTTTATCATGGTGTGTGCAATCTTGGTCTTGGTTCCTTTCCATTTCACAACATTCCCACATATCTCCATCTCCCCATCATTCATCCACTATCCTACATATCTTCCACACCACCTTCCTATGGTCCATCCTTTTGGATAAGCCTTAAATCATCCATCCTTTTGCATAAGTCCTACATAATCCACATAATAATCCATTATCTCCTATCCTTCCTTGATTAAACCTTTCACATCACTCAATCAATCAATTCAAACCAATTCATCCAATCCAATCATCAATTCAATTCATCCAATCCAGTCATCAACTCAATTCATCAAACCACTCAATCAATCCATTCAATCAAATTAATCCTCATCAAATCAAATCACTCCAAATCAATCAATTCATTCCAAATCAAATCAATCCAATCAATTCATCCACAATCAACTCAATTCTTCAAATCAATTCATCAAATCAATTATTCAAATCAATCCTAACCAATCAAACTCAATCAAATCAATTCTTACAATCAATTCATCAATCATAATTCTAATCAATCAATTGATCAAGTCGATCAAATCATTCAAACCGAATCAATTCATCAAATCAAATCAATCAAGTCAAATCACCTAATTCTTACAATCAATCAAATAATTCCATCAAATCAAATCAAATCAATCCAATCATCAAGTCAAATCAATCATCAAATCATCCAATCAAATCACATCAATTCTTCAAATCAATCACATCAATTCTTCAAATCCAATCATAAAATCAATCTAACTTTTCAAATCAAATCTTCAAATCACATTCCTCAAATCATTCCAATCAAATCAATTCTTCCAATCAATTCTCAAATCATCAATTCAATTCTTCAAATCTCTCAAGTCAATCCAAATTCTTCATATCAATTCTTCCAATCAATTCTCAAATCATTCATCAAATCAACCCAGTTCTTCAAATCCAATCATCAAATCAATTCAATTCAATCCACATCAATTCTCAAATCATCACTCAAATCAATTCAATCTAATCATCAACTCCAATCAATCTACCAATTCTTCAAATTAAATTCAATCCATCAAATCATCAAAAATCTAATCCAATAAAATCAAATACAAGTCATCATTAATCCATACCGATCAAGTCAATCAATCTTGTCAAATTATCTAATTACATCAATGGTCTTGATCCTAGCCTTGACGTAAACCAAATCAATTAATCAATCAATCATTAATCAAATCTTGGTGTTGATTCGCATGGCCAACAACACTAGTGTCAATCAATCAAACAATTGTCTTCTACATGATGTTGCATTGTTGAAATTAGACTAGGCATCTTATACGACATGTTTCATTTCCTGAAACCAGACCCCACTACTATAGTCAATCAATCAATTAATCATTGGTTTACAGCTTGACCGGGGCAATATCTTGTTTGTTTTTGGTATTATTTGTACATGCTTGTTTGCTTTCTTGCATGTGTTATCTTTTTATCTTGCATTGTATCACAATTCAAATCATTCTTGCTAATATTTATATCTTGTGTATGTTGGAATAGCTTTTTGCATTAACCTTTGCATCTAAGGTCACATCATACCTCTATTGCATTAGGACTTCAATGCTCTAAGTTTTCTTCCTCATACGTCTAGACAAGGTTGTATTATGTTGGGTGCACAAGACATATCATCACCTTGGTCCTTATACCTTGGTGCATAACGTCTAGTGCTATATCAAACTTCCTGGTTGCTCACCTTCATTGCAACATAACTTATCATTCATTTCTTCTATCCATTTCTTGTATCTTTCTTCCTTGACCAATCCCTTTCATTTTTTGAGAGACTACCTATGTTTGTCTAACCCACCTATCCTTTCAAGGGGGCATCATCATACCCTTACATCATCATCCCATTTCTTTTTCATGCCATAGATTATTTGAAATGATGTTAGTTCTCTTAGTCATAACATCATCTCAAAGAGGGGCAAAATGTAGACACCTAAAATTGTCCATGTCTTACAACATCACCTTGTCGATGTAATGCCCCACCATGCAACCCTAGAGAGTTAGGATAAACTATACAATAAAATGCAAAAAAAAAATTTAACAAGAAAAAAATAATGATCACTAGATATAATATCAACTAGTTACAACTAATTAACTACCTAACAAACTAACATATCTAGGGAAACATAACTGCATTACGAAAATTAAATATAGATCAATAAAATACATATTTGATCCATCAAATGTATCAAACTAACATTTTAGGTTACAACATCATATGAATATATCAACATTTTTGCAACCAAAATTACAAGTGTAGAATAGTTTATCTTACAAGAGGAATTACATAATTTCAATGATACAAAAGCTCTCTTTCAGGATACATCAATTACATAAGGATTTCTTTTGATACAAAATATCTAAATAGAAATAGTACAAATGTCCATCTTCAAATACAGGTGCAAAATTGGAATCCTAAGAGATACATCCATGAACCATGGCACCAAAAAAACCAATGGAATAATGCACATCCACTTGACCATGTGGAACCCTGAGGTCCACCCCCCCATGCTAGGAGATAACAATGAGGTTCCACAAAGACAACCATCAAGGAGACAATAGGCTAACAGATGCAAGGACTATACATGACTCCAATACAACAATGGCCAATATCACAAGCATCTCAACAACATTTCCAGAGGCAACCACACTAGGGAATGCTAGGTTGTACTAGGGGTGAGTGTCATCACATCATCCTAACATGGGTTACCCAGGCAGTCTCTAGCTAGACGTCGACCCCATCCATGGGTTACCCTGATAGTCTCTCGCTAGGTGCCAGCCCCCATCTATGGTTACCCTGACAGTCTCTTCCTAGACGCCAGCCCCATAGGGTGACACATGTAGAACCAACATTCCTTTTGTGAGGACAAGGAAGTTGATATTGCCATCTAGGCCTTCTCATCCCATCCTTAGCTTGAACGAGCACTATAGGCATGGGTGAGGAATCCAATTATATTAATTAATGTGAAAAATACCCAACCCCTAAATTTCTTATTAGGTTATCACTTGATTACAAAACTCCCAATGGGTTACCTTGGCTAGCCACTTTGGGCATCGGCCCCACATTGGAAACCACTCCCCCTTCACTACATCTAGATTCTCACAACCCATAACATAAACCAGTCATGAACTATCACATTTCTCATCATGATACATTTACAACAAAAAAATATACATTGTTTCACATCACATAGAGAAAAACATTACTCATCTTGCATAATTACATGAATTGGTACACTGCGAAAGGCATTATCCATCTTGCACAGGCATCACAACCACATGAATAGGTACACTGAGAAAGGCATTATCCATCATGAACATGTATCATTCCAACATGAATAAGAAACCATATTTCAAGAATACATTTCATTCAACTCACAAGATGCACACATAGCCAAGCTCCACACAATCACACCCTCCTAGGCCTCTAGAACACTAACCTCGACAACATGGCACCATTGCAACCAATCAACACAAATTCCACTCCCATTTGTAATTAAACTTGCAATCGACCAATTTTCTAAAAGGTAGTACTATAAATCAATTCTTAATAGCATTGATTACAAACCTTCTTCCAAAAAAACTATTATAAATAAGTCATAATAAAATAATATTAATTAAGTTCTTTGTCATTACTATATATATACATAATGATTCTTATTTAATCACGTTGGTCAAATACATAAAAAAAATACAATACAATTCTCAAACAATACTTTCCAAGCATTACTAGATAAGAACCAAAATTTTAAAGAAATCAGCTATCAAACAATATATGTTCTACCAAAAACTCATAATCCTTAAGATACATTCATAATCTATACATATTAATACAATTAAATCATTTAAAAAAATAATAATTTAATATTCCTATAAAAAGTATAATTTCATAATCTTTTAAAATGTATATCTTTTCTTAAAAGACAATATAGCAACAATAAGAATCAATTTAGAATAAAGAAAAATTCTCTTATGAACTTACAATAGTCTTAGTAGAAAAAGAGAAGATACTATATTTTCTAAAAGGAAAAGATTCAATCCTAACTTAAGAAGTTAATATACTAACACCTACACCTATAGGAGGTTCACGGAATATGCCGATAGAAAATTTAAAATAACATTTAATTGTATAATTAGCCATATAACAATATATTTATATATGCTTCAAAACTAGTAAAATATTAATGATGAAAACAAAGTTGAATCTATCTTCAGTTCCACGAAAGACTCAAATTTGGGAATTGAAGATCATTACCAATGCTGTTTTTGGTGAAAAGCCAACTTCTCCTATGGAAAGAAAAGGAATCTCAATGGGCTTTAGCTTGGCCACCATATGGTAATCCCATCTATTAATACTTCCACTTTGTCCTTTCTTTTGTGAATCCACATGTTAATTTATTATCAACTCCTATGATGATCCAAGCTACAATACAACAAATTCTATGGCACTTCCTAGGGCAATCTTTTATATGGGTGAGGGGGTGGAGAAGTGGATCCCATGGAGAAGAGAAGTGTGAGCAGCAGGTTTTGTATCATACTTGCATGGAAGTTTAGGGGAAAAGATAAGCATCAAAATTATCTTGTATCATGGAGTTGTGCACTTGTGGACTACTGCTCTTCAGATGTACTTTGATTTTGGTGTTAGTAAAATAGCATGCAAAGTTGAGGCTCCAAATAGAGATTTAAGAGCAATGGAATTACAAAGAAGGTGATAGTTATTACCTTTTTAAACACTGAACCAGATGTGATAGCCAGACATACCATTGTGTCTTTAAATCACAAAGTGAAATCTGTTGTTCAAAAAGACACCTCTTATGAGAGGAGAGCTCTAACCTGCCAGGAGATAGTATGAATATGATTTCTATGAAGCTTTAGTGATCTCAAATGACAACAGATGGGCGTGGAAAATTATATTCATTCTCTTACAAAAAGTGATGATATTTTTGTATATAATGGAGCTTTGCTCCCTCCAAATAGCATTCGCATTGCCTTTTGTCGACTTAGCAGGGAATATCAAAGATCTGAGCATTTATGTCCCTGAGAGATTCATATTATTCTATGGTCAGAGGTTTGTTTCCTATTTCTGTGTGTTAATGTAGAACCAGATGATTACGCAACATCGGCATTTGACAACATAAGACAGGAAGCAACATACAAGGTGCTAGAGACTCAAATTCTGAGATAGAGTGGTTACAAACCTACCCCGATAATCAGTCCACAGGCGGCCCTCACGAATTGAAGAGTGAGTGGAAAGTAGAGAGTGAAATGGGTTAACAGTTTTATGTGCGTAATGAAATTTAAGCAAATAGATTTTAGTTTTTATGCTAGAACAACAAAGAACTATTGCAAATGCCTCATTTTAAATAAAAGATTTCCTCCACGGCCTTGGATTGATTCCTTGGAGGTGATTCTTTTGTTTTCTGTTCGCAGTCTCATTCAACGTCAGTGTTTAGAATCTTGTCAAACACATCACTATTTCTTGACTTGATTTCTAGCGCACCCTTTAGGAAACCCAGCTATTGAGTTCTTGACACCGCCGGCCTTGTACTCCTCCATCTTCATCCACTTGGATTGACATGTCCCATATGCTTTTAAAATGCAAACGTCTCTAGTAAGGCTTAAACTCTGGACCTTTTAATTTCTTTTATGATGTTTGTGCAGGCAGACATCCCATTCAATTCGAGTATGAAGATAGCAGATTTAGAACTCGGGACCTTCATTGTCCATTCAGCTTATCAGGCTTCTACCCTTACAATGAATCTATTGCAAGAAACCAAAAAGTAAATATTGATAGATGACCACAAAAACAATAAACTAGCAATTGGACCAATTGATCCTCTGGGTAAACTGAAATGCTAAAGAGAACATGGAACTCGTGAACAAATAAAAAGGATTTCCTAATTGATCTAGCTCCCATTACATTTTAATAACCTAGCACGAATGTGGAACTGGTAACATAGTAAAGAACTATCCTTTATGCAGGCTACAGCAAAATGAGACTAGCAAAATTTTACCATCCCTAAGGCTGGAGCGATTCCTCCTATGATTATGATAAATTCCAGTGGTTCACTAAGCCTCCCACATTATGTGCATACCCCTTGCTAAAGAATTTCTCTATAGCCGAGCTTAGAGTTTCTGCGTCCTGATAAATGTGGATAAAAATCTGAGCCCTGAGCCTCACTACCTCAAAGAAAACAATAGGAAGATGGTGTTACACTGACATAGACTCTCTATTCCCAAGATAATAAACAGAGGGATTCAATTGCCTTGAACTACAAATTCTACCCACGGATAAAAAAATAAAACTAGGGTTAACCTATCAATTATCCCTCTCAGAACCCCCGTTCTAGAATCTCAACAAATTCAGGTCTAATTAGAATGCAGCAGAAAAGTAATGGACAAACTGATGGCAATCAAATGGAAACAATTTAGTAAACTTACATTTTTTCAATCCCCATAAACAAAATATCGTAAGAAGAAGAGTAGATTAGAGGCACCTTGGATTGGAAGATGTCGAAATAGAGTTTAGTGGACAAAACATGTTCCCTGCGCTTGGCTTCTTGGTTAGTAGAAGCCATTGCCGACTCTGGTATTGATCTGGAAAAATTTATCTTATTTAATTTGATTGCCAAAGCACGAGACCACTTCTGCAAAGGGAACCCTCATATCATTCATCCCTTCCAAAACCTTGTTCCACTGGTTTCTTCCCCCCCACAAATAGGAATGTGGATTCTTTTATTAAATGCCTATCCTATTATTAGTCGACTGCACTTATGCGTGCAATAGAGTTCTTTCCCCCAACAAACAGCTCAAATTATCTATTTTGAGAGAGAAAATCCTCTAGAAGATTCCTCTCATAAAGGCAATAAATTATTGCAGTAACACTATCTAAAAATCTGCTATATATATCATTTACAACGAGACTATAATCACTTTCTACTTTTATCTATTTTAGTTATATATATATATATTTTGCCACAACATTAAATTTAATTTTTTATTATTATTATTACTATTATCTTAATTTCTAATATGTTTTCCAAAAATTAAATTTACATAAAGGCATTTATATTTATTTAATTATCTAAAATACCTTCATAACCATTAATATTATTTTAGTTTAAAGCAACAATAACCAAACCAATGCCAAACAAAATAATCCAACTGCCTCACACACTACTAGATGACTATGTATGATCAAAAGACAAGACCACCACAACAATGCTTGTCTATCCTGACCAAACTGACAAAACTGACAGGGTGTATAACCAGATACTCATCCTTTTCAAGGATGATGGCTATGCGAGGGAACCATGTGTTATCTCCATTCAACAATTCCATTGGTTAAGGCACGCTCAGGCCTCCCAATTCAGGTGGAGTTGATGCCTGGTACCTGTAACCTGTAGAAAATAAAAGTGTCGAATACAAACATATATCTAATCATCCAAGCAAGCACATAGTGATAGGGAATTGCAGCGTAGTAGGGTACTCATTATGAGTAATACTACACCATCTCTTCACAAACACATCATAATATCCATATTAAATAGTTCATCAATAACTAAATAATTAGGTGTCAGATAGTCACATAAAACTAATCTATATAATCAATTAACCTATAACTGAACATATCAAAAGTATAATGTACCAATCATAAACATCAACAGTATCATCATAGTAATGTCAATGAGTGTCATCAAAATAGTAAACTTACCATCAACATGTCTATCATACCCTAATTATTCCAAGTATTTTACCTTCTTCCTCATGCTCCTTAGTTCGACCACTTGATCATCCAAGGTGAAAATGGAGGGGCACTACATCCTTCCCCCCAAAACTTGATTTCCTCCTAGAAGTCATACACTAGGGTGGAAACATAACACATTAGTATTGCAACTTTCTATTGCCAACATATGCATCTATATCAAGCAATTATTCATAAGACATGCACAATTGTTCAATAAAACAAAAATATCAGCAATTCTTTACCTTTAAGGCATGTCAAGTGATCTAATTATGACCAATCACACCTATTTTGAGAATTTCATACGATTTAGATAATTCCATTCACATATAATCAAGGAAAAATACATCTCATTTCTTAGTTCCACTATGCTTTTGACTAATCACCAACCATGCAAAGTGCATTTCTCCGCGGAGTTCTCTCTTGAACATACTATCAAAGGTTCGAAATGAACATGATAGAAACAACACTTAATACGAAACGGGGCCAATAAAAATAAACATTCAGAATAGCCACCATAGAAATTTAAAAAAAATACAAAACTCAAGTGGGAAAATAATCCAATCCAATTTTAAGTCACAGAGTGCCGATAATTTCCAACAATAAATCAAGTATAAAGGAAAGAGTTTTGGTGACCAATCCTATCATAAGAAAGTTCAATGAAAGAAAATTCACTATTAACCCCCAACAACACTTGAAACAACCATCAAAATTTCCAAAACAACCAAATTATAGAATAAATTCACATCACGATGTGACTAATTTCAGCCACAAAAGGGGAGTATCTGCTACACAAAACTCAAGGACACAAGGTCCAGAATGCGTTAGAGAATGTACACCATGTACACAGACAATTAAGTTATCTACATCCTCATATCTAAGCAACTTTTATAAAGAAATTTCCTATCTTAATATAGTACAATTTATTTTTACTAGGTTGTAAAGTTATGCAATTACTTTCTTATGCAAGAAGATAATTACATAAAACATGTATGATGTCACACACAAGAATAATTGATACTCATAATTGACTTACAATATCACATTCGTGATTTCATGGGTCCAACATAAGCTCCAATTTGATCTCTTGCACATGGTTCTTACACAGGCATACACAATGATAACTTTCATAAATCACAACAGACCTTCCACATGAGGTCATGACCAACTAGGAAACATATATAGATTATCAAGTAACCACATAAAGATACCCCACACATGACATCACATAACCACATGACTCGTGTTGCATGGTGTCACCAAATGATTAAATCATTCCAATTACTTAATTAAATGTACTATTCAGGAAGTTCATATTGGTAATATATCATCACATTTTTAGAAAAAGAGAAGAAAGAATACATTGTAGACACATAAGTAAAACAAGACAAAGAATTTCATTTCTTAAAGAGCAAGTATACAAATTTATTAACCTTCTAATGTCATACTAATGCACACAGGTGAAAGGTACCATTACCAACTCACCACAAGAAGAAAATCACTTAACCTAGAGTAACAACACAATCCAGAGATCTCAGTGTTACAAACCTGGCTCTGATACCAAATGTAATGCCCCGCCATGCAACCCTAGAGAGTTAGGATAAACTATACAATAAAATGCGGAATTTTTTTTTTAACAAGAAAAAAATAATGATCACTAGATATAATATCAACTAGTTACAAGAAATTAACTACCTAACAAACTAACATCTCTAGGGAAACACAACTGCATTACAGAAATTAAACATAGATCAATAACATACATATTTGATCAATCAAATGTATCAAAATAACATTTTAGGTTACAACATCATATGAATATATCAACATTTTTGCAACCAAAATTATAAGTGCAGAATAGTTTATCTTACAAGAGGAATTACATAATTTCAATGATACAAAAGCTCTCTTTCAGGATACATCAATTACATAAGCATTTCTTTTAATACAAAAGATCTAAATAGAAATAGTACAAATGTCTGTCTTCAAATACAGGTGCAAAATTAGAATCCTGAGAGATACATCCATGAACCACGGCACTAGAAAAACTAATGGAATAATGCACATCCACCTGACCATGTGGAACCTTGAGATCCACCCCCCATGCTAGGAGATAACAATGAGGTCCCACAAAGACAACCATCAAGGAGACAATATGCTAATAGATGCAAGGACTATACATGACTCCAATACAACAATGGTCAATATCACAAGCATCTCAATAGCATTTCAAGAGGCAACCACACTAGGGAATGCTAGGTTGTAGTAGGGGTGAGTATCATCGCATGGTCTTAACATGGGTTACCTTGATAGTCTCTAGTTAGATGTCAGCCCCCATCCATGGGTTACCCTAACGGTCTCTTTCTAGGTGTCAGCCCCCATCTATGGTTACCCTGACAGTCTCTTACTAGACACTGGCCCCATAGGGTGACACATGTGGAACCAACATTCCTTTCATGAGGACAAGGAAGTTGATCTTCCCATCTAGGCCTTCTCATCCCATCCTTAGCTTGAACGAGCACTATAGGCATGGGTGAGGAATCTAATTATCTTAATTAGTGTGAAAACTACCCAAACCCTAGAGTTATTATTAGGTTATCACTTGATTACAAAATTCCCAATGGGTTACCCTAGCTAGCCACTTTGGGCACTAGCCCCACATTGGAAGCCACTCCCCCTTCACTACATCTAGATTCTCACAACCCATAACATAAACTAAGCATGAACTATCACATTTCTCATCATGATACATTTACAACAAAAAAATATACATTGTTTCATATCACATAGAGCAAAGCATTACTCATCTTGCATAATTACATGAATTGGTACACCAAGAAAGGTAGTATCCATCTTACATAGGCATCATAACCACATGAATAGGTACACTGAGCAAGGCATTATCCATCTTGCATATGTATCATTCCAACATGAATAAGAAACCATATTTCAAGAATACATTTCATTCAACTCACAAGATGCACACATAGCCAAACCCCACACAATCACAACCTCCTAGGCCTCTAGAACACTAACTTCGACAACATGGCACCATTACGACCAATCAACACAAATTCCCCTCCCATTTGTAATTAAACTTGCAATCGACCAATTTTCTAAAAGGCGGTACTATAAATCAATTCTTAATAACATTGATTACAAACCTTCTTCCAAACAAAACTATTATAAATAAGTCATAATAAAATAATATTAATTAAGTTCTTCGTCATTAATATATATACATAACGATTCTCATTTAATCACGTTGGTCAAATACATAGAAAAAAATAAAATACAATTCTCAAACAATACTTTCCAAGCATTACTAGCTAAGAACCAAAATTTTAAAGAAATCAGCTATCAAACAATATATGTTCTACCAAAAACTCATAATCCTTAAGATACATTCATAATCTATACATATTAATACAATTAAATCATTTTAAAAAATAATAATTTAATATTTCTATAAAAAGTATAATTTCATAATCCTTTAAAATGTATATCTTTTCTTAAAAGACAATATAGCAACGATAAGAATCAATTTAGAATAAAGAAAAATTCTTTTATGAACTTATAGTAGTCTTAGTAGCAAAAGAGAAGATACTATATTTTCTAAAAGGAAAAGATTCAATCCTAACTTAAGAAGTTAATATACTAACACCTACACTTATAGGACATTCAAGGAATATGCCAATAGAAAATTTAAAATAACATTTAATTGTGTAATTAGCCATATAACAATATATTTATATTGTTGGAGTACAATACCACTGAGAGGGGGGGTGAATCATGGTATACAAATTTTGACAAGACTTAGAGACCTTAAAATCTATATTTCAAAACATTGATACAAAAATAATTCACATTGACTGTAGATGACATCATGAAAGATTTGGACAACTAAAACAGATTGATCAAAGTCAAGAATGCATCAACTCAATGTAGGGACTGAAAATAATGACTCATTATCATAAATCTTAACACATAGAGACTAACTGTGAAATATGATTGTTCATAAAGTGGACATGCACAGTATCATTGTTTCAGATAGTGATATAAGACAAGTATGTGTTCATATAGACCATAGTAAATTAAATGACTTTGAAACAAATGACACATGATAAGCAAATAAACATGAGAATCAAACTCATCAATGACAATCCATAACACAGATATTGTCCCGAGTGGAAACCCCCCAGGGGCATAAAAACCACTTGAAAAAGTGCCTCACTTGCTTAATAAAAGAATCACACTGATTACAGGCCTCACTGGCTACAGTTTCCTCACTGGCTACAATTCAAGCCTCACTGGCTACAGTTGCCTCACTAGCATATAAATTCAAGCCTATTATATGAAAAGTTTACATATAGAGGGATACTCTATTTCACTTTTATCCATACTAATATAATATCAAGAATGCATGAACAAACTTTTGTACTCACTGCATCACTCACATTATACTAGTAACATATTTATATCACATCATTTACATTTTTTCTCTATTTTTTAGGTATAACCATTTTGGTGGTTCCATAACTGTCATACATTTTTCTAGTTGGATGCCCATTTCATTATTAGTTATTAACCATAACAGGGTAAGATATGTAAAAAAAATTTAACCAGAGTTTGTAATCTCTTATTGAATAAAATATCCATGGAGTTTCTTTGCCAAAACCCTAACTAGGGTCGTAACCCCAAATCTCTATCATGAAATGAAATCATCTCAAATTAATTTCTTTCAATCTGAAACCCTAACCGCCAATGTTATGAGTAAAACCAATGTGTATCATAAACCTTTTATGAAAGAAATGACGGAGAAAAGAGCACATATAACTATCACAACAAAGCATACTTAGCTAGAAATACAAACTCTATATTAGAAAATCAATACCCATAACAATGAAGAGGATTGACACCCATAACTATCAGATCTGCCTGTTTCAACAAGATAAAACTAAATGAGAGGTATCAATGTCCCCTGGTGTCGTTCAAAAGAAGACGAAACCAAAAAGTTTACCATCGCATGAGCCAACACTGTCACTTCCAGAAGATTCTACCAAGCTTGGTGTTCATTTCATGTGTTTTCATGATGAACTTTGAATTGGTCAAACCCTAGCTCGAGAGGAGATCAAAACCAAACTTTTTTTACCTTGCATAATAAAACATAAACCAAACTTTTTCCCAATATCATCATGAACCTATGCTTCAGGTGTGCCCTAGAATGGATGGGTCAAACAAATCAATGAAAACCTTTTTGAAACCTATTCCATCTGATAATAACTTGCATGGTAGGTAGACTTTTAACATGCCCGATATGAAAGCTTGTGTAAAGTATTAAAGTCACTAGGGAATGTAATATGGCCTCGTGTAAGCCATGGTAAACACTTTAACATATTTCAACACAAGGAATGGTGATCAATAAGACAAAATATCCTCCTCCTTATAAGCATAGTCCTCATATAGCAAGTCACCTTCACTTTCCATATGGAATGAAAATAATAATTTAAATCAAATAATGAAATACAAATAAATGCATGCCATGGTCAACAACTATCATGACATATATATACCTATTAAAATAGCACCTCATAGTACCATGCCAAGGACCAATTTGCATATGAGGAAACCATCATATCAAACAACCATCAATTAGCCCAGAGAAAGTGCTATCATAATGTCACCACCAAAATACCACCATACTATATGTCAAGAAGAATGCTCAAAACAACATAGAGCCAAAATGCTAACTGTATCATGCCAACTGTATCATACTGTGCCAACTGTAACATACTATGCCAACAAAGAATGCCAACTGTATCGTGTCAGAGCCAATAGAGAATACCAATTGAATCATAAGACCACATCATGATGCAACTGTGTCAAGTGTATGCCAAAGGTACCATACTGTAAACAACATGGTCAATTGAATATGTATCAATGATAAGCCAAAGTAAACATGAAACATGATCACCAAAACTGTACATCCAAACTGAACTGCAATGTGAAAGAGAACCAATTGAACTAAGCATGGGCCAACAACAATATACCAACAATATGAAAGTCATCTATGTCATCAATGCATCCATATTACCACATGACTGTCATATACCCAGTGTCATGAAACCAACCTGAGAAAACCACCATACCAAGTGTCAGGAATACCAAGTATCAAGAAACCAACATGAGCAAACCACAAACCAGAGAGTTTGCGTATTGACATCAAGGACAACAATTGAGAGGGCAAGAAACTCCCCCTTTGTCCCTGATGGAAAAACACAACTCTCTCTCCCCCTTTTTGCATCAAAGACAAATAATGCCTATCATCAATCAAAAACCAACAAAGTCCCCCTTTGTCCTTGATGGTAAAACACAACTCTCTCTCCCCCTTGTTACAAATAATGTCAATCATCAATCAGAAACCATGTTGTCATAAGATACTAAAAAACTATCAGGGATCAGAAATATGCAAGAAGCTCCCCCTGAGTCCAACAACCAAAAATGTCACTAGATTGTGCACATGAACTGCCATGCCACTCAAAATGTCACTGATGAATGAAATATCCCTATAATACCAACTTGGCAATAATGATAGCAAACTTATCAAGTGTCAGTCCAAGACTAACTGTACCTACTAATTGTGACTGAGATAACATTGGATCATTGTCAAAGCATCACCAACCTATTACTAAAGCAAAGTATCACTATTATTAGAGCATGTATAAAAACAAGGACAACAACTGAATGTTCCAACCATGAGAAACAATAGAAATATGTGACCATTGTTAGCTCCCCCTGACTAGATATTGTCAAAGTAAAATGGAATCATGACTGCAAGATCACAGTCATCTAGATCAATATTACCACTATGCCATATCACTTTAGTATTGCCAAACACTATGAAATAACTTGTGAAAGCAACCACTGAACATTGTTCCAAGAAAGAATCATTTGTCATCTTTACTCAATCAATCATCATTGTTTAGAGACTGAAGCACTATCAAAAACTAGGTAATATCACTGCTTGAAATAGTAGATCAATATTAGCAGTATAAAGATTATACTAGCAGCAGTATCAGTAAAATAATAAAAAAAAATTAAAACACATTGATTTCATATACTGACTGTCATAAAAAAGACAAAGATATACTGCCAAAAAATAGGGTTATATAGTCTTCAACATTGCAGCTTGACAAAGCACACTGTCAAGGGATTAAAAACTGTCATTATCATATACAACCTTTTAGAGGTTTTTATGAACTATACTTTGAAACCAAATTCTCACTCCTGCTATCTTGCAACAAAAATCTTACTCTATATTATAAGAATGAAACAAGAAGGTAAAGAAAGTAAAGAAACCAAACTTCACCACTTTCACTGTCAAAGCATGTATGATTCTTGACTGCTAATTATTGACTATCAAGCTTATCATAACACAATTTAGTGCAGCTCCTCTTCACTAGTATGAGCAATACTACAAGGTACACAAGCTTAGCACATCATATCTTCACCCCAACATTGCCTATCACCTGTCACTAGAGATTTCATAGGACTGTCAAAACTGTTAAAAATAAAACTGAGTACTATCAGTCATGTACCAAATGATAACAAAGAATATTGTCACATGCAATCCTTGTACATTGGAAACACATGTACTTGTTTGTTAAATCACTGCCAATTGTCTTGACATAGCAATAGGTAATCTTTGACTAACAAGATGAACATTGAAAACAATCTAAGATTCAAGAGCCTCCTGAAGATGACAGTCTAATGAATTAAGCTGTAAATTTCACTAAGAACAAACCATGGAAGATAGAACAACTGATACAACCATAACCTTTACAACCTTCTTGGTTGATTTCTATGGGGTTTGAGAGATAAAACCATAAACACTCCTCCTATCTTTATGCTTCTCTTGTTAAGTTGTTATGCAAGTTTCTTGTGCATCATGCACAAGATTAGGTTCTTTCTATTTTTGTTCAGATTTCCTTTTCCACACCTTCCTAGGTTCTTTCTTTTGCTCAATCAGGTCAACTATTTCCTTATTGTTACCAGATGATTTCTTCAACTTACTTCTGCAATCTTGTGCCTTATGTCCTAACTTATGACACCTATAGCATATCATATTGTTAGAGAAATAATGATATATGTTCCTTGAATTTCTATAATAATACCTTTCATGCATCGAGTAGTCTCTTCTCATATGTCTAACCTTATTGCAGTTATAGAAAACAACATTGTAGTTTTGATTTGACAAACCATAATAACTACAATTCCTAGCTCTATGACCATACTTACGATAGACATAGCAATAACCATGAAACTGAGAATAGTTATACCCGACCGAATGATATTACCTGATAGATGAAGGTCTTGAATAATTGTTAGTTCTTCTTCTCCCAATATCAACAGTTTTATCCTTTGCTCTCTTCTTGTCGTCATCAGAAATAGCATAATGATAATTCAGATCTATCTTCTGCCTAGGAGTCTACCTAACCTTGAAACTCTTCCTATTTGCTGTTACAAAAACTATTTCCCTTTTAACTTCATCTTTAACACCAGAGCTTTCCCCTTTTTCATATCCTAAGCCAAAATGATCCTTGTAGTTTTTCTTACTACTCAATATTTCATCTAAAGCATTTGTGCCTTTCACAAACTTCTATATTTTGACAACATCTAGACTATTCTTTAGATTGACAACTTCACTTTTAAGTCTCAGACATTCAATTCTTTTCACCTCAAGATCAGAATTTGTTACATCTATTATTCTTTTCAGCTTTCTTAATTTCAATTTTTAGACTAATAATAAATTTATCAAATTCATTAACATGTCTCTTTAATTCTGCAATCTGATTCTTGGCATTTTCAAATTCTAAAGATAATTTTTCAAAATCTGAACATACCTTGTCCTTGGATTCTTTTTCTTGTTGAAGCTGGTCTTTTAGTCTTCTATTTTCTTCATTAAGTTGTTTGATTGTATCTAGGGCACACAGAAGTTCTCCTTCAATATCAACTCCACAATCTTCTTCACCCTCAAAGAAATCTCTTTCTTCATCATTAAATTCTTGTTCTCCTTCAAAAACAATAACTCCTTTAGGGTTACTAACACACTCTTCTTCTACAGAATTGCTCTTATTATCACTTATTGACTCAACTGATAAGAAATTTTCCTGAGACAAGACTACATTTGACTTGACACTGGTGTTTTTCTTTTGAATTCTGTTTCTAGCTCTGATACGACTTATTAGAGTACACTACCACTGAGAGGGGGGAGGTGAATCAATGGTATATAAATTTTCACAAGACTTAGACACCTAAAAATCTGTATTTCAAAACTTTGATACAAAAACAATTCCCATTGACTATAGATGACATCATGAAAGATTTGGACAACTAAAATAGATTGATCAAAGTCAAGAATGCATCAACTCAATGTAGGGACTGAAAATAACAACTCATTATCATAAATCTTAACACATAGAGACTAATTGTGAAATATGATTGTTCATAAAGTGGACATGCACAATATCATTGTTTCAGATAGTGATATAAGACAAGTATGTGTTCGTATAGACCAAAGTAAATTAAATGACTTTAAAACAAATGACACATGGTAAGCAAATAAACATGAGAATCAAACTCATCAATGACAATCCATAACACAGATATTGTCCTGAGTGGAAAACCCTCTGAGGTATAAAAACCACTCGAAAAAGTGCCTCACTGGCTTAATAAAAGAATCACATTGATTACAAGCCTCACTAACTATTAATTCAAGCCTCATTGGCTATAGTTTCCTCACTGGCTACAATTCAAGCCTCATTGGCTACAGTTGCCTCATTGGCATATAAATTCAAGCCTATTATATGAAAAGTTTACATACAGAGGGATACTCTGTTTCACTTTTATCCATACTAATATAATATCGATAATGCATGAACAAACTTTTGTACTCACTGCATCACTCACATTATACTAGTAACATATTTATATCACATCATTTACATTTTTTCTCTATTTTTCAGATATAACCATTTTGGTGGTTCCACAACTATCATACAGTTTTCTGGTCAGATGCCCGTTTCGTTATCAGTTATTAACCACAACAGGGTAAGATATGTAAAAAAAAAACTTTAACTAGAGTTTGTAATCTCTTATTGAATAGAATATCCATGGAGTTTCTTTACCAAAACCCTAACCAGGGTCGTAACCCCAAATCTCTATCATGAAATCATCTCAAATTAATTTCTTTCACTTTGAAACCCTAACCGCCAATGTTATGAGTAAAACCAATGTGTATCATAAACCTTTTATGAAAGAAATGACGGAGAAAAGAGCACATATAACTGTCACAGCAAAGCATACTCAGCTAGAAATACAAACTCTATATTAGAAAATTAATACCCATAACAATGAAGAGGATTGACACCCATAACCATCACATCTGCTTGTTTCAACAAGATAAAACTGAATGAGAGGTATCAATGTCACTTGGTGTTGGTCAAAAGAAAACCAAACCAAAACATTTATCGTTGCATGAGCCAGCACTGTCGCTTCCAGAAGATTCTACCAAGCTTGGTGTTCATTTCATGTGTTTTCATGATGAACTCTGAATTGGTCAAATCCTAGCTCGAGAGGAGCTCAAAACCAAACTTTTTTTACCTTGCATAATAAAACATAAACCAAACTTTTTCCCAATATCATCATGAACCTATGCTTCCGATGTGCCCTAGAATGGGCAGATCAAACAAATCAATGAAAACCTTTTTCAAACCTATCCCATCCAATAATAACTTGCATGGTAGGTAAACGTTTAACATGCCTGAAATGAAAGCTTGTAAAAATATTAAAGTCACTAGGGAATGTAATATGGCCTCGTGTAAGCCATGGTAAACACTTTAACATATTTCAACACAAGGAATGGTGATCAATAAGACAAAATATTCTCCTCCTTATAAGCATAGTCCTCATATAGCAAGTCACCTTCACTTTTCATATGGAATAAAATTAATAATTTAAATCAAATGATGAAATACAAATAAATGCATGTCATGGTCAACAACTATCATGACATATATATACCTGTTAAAATAGCTCCTCATAGTACCATGCCAAGGACCAATTTGCCTATTAGGAAACCATCATATCAAACAACCATTAATGAGCCCAGAGGAATAACATTGTGCTATCATAATGTCACCACCAAAATACCACCATACTATGTGTCAAGAAGAATGCTCAAAACAATATAGAGCCAAAATGCTAACTATATCATACTGTGCCAACTATATCATACTGTGCCAACAAAGAATGTCAACTGTATCATGTCAGAGCCAATAGAGAATGCCAACTGAATCATAAGACCACATCATGATGCAATTGTGTCAAGTGTATGCCAAATGTACCATACTGTAAACATCATGGTCAACTGAATATGTATCAATGATAAGCCAAAGTAAACATGAAACATGATCACCAAAACTGTACATCCAAACTAAACTGCAATGTGAAAGAGAACCAACTGAACTAAGCATGGGCCAACAACAATATACCAACAATATGAAAGTCATCTATGTCATCAATGCAGCCATATTACCACATGATTGTCATATACCAAGTGTCATGAAACCAACTTGAGAAAACCACCATACCAAGTGTCAGGAATACCAAGTATCAAGAAACCAACATGAGTAAACCACAAACTGGAGAGTTTGTGTATTGGCATCAAGGACAACAACTGAGAGGGAAACATATATATGCTTCGAAACTAGTAAAATATTAATGATAAAAACAAAGTTGAATCTATCTTCAGTTCCACGAAAGACTCAAATTTGGGAATTGAAGATCATTACCAACGCTGCTTTTGGTGACAAGCCAACTTCTCCTATGGAAAGAAAAGGAATCTCAATGGGCTTTAGCTTGGCCACCATATGGGAATCCCATCCATTGAGACTTCCACTTTGTCCTTTCTTTTGTGAATCCACACAGTAATTTATTATCAACTCCTATGATGATCCAAGCTACAATATAGCAAATTCTATGACACTTCCTAGGGCAATCTTTTATATGGGTGAGGGGGTACGGAAGTGGATCCCATGGAGAAGAGAAGTGTGAGCAGCAGGATTGGCATCATACTTGCATGGAAGCTTAGGGAAAAAGATAAGCATCAAAATTATCTTGTATCATGGAGTTGTGCACCTATGGACTATTGCTCTTCAGATGTACTTTGATTTTGGTGTTAGTAAAACAACATGCAAAGTTGAGGCTCCAAATAGAAATTTAAGAGCAATGAAATCACAAAGAAGGTGATAGTTATTACCTATTTAAACACTGAAATAGATGTGATAGCCAGACATACCATTTTGTCTTTAAATCACAAAGTGAAATCTGTTGTTCAAAAAGACACCTCTTATGAGAGGAGAGCTCTAACCTGCTGGGAGATAGTATGAATATGGTTTCTATGAAGCTTTAGTGATCTTAAATGACAACAGATGGGCATGGAGAATTATATTCGTTCTCTTACATAAAGTGATGATATTTTTGTATATAATGGAGCTTCACTCGCTAAAAATAGCATTCGCATTGCCTTTCGTCGACTTAGCAGGGAATATCGAAGATCTGAGCATTTATGTCCTTGAAAGATTCATATTATTCTATGGTCAGAGCTTTGTTTCCTATTTCTATGTGTTAATGCAAAACCAGATGATTATGCAACATCAATGTTGGACATCATAAGGCGGGAAGCAACATACAAGGTGCCAGAGACTGAAATTTTGAGATACAGTGGTTACAAACCTACCCCGATAATCAATCCACAGGCAGCCCTCATGAATTGAAGAGTGAGTGGAAAATAGATAATGAAATGGGGTAACAGTTTTATGTGTGTAATGAAATTTAAGCAAACAGATTTTAGTTTTTATGCTAGAACAACAGAGAACTATTGCAAATACCTCAATTTAAATAAAAGATTTCCTCCACGGCCTTAGATCGATTCCTCAGAGGCAATTCTTTTGTTTTTTGTTCGCAGTCCCCTTCAACATCATTGTTTAGGATCTTGTCAAATGCATCACTATTTCTTGACTTGATTTCCAGCATACCGTTTAGGAAACCCAGCTGTTGAGTTCTTGACACCGCTGACCTTGTACTCCTCCATCTTCATCCACTTGGATTGACACATCCTATACGCTTTTAAAATACAAACGTCTCCAGTAAGACTTGAACTCTAGACCTTTTTATTTCTTTTATGATGTTTGTGCATGAAGACATCCCATTCAATTTGAGTATGAAGATAGCGGATTTAGAAATTGGGACCTTTGTTGTCCATTCAGCTTATCAGGCTTCTACCCTTGCAATGAATCCGTTGCAAGAAACCAAAAAGTCAATATTGACAGACGACCACAAAAACATAAACTAGAAATTGCACTGATTGATCCTCTTGGTAAACTGAAATGCTGAAGAGAATGTGGAACTCATGAACAATAAAAAGGATTTCCTAATTGATCTAGCTCCCATTACAATTTAATAACCTAGCACGAATGTGGAACTGATAGCATAGTAAAGAACTATCCTTTATGAAGGCTACAGCAAAATGAGACTATCAAAATTTTACCATCCCTAAGGCTGGAGCAATTCTTGCTAGGATTATGAGCAATTCTAGTGGTTCACTCGGCCTCCCACATTATGTGCATACCCCTTGCTAAAGAATTTCTCTACAACTGAGCTTAGAGTTTCTACGTCCTGATAAATGTGGATTAAAATCTAAGCCTTGAGCCTCACTTCCTCAAAGAAAACAATAGGAAGATGGTGTTACACTGACATAGACTCTTTATTCCCAAGATAACAAACAGAGGGATTCAATTGCCTTGAACTACAAATTCTACCCATGGATAACAAAATAAAACCAGTGTTAACCTATCAATTATCCCTCTTAGAAACCCTGTTCTAGAATCTCAACAAATTCAGGTCTAATTAGAAAGCAGCAGAAAATAATGGATGAACTGATGGCAATCAAATGGAAACAATTTAGTAAACTTATAGTTTTTCAATCCCCATAAACAAAATATCGTAAGAAGAAGAGTAGATTAGAGGCACCTTGGATTGGAAGATGTTGAAATAGAGTTTAGTGGACAAAACACATTCCCTGCGCTTGGCTTCTTGGTCAGTAGAAGCCATTGCTGACTTTGGTATTGATCTAGAAAAAAATATCTTATTTAATTTGATTGCTAAAGCATGAGACCGCTTCTATAGACGAAACCCTCATATCATTCATCCCTTCCAAAACCTTGTTCCATTGGTTTCTCCCCCCACAAATAGGAACGTTGATTCTTTTATTAAATTCCTATCCTATTATTAGTCGACTGTACTTATGCATGCAAGAGAGTGCTTGTTAGATTTAGGACAGACAACTGAGAGGGGGGGTGAATCAGTTGTCTAAAACTTTCTTTCCAATTACACTCTTAAATCCTTTTAGTGATCAACAAATCAATCATGAAACATAATGCATTAAATCAAGAGCAGAAACACATCAACACATAAGACACCAAGATTTTGACGTGGAAAACTCTGTTAAGGGAAAAACCACAGGGTGATTAACCCAAGATTATATTCTCTGTTAGAAGAATAGAAAGAACAAAATGGCACATGCCAATTAGGGCTCACTACCCGAGTACACTTCTCACAAGAGGCTCACTGCCTACAAGAGACACACTGTCTTTAAAGTAATAAGTATTACATACATGAACTGGAGAATAGCATCTTCACCATGCTTGAATCAGTTCTATTTAAGCCCAATACTTCTACTCTGCCTTTCTCTCTCCTCCTCGCTACCACACTCACATCTCCACAAGCACACTTTTCAAATGACTTTGCAATCCCTTATTTATACAAGACATGAACTTAGGAATGATCATCTAAGTCAGAAAATGTCAACAAGAACATCCGCAGGATGTGTAAATCATCCAGTCGGCTAGTCTTAAGAAGAACACCATCATCCAGAAGTTATTCCTCAATTGCGAGCTCCAACTTCAATGCGGACCACCAACACAAACTAGACACAATCCAAAGACCTCCACAAGCTTTCCTGAATCACCAAGAACATCCAATCTTCATCTGCTTACTGAATTCCTTCTCCCCTTCATCTGGAACCTCAAGAACACAGTCTGTCATTACTTTCATAAAGGAATAGATGCTTACAGACCTTCAAACCATGAACCAATCGAGCTGATACTTCACAAAGACTTCCTCAACACTCCCTCAAATCCGCAGAATAGGATACTGCATTTTCGGATCTCACCGGACCTATCTGTATCACTCTGTCACCACTGAACATCTGTCAAAACTGGTTTTACCTGAGTGATCACAACTTCTTCTGATCTTCATGTGGACCTCTGAAATCTCTATTGGACCACCTTAAGACACATATCTACAAACCCTTTAAACCGCATCCTCTGATCCTCATCCTATCTTGGACTTTTATCTTACTGTCATCACTGTTCTTCACTGTTCCTGATTGAGACTAATTTTCTCAATATCCTCAGCACACAGCTCATCCAATCCTTATCATTAATGCAATAGGAGTATGTTAACATCAATGACAACACCGGTTAGGCCCATACTTGCAACAATCTCCCCCTTTGTCATTGATGGCAACATATGATGTGAAAAACTATTTTAACCATCAAGACAAGAACTTCTCCTCACTGTCACAACTCCCCCTATCAGCAACAACCATTCACGTGTCTTCTCTCCTTTTACTGCTTCCCCTTTGATCAGAAACTACTTTTTTTCACATGTCTTCTCTCCCCCTTTGACATCAATAGCAAAGGGCTCATACTTGTAATTTCACCATTTCAGAATCATACCAGCTGCTCCCCCTGAGTAGCAGCTCCCCATCATCAATCTGGATCACAAGATATGACTGTGATATCCACTGGACTGATGCACCTCAGTGCACCTTATTTCATTACTGGAGGGGAAATAACCCCTAACTTCTCCCTGAGATACTCAAAAGAGTCCTTAGGTAGAGGTTTAGTAAAGATGTCTGCAATCTGATCCTTGGTAGGCACAAACTCCAATCTGACTTCATTGTTGTTCACTTCCTCTCTCAAAAAGTGAAACTTGATGGATATATGTTTAGTCTTTGAATGTAACACCGGATTCTTAGAAATATTTATTGCACTTGAATTATTATAGAAGATTGTGATAGGCTCCTCATACTCCACTCTCATGTCTCTTAGCATTTGTTTCATCCACAAAACTTGAGTGCAACTACCTTCTGCTGCAATATATTTCACTTTAGTAGTGGACATAGATATAGCCTCTTGTTTCTTGCTTATCCAAGAAATCAATCTCTTCCCTGAAAAGAATGCTCCACCACTAGTACTCTTCCGATCATCCACATCTCCTGCCCAATCAGCATCTGTATAGGTATGAAGAGAGAAATCATAATCTCTAGGGTACCATAGACCATACTCAACTGTCCCTTTTAGATATCTAAAAATCCTTTTGACTGCCATGACATGAGATTCTCTGGGATCAGCTTGGAATCTAGCAACAAGACCAACAACATTCATAATGTCAAGTCTAGTTTGAGTGAGATACAACAGTCCTGCAATCATTGACCTATACTTTTTCTGATCAGCCTTGGGAGAGTCATCTTCTTTGCTCAACTTACATCCGGTTGCCATGGGAGTATTCATTGGCTTTGAGTCTTCCATCCCAAATTTTTTCAACAATTCTTTCACATATTTGGTCTGAGAAATGAAGATTCCTTTATTTGTTTGAGTGATTTGTAGACCCAAGAAGAAATTTATTTCCCTAGGCATGGACATCTCAAATTCACTTTTCATTTGATTTGCAAAGGTTTTACACATACCATCTCTTCCTCCAAAAATGATATCATCAACAAACACTTCAAGAATCAAGATATTTTCATGATCAATTTTGAAATATAAATTATTGTCAGCAGTACCTTTGTTGAAACCAATCTTCAAAAGATGTTTATCCAATCTTTCATACCAGGCTCTTGGAGCTTGCTTCAGTCCATACAGTGCTTTCTTCAACTTGCAGACCATATCACCATGATCAGATAATTGAAATCCATCTGGTTGCTCAATGTAGACTTCCTCTTCCAAGTCACCATTTAGGAAGGCAGACTTGACATCCATCTGATACACTTTGAAATCCTTGAAGGCAGCAAATGCAAGAAATAATTCGACTGCTTTAATCCTTGCCACCGGAGAAAAAGTTTCTTCAAAATCAACTCCTTCTATTTGAGAATAGCCCTTTCAGACCAATCTCACTTTATTTCTAATTACTTCACCAACTTCATTTAGTTTGTTCTGGAAGACCCATTTGGTTCCAATCACATTCTTGTTTCTGGGTCTAGGAACAAGATCCCAAGTGTGATTTTCTCAATTTGCATTAGCTATTCCTCCATTGCTTTAGTCTAGTTTTCATCATTATAGGCTTTATCTACTATCTTAGGTTCAATCTTTGAAATTAGATAATACTCATCTAAATTTAGAGCAATTCTCCTTCTAGTTTGTACACCTTTTCTTTTGTCACCTATGATCTGATCTTCAGAGTGGTTCAATTTTACATACCTTGGAACTTTGGGAGTTTCTTGCAATTCTGATTCTTGATTAGGCTCATTCAAACTCATCTCTTCTTCCTGATTTACTGGATTAGTTTGAATCTATTTTTTAGAAGAGGCTTGGGATTCTTGAATTAGAACACTATTCTAATCATCTTCATCATATTCATAAAACCTTGAGGGTTTTTCAATTCCTTCATCAACCTTCACATTTGTACTTTCTATAATCTTTCTCAGTCTCTTGTTATAACACCAGTATGCTTTTCTTTGAGTGGAGTAACCCAAGAATATTCCTTCATCACTTCTAGTATCAAACTTGCCTAGATCTTCATCTCTTTTAATGTAACACTTTCTACCAAAGACTCTGAAAGACCTCACAGTAGGAGTGATGCCAAACCAAAGTTCATAAGGAGTCTTACTTGTATTGCTTATGATTTGTACTCGATTGAGAGTGTAGACTGTAGTACTAACAGCTTCTCTCCAATAGATCTGAGGAACGTTTGCTTCCATCATCATTATCTTAGATGCTTCCTAGATGGTCTAGTTCTTTCTCTCAACTACTCCATTCTGCTGAGGAGTCCTAGGAGCAGACAGTTGTCTCTTTATTCCATGTTTCTCACAGAAATCTATGAACTCACCAGATGTGAATTCTCCATCTCTATTAGATCTCGGACATTTCAATTTTAATCTGGTTTCATTCTCTACCATAGCCTTGAATATTTTGAATTTCTCAAGAGCTTCTGATTTCTCTTTCAGAAAAGTTACCCACATCATCCGAGAATAGTCATCAATTAGTAACATGAAGTATCTATCACCTTGCACACTCCTGATTCTTGTCGGACCACAAAGATCAGTATGAACTAAGTCCAATAATCTGGTAGAAGATTGTTCCCTGCTTTTAAATGAGACTCTACTTTGTTTTCCCAACTGACATTCTTTGCACAAACTATTTGTAGGTTTCACCAATTTTGGAAGATCTCTTACAACTTGAGTATTGCTTATCTTGATGATATTATCAAAATTCACATGACACATTCTCCTATGCCATAACCAACTCTGATCAACTTGAACAAATAAACAACTTTTACCAGTACCAACCAAGTGGAAGATATTACCTTTAGTTTGAGTACCGGATGCAATCTCTGTTATGAAACTTTCAAAGATCTTGCATTTTCTATTCTTGAATCAGAGATCATAGCCTTTGTCCACCAACTGACCAACACTGAGAAGATTGTTCTTTAGTCCTTCAACATATAGTACATTACCGGTTTTGTTCCTTCCATCAAAAGAAATAGTTCCTCTTCCTCTGATTCTACCAGCAGAATTATCACCAAACTTTACCACTCCTCCTTCATACCTTTCCAAATCTATGAACTTTATTTTTGTCACCTATCATATGGTGAGAGCATCCACTGTCAATGACCCAATCATCTTTTTCTTCAACTTGGGCAACTAGAGCTTTTTCTACAACTTTATGATTTACAAATTCAGAAGATAATGGTTCTTCTTCCTTGATGGCAATAAACACCCAATCACTTTCGGATTTGTTTCCTGTCTCTGATTCATTATCTGTTACTCCTTCATTATCATCTTCCTCATGAACATAGTAACAGTTCTTTTGGAACCTTGATTTGTTAGGATTTGGCCTTAAAAATCTTTCCGGACACTTTGAGGTAAAATGACCAATCTTATTGTAGTTAAAACACTTAAAAGGTGATTTTCCTTCATACTTACCGGATCCTCTTAGCAGTCTTTTTGCAATAAGGGCTTCAAGTTGAGAAGTTTCAGCTTCTTCTTCTTCCAGGTCTTTTCTTGCTTTTTCATACCATGATAGTTTCTTGAAGAGTTCTCTCCCAGATCAAACCTTTGTTTACCTTTAACAGAGGCACTAGCTTTGAATGCAAATTTAGTCTTTGGGGGGGCATCTCCAAATTCGGTCATTTCAAATGTAGCCAATTTACTAGCCAATTGATCTCTTTTGACAGTTGTATGGGCTCTAAATTCTTCAATGGAAGTAGCCTTGATTTTATAAGAAGCGGGAAGGGATCTGAGAATTTTGCCAACAATCTCATCTTCATCCAAGACTCCACCAGCATTTCTAATTCCACAAACAAGCTCATTTACTCTTGGCATAAAAGTAGTGATATTTTCATCTTCTCTCATCTTCAGATTTTCAAATTTTCCTTTTAGACTCTGTAGCCTTGCACATTTAGCATACTTGTCTCCTTCATGTAGAAGTTCCCATTTTTCCCAAATCTCAAAAGTAGTTGGTAGGTCAACAACATTTAAAAGCTCTGAATCAAATAATGCACTTAGAAGAGCTTCTATAGTCTGCAGATTGTTTTCAGCATCTGTGATTTCACTTTGAGATTTTGGCCCACCCTGTGGAGGAGTATACTTTGTTAAGACCATGTTCTAGTACTGCATTCCCATACATTGCAGGTGACATTTCATGTGACTTTTCCAGAGATTAAAATTTGTTCCTTCAAACTTAGGACTATCTTTCTTGTAGGACATCCTTGATCTCCTCAAGCGGTTAAGCTCTTTTAGAGGAACCTAGCTCTGATACCAATTGTTAGATTTAGGACAGACAACTGAGAGGGGGGGTGAATCAGTTGTCTAAAACTTTTTTTCCAATTACACTCTTAAATTCTCTTAGTGATCAACAAATCAATCATGAAACATAATGCATTAAATCAAGAGCAGAAACACATTAACACATAAGACACCAAGATTTTGACATGGATAACCCGGTTAAGGGAAAAACCACGAGGTGATTAACCCAAGATTGTATTCTCTGTTAGAAGAATAGAAAGAACAAAATGGCACATGCCAATTAGGGCTCACTGCCTGAGCACACTGCTCACAAGAGGCTCACTACCTACAAGAGACACACTGTCTACAAAGTAATAAGTATTACATATATGAACTAGAGAATAGCATCTTCACCATCCTTGAATCAGTTCCATTTAAGCCCAATACTTCTGCTCTGCCTTTCACTCTCCTCCTTGCTACCACACTCACATCTCCACAAGTACACTTTTCAAATGACTTTACAATCCCTTATTTATACAAGACATCAACTTAGGAATGATCATCTAAGTCGACAAACATCAACAAGAACATCCGCAGGATGTGTAACTCATTCAGTCGGCCAGTCTCAAGAAGAACACCATCATTCGAAAGTTATTCCTTAATTACGAGCTCCAACTTCAATGTGGACCACCAACACAAACTGGACATGATCCAAAGACCTCCACAAGCTTGCCTGAATCACCAAGAACATCCAATCTTCATTTGCTTACTGAATTCCTTCTCCCCTTCATCTAGAATCTCAAGAACACAGTCTGTCATTACTATAATAAAGGAATAGATGCTTATGAACCTTCAAACCATGAACCAATTGAGTTGATACTTCACAAAGACTTCCTCAACACTCCCTCAAATCCGTAGAATAGGATACTGCATTTCTAGATCTCACCAGACCTATCTGTATCACTCTGTCACCACTGAACATCTACCGGAACCAGTTTTACTTGAACGGCCACAACTTCTTCCGATCTTCATGCGAACCTCTGAAATCTCTACTGGACCACCTTAAGACACATATCTACAAACCCTTTAAACTGCATCCTCTGATCCTCATCCTATCTTGGACTTTTACCTTACTATCATCATTGTTCTTCACTATTCCTAATTGAGACTAATTTTCTCAATATCCTCAGCACACAGCTCATCCAATCCTTATCATTAATGCAATAGGAGTATGTTGACATCAATGACAACACCGGTTAGGCCCATACTTGCAATAGTACTTTCCCCCCACAAATAGCTCAAATTATCTATTTTGAGAGAGAAAATCCTCTAGAAGATTTCTCTCATAAAGGCAATAAATTATACTAGTAACACTTTCTAACAATTTGCTATATATATCATTTACAACAAGACTATAATCACTTTCTACTTTTATCCATTTTAGTAATATATATATTATGACAATACGCAATTATTATATATATATATATATATATATATATATATATATTATTGCCACAACATTAAATTTAATTTATTATTAGTATTACTATTATCTTAATTTCTAATATGTTTTCCATAAAATTAAATTTACATAAAGGCATTTATATTTATTTAATTATCAAAAATACCTTCATAACCATTAATATTATTTTAGTTTAAAGCAACAATAACCAAACCAATGCCAAACAAAATAACCCAACTACCTCACACACTACTAGACGACTATGCATGATCAAAAGACAAGACCACCACAACAATGCCTATCTATCCTAACCAAACTGACAACACTGATAGGGTGTACAAGCAGATACTCATCCTCTTCAAGGATGATGGCTATGCTAGGGAACCCTGTGTTATCTCCATTCAATAATTCCATTGGTTAAGGCAGGCTCAAACATGCCAATTCAGGTGGAGTCGATGCCTGGTACTTGCAACTTGCAACAAATAAAAGTGTCAAATACAAACATATATCTAATCATCCAAATAGGCACATAGTGACAGGGAATCGTAGCATATTAGGGTACTCATTATGAGTAATACTACACCATCCCTTCACAAACACATCATAATATCCATATTAAATAGTTCATCAATAACTAAATAATTAGGTGTCAGATAGTCGCATAAAACTAATCTATATAATCAATTAACCTATAACTGAACATATCAAAAGCATAATGTACCAATCATAAACATCAACAGTATCATCATAGTAATGCCAATGAGTGTCATCAAAATAGTAAACTTACCATCAACATGACTATCATACCCTAGGTATTCTGAGTATTTTACCTTTTTCCTCATGCTCCTTAGCCCGACCACCTGCTCATCCAAGGTGAAAATGGAGGGGCACTATAGTTGACACATTTTTTAAAGCAAAAGGTGACTAGCACCTATAAAATATATATTAATATTAAAGAGTTTTACAAAAAGGCAGGGATAAAGACAACCTGCACCAGTAAGACATCATTGCAGACCTCCATGATCGGGCAAAAAACTACCTATACCAAGACTAAAGACTAGAAGAGCCTTAGAACAGAATTCCCAACAAGGATATGATTTGAAACCCCAACAAAACTACCCAGACCAAAACATTAAACATATATACATCATAAAACACTGAACATTCTATTAGGCATCCATTGCAAAATTAAGGTCTTGAAGCAGAAAATTAACACCACAATCACCATCACCATTACCATCTTCAACTGGAGAACCAGGAGGAGGCAAAACATGAGGATGATGCTGAATAAGAAGCAGCACAACTTGAAGCTTTGCATTAATTTGATTATCTAGCACCTCCCTAATATCCTTACTATGAGCATGAAGAGAGAAATGTAGAATTTCCTCACACTCATGATTAATGGCAACCCGCATAGCATTAAACACACAATTATGAGAAGAAGTACGCATGACTTGACATTTCATGAATAATCCTCCAATCAAAGCTCTAGATTTAAACAAATCATAATTTTGGAAGGCCATTTCTAGCAACTCCTCAGAAAAAGAAAGTGATGAACAAGCTTGTTGACCAGAAGCCTTACCAAATTTGGATCTTGAGAAATGTCCATTACATTCGAAGCAAACATAGAAAAAATTTGAGAAGGGTACAATGACCTCACTCGACCTTCCAGGGTTTCCTTTCCAACTACTTCTTGAATGGCCTCCTCAACATCAGCATTATCAATAGCAAAAATAGAAGACAAACCATCAGAATCCACAGAGCCAAGAAAAGCCTTTTCCCACTTCTAGATTGGGAAAAAAAATCTCTTATTCAACTAA
The DNA here is from genome assembly GCA_027924645.1 of Cunninghamia lanceolata. NCBI lineage: Eukaryota > Viridiplantae > Streptophyta > Pinopsida > Cupressales > Cupressaceae > Cunninghamia > Cunninghamia lanceolata. Next base: position 11,419,478 of record BSBN01000887.1, read on the forward strand.
ATTTCCATTTTGAACAAAGCATAGGTGCACAGAAATGCCAAGAGACGAGGATATAAAAAAAGGAAGCTCATCAAATAATGATTACAATCTTGTAGGGTTGTATCCATAAATGACCTCATTTGTAGAGATCCACAACGAACTAAGGAGATGGTACAGATATGATCTCATGGGAGAGATTATAACCATAAATAGGTATGCTTCACAATAGATAACCCACGCGAAACCTACAAAAAACATAAATGTTAGCAAAAAAAGAATGGTGGTGATTAAGCCACACAAGCATGTCGATCCACTGCCACAATTTCATAAATTTTAGGAAAGTCTCTAATAGCTGGTCCCGCCACCAAAATAGGCCCCTCTACATTGAAGGCCAAATTAGCTAGAGCATCAACTAAATAATTACCCTCTCGATAACAATGAGAGATGTAAAAAGTCTCAAAAGAATTTAACAAAACCCATGCTTCTTGAAGATAATAATGAAGATTCCAACTCAACACAAATAGCCTTTTGAGAGCATTAACAACCACCAACAAATCCCCTTCAATATGCAACTTAGAAATTTGAAGATTACTAGCCAACTTAAGACCCTCCACTAGAGCCATAATCTCTGCTTGATTATTAGTCATTTCAAGAAGTTTGATAGCAAAGGCCTTAATAACTTCCCCATTAGTCTTTCTCAAAATACCCCCCATAGAAGAAGGACCTGGATTACCACGAGAGGCCGCATCAAAATTGAGTTTGACAAAATCTCCAGCAGGAGGACACCACTTAATCACACTTCTGTCAACCTTTACAACTGGCAAACCAAAATCTAGAGATAGTTTCAAAAACTTCCACTCCTTTAGAAGCTTGTCATCCCATGAAGGCATCTTAAGTAAGACATCTTATGACATTTTGTCCTAGATCCCTTTCATTACCCAATTAATTTCCCATTCCTAATCCCATTTATCCCACTAGCCAATTAATTAAATAAATCCTATTTATTTAATTAATTTCCCACCTTTCTTCTAATTTAAATAAATAAAATATTTATTTAAATTAGCCCTCTCTCATTTTCCAACTAATTTAAATAAAATATTTCAATTAGTCCTCACCTTTAACCACACTCCAAAACATGTCACATACTACATTTTTTATTTAATACCCTTCACATGTCCCACTAATTTAAATAAAACATTATTTAAATTAGATCAACCCTACACTTGTCACATGACTACAACTCCTTGTGGAGTGGGAAACCCTATTCAATCTCAACTGTCCACATTGTTCAAATCAAATTTCAATCCTAGCCATTAATTCAAATCACTCATCTCCTATAAATCAACCCTCACCCAAGTCATTTGGGGGATCCATCTTTCAAGTAACATGATGCTATCGAATTTCCTCTAGAATCATCCATCATTCATTCCATTGTTAAGCTGCTGAAATAGTGAACAATCAACATTCATCCTTCGATATTTTTCATTCCTATGCAAGATTGAGAAGAGAAATGGAGGAGAGCCAAGATTAGCATAGAGATTTGGTTTTGGTTTGCTTTGTCATTTGGATTTCTATGTCTATCTTGCACTCCATTGTGCTATTAGGGTTTAATGATTTTTGTTTGTGATTCATAGCTTTGATTTTTTCCGTAATACAATAATAATCTAATAGAATAAGAGGCAAAAAGGTAAGAAAAAACAACTAGGTAACCTAAGTGGAAATGAAAGTAAAGTCATAAAACTAGAAGTGGCTACAAAATGTAGAAGGTAGAATAGATACCAAAGGATCAACCTAAGTGAAGTCATAAAGGAAAAAGGAAAAGGTGTAAAAAAACATATATGAAAAAGGCTAGGTATAAAAATAAATATAAAAGAAACAAGGAGAAACACCAACCCAAATGCCCCTCCAAGTGGGAGAAAACAAGCATGCAAACAAATCTAGAAGCTGAAATGAGCATGAAAAGCACAACAAAAATGGTGTAATGAAAAAGGCCAAATTATAAAAACAAATAGAAAAATGAAAAAGATAAAAACATGATATCTAATATATAGGTATGTGCAAATAATTGAACAAAATTCTTTTTAGGTGCCACCTTTTGTACTTTTGGCCATGACTCATCAATTGGATCATTATTGTTCCAAAAGTAATCATCCAATTTGTCTTTTTGTTCTTTTCTTTTTTTACTTTTCTTTACTTGCCTTTTTAATGACATGTGTAACTTCCTCTTAGTATTACTTCATGATAGCTATAAACACATGTTCAATAATTGTAACATTAGGCACTTCTTTCCTTACCCATTCTTATTTCTTAATTTTTAGTTGTGGTGGAATGATAGGTGCATGTGATGCACCACAACCTCTTTCTTTGGTTTTCATATAGTCATTTGCACATAAAATTAAGCTATTAATTTCATAAGTATTTCTTTGTTCTTTTTTAATTTGATCTTTCTTCGTATCCTCTTTTTCTATAAATAGGTACATTAGGGTCCTCTTTGTGCTCTTTTTATTTTGTTTGTTCTTGAAACATATCTTGAAAATGCTTTCTTCATCTTCATATGGGCTTTCTTCTAGAGTTGAAATATATGTATCTAAAGTAATGTGACTCAACTCCATAATTGGTTTGAACCTATCTCTTTTGATACTTATAACCCTTAATTCATGAACAAATATAATACATTGATGTACCACTAAAGGAACTTCTTTTAGATTTTCTATCCATGGGAATCTAAGTAAAACATAAGATCTATCCATAGTAGGGATGACATGGCATACGACTTGCACATTTTTGGTCCAAACTCATGTGGTCAGATGACACAACCCAAAGTCTTAAACCATATTCCATTTGTCATCTTTAAAGAAACCCTTGAATGAGAATATGATTATGGTTTTATTTTATGCAAACTAATAGATCTTCCATGAATGTGTTATATTGATTTGTTGGATCAATTAGAACATCTCAAATTCCCATTTCTTCAATTATTCTCTAATGTACAATGTCCATAATGATTGTTTGGTGGGATCTCCTCATCATAGAATAGAATTAGTGGATTAAGAGGAGGATAAGAATAAGATTAATCACTAACTTCAATGGCTTCGACAAAAACATGTTCATGTGAACCATCTTCATTTTTCTTATCATCATTGTTATCTATAACATGTGCTCCAATATTGTGTGAATGATGTGGAAATGATTTTGCATGAATTTTCAATCTGCTATTATTAGGTGCAATAAATGGATTTTAATTATCATTAACCTCTTCAACTTTGACTATATTTTCAATAAGGTCTTGTGCCTTATGCTTAAGACCTATACTAGTTTGAGTGTAGTGACTCTTTACTTGATGATAGTTACAAAATGCTTGATCATTAAATGACATAGGAAGTGGCCTATTAGGTTCTAATGGATTTAAGGATCCAAGATCTTCCTAACCCTAATTCAAGGGTGGTTAAGGTAGGTAATAGATAGGTAGTATAAATTATAACATCCCTCATTTTTGGTGTCTTGTGACAGTTGATTGTGATTCTATGTTATCCCATTTTCTGGTAGTTTAGACATGAATTGCTACTTTTATATGTAAGTGTGGTTGCTAATTTAATGCATTTATGTATAATGTGTGGTTGTAATGCTATTGATTAATTAACATGGCTAATTAATACAATGGTGATTATATCATTATTGTTGTTGTCTGGAAATGCTACTAAGGATTTTTGTGGCAAGATTATGTTGTGTGATAGGTACAAGTATTGAGGAAGGCGAACTAGGTCCTCGTACTGAAGTATCTTGACATGATCCAATTGTGTGGGTAGTAAACAATTAATTAATTAATTTAAGATAATTAGCTAATTAAACATAAGTAAAGTATGATTTTGAATTAATTATTTATTTAGTGATTAGAATTTGTTTTATTTTTATTATCTTGTTCTAGATAATTTCCATTATCTTAAATAGAAAAAGAAATAAAGTGGATTTAGCAGTTTTAACTATTTTAATTAAATTGATTTGAATGTGCAAGTTCATAATTGGAATTTGAAGAATATATATATATAGGAGAAATAAAGATAGAGGATTTATAATTTTTAGTTATGATAAGTTAGATAGTAGAAAAAGTAAAAAAGCTAATACTTTATTATTAGATATTTTTAAGTTGTGTGCATGAATAGAAATAATTATTTAAAATAAAATTTTCTTCTAAATTGAGAAAAAATAATTATTTTATGAGTTTTATTCCTTAATTAGAGAATGCATGATTTAGATCAAAGAGAAGCATAATTTTTTTAGAGGAGGTTAATAATCCACTGCATTCAAGAAGAAGAAAATAGAAAAGAATTTATACATGTTGAAGTTGAGAGCTTTTGAGTTATTGTTTTTTGGATTAAAGTTCAATGGTTGATTGGAATTATGTTTGGATCATCATCAATTGTTGTCAAGTTATAAAGGATTCAAGGTAGGATCTTAATCATTGAATGACTTTACCAAACATTTCAATTTGGTTTAATGAAAAAAATAGATTCATGATTGTGATAGAGATGTTTCTTTGATTGAATGAATGTATCTTGTTCAAAAAGAGAACAATAGGAAAATTGATCTTTCATTATAATTAAAATTTAGATTTCAATTTTAAAAAGATCAAGACAATAGTAGATTGTTGGATTGATTTAGAAAATCAAACAAATCCATATTGTTTAAATCTAGCTATGTTTAGATCTTGAAGCTAGGGTTATTTGAAGAGAAAGAAACCTAATAGATTCTAGAGAAGATTAAGAGATTTATGACTTTGGATTTAGATATTTCTTCAATATTGTTTTAGGAATGTAATTTGAAACAAATTGGAATTAAAATTATTATTTTAATGATTGGTGTAGTCTAAATTAGGGGTCCACTAAAGGATAACCCAATGTAGTAGCCTACACTCAAATCTCATACAAAATCAAGTACAACAGAAGCAAATACATTCTAAAATAATTTTTTTATTATTTTCTTATAATTTATTACAACATGCTTATAAAAACATATTATACTAGAGAAGCTGATTTCACCTCCCACTACCTGCCTCTCATATTCTCACTCAAGGCTTCACATAGTCATTTCCCCAATACAATCCCCACTTCACATTCAAGGTTATAAAATATTTTCTAACTTTAATAGAGTTCTAATCTTCTTATACATAGGTTCCTCTCTACTCTACTCTCTAAAATCTACCAATAGAGAGCTACATATAATAGAAAATAAAATACTATTTATAATAAATACTACCTAGTCACCAGCAACAAAAAAGATGAAGAACCACACCTAGAAAAAAAAATTGTTAGTTCGAAGAAAACAACCTGAGGCTTAGAGATGAAATTGTCCATCTCTAGTAATTCAAACAACTAGGAAAAAAGAATAACCACATAGTCCTAGAAAGAAAACTAAAATAGCCAAGAAGAATTATCTTGCGACCTTAAGAATAAAACAACCCTTCAAGGTGGAATTAATCGACCAAGAAAACCAAACATAAAGATACATTGAAGGAGCCAAAAAATCTTGCCAAGAGAAATGAAAATCCATAGCCAAATGGAGAAACCAGTTGCCCAAAATAGAAGGCATGATCCCCATTTAATTAGCTTCCATGCATCATAAAAGACTATAAAAAATGTCTTCCTTTTGATAATATTTTAAATCAATAGTAATCACATGGATTAATTGATGCATCATTTCTTAGGATAGAAAAGGGAAAAAGAGCTCTTCTTGTTAATAAATGACAACTAGTAGTTGTACAAGTTTAAAACATATATCCCATAAATATGATTTTATTGTATAAAAGAAATAAAATCTTTATATTATTAGTTCCAAATATGTAACTCAACTTTAATACCAAGGAAACCCTTTGTATACACGAAAAATTTGGACAAACAAGAAAGATAAAACAAAAACAAGTGCATTACCTCAATCCAAACATTTCAAATACCTCGAATGATGCATGCATGATCAAAATATTGATTGATCGATTTAGATTGGATGTTGATTGCTCATTTTCACAGCATAACTATAAGATGGAGATTGATAGAAGAAGATGGGTAGATGAGGATAGATGAGAGGATTAGAAGAAGATTTTGGCAGAGTGAGGATACTGGAAGAAGATTGATGTCAAATGGCCTATGTGAGGCTAGATTTATAGACAAGAGCTGATGGGATTTGATGGCTAAGATTAAAAGTCAAATGTGTGATGTGTATGGATAGGATTAAAAGTTGATTTTAGTGCCCATGATGCACATTAAGTGGGTTATGACATGAGGCTAAAATTAGGATGTGAGGGACTAAGTGGTATTCTTTTATTTATTTTGGAGGAAAAGATGCCTATGATGCACAAATAAGTGGGGCTAAAAATAGGATGTGAGTGGGAATATTATAATTTAAATAATAAAATTATTTAAACTATTTATGCATGAGAAGAATTGTAGTCATGTGACACATGGATGAGGGATTTGACTTAATATTTAATTTAAATTGTTTGTGGGGCACATGAAGAGGGAATTAATTAAATAAAGAGATTATTTAATTAACTGGGAAGGTGATCAAGTGGGATAATGTAAGTGTGGGATAATATACTAGGATAAATATTACAAGATGTTTTACAAGGTCATGTATAATTAGGCGATGCTATGAGATGGACAATTTTGGTGTCTACATTTTGTCCCTCTTTGAGATAATGTTCGAGATGATGAGATTTATGTCGAGTAACATCATTTCAAAGAAACTAAGGTATGGATAGAGGAAAAGGATGGGATGGTGTAAAGATAGGATGACGATGGAAAGATAGGAAGAAATGGGATGATGGAGAGATAGGATGAGGATGCCCCATCGAGAGGATAGGCAAGTTGGACAAACATGGGTAGGCTCTTGAAATGAAATAGATTGGTCAAGAAAGAAAGATAAGCAAATAGATAGAAGAAATGAATGATGTGTTATGCTGCAATGAAAGTGAGCAACCATGATGTTTGATATAGCACTAGACATTATGCACCAAGGTATAAGGACCAAGGTGATGATGTGTCTCGTACCCCAGTGTAATACAACCTTGTCTAGATACAAGATATGAATATTAGCCAGGAATGATACAAATTTGATGCAAATGCAAGATAAAAATGATAAAACACACAAGCAAGCAAGCATTCACAAATGATTCAAAACAAACAAGGTATTGCCCCTATTAAGCTATAAACCATTGATTAATTAATTGATTGATTAATTGATTGGGTTTGCAACAAGGCTAGGATCAAGACCATTGATTGCGATTGGATAATTTGACATGATTGATTATCTTGATTGATATGGATTAAAGGTTGAATTGCATTTGGATTTATTGGATGGATGATTGATGATGAGATTGATTAGAAGAAGTGATGGATTGAATAGAAGAATTCATGATTCGATTGGCTAGAAGAATGGGTTTGATTGATTAGAAGAATGGATTTGATTAGAAGTGATGTGATTTGATTTGATTTGAAGAAGTGATTTGATTTAGAAGAAGTGATGCGATTTGATTTGAAGAAGTGATGATTGATTGGATTTTGGGTGTTTATTGATTATGTGGGAGATAGATGATAGAAGAATATGAGATGGATGATGAGAAGGATGATTAGAAGAAGGATGGAAGATGGAAATGGTCTATCGCCTATGCCTGAATCTGGGTACTTCCTTCATATCCCAAATTGCCTACATACCATGTATCCACAGGATCAAGGCATTTAACGATAAAGATGAGATACAGTTCTGATTTGTGTTTTATTGATGGTGATGATGAAGGTGGATGGATTGATCAGGTTATGGATTGATTGGGATTGTTTGGCTTGATTTGATTTGATGATTTGATTGGATTTGTTTTGATGGATTGCTTGATGATGTGATTCATCTTGGATTTTTTGTTCGATATTTGATTTTTTTTGTATTTTGGGAAATGTTTTGATTTTTTAGATTTTTGGAAAATATTTTTATTTTTTTGGATTTTTGAATGTTTTGATTTTTTTGGATTTTGGAATGTTTTGATTTTTTCAATATTTTTTTAGGGCTTTTTATAATTTTTAAATATTGTTTCAGGGCTTTTTATGATTTTTAAAAAAAAAATTTCAGGGTTTTTTATGATTTTTTTGTATTTTTTCAGGGCTTTTATGATTTTTTTTTTATTTTTTTAATTTTTTTTACTTTTGACCTTTGGATGGGATAGGTGGATATGAGGGACTCAAGTATCTAGTTCCATGAAAGGTGATAGTCCCGCTAGATGGATGTCGTCGCATAGACCATGTCAAGTGTGCTCATAGATGTTGGTAAGGGTTTGCATGAAAGGGGGATGAAGTAGGTAGATAATGGATTATGATTTGGATTATGGAGGGAAAATAGTGGATTATGATGTGGATTATGTAGGGAAGATAGTGGTTTTTGATATGGAATATATAGGACTTATGCAAAAGATGAATGGGGAGGCTTAGCTAAAAGCATGGACCATAGGGATAGGATGAGGAAGATATGTAAGATAGTAGTTGAAAGATGGGGTGATGGAGATATGTGGAATGTTGTAGAATGGAAGGCAACCATGACCAATGGTTGCACACACCATGATAAACGTTGAAGTTTTTGATTTGGCAGAGGTGTAGGAAGAAATGGAGATGTTTTCTTAGGAGATGGGTGATGTAAGCATTTAGGTACCCACATAGACTTAGTATTTTTATGATTTTTGCTTTTAATGTGGGATGAAGGAATGTGATATTTTTGAATGAAATGGATGGAAGTTGATGGTTGGGATTTGTGAGAGGTGGATGTCTCATTTGACTTGCCTTCTTTTTTCTTGGGTACCCATATCATTTTAGTTTTTGACTTTTCTTTTGGAAGTATGGGCTTGGATAGCTTTTTGAATGGATTTTTCTTTGATTCTTTGCTTTTGTGTTTGAAGGCATGAGGACCCTTAGGGATTTTTGCTTTATAGGTAGATGCATCCAAATTTTGCCTTTTGAATCCCATGGGTATGGTGGAATGAGTGGAAGCTTTATTATGTTTAGACAATATGTGCATTTGTTGGTCATGATTAGGAATATAAGGGGTTTTATGGATGATAGGGGTATTAGGTGTTGGAAGAAGTGGAGTTAAAGTGGATGGAGGGGTATTAGGAGTTGGAAGAAGTGGAGGTAGATTGGATGGTGGAAGGTGTATGGTCACATGCTTTTGACATTTGTAGGATGATGGAGGTGGAATGACAACATATGTTTTAGGGGTATGATAGGATTTATGATGGAAAGTGGTGGACTTAGGATGAATGGAGGAAGTACCAACATATTTAGATTGTTTAACTTGGGGTGTATATCCAAGTCCATATGAGCATGGAGGGACTTTGACATGGATTGGCTCCAAAATACCTTATTCATGAAGGCCTAAGCATTTACCTTTGTAGTCCATGTTTTGGAGAATGCAGTGGACAATGGGACTAGGTGTAGTTTGGGAACTAGACACGAGTTCCTTATTGGGTGAAGAAAGTGAAGTGGTAGACAATGGTTGTTGTGTTCCTAGGGATGAACATTCATGAATGGAAGTGGATAGACCAATAGGATGTGATGGTGGATTTGGAATATGGTCAATAATGGATGTGGAAGGATAATTAGAATCTTGATCATGCTCATTAGGATCCAAGGTATTTGTTTTATCTTCTATGCTTATGTGTTCTTAGGAGGCATGTGTCTCATCATGACAAGTGGATGTTGGTGGATCATGGATAGGACTAGGTGGAGGTGTATTTGGGATATCTTGCTCATGGAGAGGTACAAGATCAAGTTGCTCATGGATAGCTTCTTCATGGGTAATATCTTGATCAAAGAAAATATATAGGTTATGGATAGATTGGATGAAAGTGATTTGATCTTGAGTAGGACTAGGGCTTGATGTTTCCACATTCTTAGGATTAAACTCTTGACATAGCTCTTGGTCTCCTTAAATGGAAGCGGATGACTCTTGGATGGGCTTGATAAGCTCTTGACAATCACCAACATGAGGGTACATTGGCTCTTGACTTGGACTCGTGGTGGGAAAATCTTCAATAGCTCGAGGGGTTGTGGGTCACATGATGGGCTTGAAGGGCTAGGCATGGTATTTGAAGGCTCATTTCTAGGTACTAAGATAGGTGTTCGACAATGGGATAAGTTGTTCCTAGCTAGTAGCCAATGTATCACATCCTTCATTAAGGTATGCGTGAATGGACAATATAGGGGATGGATAATAAGGGTGGATGGTGTAGGCTTAAGATTAGGACTTGTTGGGTGGATAATGAGATTGGATGGATTAGGACTTGGACTAGATGAAGGGATAGGAGGATTGGATGGATGAAGTCTTGGACTAGATGGGGGTGACACATGGGATTGGGATGATTTTTTATACTCATCAATTTCATGCTTGAACATCTTGTAAAACTTTGGGACAAAAAAAAGGCATTAATTTGTATCATGGCCTTTGGTCTTATGGTATGCACAATAGTCATGTTCATCCTATGGACTTTCTTCACATGGATTGATGGCGGGAAGTTCAATGAGTTTTCTTTCAAGCATGATTTGTAAAATTATCTCGAATCTCCATTTTAGGGAAGCATTAGAGTACCATGATAATAAAAGTGATGAAGGGCTTGATGGACTAGAAGGTTAGTGGATTGATGGACTAGGATTGGGAGTACATGGTGGTGGAGAGATAGGACTAATAGGCTCATGGATTGGCATTTGGGTGGATGGTGGAGGCCACTCTAGATTGGTATCTTCCTTGTCAAAGGTGTCATGAATATCAAAGGATATTAGGTCTTATTGCATAGGTGGACTTAAGTCTATTAGGTCTTGCTGCAAAAGTGTACTTGAACCACCTTTATTTATGTACAAAAGACCACTTGAACTTGCATGTGGTTCTTTTGAGGACACTTGGTTGCCTTGTGGATGGGTTTGGTGGTGTGTTGGAATGTTAGAATGAGGAATTGGATAATCTTGGGGTGAACATTGATAGGTTGATATGGCATTGACATGATAGGTGGATGGATTAGATTGGTATGATGGTGAAGGTGACACATAGGATTCTGGTTGAATGTGTTGGAAGTTGTGATGGTGTTGTGGTGGAGGGATTGTATAGGATAATGGTTGTTGAGATATAGATTGATATGGATAAGGGTTGACATTGGAAGAGGTGCGATAGGTTGATGAAGGGGTGATGGGACATGTAGATGGATGAAGTTGATATGAAGTGGGAGGTGATGACATGTAAGGTTGAGGTGGCATTGGTTGTTGATAATGAATGGATAAAGGATGATGTGCTTGTTGGATTTGGCAAGTGGCTAGGAGGTGTTGGCCTTGGGCTATGAGATGCTATACTTGAGATGATTGGTTTGCATGAAGTTGAAGTTGTTGGAGGATAAAATGGAGATCTTTTGTGTTTTGTTGGTTTAGAGGTCATGGTGCTTGGTAAAGTGCTTGAATGAAGTCTTGCGCTAGGTCTTCCAATGTTCTCATGATGTCACTTTTAGTAAATGTTTGATTAGGATTATTATGATGATTTAGAATGATTAGGATGTGATTGCTTAAATGACTAGGATGATTTGGCTTGGAAAGATTGGGTGATGTAGCAAATATTTATTAATAGTTTGACTTGGGCAATATCAAACACAAAATTTCACATATAAAATGCATGAACACACACACCAAACACAATGTTCATATTTTCTTTTAAGATTAAATGTTATGATTAAGCACACACTTGAAGACACATCAACAAGCCCTAATGACTAGTCAGGTGGGGTATGGCCAATTAGGTCTTAAGCTAGGTTGCACAAGGTTGACTAGGGAAAGGGATTGAAAGTGAAATCCTACCACACAACCAGGAGAAAGGGGTAACCCACCCTTCACCTTCACTTACCAAAGATATAAAGTTCTTTAGGGCTTAGCCAAGAGTGACAAGATTTACAACTCCCAATGAGGGTGTCTTTCGATTCACCCTCGGTTGAGGTCATCCCTTAGAGTGGTGTGTCTCCAAGTAGGCCTCCTAAGATAGGGTGAACAAAAGCAAACCAAGTGAGATGCCGCTTGATTCACACTCGCAGTTGTTAATTGATCCTTTAGAAAATGAAATGTGAGGAAAATAATTCAAGCACTAGTTCTTTTTAGATCCAAAGCCAAATGTGTAAGAAGACACTAGTTCGTTTTAAGCCTGATTTCAATGATGTGATTCCAAGCAAGTTGTTTGTTTTAAAGCCCCAAATCCAAATGTGAGACAAGCAATGATTAAGAGATGAAAGATGGAATGTGTGCACCTAATTGTTTTTTATTTCCAAATTGATGTTGTGACTAATCCAAATGTTGCTCTAGCTTATTTGATGTACCTACAAGCCACAGAACCAAAAAAGAAACAAGTAAACTAGCCCAGAAGAAAGCTATGTGAAAAATGAAGAATCTGATAAAAACTGATTAAGATGACCTAATATAGAAAAATGGATTGCATAAACATATTCTAGACAAAATTCTATGTACTTTAAAAAAAATTTGTGAAAAAAGGATGAATTATGCTCAAGTTATGCTCGATTGAAGTTTTGAAAAGAAGCTGAACTTTGACTGAGAAAATGACTCATAAAATGATGAAATCACCTGATAAAACCTCCACATCTGCAAATTCCATCGAGTTAGCTTTCCAACGAGTCCTTGTTTGCTTGATTTCGATACTGTATGCAAAAGTTATGGCAAAAAGAAAAAACAATACCCCCTGTTATGCCAAATGCAACTTGCTATTGCCAAATGTGACTTACTGATGTGCAAATGTGACTTACTACTGCCAAATGTGACTTACTAATGTACAAATGTGACCTGCTGCTGCTAAATGTGACTTACTAATGTACAAATGTGACTACTATTGTGCAAATGCGACTCAAAACTTCTCAGACTCTACAAATGCGATCTGTTAAGCCATATGCGAAGTACTATTGTGCAAATGTGAACTGTAACCTATCATATGTGATTTTCTATGCTACCAAAGGTGAGTCAGAAATACCAAAGGTGATGCAAAACCCTATAACTACGACTTGTAATTAACCAAAAGTGCACATGTATCCAGAACTTCTCAAAAACATAGTTTTAGTAACGAAAAACTAAAACTAATCAAGCTAGTGGTCCCACCGAGCATGCCAGAATGTATACATGAAAAATTTGGACAAAAAAGAAATATAAAACAAAACAAGTGCATTACCTCATTCCAAACATTTTGAATACCTCGAATGATGCATGCATGATTGAAAGATTGATTGATTGATTTAGATTGGATGTTGATTGCTCATTTTCGTAGCATAACTATAAGATGGAGATTGATAGAAGAAGATGGGTAGACGAGGATAGATGAGAGGATTAGAAGAAGATTTTGGTAGAGAGAGGAAACTAGAAGAAGATTGATGTCAAATGGCCTGTGTGAGGCTAGATTTATAGACAAGAGTTGATGGGATTCAATGGCTAAGATTAAAACTCAAATGTGTGATGTGTATGGATAGGATTAAAAGTTGATTTTAGTGCCTATGATGCACATTAAGTGGGTTATGACATGAGGCTAAAATTAGGATGTGAGAGAATAAGTGGGATTATTTTATTTATTTTGGAGGAAAAGATGCCTATGACGCACAAATAAGTGGGGCTAAAAATAGGATGTGAATGGGTGGTGCAGGAGCACCTCAAAACATAATGAATCTGAAAGATTCCCTTACATATTCTATTTTGTCCAAATGTCATTAGCCGATTAATCTTAAGTTTATATGTGTTAAGAAAGATTAAAAAGAATGTAATCAAACTATTTGGTATTGTAATCGGTGGTTGTTGGTGGTTCACCTTCCACCACGTGTATAACTGTCCAGATAGGTGTCTTTAAAATACCTAAAGTCTGTATTTATTAGTAGGAGTAGATAGTCAAGAAAAAAGAGGAAGAGAAGATGTCACGCCAGCATCTCCCCGTGCGGACGCGACACAGACGCCCGTGTCTCGACCACATTCACCATGTGGTCGTGACACGGGCCGCGAAATTTTTTTCTCCCTAACCCTAAAAAACCCCCTCGCACGTGTCTGCGTGCTCGGTGGCTCTACGCAACGACGTAGACATGTCTACATAACCGTGATGGTGAAGGCCGTCTAGGGGTGAGCGACACAAAGTGTGTCGCTTCTAGGGTTAGGTCGATTCCATCTAAGCCCTAAGTTCCCCAGGTGAAGATGAATCTGCCAACATCGATCTCTAAATTAACTTAGAACGAAAAGGAATCAAAAGCGATTAAGTGAATGATGGCAAAGTGGACGTGTGATTGAAATGGAATGATGGAATAAAACCCAATAAAATAATACTAAAATTAATCCCTAGAATTTTAGGAAGATTCTGGCGGCATAGCGCGTTTCGATAAAACGCAAATTAAAACTTTGATTTAAAACTCCTAAAGATTCCTGATATAATTTGGGAATAGAATTAAAAATAAAACTTTAAGAACAAATTTAAAATGATTACAAATTTAGAATAAATATCCTCCAAGGTCAAAATAAATCGACCTTGTAATAAAAGGTTAAAAACTCGAATAATAAATTAAAAATAGTATTAATAACCGCCTAACAGGGTCTCAAAAATTGAAGTCATAAATAAAATAATTGCAATATTACGTTTATTAACCAACTCGAATTAAGGAGGAAGGAGGTCAAAATACTCCTCCCCGAAAATTAATAGTAAAACTGACAAATAATAAGAGTTAGATTATACATGCTAATGGAGGAAATAAAATAATTAGCTCATCTGAAAAGAAATAAGAACATAGGGAATAGTTTTCCCAATTTAACTAAAATTAATTCCCTCCAAGGTCAATTAATTCACAAGGTAAAATAGAACAACCAAGACTCCCAAATAAAAAAAAAACTTAAGTAAAATTAAATGATGGCAAGAAGGAAATAAGTACAAGGCAATAAGAGAACTTAAAATTTTCAATAAAACAAATTTCTCTCACACTAAAATATTGTTTCCCTAAATAAGAAAGCCCTAATTTTCTATTCTACTATTTTCTTCTTTTTTTTTTGGTTGCCCTAATCCTCATTTTTTTTATTCTTCCCTTTTTTCTTGTTTGTTTTCTTCCTCCTTTGTATGCAGGTGTAAGGTTTAAACCAGAACGGAGCCATGGATTCTTCTTAACCTCCACGGAGGTATATACATCAATAGTTTACCATTCTTTTTTTTTGTTGCATCTCGTGTATAAAAAATGTAGATATATTTTTTTTATACAGTGTGCTAAGTGTGTGTTAGAGCTGTGTGTGTGAGTTACAGGGCTGAGTGGTGTAGCAGCGGCGAAAATGACACAGGTGTGAGGAGTTGGTAGTTTAGGGGCCGTGACGGGCGGAGGTTCCAGTGGTGGGGAGGCAGCGGAGTGGAAGACCGTGAGGGAGGGCCGACGAAGGGCGGAGCTGGAGGGATAAGGGAGAGGGTGGAGTGGTGGAAGGGGTGCCACGGAGGAGAAGGTACCGAGGGGTGGCACTAGGGTAGAGATGGCCGCGGAAGTTGGCGGCATGGCACAGCAGAGGCGGAGCTACAGCTATGGAGAGGCACTGTCGTGGTGCTGGAGGTTTAGGGTGAGCCCGCGGGGAAGAGGGGATGATAGTGGAGCTAGCGACAGAGGCTCCAGAGTTTGGAGTTGTTGGGGTGTGGGGCTGTGGGCTTAGCTGCCACAGTCCCCCTAATGTTTTTATTTAATTTTTTTTTATTTATTACTTTTCTCTGAAACTAAACCCATAGTTCGTCCCCCTGTGCATTTCGAATTCTCAAGAAACTCTGCTAACAGATGCTTTCCGATCAGGAGAAAAAAATATTTATTATATAGTTATATGTATATAAATATATTTATATATTTAAATATTTATTTTAATGTATTTTCATATTCTTACATACATATATATATATATATATATAAATTTAAGTATATACATTTACAAAAGGATTTTAACAGTATAATAAAAAATACTCAGCATAAGGCATTTATTCTGCTTTGGATAAAAGGGTATATAGATATGCACAAATATATATACATATATTTATATATATATTTTTATATGTATATATAAGTAAATGTATATATATTTACTACATGCCATAGTTAATGCACTTCTGTAGTTCCTTCTATTTTTTTTTCTATGTAAAAAGAAAAACAAACAAATACACGGAGATAAAAAGTAAATATAGTGAACTGAACAGAACTGACAATTTATTTCTTTTATTGCAGACATGTCATTTTTACATACATGAACAGAATTTTACCACAGTAAACTAGAAGGCTACCAAATTCCTATGAAATCATAACAGATCTGTTTCTCTTCTAGAACATCAATTAATGAAATAGTCTTTTAAGCACAGTTAATAACATAACTTTAAGTAAAAACAGGTAACTATTCACAACTTTCTCCTTCTTGGTTGTAATAATATATTTATTCAATAACACTCTTATATATATATATATATATATATATATATATATATATATATATATATATATATATTTGTCAGCATTCTACAAATCTGAACTCACAATTAGGAAAATATGTAGTATTAAATAACATACAGAGTTTTAATCCTTGAAATCCCTCTTTTCTTGCCTACATCATATTTTATCAACCATTGATGCATTTACACATATTTTTTTTTGTAAAACAAACAATCGCAGAAAACTACTTATATCCTCACCTACATTTCACAACTCCACAGCCCCACAAAAATAGAAGTAACAACATTAAATTAAATATAGATTGTTTGCAATTCAACATTTACACAGCCAACATTATGACAAATAACAAATCAAGCTCTTTAAGAATAAAATACAATGACGCCATAATGGCCATGGCTCCAACAGCGATCACAAAGGGACTATAAGGACAACCAAATGAGCTCCCAAATATCACCATCTCTTCACTTTAAAACCTGCAACTAAACACAATAACCAACAACAAACCAGCCACTACGAAAGCTCTCCTCCCTACCATAGACCTGCCAGTGGGTCACCCCCGAGCTAGGCAGGTAGGGATTTCACATAGGGTTTTATTCCACAACAAAATCAATCACAATAACACAAAATCAGAACAACCCCATAGGTTTAACACATAACTTTACTCATAAAAGTGAGCTTGGTGAGGGTAGGGAATGGACCCCTCAAATTCAAAGGGCTCCCAAATGATGAAAATATCTCCTCATGGCCTCAAGCCAAATTCCCAAAAACACCACAATCCACAAGATTTTCAAATAAATCACCTAGCACTCTTGCCATTCAATTAATTCACTCC
Organism: Cunninghamia lanceolata; assembly: GCA_027924645.1. NCBI lineage: Eukaryota > Viridiplantae > Streptophyta > Pinopsida > Cupressales > Cupressaceae > Cunninghamia > Cunninghamia lanceolata. Next base: position 11,436,772 of record BSBN01000887.1, read on the forward strand.
TCCAATAAGAGCCCTCAAGGTACAAATATAAACTGTGGGAGAGGCCTCAAGGAGGTTCCTTTCCCCTACCCATACAAGTTGAGCATTACCTCCATTGGAGGTGCTCTCACCATAACACCCAACCCAACATCACAATGCAAACATCATAATGCAAACAACACACAACCAAAACCTAAAACATTGAACATCATATAAGCAAGGTAAGAAGCAAGTTAAGAGGCCTACCTTCAAGGCCCTAACAATGGAAGTAGAATTGGTGAAGAGCTCCAAGCCTTCCCAAGCCTTCCAACTTTCAGAATTTCTCCAACCTTCCTTAACTCCTCCAAACTAGAAAGGAAAACTAAAATTTTCAAGAACTCTCCAAATTGCAAGGAAAAAGACTAGCAGAAGAGAACCCCCACTCCTCTACAAGATAAGCTATTATAGGCCATCAACTTGGCCATGAGGGATGAGAAGGTGACACTTGTCACCTCTTCCTTCCCCTTCCTATGCCACTTGCAAAGGAGAGAAAGTATGAGGATGACAAATGTCATCCCCTCATTCCACCTCCATCTCCACCTTACCCACCTGTGCTTCCACACAAGTGGGAGGGGGGCAAATGGTGAGTTGGATTCCCACTCACACCGCCAAGAAGACAAGGGTCTTGAATGGTGCTCCCACTCATTTGGGAGTTTTGGAGGACTCTTGGAGACCTCCCAAGTCTACCTTGGGAATGATTCCAAGACTTTGGGATGGGAGATGGGTTCTTCCCAAGGCAAGGCCCATCCCCCATCTTCTCTCTTTTCTAAATTCGTCACTTTTACTCAACCATGGTTTAGGGTGACCTAAGGTGAGTCAAAACTAGGGTTAGATAGTCCAAGTTGACCCTAGACTCATGGTTGACCACCTAGGGTAACTTTTGGGACCCTAGGGTTCATGAAAGGGGTTAAAAATCCACATTTAAATGGCCTAAAAAAATAATAAAAATACCAAGTGGCATAAATCAAATAAAATTTTACAACACTTATTATTAATCAATTTAAATAAAAAAGGGTACTAAGGCTAAAATAAATAAAATTAAATCAAGCACAATCAATCCACACTCAAATTCAGACATGATCCTTATCCCTCTTGGGAATGGATCGGCTTAACAGGGGATACATAGTGTGAATTCTACCTCCTATTTCCCATGGCTAGGGAATGTAAAACCTGCACATCTCGATCAAGTGTCAGTCCTGTCATGAAAAGTCATAGCCGAAGCAACTAAAATTAACTTCACGCAATTGAAATAACATCAATACATAACTCTAAATTAAATTGCATTTTCCATCACATGTCAAATAGTTCACATCACATAGATAACTAGAATCTCATAACAAAATAACCTCTAATACATATCCTATATGTCGAACCACAACATATCATCCAATATGACCAAATCAAATCACATACATCGAATCAGTGAGATAAAACATCAAGTATGCATAATGAAACATAGTCACTAAGGTCTGATAGTGTCATCTACTAAATAGCATATTGACCAAAATATGGAAGGTAAAATAATCAGCCTCACATCCTCCCCCTCTAAGACTGAACTTCCTCCTGGAAGTTGTCAAAAAGGTGAGGATAGAGTGCTCTAAAACTAATTGCATCCTCCCAAGTCATCGTGACCTCATCATATTGATCCCACTGGACTCTAACCTAGTCCAGCTCTCGACCTCGAAGGCCCAGTGTCTGACAAGCCAATATGCGAATTGGCTCCAAAACCAATTGCCCGTTTGCCTCTACCTGTAAAGCACTCCAGTCCAGTACGTGAGACACATCAGATATATATCGTCTCAAAATAGAAACATGAAAGACATTGTGGATATGTGACAGGCTAGGTGGCAATGCTAGATGATAGGCAACTGGTCCTATCCGCTCCAAAATCTCAAAGGGTCCTATGAACCGTGGTGCGAGCTTAGAGCCCTTTCCATAACGGATTGGACTCTTGTGTGGCCGCGCTCTAAGGAAAACTCTGTCACCCACTGAGAAGCTCTGATCACTCCTCTTAGCATCGGTATACTTCTTCTACCTATCCTGTGCCTCCTACAACCTCTGTCTAATCACTATAACCTGCTGCTCCATATCCTGAACTAGCTCTGGACCAATGGCGACTCTGTCCTCTATCTGATCCAAACTCAATGGTGTCCTACATGGTCTGCCGTATAAAGCCTGAAAGGGAGGCATACCTAACGAGCTGTGATGCCCATTATTGTAGGCAAACTCAACTAGATAAAGATACTCCTCCCATCTAGACTGATGGTCCATAACATACATCCGAAGCATGTCCTCCAATACCTGATTCACCCGCTCTATTTGTCCATCTGTCTCAGGATGATAAGCAGAGCTAAAATTGAGCTGTGTGCCCAATGCCTACTATAAGGCTCTCCAAAATGCTGAAGTGAACATTGGATCTCTGTCTGAGATGATACGATGGGGTATCCCATGTAGTCTCATAATATCATCCAAGAATACCTTCGCCACAGCTGGCGCATTGTACATCATGCGTATAGGTGAGAAATGCGCTACTTTGGTCAACTTGTCGACCGTCACCATGATGGCATCATGGCGATGTGAAGACATAGGAAGACTGACAATAAAATCCATGGAAATAGTGTCCCATTTCCACTCAGGTATATCATGTGGGTATAGGAGACCCGCTGGATGCTGATGCTCGGCCTTGACCCTCTGGCACTCAAGGCATCGAGCAACAAACTTTGATATATCTCGTCTCATACCTGCCCAATAGTACAACTATCATAGATCGGCATGCATCTTCTTCACCCCCAGATGTGCCGCATAAGGTGCTCTATGTGCCTCTGATAGCACCACCATTCGTAGGTTGCCTGCGCGGGGTACATAGATGCACTGTCGATGACGAAGTAAACCATCTGTGTCAAGAGTATACCCTGCAAACTTGCCCACAAGGGCCCTTTGTGAACTGATCTCCTGCTACACCTTAAGAAACCATCCATCCTCTGGCAGATGCTGTATAATGTGATCCCTCAAGTCCACACTCAAAGTTAAGGTCAAGAGCTCGTGGCGCCTCCGATTCAATGCGTCAGCAACCATGTTCTCCTTCCCTTTTATGTAGTGGACATCAAAGTCATACTCGCAGAGAAATTCCATCCAACGCCGCTGACGGGCGTTCAGATTCAGCTGTGTAAAGATATACTGGAGGTTGTGATGATTGGAATGGAGCTCAAAGCGACGTCCCAACAAGAAATGTCTCCAATAGACTAGAGCATGAACCATTGCCGCTAACTCCAAGTCATGCGTAGGATAGTTCAGCTCATGAATCTTGAGCTTTTGTGACTCATACACGATCACTCTACCACCCTGCATAAGTACAGCTCCCAATCCCTCAAGTGAAGCATCCATGCAAACCATGAAATCTGCTACAAGATCAGGAATTGCTAAAATAGGAGCACTGGTAAGATGCTCCTTGATGACCCTGAAGGCCCTCTCACACTGCTCAGTCCAAAGAAAGCTCTTCCCTTTCCACTGAAGGGAAGTGATGGGGTGCGCTATCCGAGAAAAGCCCTCAACAAAGTGACGGTAATAACCAGCTAACCCCAAAAAACTCCCGACCTCTGTCACACTAGTGGGTACTGGCCAATCCCTGATAGCCCTGATCTTCGATGGATCTACTGAGATACCATCGCCAGAAAGGATATGCCCTAGATACTGAACCTCTGTCCTAAAAAATGCACACTTTGCCAAATTCCCATAAAGCTTCTACTCTTGCAAACACTGTAGAACCTGACGAAGGTGCTCCTCATGCTCCTCCTCGGTCCGTGAGTAGATCAAAATGTCATCGAGGAAAATGATCACGAACTGATCTAGATAGGTATGGAACACCCCATTCATGAGACTCATGAACACTGCAGGGGCGTTCGTCAAGCCGAAGGGAACCACTGTGAACTCATAGTGTCCATAACATGTCCAGAAGGTGGTCTTATGGATATCCGCCTCCACAATCCGTAACTGATGATACCCAGACTTTAGGTCTATCTTAGAGAACACCCTGGCTCCCTGCATCTAGTCAAAAAGATCATCAATCCTAGGCAGCGGGTAACGGTTCTTCACCGTCACCTTATTCAACTGCTTGTAGTCCATGCACAAGCGAAGAGACCCATCCTTCTTCTTCACGAAGATGACAGGAGCGCCCCAAGGTGAAACGCTTGGTCGGATGTGCCCCTTCTCCAACAAGTCCTCCAACTGTAACTTGAGCTTAGTGAGCTCATGTGTGGTCATCCTGTAGGGTGCACGAGACACTAGCTCAGCACCCGGCACTAAGTCTATGTGGAAGTCTACCTCACGTCGGGGTGGCATCCCCGGTAACTCTGCTAGAAACACATCGGCAAACTCCCTAAGGATGGGATGATCATCCAAAGATGCCTCTGGCTCATCATTTGATCTGTCGCTCACTGTGATGGTGATCATCTGACATCCCTTCCGCATGCAGCGCTTAAGCTGCTGAGCAGATACCATATGCACTGCTGTGGGCTTCTGCATGCCCACAACCTCTACTGATGTGCCGTGATCGTCTAAACAGCTAATCGCCTTTCGGCGACAATTTAGCTTGGCTCGATGAGCTGCAAGCCAATCCATACCCAACACCACATCATAGGATCCTAATGTCATGATTCTAAGGTCACATACTATAGTGAAGGGTCCCAAGGCAATCTCACAGTCGTGGACTAAGGCATCTACTGTCAGTTTGGCTTTTGAAGCCAACTCAACCACCCACCTATCACCCTGCCTAGAGGCCACCAGCTTGCAACACTCCACTAATGATGGAGATATAAATGAATCAGTAGCACCAGAGTTAAAGAGAATAGAAATGGGGTTACCCCCAATCATACCTAACGTCTCAATCACTGACGCCTGAAAATCAGCTTGACAGTTATCCACCGCCGCAAACATACGGTGGGATCTACCCACATCTCCAACAGTCTGCTCAAATCCTCCTGCACGAGGCTGTCCCCCTGCTGTATAACCTTGTGGACACTCTTTAGCTAGGTGTCCTGCTCCACCACAAACATAACAAGGGCCCCTAACCTGTACCTATATAGTCTGAGTCCTACTCGACTGCTGCTGTCCTAATCTACCAGTAGACCCCTGCAAGCCCCTATAAGACTGCTGTGACCTCGCAGGTCCTGTAGGTGGTCTCTGCTACCTTTGATCTTTGCGTGGGCCCTACTGCTACCAATCTCTATTATGTCCCCCCTGTGTCCTTTGCTGTGTCCTAGCTCTCTACTGCTGCTATGGCTGCTGTTGCTATGGGGGCCTAGGAGGTAATGGTGCTAAACTGAATCCTCCTCTATGAGGTGGCTGTGATGGTCTATGAAAACTCTGTTGATGCTGCTGCTGTCCTCAGTCCTGAAACTGAGGGCGTGAACTTTGCCTTCGTCCCTGAATCTCCTCAGTAATGTATGCCTTCTCGGCAGCATCACTCAAAGTCTGGGGGTTTGCCATCCGAACAGGCCCTGCTATACTGTGGTTAAGTCCTCTGATAAACTTATGCACCAGGAGTTTCTCATCATGGAGATACTCCACATATCTGGATAACTCTGTAAACCTACTCTCATACTGAGCCATTGTAAGTCCTCTCTGCTGGAGGTCATGGAACTCGTCTAGATGACGCTGCCTATAATGGTCTGATAAATAGCGCACATCGAAGTGCTCAATGAAGGTCTCCCATGAGAGTGTCTGAAGAAAGGTGGCGCTTGCACTCCTCAGTGTGCCACCAGGTAGCTACTGCATCCCGCAATAAGTGTACTACCACCTGGGCCTTCGTGTTGCCCTCGTAAGGACGCAACGTGAAGCACCTGTCTAAACTAATAAGCCAGGCCTCTACCTCAGCTCCCTCTGTGGTCCTGATGAGTGTAGGAGGGTTTAACCTCAATATGTCCCTAATGGGATCTCCTATATCTCTATGCCCCCTAATAGGCTCATCTGCATGATAATCATAAGGCCTGTGACCCAAGTGCTCTACACGCACTGTCTCGTCCTGCCTAGCCTGATGTGGGGGGCTCCTGCTACGGGCCCTGTTGGCTAAACCAACCTCCTATGTCTCTGGCATCTTGACGTAAGGCTCCACACGTGGTGCCTCTCACTGCTCTACGCGGGGCTCTACACATGGCTCTACTACAGCTGGTGGAAGCCTATCTAAGATAGCCTGTAAGGCCTGTAATATTTGTGGTCCCATATCTGGTGGGGTCGGTGGTGCCAGCGGTACCTAAGGAACTGGCTGTACCGGTGGAACTAGCTGTACCGGTGGAACTGGCCATACAGGTGGAACTGGCTGTACCGATGGAACTAGCTGACCCAGTCCCACAGCTGAAGAATCAGTGTGTACCTCTGTGGGTGGAGTGCGGCGGGTCTGCACTCACCGAACTCGTCTGGGAGGCAACCTACAAAATGAGGTAACCACAAATCAGTATGGTTGTGGAAGTGAAAATGTGCCTAAATGAGCCCAGTGTTTTTAAACAACCTGGCTTTGATACCAAATGTCACGCCCGCATCTCCCCGCGCAGACGCGACACACAGACGCCCGTGTCTCGACCACATTCGCCATATGGTCGCGACACGGGCCGCGAAATTTTTTTCTCCCTAACCCTAAAAAACCCCCTCGCACGCGTCTACGTGCTCGGTGGCTCTACACAACAGCGTAGACATGTCTACGTAACCGTGTTGGTGAAGGCCGTCTAGGGGTGAGTGACACAAAGTGTGTTGCTTCTAGGGTTAGGTCAATTCCATCTAAGCCCTAAGTTCCCTAGGTGAAGATGAATCCACCAACATCGATCTCTAAATTAACTTAGAATGAAAAGGAATCGAAAGCGATTAAGTGAATGATGGCAAAGTGGACGCGTGATTGAAATGGAATGATGGAATAAAACCCAATAAAATAATACTAAAATTAATCCCTAGAATTTTAGGAAGATTCTGGTGGCATAGTGCATTTCGATAAAACGCAAATTAAAACTTTAATTTAAAACTCCTAAAGATTCCTGATATAATTTGGGAATAGAATTAAAAATAAAACTTTAAGAACAAATTTAAAATGATTACAAATTTAGAATAAATATCCTCCAAGGTCGAAATAAATCGACCTTGTAATAAAAGGTTAAAAACTCGAATAAGAAATTAAAAATAGTATTAATAACCGCCTAACAGGGTCTTGAAAATTGAAGTCATAAAAAAAATAATTGCAATATTACGTTTATTAACCAACTCGAATTAAGAAGGAGGAAGGAGGTCAAAATACTCCTCCCCGAAAATTAATAGTAAAACCGACAAATAATAAGAGTTAGATTATACATGCTAATGGAGGAAATAAAATAATTAGCTCATCTGAAAAGAAATAAGAACATAGGGAATAGTTTTCCCAATTTAACTAAAATTAATTCCCTCCAAGGTCAATTGATTCACAAGGTAAAATAGAACAACAAAAAAACACAAAGACTCCCAAATAAAAAAAAACTTAAGTAAAATTAAATGATGGCAAGAAGGAAATAAGTACAGTGCAATAAGAGAACTTAAAATTTTCAATAAAACAAATTTCTCTCACACTAAAATATTGTTTCCCTAAATAAGAAAGCCCTAATTTTCTATTCTACTATTTTCTTCTTTTTTTTTGGTTGCCCTAATCCTCATTTTTTTTATTCTTCCATTTTGTCTTGTTTGTTTTCTTCCTCCTTTGTATGTAGGTGTAAGGTTTAAACCAGAATGGAGCCATGGATTCTTCTTAACCTCCATGGAGGTATATACATCAATAGTTTACCATTCTTTTTTTTTGTTGCATCTCGTATAAAAAAAATGTAGATATAGATATTTTTTTATACAATGTGCTAAGTGTGTGTTAGAGCTGTGTGTGTGAGTTGCAGGGCTGAGTGGTGTAGTGGTGGTGAAAATGACACAGGTGTGAGGAGTTGGTAGTTTAGGGGCCGTGACGGGCAGAGGTTCCAGTGGCAGGGAGGCAGCAGAGTGGAAGACCGTGAGGGAGGGCCGATGAAGGGCGGAGCTGGAGGGATAAGGGAGAGGGTGGAGTGGTGGAAGGGGTGCCACTGAGGAGAAGGTACCAAGGGGTGGCGCTAGGGTAGAGATGGCCGCGGAAGTTGGCGGCACGGCACAATGGAGGTGGAGCTACGGCTATGGAGAGGCACTGCCATGGCGCTGGAGGTTTAGGGTGAGCCCGCGGGGAAAAGGGGATGACAGTGGAGCTAGCGACAGTGGCTCTGGAGTTTGGAGTTGTTGGGGTGTGGGGCTGTGGGCTTAGCTGCCACAGTCCCCCTAATGTTTTTATTTAATTTTTTATTTATTTATTACTTTTCTCTTAAACTAAACCCACAGTTCGCCCCCCCATGCATTTCAAATTCTCAGGAAACTCTGCTAACAGATGCTTTCTGATCAGGAGAAAAAAAATGTTTATTATATATTTAAATATTTATTTTAATGTATTTTCATATTCTTATATACATATATATATAAATTTAAGTATATACATTTACAAAAGGATTTTAATAGTATAAAAAAAATACTCAGCATAAGGCATTTATTCTGCTTTGGATAAAAGGGTATATAGATATGCACAAATATATATACATATATTTATATATATATTTTTATATGTATATATAAGTAAATGTATATATATTTACTACATGCCATAGTTAATGCACTTCTGTAGTTCCTTCTATTTTTTTTTCTATGTAAAAAGAAAAACAAACAAATACACTGAGATAAAAAGTAAATATAGTGAACTGAACATAACTGACAATTTATTTCTTTTATTGTAGACATGTCATTTTTACATACATGAATAGAATTTTACCACAGTAAACTAGAAGGCTACCAAATTCCTATGAAATCATAACAGCTCTGTTTCTCTTCTAGAACATCAATTAATGAAATAGTCTTTTAAGCACAGTTAATAACATAACTTCAAGTAAAAATAGGTAACTATTCACAACTTTCTCCTTCTTGGTTGTAATAATATATTTATTCAATAACACTCTTATATATATATATATATTTGTCAGCATTCTACAAATCTGAACTCACAATTAGGAAAATATGCAGTATTAAATAACATACAGAGTTTCAATCCTTGAAATCCCTCTTTTCTTGCCTACATCATATTTTATCAACCATTGATGCATTTACACATATTTTTTTTTGTAAAACAGACAATGGCAGAAAACTACTTATATCCTCACCTACATTTCACAACTCCACAGCCCCACAAAAATAGAAGTAACAGCATTAAATTAAATACAGATTGTTTGCAATTCAACATTTACATAGCCAACATTATGGCAAATAACAAATCAAGCTCTTTAAGAATAAAATACAATGAGGCCATAATGGCCATGGCTCCAATAGCCATCACAAAGGGACTATAAGGACACCCAAATGAGCTCCCAAATATCACCATCTCTTCACTTTAAAACCTGCAACTAAACACAACAACCAACAACAAACCAGCCACTACGAAAGCTCTCCTCCTTACTGTAGACCTGCCAGTGGGTCACCCCTGAGCTAGGAAGGTAGGGATTTCACACAGGGTTTCATTCCACAAGAAAATCAATCACAATAACACAAAATCAGAACAACCCCATAGGTTTAACACATAAATTTACTCATAAAAATGAGCTTGGTGAGGGTAGGGAATGGACCCCTCAACTTCAAAGGGCTCCCAAATGATGAAAATATCTCCTCATGGCCTCAAGCCAAATTCTCCAAAACACCACAATCCACAAGATTTTCAAATAAATCACCTGGCACTCTTGCCATTCAATTAATTCACTCCTCCAATAAGAGCCCTCAAGACATAAATACAAACTATGGGAGAGGCCTCAAGGAGGTTCCTTTCCCCTACCCATACAAGTTGAGCATTACCTCCATTGGAGGTGCTCTCACCATAACACCCAACCCAACATCACAATGCAAACATCATAATGCAAAAAACACACAACCAAAACCTAAAACATTGAACATCATATAAGCAAGGTAAGAAGCAAGTTAAGAGGCCTACCTTCAAGGCCCTGACAATGGAAGTAGAATTAGTGAAGAGCTCCAAGCCTTCCCAAGCCTTCCAACTTTCAGAATTTCTCCAACCTTCCTTAACTCCTCCAAACTAGAAAGGAAAACTAAAATTTTCAAGAACTCTCCAAATTGCAAGGAAAAAGACTAGCAGAAGAGAACCCCCACTCCTCTACAAGAGAAGCTATTATAGGCCATCAACTTGGCCATGAGGGATGAGAAGGTGACACTTGTCACCTCCTCCTTCCCCTTCCTATGCCACTTGCAAAGGAGAGGAAGTATGAGGATGACAAATGTCATCCCCTCATTCCATCTCCATCTCCACCTTACCCACTTGTGTTTCCACACAAGTGGGAGTGGGGCAAATGGTGAGTTGGATTCCCACTCACACCCCCAAGAAGACAAGGGTCTTGAATGGTTCTCCCACTCACTTGGGAGTTTTGGAGGACTCTTGGAGACCTCCCAAGTCTACCTTGGGAATGATTCCAAGACTTTGGGATGGGAGATGGGTTCTTCCCAAGGCAAGGCCCATCCCCCATCTTCTCTCTTTTCTAAATTCGTCACTTTTACTCAACCATGGTTTAGGGTGACCTAAGGTGAGTCAAAACTAGGGTTAGATAGTCCAAGTTGACCCTAGACTCATGGTTGACCACCTAGGGTAACTTTTGGGACCCTAGGGTTCATGAAAGGGGTTAAAAATCCACATTTAAATGGCCTAAAAAAATAATAAAAATACCAAGTGGCATAAATCAAATAAAATTTTACAACACTTATTATTAATCAATTTAAATAAAAAGGGGTACTAAGGCTAAAATAAATAAAATTAAATCAAGCACAATCAATCCACACTCAAATTCAGACGTGATCCTTATCCCTCTTGGGAATGGATTGGCTTAACAAGGGATACATAGTGTGAATTCTACCTCTGATTTCCCGTGGCTAGGGAATGTAAAACCTGCACATCTCGGTCAAGTGTTAGTCCTGTCATGAAAAGTCATAGCCAAAGCAACTGAAATTAACTTCACGCAATCGAAATAACATCAATACATAACTCTAAATTAAACTGCATTTTCCATCACATGTCAAATAGTTCACATCACATAAATAACTAGAATCTCATAACAAAATAACCTCTAATACATATCCCATATGTCGAACCACAACATATCATCTAGTATGACCGAATCAAATCACATACATCAAATCAATGAGATAAAACATCAAGTCTGCATAATGAAACATAGTCACTAAGGTCTAATAGTGTCATCTACTGAATAGCATATTGACCAAAATATGGAAGGTAAAATAATCGGCCTCACAGAAGAAAGAATCGATCTGTTTGTATAATTCTGGGAAAGAGGAATAAATAGTTTTCGTGTTTTGGTGTAATTGCAGGGATGTACTTTGGGGTCATTCCACTGGCGGATTTCTGTGAAATCAGTGGAATGATCTCCGTGTTATTTATTTTTGTTTTCTATTAAATTTTAGGTGTTTCTTTGTGATTGTTCGGTTTCAGGGTGTGGAGAAAGTTAATGGCGTGAATTTTGGGTTGTGTTCATGTGGTTTGCTGAACATACAAGCACTGTGTATATCACTAATGTATGAGAAGAAGCAATTCATGTATATATCACATTTGTATGCGAGAACCATTTTGTGAGTATCTTGCAAATGCATATCCCGAATGTATATTTTTTGAATGCATGTATTGAATGTACATTTTAAAAGATGCAAGATGTGACCGGTAGAACCAGGAGAGGGACTGGTGATTGAAGGTTAGATAATGTATATACTAGCTATAGACATCGGTATCAGATATGCATCGACAGAAGAAGTTTGGAGGTTGCCGACGGTATAGTGTCTTACTGATATGGGAGAAATGTGTGTGTTCGGTATTGTATGGCCTAACGAAGGGGTTTTAAAAACTATTTGAGTATTAATTAGTTTTGTATTATGGAATTGGAGTCATCTTGTGCAGTATGGTATCATTTGCTTTATTTCTGCTACCTACTCTACATCAGTGGGAATCTCATAATTTAAATAATAAAATTATTTAAATTATTTATGCATGAGAAGAGTTGTAGTCATGTGACAAATGGATGAGGGATTTGAATTAATATTTAATTTAAATTGTTTGTGGGGCACATGAAGAGGGAATTAATTAAATAAAGAGATTTATTTAATTAATTGGGAAGGTGATCAAGTGGGATAATGTAAGTGGGATAAATGGGATAATGTAATGACCTAGGATAAATATTACAAGATGTTTTACAAGGTCATGTATAATTAGGTGATGCTATGAGATGGACAATTTTTGGTGTCTACACCCTTAAATATTTCTTGTTGCAACATTGAAACATTATAAAATCAACCCATTTTGAAACATATTCATAGTCCTCCTGTAGTTGTGTATGCACAGTCCTCCTAAAGCATAAATGAATAGTCCTCTTATAGTTGTGTATGCATACTCATCCTAAAGGAGCTTATAAACACATTAAAACTAATTTATAGAAACCTCAAGAATAATAAGTCATTACCAAGGTATTCAATTATAAATAACACATATAGTCCTCCCACAACAACAATAAATAGGTCCTGAAATATAAATTAAATAATTCACACGCTTCACATTTTGACCTCTTGAGTTGAAAAAAATTGCCTTGATTCTTTCCCTTCGAGTACCATGATCATGATCTCATACCACTTGTAATGAAATAACTTGCACAAGATAATAATATAATAGGAAATATGTTGCAAATACTTGATAATAATAAGCCACTTGGAGGGGACAACCTCTTAAGCCCCTTTGAGGGGGCTACCTCCAATAGTCTTCAATAAGAACACAATACACAATATGATGATCATAAACTAATCACTAGCTCCTATATATACCTTACCTATACCTTAGATGCCATCTAGGTTGACTTAACTACCTATATAAGACTACATTGATGATCATATAACTTAATTAAGAGTTAATATAGCCACAAGCCAACTACTCATAACCCTATGCACACTATAGGATTAAGGGTCTATTATTTCCATAGACTCACAACACAAACCTACTCTAGTGCTCTTGTAGGACTAGATATTCATAGGTTGTGTGCTACACATTTTATTATTTGCCTTCAATCACTAGAGCTAGGAGCTCTTTAATGAAGTTTCATGTCTTGAGTTATGGTGCACATCATTTTCCACTAGTGGGTGGCATGCTCTATGCATTTCTATGGTTAGCTTTCTTATTAATGCGAGGTTTTGGTAAAGTGGTACATTACCATTGAGAATTGACATCATTGTGTGGTATGGGACATTAAGATTATGTGGGTTAAGGTGTCATGTTGTGATTGTCTTTCTTATGTATTTGAGTTATGTATGTTTGGATTTATATGTTTGATGTATGCTATTTAGTTTTGTGTATTCATGTACTTGTGTTGTTGATGTATGTATGTTGGTTCTATGTGTCAAAATGAGGAATTGTGCTAAGGTGAGGGGATACATGTAGTATGGGATGCATATTACTCTACCTTGAGAATGTGTTGTTTAACAAGATGTGTGACATCAAATGATGAGGACTCTCATAGTATGGGATTAAAGTAGTAGTTCATTTGGATGTTGCATATGATCTTGGATGTATATTACTAGTCAAGCTTAGTGACCTAGTTGTAAGGTATTTTGGAATATAATGTTTGCCATATTTGACATGTTTATGAGTTTGGTTCATATGTTTATTTGATGATGGGAATAATGTGTTGTGAAGTGTTGTGTGACCTTCGTTGTCTTGGAATGATTTTTTGGCATGTGTATGTTGTTGTGAGCATGTTTTGTGAATTTTTTTTATATTTTATTAGGTGTTTTGGATCTATGGCTTCATATGTATGCCTATATGATAATAAATGAATGAATTAAGACAATCACTAGTATTTTAATGTACCACACTATTGGATTTTGGATGGATACTTCTTTGCATTGACTGATGGCTGGGGAGGAAAGGGAAATCCTCTAATGGTAGGTTCAATCCTTTGTCAGTCAATAACATAAGCTTGGAGGAATCATTATAAAGATTCCAGTTGAAAATAATAAATCGTTTATTATACTTTATAGTAAGGCCACTTGTGTATGTGGCAAATCAACTAATAGTCAAAGGTAATCTTTATATATTATGTTGAAGGGTTGTAGTACTTGACCCATTGCATAATTAATTATATTAAGATATACTTGATTGTACATAGATCTTTAATTATACATGATAGATGACAATTAATATTCATCATGATGTTCTCATTTGATATTACTTGCATGGTTTGAATATTGATGTAATAATTGTATAAATAAAAGAAAAAATTTCTAGCTGCCTTTGTGGGGTGTTACATAAATAAGTACCAAACCTAAAAGAAAGATACATCATTGAAACACAAGTATGTAAAATATATTTTACATCTAAAAATAAAATGTAAATTTAGAAAATTACATATCTAAAAACCCTAATGGGATGGAAAGCCTAGGAAGAAGAGTAGGTCATGTAGGATCAAATGGGTTCATCAAGAATGTACAGGAAAATAAACTTTCCTTAGGGTTTATCTAGCCTAATTACATAAATGCAATCAATTAAGCACAAATTAGCGTAGATTAAATGATAACAACTAGGATAAATAAATTTAATAATTAGATTTGCTATTTTTGGAAATTAAATGAAGAGGATAGGGGTACTTAGCTCATTAACCAAAGAATGTCTACCTTTGATGAAGATTCTAGAATATTCTTTATTTTTGCCCTAAAAGTGCAATCTCTTTATCAAATGAATTCCTTGAACTCTACACTAATCTTGTGCTCTGTCTAGGGTTGACTTTGGTGGTCTAGGTTAGGTCTACAATCACAAATTCATTCTATATCTTTGGGCTTGACCTTGTCCAATTGTATAATCTACTCCATTGGATTAATAGATATTTGTTTCTTCTATTGGATCTACTAATCTAAGGGTTGATAATATTTAAAAATAGCTTGGAAGGGCTATCATTTTGTTGTAAGGAGACAAGTTCTCCTAGGTAAACCCATAGAAATGTGTACATGAATTCAAAGACAATAGGCAAGGGCCCAAGAATGCTATATGTAGATTCTTTAGTCCTTTTTAAGCACTAAAAATTTGTTGCTATTGATTTCTCTTTTAATGCTTAGTGATGTTTCAAAAGATGAGAGATTCCTTGATATTAGAATGAATGAATTGAATATCTTTAAATACTAGTTGTTGCAAGTATGAGGATAACCAGTGTTGTCATTGATGTCAACATACTCATATTGCATTAATGAGAAGGATTGGATGAGCTGTGTGCTGAGGATATTGAGGAAATTAGTCTCAATCAGGAACAATGAAGAACAGTGATGATATTAAGGTAAAATTCCAAGATAAGATGAAGATCAGAGGATGCAGTTTAAAGGGTTTTCAGATATGAGTCTTGAGATGCTCCAGTCAAGATTTTAGAGGTCCACATGAAGATCTAAAGAAGTTATGGTCACTCTAGTAGAACCGGTTCCGACATATGTTTAGTAGTGATAGAGTGTCACAGATTGGTCCGGTGAGCTCCATAATTGCATTAGCTCATTCTGCGGATTGGAGAGAGTGTTGAAGAAGTCAATGTGAAGTGACAACTAGATTTGTTCATGGTTTGGAGGTCCAGAACCACCTTTTTCATTGTGACAGTGGCGACAGACTATGTTCTTGAAGTTCTGGATGAAGAAGAGAAGAATTCCAGTAAGCTGATAAAGTGCGGATGTTCTTGGTGACTCAGAAAAGGTTTTGGTGATCCTTGGATCGTGCACAATTCTTATTGGTGGTCCGCATTGAAGTTAGAGTTTGGATTTGATGTAAAGACCACCGGTTGTTGGTTTTCTTCCTGAGACAGGCTGACCGGATGTATTACATGTCTTTTGGATGATTTAAAAGTATTTGCCAACTTAGATGATTGTTCCTAAGTCGATGCCTTGTATAAATAAAGGATTGTGAAGTCATTCCAAAGTGTGTACTGTGTGGATGAGTGTGGCATAGCAAAGAAGAAGAGCGAAAGGCAGAGTAGGAGTTTTTGGGCTTAAATGGAACTGATCCAGGCATGGTAAAGATGTCAATCACCAGTTCAAGTTTGTGATACTTGTTACTTTGTAGATAGTGTGTCTCTTGTAGGCAGTGTGCCTCTTGTGAGCAGTCAGCCCTAATTGGCATGTGCCATCTATTTTTCTTATTCTTCTAACAGAGAATAATCCTTGGGTTAATCACCCCGTGGTTTTTCCCTTGACCAAGTTTTCCACGTCAAAATCTTGGTGTCTCATGTGTTGATGTGTATCTACTCTGGTGTTTATACTTTATGCTTTCATGAATGATTAATTGCTATGCTATTAAATAACAAAGTGAATTTAAGTGTTGGAATTGGAAGCAAGTTTAGGATAACTGATTCACCCCCCCGCCTCTCAGTTATCAACACTAGCACATAGCATCAAATTGTACCAAATATGTACTTAGTTCACTTAGGATAGGAAAATGAAGGGGGCCAATCGACCAAATTTAATTTTTGAATTTTGAAAAGGATCTGGTCAAGTTTGTGATCGTGAGGTCAACCCCATGATCACATAAATGACCTTGGGTGGGTGAATGGTCAAGTTAGTTGAATAATGACCAAGTGGAGATGGGTGTAATAAATGCTTGGAGTAAGTGGATGTACGATAGAATTTTCATATAAAGATAAGGTGGAGGCTAAATGCATGGAAGTGTGTATAGAAATAAATATAAATTACCTAGGGGATTGTGCCTAACTTCACACAAGATTACATCATTTATGGATATGTATATATATCAACTTTCCTTCAAAATATATTAATATATTATATATATATTCTAGTAATAGGATTGAATCTACATCTATCATGCTATAAAATTTGCACAATTTAGTGAACACCATTTTATAATTACAATGACTACCAAAAATTAATTTTAAAAAGTCTAGCAACCCAAAAATATTGATGCTCACACAAATTTACAAGATTTACTTGCTCATATTTATGGATTAGACACTAATACTTACAATCCACCAATGTTATGATGAGATCATTTTTAGGGATGGAACTTTCATCTTTTTTTAATCAAACAAATGATTGGAACCATGCCGCGTATCATTTCATCTACATGCAAATATTTTGAAACTTGGCGACTACCTCTCCTCCCTATGAAGTGTGAGGAGTACCATTAATTATACCAAGAGGTGTTCTACACTCACAACAAGGGCTAAAAGATTTAGATTCTTGTAACCAGTAAACAAAAATCCAAAAAAAAAAAATAGCAAATAAATAAAATCAAATAACATAAAATTCAAGGTATGGTTATAGTGATCATAATGAAACACCACAATAAACACACCAACACCACAATAAACACACCACCACCACTCTCAAAGATGCTTCTACTATTTTAAACCAAAATGTAAATATTAGGTAGAGTAATTTATAAATGCCAAAACCAAAAACCAAAAGATAAATTGGAAGATATCTCTCGTCGTATTGTAGATATATTTTTTAAATATAAATATAGTACAACACATAAACAATTTTAAAACAATATAAATAATTTTAAAACAATTATATTAATATATTTTATTTCACTTATCAATTGTTTTTATTGCTCTTATAATATAAATAATTTTAAAAAAATTAAATTAATATATTTTGTTTCACTTATCAATTGTTTCTATTGCTATGTAGAGACATAAAAAGGTGCTAAAAACTATTTTCCATGGTAAACATAGGCCTCAGAGTCAAACTAAAGACCTTGGGGAGCAAACCCAAGACTCAAGCCAACTCCCCTACCTGTGCGGGCTCTATTTAGAGCTATTTTACTTTTCTATGCAACTTTTAATTTTACTTTTGGAAAAGCCACCATGCATTATTTGAGTAATTCTTTTGTTTTGTTTTTACTTGGAAAATGTAGTAAATATACACTTATATGTTTTGTTTTGTTTTTTGAAAAAATGGCATAGCCGCTAAAATTTATTAATTAAAAAGGAAAAATACAAGAAGCTTGATTCAAAGAGGCATACCGGTAGGAAAGAATCAGGCGAAGAAAACCTCCGGTTGTAGCCTTTTAAAATTTAACTAAATACAAAGACGACTCAAGAGGATGAGTCTGCCAAGGAAAAGTCTATGACTGCGATACAAAATTGACTTCTATGTCTCACTGTAACTGTTACAAAATTTTCATTTGATACATTACAAAATTTATAGAAATCCACAAAAAAACCTCCTAATAAAGAACCTAACCATTAGTTAACATCTTGCCAGCCATCAGCAATTAAACTGTGTTGTCGACGATCCTCCTCTTCAGCCGGCTAAGGGGGTGGTGGTGGAGGTGGAGGATTATAATGCAAAAGGAAAGATAGAGCATTAAAAACCCTTGTAGCATCATCTATCACCTGCCTGCATAGCTCTTTCCTATGACAGTGAATAAAATTATGAAAGGATAGTACACAGTTATTTTGAAGACCATGTAGCATAGCATTGTAAAGGCAATGAAGCGTAGGTCGACGGAAGAGATCCTTGCAAACAAACAAGCCACCCACAAGAGCAGTACCCTCATACAAATCATATTCCTCTATACTTTCATTAAAAATATCCACAGAAAAATGATCATCATGGACAAACAGAAAGCCCAAATTCCTTACCAGGTCAAAATTTTGCAATAAGTCCATAGTATTAGAAAGAAAATGTGATACTGCTTGGGAAGGATATCGAGAACTAGGAAAATGTAAAACATACCGACCACAAACCTATATAATCACTCTCTCTACATCTTCCTCATAAATTTTGAAAACTTCATGCATAGAATTCAGATTGAGAAAGCCTAAAGAAGGTCGTTCCCAATTCCGGATGGGCAAACAAATTCTTCTATTTCGCTGGGCAGAGGCCATACTAAAAAAATTCTCATACAAACACTAGATTAGAAAACGGAAATATAGCAAATAAGGCTAAAGAAGGAGATGACAAAAGAGAAGCGAAGAACAAGAACATAATAACTAATTCCCCCAAAATACAATGAATGAAATCATTACTGAAAAGATATACCATTATGCAAGAGTCGCCACCCTGCATGCAACATTAAAACAGAAGGACTACTCACCATATGCAAACTGCCCACAGGACTAAGAACAACATCAGCTATCAAAACGGAGCCACTGCAAATAGAGGACTCTCAATTTAGCAGTTAAAACTAAACACTTTGCCTTTTTATAAGATACCTTCTACTAAGTTCTTCATAATTAGCCTCCAAAATTAATTAGTACTTTCTTTATCTAAAATGTAGTTAATCCCCAGAATCAACGCGATGGAGGTGGAATCCCACTCAGTGTAAGAATCATTTATACAAAAAGCATAATTCGCTAAAAAATCTACTAAAGAATTACCTTCCCTGTAAGTATGAACTATATTAAAAGATTGAAAAAGATCAAGCAAATTCCTTCCAGATTGTAAAATATAATCAATTTTCCAATTTGGCGAATACTTAGAGGAAAATGCCCTAACAATATTCAAAGAATCTCCTTCCACAATAATATTAGGAATCTCATATTTTATTGCAAGATTAAGGCTTGCTAATAAAGCTAAGGCCTCTGCCTCATTATTTAAAGACAAACCAAGTTTTACTGATAGAGCTCTTAGAACTAAGCCATTGCGATCTCTCAAAACACAACCAGCACTAGATTCACCAGGATTCCCCTTACTTGCACCATCAAAATTTAGTTTAACAAAAGAAACAAGTGGAGGGATCCACTTAATGGAAGATCTATCTAATTTACTATCTGAAATGAAGCAATTTAAATTAGGTAAAAGTAAAAATTTCCAACTCTTTAGCATAAGATCATCCCAAGAAGTAAAAACTAGGGAACCTGACTTTCTGAAATGAAGAGAGGCTGAGACTAGCTCCGAAATCAACTTCTCAAGTTTTACAATAATTACATCAAAAGGATTGTGAATGTTTCTAAAAATTCTACTATTTAATTCTACTATTTATTTCAAGCCACAAAATCCAAATAACAATACTCGGAGAGACCACCAACAAATCAAAGAAGGTGGAATTTGAGAACAAGATAGGCCAGCTTTGAAACACTTGAAGAAGAGAGAAAGGAAGGGGGCCCTGCCAACACAACTTCGAGAATAACCAATACCAAACTTTTGAAGACAATTGACAATTTAGTAGCAATGATCCACAATTTCCTCCACTTCAGAGCAAAAAGGACAAAAGAAGGGATTAGCAATCCCAAGCCTAACTAACCTATCACTAGTAAGGATTCTATAATTCAAGGCTAACCAAGCAAAAGCCCCTACTTTAGGCAGGCAAGGACCACTCCAACAAAGTTTATAAGGCCAATCAATTGAAGAAATAGAATCCTTACTAATGATACTTAGATAACCTTGTTTGACTAAATATCGATCAGACTTTGAAGGAACCCAAATGAGTTTATCTCAATCTCCTGATAAAAAAATTCTTCTTCCCTTCAAGATATTCCTAAGCAAGGCCTTCTTCTCTAAAGGAATCAAAAAATCATCAAAATTTTTCCACTTAACTTGACTAGTTGCCATATCAGAATCTACTTCAAAATAATCTTTAACTTTAGTTCCCCAAACTTGACATAAAAATAACTTAATTTCCTGGAGACCTTCTATATTTTTAGCAGCTGATAACTATTCCAAGAATCATCCCAAAAAAGAACTGAGTTTCCATCCTGAATAACCCAAGATAGAAAAGGAGAGATCAGCTCTCTACATTTTAAAAGAAAATTCCAGATCTGAGAGCCCATCTTTGGATTTAGAATAGTAAAAATTCTTTCAGGCGAAGAAGAATCTAGATATTTAGCTTGCATAATTTTTCCCCATTTAGAGTTTGATTTTTCATATAAATTCCAAACCAACTTGGCACCAAGAGCCTTGTTATGAGCTTCAATGTTATGAATCCCAGTTCCTCCTTGCTACTTTGGAGAACAAATTTTATCCCAAGAAATTAAATGGATCTTTTTTCCATTTAGGTTGGATCCATTCCACAAGAATTTCCTTAAGATATTAACAAGGCAAGAAAGAATGGCCTTGGGCATCATAAGCATTGAAAGCATATACACAGGCACTGCCAACAAGACTGATTTTATCATTAGAATTTTACCTGCCAAAGTTAACCATTTACCTTTCTAGGAAGAAATTTTAGACTTAATACTCTGAATAAGTTTTTCCCAAAACATGTTTTTAACTAATCTCGAGAAGAGAGGGATCCCCAAATATCTTGAAGAAAGGACATCCACTTTAAAACCCAAATATTTGGCAACTCTTTCTTGAACAAAAGAGGAAGGAAAAAAGAAAAAAAAAATAGATTTCTCCTTATTAACTTTCTGGCTTGATACTAAACAATACTTTGAAATTACTTCCTTAATACATTTAGCTTCTAATAACACAGGTTGGCCAAACAACAAAGTGTCATCTACAAATAAGGCATGAGTGATGGAAAAAGGAACTCAAGGAATTTTAATCCCTTTCCAATTCCCCAAGGAATTTTTCCACAAAATCAAACCTTCAGCCATTATGATAAAAAGAAAAGGGGACAAGGGATCACCTTGTATTATCCCTTGTGAGGATTTGGAAAATTTAGACTGGGAGCCATTAATCAATACTGAAAAACTTGAACTAGAAATGCAAGAAGAAATCCACTTACACCATTTCAGAGAGAAACCAAACTTAAGGGGAACTTGAAACAAAAATTCCCAAGACACTCTATTGTAAGCTTTTAACATATCTAGTTTAATCAACATAGCAGAAAGTTTGTGATCATAAATTGAATGCAGAACCTCATGAGCCACCAATGCACCTTCAGATGTTTCCTTACCTAGAACAAAGCCACCTTGTTCCTCTGAAACAATTTTTGGGATAAAACTAGCAAGTCTTAAAGTAATGGCTTTTGAAATGATTTTATACAGAGTATTACGAAGGGAAATGGGTCTGAAGTCAGCAAAGGAAGGAGTTGTAATTTTCAGAATCAAAACAATGAAGGTAGAATTAATTTCCTTCAAAACAGTACGATTTCTACGAGCTTCTTCTACTACCAATCATACATCTTTGCCTATAAAATCCCAACATTTTTGGAAGAAAAGTGGAGTAAAACCATCTGGGCCAGGAGATTTGTCTGGATCTAGAGAAAAAAACTACTGCCTTAATTTCTTCTAAAGAAAACTATTTCATCAGTTCTAAATTATCTTCTTGCGAAATTAGAGGAGGAATGTGATCTATAACTTCAAGCACAGATGAGTGTGAAACATTAATACTTTCCTTTGAAAGAAGCTTTTGAAAAAAATTAACTCCTTCATTCTGAATAAGACTATCATCTTGTAAAATATTCCCCATAGAGTCTTTTATTACATGAATAGAATTCTTATGTCTTCTTACCAAAGCTGAAATGTGAAAAAAATTTGTATCTTGGTCTCCTTCTCTAAGCCAAATCTCCCACAATTTCTGTCTCCAAAAAATCTCTTCTCAAGCTAGAACTTCCTCCAATTGATATTGAAGAGATTTTACACATTCAAAAGAAGCAGAGTCCATGCCATTTTTAATAATAACTTCATTTATCTGTTCTAATTGGGATTGCAAAACAGCTTTTTGAGAAAAGATATTACCAAAAGAAAGTTTATTCCACTCCTTGATTTTATTTCTTATAAATTTCAACTTCTCATTAAGCCAAAACATGCAAGAAACTTTCACAAAAGGGGCATTCTTCCACTAAGACTCCACTAGAGGTAAAAAATTACAATCTCTAAACCACATAGCTTGAAACTTGAAAGAAGACCTATATTTCTTTTTAGTTGTGTTCAAATCCAAATGAGTAGAAACAAGAAAGTGGTCTGAAGCAGTAAAGGGAAGAACATAGGTACTAGATATTTTATAGTCAAGACACCAAGCAGAAGAGAACAAAAATCTATCCAATCTTTCTGCTATATTTAAAAAATCTTTTCTCCGATTGGACCAGGTGAAATTCCCATTTAATAAAGGGCTATCCAGCAATGCATTATCTGAAATAAAGTCATTAAAATCCTCAATTACCCTCTGGGGAGGACAGATACCTCCTGATTTTTTAGACAAAAAAGTAATAGCATTAAAATCTCCTCCTAATATAACTTTTTCTCCAGATAAATTTTCCAAAAGTGTAGACAAAATATCCCAGCACCTTTTTTATCATTAGTCGAAATTGGTCCATAGACATTAAATAACTAGAAATTGAAAGTTGGGGAATTAATTTTAACCAATAAAAAATTTGGGGTGGAACAAATCAAGTCTACATCACAAGTTTTATTATCCCAAAGAATAACCAAACCCCCTGACGCCCCCTGGGCTGGAGAATGAAGAAACTTCCATTTAAACCAATTTAAAAAAATATTGTCAGCTTGAGTTTGAGACAGTTTAGACTCCTGAAGATGAAGAATATCCATACCTGCTAAATCGATCTGACGCTTTACCAAGCGTCTTTTGTTAGGGGCATTAATGCCCCTAACATTCCATGATAGGATCTTCATTGTTCTCGGAGAGAGTTTCTCACTCTCCCTGATCTCAAACAGGTTTCAAGGGTAGCCTGCAACCCAGCCTTAATTTCTTCCTGGCTTTTAAAAGACTTTGGTTTTCGACCTCTCTTGGAAGGGGAAATAGACCTAGAATTTGTAGGAGAATCCTGACTGTAGGTTTGGGAGATGGAAAATTTTGTGGCAAAATCAAAAACCTCAGTAGCAAATTAGAAGGAGACACTAATTGAGGAAATGAAAAATTTTGAACTGGATTAAAAATCTCATTACCAATTCCATCTCCCACCAAATCCTTCTAGTCCTTATTCTCTGTGTCTAATTGGTCATTTCTTACCAAATTTGATACAGAAGTGTTATTAATAGGAGAAATATTCTCACCTGCAGCTTCATGTGAATCTTCTTCAATTACCTCTTCCGCGATTTGATCAATAAGAGCAGAAGCAACTTTATTTATAGTCTTGTCAACATAGGCTTTCGCTTCCTTCTCAAACAAAGAAAAATTAACTAAGTCAGAAAAATCATGTTGACCATCATTTGAAATGCAAAGATCTTCTTCTTTGTCAAAAGATGGAAATAGATTCTTTTTTACTTGTTCTTTATGAAAAAAATTAGGAGTATCTGACTCTTCCCCCTTCCCAACATCAAATTCAAAAGAAAATTCCTCCGCTGGTCCATTAACAAAATCTTGCCCCTCACTCCTACCCGAAGAATTAATTAAATGATTTAAAGAGGCTTCCCCAAGATTTACAGAATCAAGATCTTCCCGTGAAATGTTATCTTTTTCCGAGTCCTCACAAGCCCAATTAGATTCATGCATTTCTAGCTTTTCCATAGACATAGGATTTTCAAAAATAATAGCTTGTTTCCAAGACCCAAATTTAGAATTGAATTCCATAAATTTAGGAAATGGAAAAGAGGTGTTTAATATTAAAGAAAACCTTACTGGCAAATCGGGTTTCTGAAAGTTAGACATATCATGCTTGACAAAGAAACCCATTTTCTTAGCACAGAATTCAATAAATTTAAGATCTCTATATTCAACAGGTAGGTTTGGCAATGAAATCCAAAATGGAACAAAATTCATATTTGCTTTAATGGGATCAAAATTTGGTTCCCATTTCTGTATGCAAATCTCTTTACCTTGATAAAACCATAATTTTTGTTTTAGGGTTTCCTCACATAAAATGCCATTCTCAAAAATAACCGTAAAAACACATAGCTCCTTATGAAGAAAGAAAACATGAGAAACCCCTTTCTAGGAAACCCTAACCCAATTAAGAAAAATTTCAGAATTAAGTTTCGAATTCCAAACCTTACCAATAAGTGCCCTTGTTAAATCTTGAATATAGGGATTCACCAAATCTTCAAGGATTTGAACATTAACAATTTCCACTGAAACCCTAGCATCAGAATCTGAGGCAACTTCTTAAAGAGACGCTTTTGAAGAAACTGCTTTTACCCTCCAAACCTGATGCTTTCCACTACCATTCTCTGCCCTTTCAGAAACCCCAGCTCAAGTATTTAGAAAAGAAGAATGTTGCGCAAAAAACCTTCTGTTGTTCTAAAAATTAAAAAAACCACCATTACCATATCGGGGCAGAGCAGAATAGTGACCTGCATTTTGATAAAATCTACGAAACCCTAATCTTGATGACTCCTGAAAGGAGAAGTGCCTTCCACGCCTAATAGCTTTAGCAAATAAACTTTGTTGTGAATGCAAAGGTCTTCTTTCAAAGACCTTTCCATTTTGTCGCATTTTGTCGCATTTTCTGATTATTCCTTTCATAAGAGGATTTAAATTAAATAAATTTTCCAACATGATTTCTCATAAATATACACTTATATGTTACTTCTTACTAGTTTCATATTAATATATATTTTAAAATTTTGATGTCTTTATAGTAAAAAAACAAATGTCATTTCTTTTATTTCTATATTTAAGTATGTGGCATATATTTTTTAATGTTTAGATTTTCTGACACTAGTACAAAGAATATCTCAAAAGTTATAACATAATATTGACATCAATTTTTCAAGTATTTCTCTATGTCATTTGTCTAATCATACTTTACATGTCACTATGCATAGTGAAATCCAATCCAAAAATTAAATTATTTTATCTAGAGCTATTTTACTTTTCTATGTAACTTTTAATTTTATTTTTGGAAAAGCCACCATTCATTATTTAAGTAATTCTTTTGTTTTGTTTTTACTTAGAAAAGTGTAGTAAATATACACTTATATGTTACTTCTTACTAGTTTCATATTAATATATATTTTAAAATTTTGATGTCTTTATATTTTAAAAAAAATGTCATTTCTTTTATTTCTATATTTAATTATGTGACATATATTTTTTAATGGTTAGATTTTCTAACACTAAAGAGTATCCTCAAAAGGCATGGCATAATATTGACATCAATTTTTCAAGTATTTCTCTATGTCATTTGTGTAATCATACTTTACATGTCACTATGCATAGTGAAATCCAATCAAAGAAAAACATCAAATCAAATCTATTAATCCCTCTCTCTCTCATACAAGTTACAATATGTCAACATCAACTCTTTTTTTTTAAACTAAATTTGACAATATGTCAACATCAATTCTTTTTTAAAAGAAATTTAACTCTGTAAGGGATAGGTAGGTAGAGCACTTCTTTATCCTTCCAATGATGATCACTTATTATTGCCAAGCAAAGTAATTATTACATTTCATATGATCACTTATTATTATCAAGATGCATAGTAGAAGAGTCGACATCGAAATTTTTTTGAAAGTGTCTTAGGGCTGCGACTCTTGGTCCCTTAGACTGTTGGGTCTGGTGAACGTTATTAAAATTCATTCATCCCTTCATTCAGTAGAGAATCATGAATTAAAAGTTGATATAAATTATATGTACAACAATAAGATAACAAATTATTCAACTGTACAGCATTAATTATTACACATTTTGAATCACCTGAAAACTATAATAAGAAGTGAAACTCTACCATCAATTTGATTGTCAATAATTTATTTTTTAAATATTTTTTATTGAAGTAAAAAACAAGTGAGTACACCCATGGGCAAAATCCTTACTTCCATTAGTGCAGCAGCAGTATAATAAATCATACACCATACTAGCACGTTGGGTCTATCATATTGAAGTAAAAAACAAGTGAGTACACCCATGGGCAAAATTCTTTGTTGACTTTCTTTCTGTTTTGTAACGTCAACTGAACAGTGAGCTGAAGTATCTCACTGCATTCCATTACAAAAACAATAACGACTTTATTTTTGTCAACCGAATAAGGACAGAAAGGATAGGAAATTCAATGAAATCCAGAACAAAATCTGTATTAAGCAGTATTGAGTTGGTAAAGAAACATATTAATAATAAAAATAATCTAATCATGGACGGTGTGACATTAAGAATGTTTGGCTGTGATGGAACATTGAAAGCCGGGTCAAAGATGCATGTAAAAGCAGAGGTCCCACAGAAGGAGTGGCTCAAACCCCATTAGAGCTGAGAATCTGACTGTTTTGCCTTTTTATAAATCATATTGATTTGAGCTTCTTTTGGCTCTTAGTGTAGATGGGGTGGAGCCTCACAGGCTGAGGCTGCAAATGCACCGACACTTTCTTACATGGAATGGCATCTGACTGTACCTTGATCATGCCAGGTTTCTTTAATAATGGAATACCAATCACTGTTGTTTTACTTTTCTATATATAGAAAATAACCTCTCTTCTCCATTATGAAATGGAATATGAAATGTTATCCTGTGTACATAAGATAAGATGATATTAATAATTGTGAAGGAAGATAAACTTTCCAAGATTAAATAAATGCATACAACTCAACATAAATGAACCTCCATTGGTTAATGGGTTCGGTGGATTTGGATATATGAACAGTAAATGTTAATTTAAAAAAAATAATTGTGAAGATTGACGAATTTGATATATTGCAAATTTAGATGTTTTATTATAGAAAAACAAAGTTAATTTGGATATACCTTTTTGTCTTATATTATGTGTAGAATTTGTTTTAATATAAAGGCAAAAAAATATATTAGAACTCCAAACATTTGAGCTACTTAACACACGATGAATTCTACAAAGAACATGAGGAGCACAAGCAGAAACATAAATGGATGTGGGAGGAGCCCTAACTAGGGTGAGAGTGGACGAGGATCAAACCAAGGCGGGAGCAGCATAGAAGGTGCCTGCGGAGAGGATGAAGAGGATGAAGGAGCAGGCAGCAATGAGGAAGATGGAGATGTAGACACCGTTTGGGACCTCCTATCTGAGGAGGATGACAACATTCGTTTATTGGAGATCTAGTTGGATGCCTAGAGCTCTGTACCTCATGCTCGGTCGAAGTCCTTTGGCCAGAATGCTGTTGGGGAGGGCGATCTCAGCAAGGCAATGAGGAGAGGCTTTCTCTCCTCCTCTCATGGATCTGATGTCAACAAGAAGTCTTCCCCTGTTGCTGGTCTTGCCCCTTTTGCTTCAGGGGAATCTGAAAATGGGGTTCTGGGCCAGAAAGCACCTGAACCAGGGCGCTTGAGGGTACCTTCTCTTGCCCAAGTGGTTGATATTTTTTATCCGACATTGGAATCCCAGGTCGATGGCTGTTCAGGAGGCCAGTCGTCTACAGGTTCTTTGGAAGTAGTTGTGGGGCTAGGGTTGTCACCAACCCAATTGGGTTCCTTGCCTTATTTAAGCCAGGGGACATTGGCGCACATCCCCTAAACCATTCTTTGCCTAAACACTCTAGTATTCAAGGTCAAGGTTGGAAGATCTTTACCTTGATTCAGTGATGGATAGATCCTACTATTTATGGAATAATGCCCTGGTGGGGAAAATTATGGGAAATAGACTCAATGTTGACAACATCAAAAACTGGGTTAAAAAAAATGGAGATTGAAAGGCTCTGTGGAGATTATGGTGATGAGGAAAGGTTTCTTCTTATTTTCTTTCCCACTTCTAGAAGATAGTTTGCAGATCATAGAGGGATTCCCTAGTTCTTTAGTAGTTCCTTTCTTTTCCTCAAGAATTGGGAGACTGGCTTGGACCTCGAGAAGGATCACATTGATAGTGTTCCAGTTTTATTTTGCTAGATTTTGTGTCATTGTTGTTGTTGACAAACCTCTCCCTCCTTCTGTTACTCTTTCTCCAAGGCTTGGTATTTGGAAGCAACAAATATGTTATGAGGAATCTCAAGGGATGTGCCTTAACTATTACAAAATAGGTCATGCTTCGATTATTTGTAGATCTGGTAAAGGATGGAAGTCCAAGAATAATATTCAGTAGGAACCTCCCCCTCCAACTAAGGAGGCTACCAATTATTCAGAAATGCATGAGAGGCATGATAGCCCTCTCTTAAACAAGACCTCGGAGGTCAATAAGAGTTGTAAGATGACTGTGGCTCTTCGCAGCTCACCCGCAAAGAAGAAAAATATCACAGAAACACCTTCAAGTTGTACTCCTTCTAACAGGGTTTCTAGCATTCAAGAGATTGGAAATGAGAAGATGATGGACATTGAGGCCTCTCCTAAAAGACAATGAACCATTCCTGAGGACAAGGCTATTGTAGAGAACTCCCTGATGAAGTTTGGATTTAAGCCACCTTGAGTGGAGTGTTTTTCTCTGTTCCTGGGCTCTGTCCTGGTTAGGTTCTTCTCACCCTATTGTTCGGGGGGTGTTGCTGGTTAGTTGCTTGTTGTTGTTCTTTGGTATTTGTTTTGTTGATCCTTATGGCCTAGGGTCTACTTCTTTGTCCGTCTCGTTTCTTGGCCTGTCTAGCTAACTGTTCAAGGGATTGGGCCCTTTCAAAAACCCATCAGTTCAGAGCTCCGATTAAAAGTGATTACCTTAATCAAAATAACTAATTATAAAGTAGGTATGTCAATCTTAAAAAAACTCATGGCACACCAATTCTAGAAAATCAAGATGGATTGAAAATAGGAAATCAGTAAGAGAGGAGGAACCCTCCAAACTCCATAGACAATGCATGAACACTTATTCCCTTGAAGATTGTACATGATGTGAGTTATGTTAAAAAACTGGACCAAGAAAACTAATTTAAAATAGTAACAATAAAGTTAGCCATAGGGTAATAAATAGGAACACCAAAAGAGCTTGCACACCAATAAGAAACACAACAATAGGAATCATGAATCCAAAGAGGCATTATAATTACCATTCATAAAATCACTAAAGTCTCGGGTAAAAGCAAGAAGTTGGGTCCACATATAGGGGAAGTGTTGGGCAAAAAGAAATCCCAACAAGAACGAGTGCCCAAGCCTAAATGGTTACCCATTTCATTAAGGTATTTAATTTTTAAAAGACCCTACAAGCTCATTTTTCCCACAAACAGCGATGACAAGAAGCACAACACAAAATGGGTATCCATTTGGCAAACCTCTTCCATTCTAATTTTTGGCCACATTTTTGATTAGTTTTCCACACCTACCACCTCCTCCCGCTAAACTCGCAGTTCCTGAAGACCTATAGGTAGGTTTACGTGATTTTTTTATGTATTTTTTGTTGTCTGTAGGTTTACATTTAGAAATTAGGGTTTAATTTTTATGATTTATATTTTTAGCGATTAGGGTTTACAATTTACAAATTTAATATTTTTGGTTTAAGGTTCTTAAAAATATAATGAACCCTAAATCGTTAAATTTAACTATAAACCCTAAAACTATGAACTATAAACCCTAAAACGCTAAACTTAACTATAAACCCTAAAATGCTAATTTAACTATAAACCCTAAAACACTAAATTTAACTATAAACTATGAACCTTAAACCCTAAAACTATAAACTAGCACACTTAGATGATGACAACCCTTAATGCATCCCCAATAATAGTGTCATTTTTTGTCTCTCACAACTATTGGCTCCTCAAACCCTAAAGATAAGCCATACCTTTAGGCACTATGAAATTTAGGTTAAGCAATCATACTTGCAACTTATGATTAGGCAAGGACAACTTTGGATCAATTCATGAGAAAGAGTAGTTTCTCCTTCTTTTGGATTTGCTAGGCCAACGAGAATATTTCCTAAGGTTTTAATATAGGACAATTAAAGAGAAATGAATAAACATAACTTATCTCAAGAAAAAACCATATCCTCTGCACAAGAGAACTTCAATTATTGTCACTAAGCTTCAATGTGTTGGTTTACCATATGCAAGACCGAAAACCTCTTCAAAGTAGTAAAAAACTAATGTATGTGACCAAAGATATATCAACTATTAGCCCTAATGATGTAGTCCATTCAAAAACCATACTTCACACATGAAAGCAAACTAGACAAAACTCATATCTCAACCATCTAACACACCTCAAGTTACCATACTTTATGTAATGGTGCAAATTATAAGTGTGAAATGCATAGTTTATCTAGGGATGATGACTAGTTATACACAAGTTTCTTTTAGGAGAAAAGATCTTTACCAAATTTTAGATTGCTTTTAGTATTTAAGATTTAGGCCAAATCTATATAGGTGTCCTATAGTTAGTGTAATCTTTGGCATAAAGTGTTGTAAATCAAGTCTAAAGTCTCTGTAATTCATTATTTTGTAAAATTTGGAGAAGATTTTGTCTATCTAAAATATTCTTCATGATCTAGATGTCTGCATAGTTGTCTAAGAGTTTAAGGGGATAATATATATGCCTATGGGGTTACAATTGCTAATATATTGTCATTTTTGTATAGGTTACTATTATAATAGATGTAAAATTTCTTCAAAGTCATCAAAGAATTCTTTTAGAATAACATATGGGATTACATTGATTATTTATGGATTGTTAAAGTAGATATAGTTGTGTGATGTTATTTGAATCTTTTTATTCCATATAAATGTTCAATTGTACCTAGAATGATGGGATTTTAGATTTACTACTAGTACTTTGTTTTAAATTTATTAGAGTGTTTATATATTTCTTTAAACCTTGACTCTTCATTGAATGGACTAAGGAATTGATTGTACTTTGCTAAAATGATCAATTTGTTTATTAAAAGTATCCTTCTTTTGTTCCTTGGTAGATTAGGGTAGGTTAGGTTCTACTAGTTTGCATAATTCATTGATACATACCTTTGTCAAATATTAAGAGAACTTGCATGTGTTACCCAAATTCAAAGAGTTATTCATGTTTGGATTCCAAGCTCTATATGAAGTAGAAAAACATAAGGGGATTAACCTATGGGGATATGAATCATTTTTTCATCTTTAGTTGTATGTGTAACCCAACCTACTATAAAGTGATCTTTAGGTCTGCAAGACTAGAAAGCTAGTATAAAGGGTGTCTTGAGACAAATGTTTGGGATATCTTTATACAAAGGGTGTGGATGAGCTATGTGAACTATTCTATTTTTCATTTCCCTCTAATTATCCTATAAATATTTACATGAAGATACACTCCTTGACCCTACAAAGCCAGAAGTGTAGAAGAGTTACATGCTCTTGTCAATTGGTTCACAATTGCATGCAGTTTGATCATGAGTCTTGCCCTTTCAGTACAAATTTACCCATGTTCCTTGGTATAGATTGTATGTCCATTATCTAGAGTTGTGAGGTATAATTTGTAACACCAAAAGGCCCATCTCATAAATTTAAAGAAATTATACTTTTCTAGATAATGTAAATACATATATTTTTTAGATCATGGTTTATATTTATTTTTTTGATGCATGATTTGAAAATCATTATGCTGAACACAAGATATATGATAGACAACATAGGGGAAATTTTAATTGAGTGACTATTAAGCTCTCCATTAAAACTAGTAAAGTGATAGTGAAGGTTAACGATGTTTGAGCTATAATTGTTAATAAAAAGGCTAACTAGAAGATCTCATTGATATCAAAGCAACTATACCAATTTTAAGCCCTTATGAAGTGATACAAATAAATTACCATAAAATAAGCCCTTATCAAGTTACTATAGTTTAAATATTCACTAAAAAATGTAATTAGAGGAACAAGCATCCTTCCCAAAAGCTCATCCAAAACACATGGAGACATGTTCATAGATTTAAAAAACTATATGTATGGACATATCCCCTCAAAATGTCACATCAGTATCAAGTCTTAGGCATGGTAGGCACACACAAGTTGGAAGGACAAAACTTGCACAAAAGAACATCCACCTTGGATCAATCAATGCCTTCACTTGACATTAATTCTTCTCCACCCCTACAACAACATGGAGGTCCCTTTACATCACACAAAAGGTGACATGTGGCAAGAAATTATTCACCATCAAGTCCATGTTGGAAGAGGTCAAGCCCATCATAAAGGACTAAGTAGTTACAAAATTAAATAAATGGGTCCCATTGATGATGTCACCAAGATACACATGACAATAAGAACTTGGTCCTAATACACTGCGACATGGAATTAAGTTGTCACTAAATATCTATGGACCAATGAGGATGTGACACTTAAGAAGAAAGTGCCACTTAAGTGTTGAATTAGAGTGGCTTTAATAACAAAGGGGTAAATAGTGATAATATTGAGAGAAGATTAGATGGTGCATGCATGAGGGAGATGATCCAACTGTTAGTTTTAACCCTCCAACATATGTGATCTAATCATATAAGATAAAGACACAATATATTTGATTATAGTTTTAACAAAGGATACATATATATCATCCTTTTAGTGAAAAGAACCATCTTGAGATTAACATTGAGTGATCAATTTTTTATGATAGTTTTGTCTCTAAAATATATCAAATCCTAGAAATAAAACTCAAAACCTAGTCTTGATGAATATCAACCTAGCACGATGAACTAGAAATCATGATTAGAATATGGAAAATAATAGGCCAATAGCTAAGAAAGTGCAATTCTTTTTCACTTTAGATTTTGTTAAACCTAAGATGATGTTCCTAAGGGACCTCAATAATATAATGAAAGAGAAAAAATAATGATACCATTAGGCCTTTAACAACCATTCCCTATGGATAATTTTT
This sequence comes from Cunninghamia lanceolata, assembly GCA_027924645.1. Classification (NCBI taxonomy): domain Eukaryota; kingdom Viridiplantae; phylum Streptophyta; class Pinopsida; order Cupressales; family Cupressaceae; genus Cunninghamia; species Cunninghamia lanceolata. The sequence continues at coordinate 11,470,390 of BSBN01000887.1, forward strand.
AACCCTCACTATTTATCACTAATTCTTATTAAATGTTTATTTAGATATTTATTTGTAAGTTTTCAATATGGATATTTACTTGAACATATGGATAGTTACTTACATTTGTAAGTTTTCAATACATGGACATCTACTTACATTTGGATATTTATAAGTTTATTTAGATATATTTTGTAAGTTTTCAATATGGATATATTTACTTACATTTGTAAGTTTCTGGTATGGATATTTACATATGAGTAATTAAATATTTTTTTTTAATTTTTATTCCAATTGCAAATGTAGGTGGTTCAATGGATGCATTTCTAATAGATGATATTTTGCAAAACCCCCCATCCCCTCCACCTCAAAATCCCGCACCCCTCCACCTGAAGAGGCTCGCTTGCGAGTGAATATAAATGAAAATATAAACACAATTGAAGAAAAAATTAATTTCATCCAAAATCAGCCTTACATGCCCCCCATGTAGTATAGTTTGCATCATCAATGCAAACCATTGTTAATTATGTTAGGTCCATTGATGTGGATCTAAATAGATTCCTCGTTTAGCAGGAGGAGAGAAGGAAGTTTTATGTGGATGGTCTCTCGTATAGAGAGATCCTTGATCTTCACATTACCAAACAAACCTTAGCCCCATTCTTTGTTGACCCTACAACTAATCAACCTATACCTCCAATGGAAAAAAGAATTTCAATTAAGTGGTGTAGGCATCAGGAGATTATGCAACATTTTTGGGAGCGATGGTGGATGGACTTTTATCACCTGTGGACCACATACTAATTTTGAGGTTCCATTATATTTTTTGAGGAAATTATGGGCGGAGTTTCAATTGGGTTCAAAACCCAATTATTTTGGCATTAGAGCATTCCAGGTTGTTGGTGGTGGCATCCCATAACACAAGGCAAGGGCATGCATCAATCCCAATCGACATGTTCCTATTCCACCCACGGTTGCTCCTATTTTGCCTAGTATTCTTGCATCCATTTAGCACTAGGAAGTGCTTTCGACATTAGGAGCATTGAGTGCACTCTCAAGAAATCTCACTAAACAAGCTACCCACATGGCAACTAAATTCAGTGGTAGAGAGCATGGAGGAGTTGGTACAGCTAGTCCTACCACATCACACATGTCAATGACACATTTGTGTCAAAATTGTAATCAACCGTATTATGGTCCTGCTCCTACATCCACATCAGATGTACCTACATTAGAGGTGGAGTCATACTTGGATCTATTATATTCTGATGATCATCCTACATAGGTACATGTCACATTTTATTTTGTTTCAAGTGCATAATGAACATATCAAAATTTATATTTGATAATGAATTAAATATATATTGTGAACTATTTTGGTGTAGATCTCAAGTCGCTCTAGGGCCTCAACACATTTTGATACACTCAGTTTTGCATAGACAGTTGTAGAAGTCGGCACACCTTATGGGGTAAACTAATATAGATTAACCCTAAAACCATATGTATCTAGTTCTAATTTAATGTTTCTTCAAAACTTAGATATATTTTTTAATTAACTTATATAATTTAATTTAACTATATGTCAAACATTTTTGTTGCAACAGGGAGGTCCTGTGACAATTTCCATGTCTGACCGACCTTTGCAAGGTGTTATGAGTTCTCCTCCATCATCATGTATTATGCCTAAGTATTCCCTGGTGTGTGTTTTCAAAAATTGTACTAAATTTGTACTTTGTATTTTTTAGTTTATATATTTATATGCCCATATATGTATGCAGGATGATAGCACCATTAGGATAGCGACTGGTTAGGGTACTGATCAGGGACAATTTCATGAGTCATCCACATTTTTTTAGGTCCTAAATTAGTTAATTTTCTATGTAATTTCTAGGTCTTTTATATATGGCTACATGTTTCGGTAAATAGTCTAACCTAATTCAAGTGCTTTATTTAAATATCTAGGAATTAGCAGATGCGACTTTTGGTCCAGAATCAACAACTATACCACCTAGGCAACAGAATGTGGGAGCAGATGAGCATGATTGTATGGTAATTTATGTACACTTTAGCGTAGATTTAAATATTTAATTTCATGATTTTATAAATTAGATCAAATTTGGATGCATGTGGGTTTTAATTTTGATTCTACCAACACTATACTTTAATAGGCAGTGATAGATTTTATAAATGTCATTTTATAGAATATTCTAACCTAATTCTTGAGTGCTTTATTTGAATATCTAGGAATTAGTAGCTGAGACTTTTGGTTCAAAATCAACAACTATACGGTCACCTGGGCAACTGAATGTGGGAGCAGATGAGCATGATCATATAGTAATTTATGCAAACTTTAGTCTATATTTAATATTTATATTCATGATTTTATAAAATAAATTAAATTAAATCAAATTTAAATCATATGCACATGTGTCATTTTTAAAATTTTTATCTGATTTCAAGTTTCTCTTCTACAACATGAGGCAGATCCATCTCTTTCACGAGGAACAAAGAGGCCTCTTGATTGTTGTGATGATAGGACATAGACTATTTATTTCATGGACTGTGATGCATTATTTTTTATATGCCACTAGGACTAGATGACTATGTTGAATAGTATTTCATGGACTTAGAGATATTTTAGTATTTCATGAACTATGGTTTGTATTTATTTATATGCTGACTATGACTAGATGTTTTAGTACATTTCATGGACTACCTATATTTCAACATTTCATGGATTTAGACATCTACATATATATTGACTATGCTTGTACATTTTAGTATGTTAGATAGTATGTTTATGCTATATTGATCTTCTCTTATTATCGGGACATGTTAGAATCTAGTACATTTTTCAATAAAAGGAAAAGTTATAATTATATACATTTTAGTATGTGACTATCTAATGTATGAAATAGCTCTTGATAAATGATAGTACAAAGATAGTTCATGCTAAAAAATGATAAAATAGAGTAGACCTAATAATTCCTTACATAGAATAAAAGGAATAATATAAGAGGTGACATTAAGAATGAAAGAATATATTGAAGACACAAAAAATTGATACAATGCAGCTATAGCATGATGAAACATATGAGTATATACAATTAGCTAATAGGTCCACTATTGGTTCAAGACTACAAAATTGATCTAATATTTATAGTATGATGAAAACTTGTAGTGGCAATCATGTTGGATCTACTTGTAGGTGACCTACAAAAATAATGAATGCAATAATATAGAAGGTGAAATAAGATAAAAGGAATAATATAGAAGGTGAAATAAGAATGAAAGAATATATCAAAAACACAAAACATTGATGTAATACAAATATGACATGTGATGAAACATATGAGTATATATACAATTACCTAATGTGTCCACTTTTAGTTGAAGACTACAAAAAGGATCTAACATAATTTGTATGATGAAAAATTGTAGTGACAATCATGCAAAAATCTATTCAAGTAGGGTACCTACAAAAATATTGAATGTAAGTAAATTAACTATATATATACATGAGTCAATACAAATTTTAAGATAAAAGGAATAATATAGAAGGTGAAATAAGAATGAAAGAATATATCAAAAACATAAAACATTGATGCAATACAACTATAGCATGTGATGAAACATATGAGTATATATACAATTACCTAAGATGTCCACTTTTAGTTGAAGACTATAAAAATGATCTAACATTAATTGTATGATGAAAAATTGTAGTGACAATCATGCAAAAATCTACTCAAGTAGGGTACCTTCAAAAATAATGAATGCAAGAAAATTAACTATATATACATGAGTCAATACAAATTTTCAGATAAAAAGAATAATATAGAAGGTGAAATAAGAATGAAATAATATGTCAAAGAAACAAATGTTCATCGATACAATCATGCAGGATCTACTTGTAGGGGACCTAAATAAATAATGAATGTAAGGGGAGGTAAGAAGATAGCTTAAGGGGAGATAAAAAGATGAATTAAGGGGATGTAAGAGGATGGCTTAAGGGGATGTAAGAGGATGTCTTAAGGGAAGAATTAGCATTTTCATGATTTGAATCATGGTGATTAACCTAGCCACTCAAAGTATGTGTCATTTGATAAAATTAGTTATATAAATAGGAGATTGCTTAAGGGTAGGTAAGAGGATGGCTTAAGGGGAGCTAAGAGGATGACTTAAGGGGAGATGCAATCACCTATATAAACTTGTTAGAAAATGATACTAAATTAATTAACTATGTATTAACTATCAATTAAATATATACAACTATATACATACCTGCAAAATTATTCCATTGTACCATTTGCATCCTCTCTTTTTTGTAATGCATCTATAATTGACTCATGTTCTTTCATAGAAAGTGTCCATAACTCTGTATTAGTAGGTCTCCCTTGATATCTAACTAGTTTTATATTTGTTGCCACAACTAAATGTGAGTATTGTATAATCCTCTTATGTCTTTCATAGTCTTCAAATGCAAGCAAACCATTCTTTCTTATTAGATAGATTTCCGTAGCTAGGTGCCAACAACAACCACAAAACTTGTTGGATACTCATAATTATCATCATCTACTCTAGGATATAACAACTTATGTTTTGTCTCAACACATCGATCCAACCAATACTCTGTTTCCTCTTCATTGCCCTCAAGTGCAACAACAACATACACATGTCCTGCAAAAAAAATATTATTTAATTCAATAAAGTGTGACATATAATTCACATAAATACACATGCATACATATATAATTATATATATTACAAAATAATGTAATAAAACAAAATATTGAATTAAAGTACCTTCATGTATAAGGTCTGAAACATGATCATAATCATTTGATGCAAACACTTTATTATCATCTTCAATTGTTGTTTCAAGTTGATCGTGTGTTTCTGTAGGTGTAAAGGATCTTTGTTTCCATTCTTCAACTAATTCTGTATTTTCGCATGCTTCCCAATCACCTACAATACAACATTGACAAAAACAGGAAAGCTCCTTAGTCCATATAGTCCATGTGCTTGTATTTGAACTCTTAAATGAATGTCATTTTGTTGATCCACTAATTGTTTCACAATCATGTCGAGTAAGAATATTCCCTTCTTCAACTAACCAAAAGAATCATTGAATTGTAGAGTTCTCACTTGATCCCATAGATAATTTTTCATTATACCAATCCACAATTGCACGTGCATCTCTAAATTTTTTTGCATCCTCAAATTTTAGTTGCTCTCTAGTAAGAGCTCTTTTCACACATGCTCCAGCTCCATCATGTTCTCCTTTACCATGTCCAACATCAAAAAAACTCCACATATGTTGGATATTGTTTTCTTTGTGAGCCCTACATAGCCAATAAAACATTTGAGCATTCTTGAATTGTCCTATATAGTTATCTGACCATATGAGATATGCATCTAGATTTCTCTTTCTTTTAAACTTTCATAAATTTTTTGAAACAATATTGCACAAACTCTGATGAGTGTAACCAGTTATCACTCAAATACAAATGGTACTCCCTCAAAAAAATTTATTATATTTTGTACTATCATCTACATGTCTATATACAATATGAACAAAGATGGCCACCTGCACTGAATTATAATACTGAGATTGAATTTCCTCTTGTGGAGCAAGAGTATAGTTTTCTGTAAAGTCAACCACTAATAGTATAGTTCTAATTGGAAATGTGTTTTGACATGTGTGAAATTGTCCATCAAGCCACTAAGCATATCGGGAGTGTTTCACATATTTGGTTACAATATTTTCCTTAAATTCTTTTGATGAATGCATGCACACTAATTTTTTCTGTGACTAACTCACAATGCTTTCCAATTTTTCCATCTTTTAAAGAATATTCAATATTGTTGAATCTTTTCACATCCACTAATTGTTGTCCAAATTCATGTGAAATAATTTCATGCATACACTCTCCTAACAATGAAAAGTTTCCACATCTATTGCATTATCCATAAATACATGATTTTGAATAAAATAAGTATCCATTAGATGTTTCATAAAATAGACCTGCTATAAACTCCTTGATTGTTTGAGGTGGCATATTAATACCACATTCCTACAAAATTTCATTAGTATGCAAAGTACAACGTATATATTAAAAAATATCATAATAATAACAAAATTGCACATGAATTTTACAACAAGAGATTCGTTGTTTATTAATTTTCACATACCAAGGTTTACATTTCTCGAATGATCTTTGACTTATGGTAATATTAAATGGTAACACTGAATCATCTAATTTATTTTATATAATTCAATAAGTCATGTCTAATAGATGTTTTAGATGAGGATCATGAATTTTGGATCCCACTCTTAATTTCAAAACATCTCTAACATTAGATGATACCCTTGTATTATCATGTCAATATTTTTCAATTAAAGATTTGAATTTTATTATTTAATTTCATGTCAAACCTTGGGAGTCTACCACTAAAACTCCAACATTGGTTAATTGGATCATTTTCAATACTTTCTCTTCTCTTTGTTGCCATTCTCAAAGTTTTAGGATTTACATTTAGAAATTCACTAATCTTACTTATCATTCTTTTATTTGATATTGATTTATTAACTAAATCAGTTGTTATAATTCTTCGTACTGCATTGCTATCTTTAGATCGACTCTTTTTTCTAATAGAATCAATAGCATTAGCAACACTAGATATAACTCATTTCATTGATTCATCTTTCTTTTTAGGTTTAAAAAAATTCCTAACTTTTTCATTTCTTTTCACATTTTCTACATTTGCATCAATTGCATCATGAGTTGACATTGAAATCCAAGACATTTTCTATAAAAAAAATAGTTTATATAATCTATTTGCATGGGTTCTCATTTATCTCCAGGAAATCTTAGCAGGAAGATTATCCAAGACATTTCTTTCAATTTAAAAAATATATATTTTCATTTTCACTCATATAAGGGATTTCATTCTCATTTCCTATTTCCATATTTTTAGTAGTACAATTGAGCTCATAATTGGTATATCTAGCATCATTTAAATAACTAATATGATCAATATCATTGATAGGTGGGTTTGAAGACATACCTAGATTTGTTTCTATAGTCACATTTTCCATATCATTGAAAGATGGGTTTGAAGACATACCCGAATTTGTTTCTATAGTCACATTTTCTTCCATATTCACCATTTCCACATTTGCATCATCTACATTCATCACATCCTTCATAGTCTCTTGAATGTTCTTCTCTATAATAGTCATGGAACTAGATTCTTTAATATTCTTCATTTCTTGAATCTTTGTTCTTCTATCTCTTTGCCTTTTCACCTCCTCTCTATGTGCTTCAATTTCTTCATGTGTCATTCAAGCTTCCTATGTTTTTTCTTTGACGTTGATGTGATCCCATGATTACCAAACCCTCTTGATAAAAATAACAAATGATATTTAATCTATTTTCAGATTGATGTACTTCTTTGAAATTTTTAAGTACAACTAGATGTAGATCCTTTGTTCCATAAATTCTAAAGTAAAAGTAGATGTGAATTAAAAAAAACACTCTTTCTTGATTCCTCTTGAAAATAACCCCTGTACTTGATTCCACTTCAAAATTGTTCATATGATTGATTCCTTTTTAAATTTTGAATAGAATATGGTATGCTAAGAGATTCCACAAGACACATGTGAATTAAAAAATGTAGAAAATGTCATTGTCGAGCCATACATCAAAAAATGCAAGTTGTAGATATACAGTGGTAGTACATTTTTACTGAAAATAAAAAATAATGGATATAATAGAAATGGGTACCCATTCTTAAAACTTTGAATTCAGAACCTGCATTTTTGGTTTGGTTTTAGGCTCAAGAAAGGCACGGTAAGTTGACCCTTAGCCTTGGACCTACAAGTACAAGTCCATGTTCAGAGGAAGAGAAAAGGCTAACTTTACCAATATGGTTGACGATGTTTTTCTCTGAATTTTTTTACAAAATTAAAACCCATTATAGATGACGATGTGTAGTTTTCAAATATATATTTTTTTTTATGATTCAACTTGTTTTTCTATTTATTAAATAATTTATGAGAAAACTAGTCCATAAACTTGAAATGTCAGGTTTTTATATTTTTTTATTAACTTCTAATTTTTTAAGTGTTTTTTTAAAAATTATATGTCATCAATCTACACATTATTCTTTACACAATGAAAAAAAATTATTTTATGATTAGTTTAGCTCAAATTATGTTGGTTGTACAGGAGGAGTTTTTAAAAACAACAATTAGGGCCAATAAAAAATTTTAAAAAATATTTGTAAAAAATTTATTAAAAAAATCCTCATCAAACTTCACTATTACACACATATTTCCCCAAAAGTATTTAGAAAAATATTTTTATTTAGGTCAAATTATGTTGGTCGTACATGTGCATGGTATGATCCTAAAAAAGTGACTTTTAAAAAGTGATTTTTGTACGAGTCTATGCAAAATTAATTTGTATCATCTAGCTATTAGAATAAATTACATATTTGAAAACTAGACTCAAAATACTACATTTCATATTAGTGGACTTTCTTAAGATTTTATGTGTAAGTGCTTCAAAGTTTGACTCCAACTGTGACAAACTTTAATTTTCACAAAAAATACTTCCACTTTTTAGCCAAAAAGTGGACTTAACTTCTTGTACTTACCCTGTACTTGAGACTAGTAGAATAAATGGTTGTGCCATTTGTAGCTTAGGAATCTTGAGGTATTTCTTCTTAATATCTTTGACTACTTAGGTGTATTTGTCATCATGTTTTTTATGCTTTTTCTTTAGGTGTCTCTACAAGGATTTTCTTACTTTTGCTAGATCCTCCAAGAAAGGAGAAACATAGTTAATATGTCCTAAACAACCCTGCAATTGCTTCTTATCTTCCAAAATATCAAGAAATTCATGAATCCTAGTGAGAATATGTTGCTAAAGTCTCACCTTACCTTTATCTAGATGGAGGCCCAAAAATTCAATATTGCATGCCCTTTCACCATTTGTTTTTTAGATAAGTAAATTCCATGGTTTAATGGCTTCCAAAAGGTACTCAAGATGATACACATGTTCTTCAACTCAATTAGAAAATGTCAAAATGCCATAGATACAACACATAATTTCTTGAGATGTCTCAATGCACTATCCATTATTTGTTAGAAGTAATTAGGTGTAGTTCTTAATCCAACTGGCATAAAATTCCATTCATATAGACCTTGAGGTACTAAAATTTTAGTCTTATACTTATCTTTTTCCTTTATTTTAATTTTCCAAAAAACAAATTTGTATTTTGGAATATATTTGGCATTGGGAAGCCCTACATATGAGACTAGAATTGAATCAAATAGAATTATTAAATGGATGGATAATTTCATTCAGAGGATTATAAATAATATATAATCTATTTGTTCCTCTAACTTGATCATCTCTTTTGTTGACTAAAAAATGTTAGGAAAGAAAAATGACTTTTATTGGGTCTGATGAAACTACCATCTAATAACTCTTTTAGATGTTCATCCATTTTAGTAACTTTCTATGGGATTAATAAATATAAAGGTTTTAAAAGCATTTTACCTTTTCATTATAGCCTAATATTATTTCACATTCTTCTTGATCTATCTTCTAAAATTGAAGCAAGTTCATTCTACAACATTCCCTAATGAATAACAAGATACAATGAACGCTCTACAACTTCCCGACCCAAGTTTGACTTTGATTTTGAGCAGGAAAGGATGGAAATAATCTGAGGGGGGCTTGTGGCCTAGTTGCCCCTCCCTGAGCATGTGCTACCCAACTTTGGCATGGGTAGCTGTGCTGATCACGTGATTCTACCCTTGGATTCAGGACCCAAGAGGTGGAAGGAGGTCCTCGTGGGTGCAATGCAGGAGAGACATGCTCATGTGTCAAGTATCTTGGTGCTTTCCGAGTCTGAGGAAGGAATGACACTTAAACTATTGGATCTGACTATCCAATGGGTGGTGGCATCCATGGAGAACACTCTGGTTGGGAAGTTCTTTGCTTATCATCCCAATATTGACTTGGTTTCACGATGGGTAGCATCTAAATGGCTATTGAAGGGAAGCATTAGAGCCAGTGTAATGTTGATTGGTATGTTCCTCTTTAAGTTTACTTACCTAGAAGATCTTATTTTGGTGTTATTTATGGTGCCCCCTCATCGTTGGCTTGTGATAGTGGTAGTTCTGCATTGCTCTCTGTCAGTTGGAGACAGTCGTTAGTCTTTCATTGCATTGATTTAGTTCTGAGATAGTTGATTAGTAGGTATGATTTATGTTTATTTTGATATGGATGAACTATGTTTGACTGATATAATTAGATAGGTGTTATGAGTTTATGATGGCACTACTATTATTCCAGTTATGATGCGAATTAATATCATCATGTATCATTTGATTTGTGGTATTTAAATTCAGATAAAAGTTGTTATGATATTGTTTCAAGAGCGGAGATGGTGTAGTACTACTTGCTTCGAGTACCCTACTGCACCGCGATTCTTTGGCTCTCTATGTGTAGACATATATGTATTTGATCGCATACAACCAATTGTTCGAATGTAGGCTGCAGGTATCGAGCCTCGACTCCACCTGATATAGCATGTTTGAGTAGGTTCTTGCACTAATGGGTATCGGTGACGGGAGATACCATGAGGTATATTCCATTAGGTCGGTCCTTGTCTTTGTTGTGGTCTCGAGTTGTGTTGTGTCGCTTGGTCCTTGCCTTTTTATGTTTGGTTATCTTGTGTTGTGGTGTTTAGTCGAGTTGTGTTATTTCTGCTCATATGTGTGGTTGGAAAATACTTTAATGATTTATTATTAACTAATAATTCTCCTATTATGATTATTGCATAATATTTGTTTGGCTTAGAACTTGGATTGATACCTTGGTTGGATTTTAAAATAGACTAGAATTAATTATCTACTGACCAAGAGTATTTATGTCGTAAATTTGGAGTTATGGGTTATTAATATATATTTGGTGCAGAATAATTTGGATATGTAAAATAAATGCCTTGGGTTGTCGAATATGAATTCTCTGATTTTTGGAATCTCTATTATTAGTAAAATTTTAAATTTCGTAACGAATGCATGTCTGCATTTATTTTATGAGTTGAATCATTTTTATATGGGGAGGATTTGGAAAAAGGGGGGGAGAAGATTTGGGGTTTTTGCAGAAGAGGAACAGGAAGAAGGAAGGAAAGCAAAAGGGTAGAGGATTTAGAGACTTGAGGATAAAATTCCAGGTATGTCAATCAAATCAATGGATTAGATATTGTTTGTGATAGTTATGTATTCAAATGTGTATCTCCCTCGCTCTTCAGTCATTGGTCTGTAGCAACTCTTTGATCTTTTTAGAACTGCACCACAACAATTTCTTCCTGCTGAGTGTAACAAAGCACATTCTTTATCATCCATGATGAATTTATAAATACCTTGTTGATAAAATTTATCTTGGCTCAAGCATCAACCCTTGCTCTCATTCTGCCATCTCGTTCCTTTAATTCTTTCCACTTGTTCTCTTCCCTTCATTTTTGTGAAGTTTGATATGAGGACTATGGGCCATTTTATGGAAGTTATGAGCTCTTTATATTTAATTTAAGCAAACTCTCAAAAATCACAGGCTCACCAATATCTTTTAGATGATCCTTCTATTTGAGGTTTGCTTTCCCCTTTAGCCCTTTGCAAGTCTTGTTATTTGATATCTCTCCTGAGTTATCTACATTTTCCATGCTCGCCTGAGTTTAATGCTTCAACCGTAACACCTAAACCCTTTCAAATTTGAGAAAACTGCCTGTGCCACTACTCAATATGGGCCATTCTGCACAAAACCCATGTCCCATAATTTTGAGATTCATCTTCATCTGCGCGCAAATTGAGATAGAAGTTGTCTGCCTGGAAATAAAGGCTTCTACATCATTCTTCTAGGTCGAGTCCTCTTAGCCAACAATCGATTCTCTCCTCTTTTTGTATTGCCATCGTATAGCCTCTTTGCAGCTGTAATCTCCTAGAAACAAAAAAAAAAAAAAAATTGCCAGAGGCAATGATCTCTGAAATCTTGTTTGAAGAATCTACCTCCAAATCATTGAATCACCTCTTCTCTTCTAAAGACATTCCTTCTATTAGATTAAGCTTAGATTTATTTTTCCTTCCTTGTAATCGAATTTTTTCTTCTGCCTATAACTTTGAGTTTTGCTGTAGTTTAGGCGTAGTTTGGTTAGGGGCTTTCTAATTGCCGTGGACAGTGGTAAAGTTACTAAATATTTTTTTTGAACGAGATTAGTGTTTAGGTAAGTTTATGTATGCGTATAGATACTTTTAATTAAGGATTAGTTAATGTATGTTATTCAAATATTGGTTAGCTAGCTGTTGGTACTAGCTCTAGAGAGGTTTAGTTAATGTTTATTCTTTTTGGAATTAAAATGTATGTGTCTTAGAAATTCCCTTAAAATTTGTTTCCAAGATAGTTATTTTCATATGGTTAGGCTTGTGGTTTGAGGTTGTGGTGAAATAGTTTATTGTAATAGGGTTAGAATTAATTGTAGTTGTTTTATTATGAAATTGTAGTTATTAAAATATAGATGACAATCTATGTGTATAGGAAATAAATTTGTATTTGCAAGATATTTTATATTAATATTTTTGTCTCTTTATTAGAAATTGTAGTTGGTGGAATGTTATTGGGATATGATTGTGGTAGGCAATGTTTATATGTTTGTAGCAAAAGATGTAAATAGTTATAGTTGTTTTGTGTGTTGATAGTTATTGAATTATAGAAATAGGTTTTCCTACATTGGTGTATTAGATCAAATGTGGTCTAGTGTGAGTAGATTAAAACTTATACAGTTAGATACTTTTATTTTGGAAAATATTTGTATTATGTTATGTTGGGAATTGGTAAATTCTAGATAGAAACTTAAGTTTGTAGAAAACTATTAAGGTTTGTTTTAAAACTTTAACATGCTAGATAGTCAATTTTCGTATGGAAAAAGGATTAATTTTGTTTGTGAAGGTTGTTAGAAGTTGTTGGAAATAGTAAATGTTTACTAGTGACTCATGTTGATAGTTTGAATCATAGATGCTTATAGTCGTGTTGTTGCAAAATTGTTATTGTCTAATAGAAGATGAAATTTTATTGTGATTAAAATTGTTTATCAGAAGGTGAGATAGTTAAATGACACCGAAAGTTCATGTGCTTATCCAGTTGTTCTTAGTACGACGTGTTATTAGAAGGTGGATGAAAAGTTTATAACAGGAATATGTATATATATTTGGGAAAGGAGTATATTTGTTTTGAAGGGATTTTTATGTCAATGGTAAATCGTCTATATGGTTGCAATGGTTTTTTTTGTGCTGTGTATGTCATAGTGTTTACTTTAGAATTTGTTATTGTTAAACGTTAATTGGTAGGTAAATTCATGCATGCAAATATTTATAATGATGGTAGTGATTAGGAGGTTTAGTTAGGGAATTTTATTTCATAATTATAGAGAGAATTGTAAGGCCGTGATCTTGAATGTGTTTATTGTTGTTAATTCTTATAAGTTGTTTTCATGATTGATTCTAGGAGTACATTGAATATCTTATGTTCATTTATCCTTCTGGTCATAGTTTATGCTTGAAATGGATCTTTGTGTCTAATTGGGGTTGTGTTTATGTCTATATTTTGGTATATTGTGAAGTGGGAATCTTGTGAGATGTCATGACCACTTGGTGACAAATGCAGAAGCGTTGTTCTTGTCAATTAGTGGTTACTTTATCATGGTGTGTACGTAACTCCAGAGGTATGGGTCTTGATCTTTGGTTCAGACAGTGGCATGTCAATGGTTTGGGTTCACTGGATTTTCGTGTCTTGTCATGAATGGGGAAATGGTCTCTTGGATATTGTACTTGGTTCTAGAATGTATTGCTTCAAATTTTGAAGGGAATCTAAGGACTTCTTATTGTGGCCTAGTGAATGGCATAAGTTATGGATCAGAACTGATTTGTGTCTTTATACCCGTATGATGTGGTATGTATGATTGTTCAAAGAACACTAAGGGAGTGGCTTCTATGGTGGGGCCAGTGCCTAGTGAGAGGCCGCCTAGGTAACCCCATGGAAATTGTAAGCATGTGGAAACTTAACAACTTAATCAAGAGGGTTGGGGTATTAAAACACTTAACAAGATAAGTAAGACACTTCACCCATACCTTGAGTGCTCTCACACGCTAAGGATGGGATGAGAAGGCCTGGTTGGCAAGGTTGACCTCCTTGTCTCCATGAGAGGACCTGTCGGCTTCGCATGTGTCACCCTATGGGGCCGGTGCCTAGAGAGAGGCTGCTAGGGTAACCATACATGGGGGCCGGCTTTTGGTGTTGGATAGCCTGGGTAACCCATGCTAGGACCATGCGATGACACTCTCCTTACGCAGTTTAGTTGTTTCTTTTGGTTGTGCCTCTAGAGTGATGTCTTGTCTGGTGCAGCTTGGTTGATATGGTCAGTTGTGTCATGTCTGTTGTCATTTGGTTATTTTTGGATGTTGTTTCTTGGCTTAGTGGAATCCTCGTCGTTATCTCCTAGCTTGGAGGGGTGGACCTCAGGGTTCCACATGGTTGGGAGGCAGAGCTATCCATTGGTCCTCTTGGAGATGCGGTTCGAGTCCTGTGCAGAGGTGTTCTAGCTCCAGATTGCTTCCTACCTTTAGTGATGTCATATACATTCATATGTATTCTTTTGTAAATCGGCACGATCGGTCTTGTAGTCTTGCATTATAACTTTGTTAAATTAACTATCTTGCAAATTTAAAAGTTAATCTTATCTGTAGCAGTAGTAAAATGTTTATCACTTCTGTGATTTATACTTTATATTTTCTAATGCAGTTATGTTTCCCTAGAGGAGTTGGAAGTGCTCTTTTCTTTATGTTGTGTATTATGATATCTTTGGTTACTGTTATTGCATTTTCTTGCTTAAAAAAAAAATTAGTTCTGTAATTTTGCACTTTTAGTCTTGCACTTTAGGGTTGCATGATGGGGCATTACACTTGGTATCAGAGTCAGGTTGCAACATTGAGACCTCTGGATTGTTGTTGTTGCCCTAGGTTAAATGATTTTCTTGTTGTAGTGAGTTGGTAATAGTATCTCTCACCTGTATGCCTTAGTATGAAGGTTGATAAGTTTATAGACTTGCTCTTAAAGAAATGAATGCTTTATGTTACTTATGTGTCTACTATGTTCCCTCTCCTTCTTCTCTAGAAATGTGATGTTACATCTAACAATATTTTCTCCCTGCATGTTAATGCATCTAATCATCTGGAGGCATCATGCATCATGAGTTGTGTGGTTATGTGGTGTCGTCATCTTTACATGGTTGCTTGAAAATCCATATCTAACCCCTAGATGGTCATGACCTCTTATGGAAGAATTGTTGTAATTTATGGAAGTTATCATTGTATATGCCTATGTAAGAACTGTATGCAGGAGATCAAATGAGAGCTTGTGTTGGGCCTATGAGATCAGGAACGTGATAATGTAAGTTTGAATTATTCTTGTATGTGATATCATATATTCCTTTTATATCTTCGTGTATAAGGAAGGAATTGCATATTTATGTAGTTTAGTAGAAAGAAATTGTATTGTATTAAAGATAGAAGTTGTTTAGATAAGAGGATGTAGTTAACATAATTGTTTGAGTGTTGGTGTACATTCTCTAACACATTCTGGACCTTGTGTCCTTGAGTGTTGTGTAGCGGATACTCCCTTTTTGTGGCTAAAATTAGTCACATCGTGATGTGAATTTGTTGTATAATTTGGTTGTTTTAAAATTTTAATGGTTGTTTCATGTGTTGTTGGGGGTTAGCGGTAAATTTTATTTCTTTGAACTTTCTTATGACAGGAGTGGTCACCAAGGCTCTTTTCTTTATTCTTGATTTATTGAAACTTGCCGGCACTTTGTGACTTTAAGTTGGATTTGATTGTTTTTACATGTGGGTTTGTATTTATTTTTAAATTTTCTATGGTGGATATTCCAAATGTTTGATTCTGTTGGCCCCATTTTGTGGTAAGTGTTGTTTCTATTATGTTCATTTCAAACCTCTGATAGTATGTTCAAGGGAGGACTCCACAGAGAATTGCACTTTGCATGGTTGGTAATTAGTAGAAATAAGATATGAGATGAATTTTTTTCCATAGGTTTATGTGACCGCAATTCTGTGGATTGTATGAGATTGCTAAAAAAGGTGTAATCAGATATAAGTAGATCACAGGATGTGCCATAAAGGTATAGAATAGATGTTCTTGTCTTTTATTGAACATTTGTGCTTGTTTTATGAACAATTGTTTAATATAGATGAGAATGTTGGCAATGGAATATGGCAATATTAATAAATTATGTTTCTACTCTAATCTGTGACTTCCAAGAGTAAGTCAAGTTTTAGGGGGGGACGATGTAGTGCCCCCTCATCATTGGCTTGTGATAGTGATAGTTCTACATTGCTCTCTATCAGTCGGAGACAGTTGTTAGTCTTTCATTACATTGATTCAGTTCTGAGACAGTTGATTAGTAGGTATGATTTATGTTTATTTTGATATGGATGAACTATGTTTGATTGATATAATTAGACAGGTGTTATGAGTTTATGATGGCACTACTATTATTCCAGTTATGATGTGAATTAATATCATCATGTGTCATTTGATTTGTGGTATTTAAATTTACATAAAAGTTGTTATGATATTGTTTCAAGAGCGGAGACGGTGTAGTACTACTTGCTTCGAGTACCCTACTGCACTGTAATTCTTTGGTTCTCTATGTGTAGACATATATGTATTTGATCGCATACAACCAATTGTTTGGATGTAGGCTGTAGGTACCGAGCCTCGACTCCACCTAATATAGCAGGTTTGAGCGGGTTCTTGCACTAATGGGTATCAGTGACGGGAGATAACACGAGGTCTATTCCATTAGGTCGGTCCTTGTCTTTGTTGTGGTCTCGAGTTGTGTTGTGTCACTTGGTCCTTGCCTTTTTATGTTTGGTTATCTTGTGTTGTAGTGTTTAGTTGAGTTGTGTTATTTCTGCTCATATGTGTGGTTGGAAAATACTTTAATGATTTATTATTAACTAATAATTCTCCTATTATGATTATTGCATAATATTTGTTTGACTTAGAACTTGGATTGATACCTTGGTTGGATTTTAAAATAGACTAGAATTAATTATCTGCTGACCAAGAGTATTTATGTTGTAAATTTGGAGTTACGGGTTATTAATATATATTTGGTGCAGAATAATTTGGATATGTAAAATAAATGCCTTGGGTTGTCGAATATGAATTCTCTGATTTGTGGAATCTCTATTATTAGTAAAATTTTAAATTTCGTAATGGATGCATGTCTGCATTTATTTTATGAGTTGAATCATTTTTATATGGGGAGGATTTGGAAAAAGGGGGGGCAGAAGATTTGGGGTTTTTGCAGACGAGGAATAGGAAGAAGGAAGGAAAGCAAAAGGGTAGAGGATTCAGAGACTCGAGGATAAAATTCCAGGTATGTCAATCGAATCAATGGATTAGATATTGTTTGTGATAGTTATGTATTCAAATGTGTATCTCCCTCGCTCTTCAGTCATTGGTCTGTAGCAACTCTTTGATCTTTTTAGAACTGCACCACAACAATTTCTTCCTGCTAAGTGTAACAAAGCACATTCTTTATCATCCATGATGAGTTTATAAATACCTTGTTGATAAAATTTATCTTGGCTCAAGCATCAACCCTTGCTCTCATTCTACCATCTCATTCCTTTAATTCTTTCCACTTGTTCTCTTCCCTTCATTTTTGTAAAGTTTGATATGAGGACTCAGGGCCATTTTATGGAAGTTATGAGCTCTTTATATTTAATTTAAGCGAACTCTCAAAAATCACAGGCTCACCAATATCTTTTAAACAATCCTTCTATTTGAGGTTCACTTTCCCCTTTAGCCCTTTGCAAGTCTTGTTATCTAATATCTCTCCTGAGTTTAATGCTTCAACCGTAACTCCTAAACCTTTTCGAATTTGGGAAAACTACCTGCTATACTACTCAATATGGGCCATTCTGCACAAAACCCATGTCCCAGAATTTTGAGATTCATATTCATTTGCGCACAAATTGAGACAGAAGTTGTCTTCCTGGAAACAAAGGCTTCTACATCATTCTTCTGGGTCGAGTCCTCTTAGCCAGCAATCGATTCTCTCCTCTTTTTATATTAATGCTGTACAGCCTCTTTTCAGCCGTAATCTCCTAGAAACAAAAAAAATTAAAAAAAATTACCAGAGGCAATGATCTCTGAAATCTTGCTTGAAGAATCTACCTCCAAATCATTAAATCACCTCTTCTCTTCTAAAGACTTTCCTTCTATTAGATTAAGCTTAGATTTATTTTTCCTTCCTTGTAATCGAATTGTTTCTTCTGCCTATAACTTTGAGTTTTGCTGTAGTTTAGGCGTAGTTTGGTTAGGGGCTTTCTAATTGCCGTGGACAATGGTAAATTTACTAAATATTTTTTTTGAATGAGATTAGTATTTAGGTAAGTTTATGTATGCATATAGATACTTTTAATTAAGGATTAGTTAATGTATGTTATTCAAATATTGGTTAGCTAGCTGTTGGTACTAGCTCTAGAGAGGTTTAATTAATGTTTATTCTTTTGGAATTAAAATGTATGTGTCTTAGAAATTCCCTTAAAATTTGTTTCCAAGATAGTTATTTTCATATGGTTAGGCTTGTGGTTTGAGGTTGTGGTGAAATAGTTTATTGTAATAGGGTTAGAATTAATTGTAGTTGTTTTATTATGAAATTGTAGTTATTAAAATATAGATGACAATCTATGTGTATAGGAAATAAATTTGTATTTGCAAGATATTTTATATTAATATTTTTGTCTCTTTATTAGAAATTGTAGTTGGTGGAATGTTATTGGGATATGATTGTGGTAGGCAATGTTTATATGTTTGTAGCAAAAGATGTAAATAGTTATAGTTGTTTTGTGTGTTGATAGTTATTGAATTATAGAAATAGGTTTTCCTACATTGGTGTATTAGATCAAATGTGGTCTAGTGTGAGTAGATTAAAACTTATATAGTTATATACTTTTATTTTGGAAAACATTTGTATTATGTTATGTTGGGAATTGGTAAATTCTAGATAGAAACTTAAGTTTGAAGAAAACTATTAAGGTTTGTTTTAAAACTTTAACATGCTAGATAGTCAATCTTCATATGGAAAAAGGATTAATTTTGTTTGTGAAGGTTGTTAGAAGTTGTTGGAAATAGTCAATGTTTACTAGTGACTCATGTTGTTGCGAAATTGTTATTGTCTAATAGAAGATGGAATTTTATTGTGATTAAAATTGTTTATCAGAAGGTGAGATAGTTAAATGACACCGAAAGTTCATGTGCTTATCCAGTTGTTCTTAATACAAAGTGTTATTAGAAGGTGGACGAAAAGTTTATAATAGGAATATGTATATATATTTGGGAAAGGAGTATATTTGTTTTGAAGGGATTTTTATGTCAATGGCAAATCGTCTATATGGTTGCAATGGTTTTTTTCCATGCTATGTGTATGTCATAGTGTTTACTTTAGAATTTGTTATTGTTAAACATTAATTGGTAGGTAAATTCATGCGTGCGAATATTTATAATGATGGTAGTGATTAGGAGGTTTAGTTAGGGAATTTTATTTCATAATTATAGAGAGAATTGTAAGGCCGTGATCCTGAATGTGTTTATTGTTGTTAATTCTTATATGTTGTTTTCATGATTGATTCCAAGAGTACATTGAATATCTTATGTTCGTTTATCCTTCTGGTCATAGTTTATGCTTGAAATGGATCTTTGTGTCTAATTGGGGTTGCGTTTATGTCTATATTTTGGTATATTGTGAAGTGGGAATCTTGTGATATGTCATGACCACTTGGTGACAAATGTGGAAGCATTGTTCTTGTCAATTAGTGGTTACTTTATCATGGTTTGTACCTAACTCCAAAGGTGTGGGTCTTGATCTTTGGTTTAGACAAGGGCATGTCAATGTTTTGGGTTCACTGGATTTTCATGTCTTGTCATGAATGGTGAAATGGTCTCTTGGATATTGTACTTGGTTCTAGAATGTATTGCTTCAAATTTTGAAGGGAATCTAAGGACTTCTTGTTGTGGCCTAGTGAATGGCGTAAGTTATGGATCAAAACTGATTTGTGTCTTTATACCCGTATGATGTGGTATGTATGATTGTTCAGAGAATGCTAAGGGGTGGCTTCTATGGTGGGGCCGGTGCCTAGTGAGAGGCCGCTTGGGTAACCACATGGAAGTTGTAAGCATGTGGAAACTTAGCAACTTAATCAAGAGGGTTGGGGTATTAAAACACTTAACAAGATAAGTAAAACACCTCACCCATACCTTGAGTGCTCTCACAGGCTAAGGATGGGATGAGAAGGCCTGGTTGGCAAGGCTGACCTCCTTGTCTCCATGAGAGGACCTGTCGACTCCGCATGTGTCACCCTATGGGGCTGGTGCCTAGAGAGAGGTTGCCAGGGTAACTATAGATGGGGACTGGCTTCTGGTGTTGGATAGCCTAGGTAACCCATGCTAGGACCATGCGATGACACTCTCCTTACGCAGTTCAGTTGTTTATTTTGGTTGTGTCTCTGAAGTGATGTCTTGTTTGGTGTAGCTTGGTTGATATGGTTGGTTGTGTCATGTCTGTTGTCATTTGGTTATTTTTGGATGTTGTTTCTTGGCTTAGTTGAATCCTCATCGTTATCTCCTAGCTCGAAGGGGTGGACCTCAGGGTTCCACATGGTTGGGAGGTAGATCTATCCATTGGTCCTCTTGGAGATGCGGTTCGAGTCCTGTGCAGAGGTGTTCCAGCTCCAGATTGCTTCCTACCTTCAGTGATGTCATATACATTCATATGTATTCTTTTGTAAACCGGCACGATCGATCTTGTAGTCTTGCATTGTAACTTTGTTAAATTAACTATCTTGCAAATTTAAAAGTTGATCTTATCTGTAGCAGAAGTAAAATGTTTAACACTTTTATGATTTATACTTTATATTTTCCAATGCAATTATGTTTCCCTAGAGGAGTTGGAAGTGCACTTTTCTTTATGTTGTGTATTATGATATCTTTGGTTATTGTTATTGCATTTTCTTGCTTTAAAAAAAATTAGTTCTATAATTTTGCACTTTTAGTCTTGCACTCTAGGGTTGCATGATGGGGCATTACATCATCTAGAGGCCCATGACTATATGGAAAAAACTCACTCTCCCTATGCAGATGGAAACTTGGATTTGACCCTAAGGCTGATCTCAATCAGTCAACTCTGGTCTGTGTTTGACTTCCGAGGCTACCCCTGGAATATTGGGATGAGGAAATTTTTTCCTGGACAGGCAACTCATTTGGGGATTATGTGATGGTGGACAAGGTCAAAAAGGCTATGGCAAGAATGGTGTATGCTAGATTATGTGTTAATGTTGATATCCTTAAAACCCTTCGTACTTCCATTATCCTGGAATCTAAATTCAAGAGATGGAATCAAAGCATTCTCTATGAGAACTCAAGTGTATTTTGCTAGAATTGCATGAAACTGAGGCATGCTATTACATAGTGCAGAGCTCCCAAAAAACCGTTGTCCCCTTCGAAGGAGTGTTTGGTGAAGGGAAAGGAAAGTTTGGAAGACTATCCTTTTAAAGATGATATCCTCAATCTCATTAGCTCCCCCCTACATCCCCAAAGAAGGTTGTTGTGGTGGAGGCTGCTGAAAATGGGGATGCCAATAGGGAGGGTCAAAGCTTAGACATTGAAAGGGAGGTTCAGAACTAGGAGGTGCCAAATGTTGATAGTGGCAACCAGGCAAATGGACCCATTCCTACAGATATCCCAGATGAGAATCTAGGAGATATGTCTAGAGATAGGGAAGAGAGGGAGATTTTTTAGACTTTAGATAATCAAGAGGTTGTGGTTGTTAATGTCAAGGAGGATGACAAACAAATTAATAGCCCAAATCCATCCATGCAAGGCTTTAAACTGGGAGTTAGTGTGTTGGGAAACAACTTCTCCCCGTCCCCAAGTGCTGGACCTAGCAATAATTCAGAGGATTCAGAAAGATGGTCCACTATGAAAAGGAAGGGGAAGGGTACTAGCAGAAAGATAGGGGGTGTGGGGGGAGCATGGCAAGGGAAGGCCCTCACACATCCAAACAAGACAATGTGAGGTAGCAAGGGAGATAGATAATAGAAGGAAAACCACCTTGGTGGTGCCCCCTACAAGGCTAAAGAAATGAGTATACTCTCCTGGAATTGTTAGATCTAGGGCACACAACTAAGAGGGGGGTGAATCAGTTGTACAAAAACTTTGCTTCTACTTCAAATATTTGATTCTTCTTGTTAGTTAGCAGCATATCAATTAATCATTCATGAAAGCACAAAGCATAAACACCAGAGTAGATAAACATCAACACATTTGACACCAAGATTTTTGACATGGAAAACCTGGTTAAGGGAAAAACCACGGGGTGGTTAACCCAAGAATTATTCTCTGTTAGAAGAATAAGAAAAATGAATGGCACATGCCAATTAGGGCTCACTACCTAAGCACACTGCTCACAAGGAGGCACACTGCCTATAAAGAGACACACTGTCTACAAGATCATAAGGATCACAACCTTGAACTGGAGAATGACATCTTTACCATGTCTGGATTAGTTCCATTTAAACTCGAGTCACACTTGCTCTGCCTTTCACTCTTTTGCTATGCCACACTCATCCGCTTCACACCACCACTTTGAAATGAATTCTCAAACCTTTATTTATACAAGACATCGACTTAGGAATGATCATCTAAGTCACACTCAACCATAAGAACATTCGCAAGATGAATAACACATCCGGTCGGCCACCACAAGAACATTTGTAGGATGAACAACTCATCCGGTCAGCTAGTTTGAACAAGAACTTCATCTGGAAGAATATCTTCAATTCTGGGCTCTACCACCAATGCAGATCAACAACACAACCTCAACACGATCCAAGAACCTTCACAAGCTTGCCTGAATGACCAGGAACATCTGCACTGCCTCTGCTCACTGGAATCTCTTCTCTTCCTCATCTGGAACTTCAAGAACACAGTCTACCACCACTGTCATACTGAAACATGTGCTTCCAGACCTCCAAATCATGAGAAAATTGAGATGACACATCACAAGGACATCCCAAACACCCCATCCAATCCACAAGATAGGATAATGTACTTCCAGATCTCACTGGACCTCTTTGTAGCGTTCTGTCACTCGGGAGCACCTCCCAGGACCGGTTCTACTTGATCAATTACAACTTCTTTAAATCTTCATGTGGATCTCTGAAAACTTAACTGGATCATCTCAAGACTCATATCTACAAAACCTTTAATCCGCATCCTCTGATTCTCAACCTATTGAGTACTTTTGCCTTCTTTTCATCACTGTTCTTCACTGTTCCTTATTGAGACTAGTTTTCTCAATATCCTCAGCACACAGCTCATCCAATCCTTCTTGTCAATGCAATATGAGTATGTTGACATCAATGATAACACCGGCTAACCTCATATTTGTAACAATCTCCCCCTTTGTCATTGATGGCAACATATGATGTGAAAAACCATCAAGACAAGATCTTCTCCTTTCTGTCACAACTCCCCTATCAGCAACAACTCTTCACATGTCTTCTCTTCTTTTGCTGCTCCCCCTTTGATCATCAACCACTTGTTTTTCACATGTCTTCTCTCCCCCTTTGACATCAATGGCAAAGGGCTCATACTTGCAATTCTAACACATCAGAATCATACCAGCTACTCCCCCTTAGTAGTAGCTCCCCTTCATCAATCTGGATCACAAGATATGACTGTGATATCCACCAGACTGATGCACATCAGTGCATCCTAGTTCATCACCGGAGGGGCCATGACCCCTAACTTCTCCCGGAGATACTCAAAAGAGTCCTTGGGAAGAGGTTTAGTAAAGATATCTGCAATCTGATCCTTGGAGGGTACATACTCCAATCTGACTTCTTCCTTGTTCACTTGTTCTCTCAGAAAGTGAAACTTGATAGATATGTGCTTAGTCTTAGAGTGTAGTACCAGGTTCTTAGAAATATTAATTGCACTTGAATTATCACAAAAAATTGTGATAGGCTCGTCATATTCAACTTTAATGTCTCGTAGCATCTGCTTCATCCATAAAATCTAAGTGCAACTACTTGCTGCTGTAATATATTCTGCTTCAGTTGTAGACAGAGATATTGCCTCTTATTTCTTGCTTAGCCAAGAAACCAATCTTTTTCCCAAAAAGAAAGCTCCTCCACTTGTACTCTTTCTATCATCCACATCTCCTACCCAATCTGCATCTGCGTATGCATGAAGAGAGAAATCCTAATCTCTAGGGTACCATAGACCATACTCAACTGTTCCTTTCAAGTACCTAAAAATTCTTTTGATTGCCATGACATGAGATTCTTTGGGATCAGCCTGAAATCTTGCCACAAGACCAACAGCCTGCATTATATCTAGTTTAGTCTGAGTGAGATACAATAGTCCTCCAATCATTGATCTGTACTTGGTCTGATCTATCTTAGGAGAGTCATCATCTTTGCTCAACTTACATCTGGTTGCCATAGGGGTGTTCATTGGCTTTGAATCTTCCATTCTAAATTTCCTCAACAATTCTTTTGCATATTTGGTCTGACAGATAAAGATGCCTTTCTTTGTCTGAGTAATTTGCAGACCGAAGAAGAAATTTATTTCACCAAGCATTGACATTTCAAACTCACTTTTCATTTGATTTGCAAAAGTTTTACACATACTGTCTTTTCCTCCAAAGATGATATCATCAACAAATACTTCCACAATCAAGATGTTTTCCTTATCTATTTGGAAATATAGATTACTATCAGCAGTACCCTTGTTGAAACCAATCTGCACAAGATGTTTATCCAACCTTTCATACCATGCTCTTGGGGCTTGCTTCAATCCATACAGTGCTTTCTTCAACTTGCAGACCATATCATCATGATCAGACAATTGAAATCCATCCGATTGTTCAATGTATACTTCTTCTTCCAAATCACCATTTAGGAAGGCAGACTTGACATCCATCTGATATACCTTGAAGTCTTTGAAGGCAGCATATGCAAGAAATAATCTGACTGCTTCAATTCTTGCTATCGAAGCAAAGGTTTCTTCAAAATCAATTCCTTCTATTTGAGAGCAGCCTTTGCAGACCAATCTGGCTTTATTTCTGATAACTTCACCAACTTCATTTAATTTGTTCCGGAAGATCCATTTGGTTCCAATCACATTCTTGTTTCTAGGTCTGGGAACAAGATCCCAAGTGTGATTTTTCTCAATTTGCATCAACTCTTCTTCCATTGCTTTGGTCCAGTTTTCATCATTGTAAGCTTCATTTATTGTCTTAGGTTCAATCTTTGAAATCAGACAGTATTCATTTGAATTTTGAGCAATTCTCCTCCTTGTTTGTACCCCTTTGCTTTTGTCACCTATGATCTGATCTTCAGAGTGATTTAAAGTTACATTCCTTAGAACTTTGGGAGTCTCTTGCACTGCTGTTTCTTGATCAGGTTCATTCAGACAAACCTCTTCTTCCTGATTTACTAGATCAGTCTGAATCTGACTTTCAGGAAGGGATTGAGTTCCTTGAATCAGAGCACCATCCTGATCATCTTCATCATATGCATAAAACCTTGAGGGCTTCTCAATTCCTTCATCAACCTTCACATTTGTATTTTCTATCATCTTTTTCAGTCTCTTATTGTAACACTGGTATGCTTTGCTTTGAGTGGAGTAACCCAAGAAAATTCCTTCATCACTTCTAGCATCAAACTTTCCTAGATCTTCATCTCTTTTGATGTAATACTTGCTACCAAATACTCTGAAATATCTCACAGCAGGAGTTATACCAAACCAAAGTTCATAAGGAGTCTTACCGGTATTATTTCTGATTTAAACTTGGTTAAGAGTGTAGACTGCAGTGCTGACAGCTTCTCTCCAAAACATCTGAGGAACATTTGCTTCCATCATCATTGTCTTGGAAGCTTCCTAGATGGTCCGGTTCTTTCTCTCAACTACTCCATTCTACTGTGGAGTCCTAGGAGCAAACAACTGTGTCTTTATGCCATGCTTCTCACAAAAGTCTATGAATTCACCGGATGTGAATTCACCACCTCTATCAAACCTTAGACACTTCAGTTTTAATCCAGTTTGATTCTCTACCATAGCCTTGAAGATTTTGAACTTCTCAAAGGCTTCTGATTTCTCTTTCAGAAAGGTTACCCACATCATCCAGGAATGATCATCAATCACTAACATGAAATATCTATCACCTTGCATACTTTTGATTCTTGTCGGACCACATAGATCAGTATGAACTAATTCCAATAATCCGGTAGAGGACTGATCTTTGCTTTTGAAAGAGACTCTGCTATGTTTACCTAGCTGACATTCTGTGCACAAACTATTTGTAGGTTTCACCAATTTTGGAAGATCTCTTATAGCCTGAATATTGCTTATCTTGATGATGTTATCAAAATTTACATGACACATCCTTCTATGCCATAGCCAACTTTGATCAACTTGAACAAACAGACAACTTTTATTTGAACCAACTAGATGGAAGATATTACCTTTTGTTTGAGTACCGGATGCAATCTTAGTTCTGGAGCTTTCAAAGATCCTGCATCTTCCATTTTTGAACTAGAGATCATAACCTTTGTCTACTAACTGTCCAACACTGAGAAGATTGTGCTTCAATCCTTCAACATACAGTACATTACCAGTTTTGCTCTTTCTATCAAAAGAAATAGTTCCCCTACCTCTGATTCTACTTGTAGAATTGTCACCAAACTTTACCATTCCTCCTTCATACCTTTCTAAATCTAAGAACTTGTTCTTGTCACCTGTCATGTGGTGAGAGCATCCACTGTCAATAACCCAATCATCCTTTTCTTCTACTTGGGCAGCCAAAACTCTTTCTACAACCTTATGATTGATAGATTCAGAGGATATTGGTTCTTCTTTCTTGATGGCAATAAACACCCATTCATTTATGGATTTGTCTCCTATCTCTAATTCATCATCTATTACTCCTTCATTATCAGCTTCTTCATGAACATAATAACAATTCTTTTGGAACCTTTGTCTGTTGGAGTTTGACCTTACAGATCTTTTTGGACATCTTGAAGCAAAATGACCAATCTTATTGCAGTTGAAGCACTTAAAGGGTAGTTTTCCTTCATACTTACCGGACCCTCTTGGTAGTCTCTTTGCAATGAGGGCTTCAAGTTGAGCTATTTCTGCTTCTTCCTCTTCCATGTCTTTCCTTGCTTGATCATACCATGACAGCTTCCTTGAAGAGTTCTCTCCCAGATCAAATCTTTGTTTGCCTTTCACATAGGCACTAGCTTTGAATGCAGATTCAGTCTTGGGGGGATCATCTCCAAACTCAGTCATTTCAAATGCAACCAGTTTGCTAGCTAGTTGCTCTCTTGTGACAGTTGTATGGGCTCTGAATTCATTAATGGCAACAACCTTGATTTTGTAGGTAGCAAGAAGGGATCTAAGAATTTTACAAAAAAAATCATTTTCATCGAGAACTCCACCAGCATTCCTGATTCCACACACCAGCTCATTCACTCTTGGCATAAAGGTAGTGATATTTTCATCATCTCTCATCTTCAATCTTTCAAATTTCCCTTTCAGACTTTGCAACCTTGCACTCTTGACAAACTCATCTCCTTTATACAGAAGTTCCAGTTTAGTCCAGATCTCATATGCAGTTAGTAGGTCAATGATATTTGAAAGATCTGAGTCATTCAATGTGCTTAGAAGAGCTTCTTTGGTCTGTAGATTGTTTTCAGCATCTGTGATTTCATTCAGAGTTGTCGGACCACCCTATGGAGGTACATATGGTTTTGAGACCATGGTCAAGTATGCTTTTCCCATACACTCCAAGTGACATTTCATGCGACCTTTCCAGAGAGTGAAGTTGGTTCCATCGAACTTCAGACTATCCTTCTTGTATGACGACATCCTGGATCTCCTCAAGTGGTTAAGCTCCTTTCAGAGGAATTTGGCTCTGATACCAATTGTTAGATCTAGGGCACACAACTGAGAGGGGGGGTGAATCAGTTGTACAAAAACTTTGCTTCTACTTCAAATATTTGATTCTTCTTGTTAGTTAATAGCATATCAATTAATCATTCATGAAAGCATAAAGCATAAACACCAAAGTATATAAACATCAACACATTTGACACCAAGATTTTTGACGTGGAAAACTCGGTTAAGGGAAAAACCACGGGGTGATTAACCCAAGAATTATTCTCTATTAGAAGAATAAGAAAAATGAATGGCACATGCCAATTAGGGCTCACTGCCCGAGCACATTGCTCACAAGGAGGCACACTGCCTATAAAGAGACACACTATCTACAAGATCATAAGGATCACAACCTTGAACTGGAGAATGACATCTTTACCATGTCTGGATCAATTCCATTTAAGCCTGAGTCACACCTGCTCTACCTTTCCCTCTTTCGCTATGCCACACTCATCCGCTTCACACCATCACTTTGAAATGAATTCTCAAACCTTTATTTATACAAGACATCGACTTAGGAATGATCATCTAAGTCAGCACTCAACCATAAGAACATTCGCAAGATGAATAACACATCCGGTCGGCCACCACAAGAACGTTTACAGGATGAACAACTCATCTGGTCAGCTAGTCTGAACAAGAACTTCATCTGGAAGAATATCTTCAATTCTGAGCTCTACCACCAATGCAGATCAACAACACAACCTCAACACGATCCAAGAACCTTCACAAGCTTGCCTGAATGACCAGGAACATCCGCACTTCCTCTGCTCACCGAAATCTCTTCTTTTCCTCATCTAGAACTTCAAGAACATAGTCTACCACCACTGTCATACTGAAACATGTGCTTCCGGACCTCCAAATCATGAGAAAATTGAGATGACACATCACAAGGACATCCCAAACACTCCATCCAATCTGCAAGATAGGATAATGCACTTCCGGATCTCACTGGACCTCTTTGTAGCATTCTGTCACTCGGGAGCACCTCCCGAGACCGGTTCTACTTGATCAATTACAACTTCTTCAAATCTTCATGCGGATCTCTGAAAACTTAACTGGATCATCTCAAGACTCATATCTACAAACCCTTTAATCTGCATCCTCTGATTCTCAACCTATTGAGTACTTTTGCCTTCTTTTCATCACTGTTCTTCACTGTTCTTTATTGAGACTAGTTTTCTCAATATCCTCAGCACACAGGTCATCCAATCCTTCTTGTCAATGCAATATGAGTATGTTGACATCAATGACAACACTGGCTAACCTCATACTTGCAACAGGAATATCAGAGGGGTTAACAACCCTCATAAACAGTTGTTAGTTAAGAATTATATTTATGAGAATAAGATTGATATTCTTTTGCTGTAGGAGGTTAAAATGACTGAAGATAATTTTAAACAGGTTATGAAAAACATCTGGCCTAATGCTAACTTCTCCATCAGTGAAGCTATGGGGGCCTCAAGTGGTATTATCACTTTGTGGAACTAGAATCTATAGGGGTCAGTGGTTTCCAATACCAGGTACTGTCTTGAGGTTTCTTTCTCTTGTAGGGAGAATGTGTGGTCTCTTGTCAATGTTTATGCCCTGAATTCTTAGTTTGGATAGAAGGAGATATGGGATTATTTGTTTGACAAAATTAATCTCTCGAGAAAGACCCACTGGATGGTGGCTAGGGACCTTATTTCTCCTCTCTACCCTTCAGAAACGATGGGTGGTCTTACTGACTACTCTGATAGCATGGCCAACCTTGTTGAATTCTTATGTAAGGTGAGTCTTATGGACATAGAACTTATTGGACAATCCTTCACTTGGTCTAACAGAATGCAAGGGGAACACCTTATTCTGGTTAAGTTGGATAGAGTCCTCATCTCTTCCAACTTGACCATTGCTAACCAACTTAGCTTGGAAGCTCTCCCTAGGGTGGGATCAAACCATAATCCCCTATTGCTTAATTGGTAGGAAAAGAATCTCAGAGGACCCTTCCCCTTTAGGTTTGAGATGATGTGGGTGGCTCATGCTAATTTTAGTAGCTGCCTAGTGGATTGGTGGAAACTTCCTGTTCAAGGGCTAGCTATGTTTAGGTTAACCTAGAAACTTCTCAATGTTAAGAATAACGTTAAGGGATGGAACAAGTATACCTTTAGGAATGTGTTGAATAGAAAGAAGACTATTGTTGGTCAGTTGGTTAACATCCAATCTAAGATGGATCAGGGGGATAACTTAGAGGAGATATTGGCCCTAGGAAAATTCCTCTCAAAGGACTAGTTTCTAATTTTGAAGGAGGAGGAGATATTATGGAAACAAAAATCTAGGATCCAATGGCTAAGGGAGGAGGATAGGAATACCCCCTTCTTCCATCAATCTTCTCTGAGACATAGTAAGAGAAATACTATTAGTAGAATCCTAGATGAGGATGGGGCTATGTGTTTTGATGCTCACAACATGCCCCATTTTACCTCTCAGCAAAATGAGGACCCCTGTTGTGGCTGTTGCTTTTTGCTTGTGTGTGGTCTTGCTTGGTGGTGAAAGGGAAAAGAGGTAAAATTTATAAACCATGTTGAAAATTGAAAAAGATTTAGTAGTAAGTGTCAAGAGGAATAGAGGTGAATTCTTTGACAAAAATGAATAAAGGTTGCTTTTTGAACCATTTTAAAATTCCCAATATTCTGCAAGATATGCGTGTTTTGGTAAAATGCATTATAGAAAGGTTTGTATGTTGCATGTACAATGTCATTTGTATGTGGAGTCATTGTATTAGTCACATTGAGTGGTCAAGTTTATTTATCGTGGTACTTTGTATGCATGTGTTTAGTGTTTTATTCTTTGTATACAAGTCAGACCCAATAAGT
Source organism: Cunninghamia lanceolata (assembly GCA_027924645.1). Classification (NCBI taxonomy): domain Eukaryota; kingdom Viridiplantae; phylum Streptophyta; class Pinopsida; order Cupressales; family Cupressaceae; genus Cunninghamia; species Cunninghamia lanceolata. The sequence goes on from BSBN01000887.1 coordinate 11,501,381, forward strand.
TTCAGAAGTGGAGTGGATAAATAGCTAAGTTCACATTGTATCTTGAGTTGTATGTTTGTTGAAAAGGAAAGATACAAAGCAATATGCAGCATGATATACGTGACGCGGACTTGAAGAGAATATAAAATTTGGTTTTATTAAGGGGAGGAAAAAGGTATGTATGTTGTATGTTTCGGGTTTACATCTTTGGCATACATACAATGCGGATTTCAAAAGATAATTAAATTGGATGTAAGTGATGCATCGTACCTTAATGTTTTTGGAAATATGCATTCACTTTATATACATGTATGGATCTGAAAAGGTTATACAATACGGTTAAGAAAAAATGAAGAGTTTGGGATGGTTATATAAGAGTTTACATGTATGGAAGCTTGTATCTAAGGGTAGATACAGGTGTTGTTGTTTTGTCGAGATACAAGTGGGTAGGTAAAGTGGGTCCCATAGTTTGTAACTCGCAGTTGTATATTGCATAGACAAGAGGATATACAAGAGCATATACAAGCTGATATACAAGCAAAGATGCAAGGAACTGAGATACAACACAGATTTCAAATTGAAGTTAAATAAAGGTACAACTTTGTATGTTTGGGTGATTGTATGTTAACGACATACAATCTTGATATATAAAGAAATGAAAGACATCGTCAGAGAGCTAAAAGGTAAAGAGCATTTGTATGGGTCACAATTGTATAAACGTTTGTATTCATTTTACATACATTACGATATACAAACAAAAGATACAAGGGCGGATATAAAGAAAAAGGGTAACATTATTTATAACCTGTTGGATGTAGGCTTGTCTATTGAAAAGATGCAAATTGACATACAAGAAATAATATACAAGGAGACATACAAGGAAGCGCAATGTATGCAAAAAATAGACTAATGGATAGAAGGTTTAAAAATAAAATGTTGAAGTAGAAGGCTGAAGCCATAGGTGCATTCATTGCTACAATTAATGCTGAACTAACACTGAAAATGGTAAAATTTAACAGGTTAGGGTAAATAAAAGGTTATTTTTCTTTCAGATTTGTATTGTTAAAATTCAAAATTGCAGAGAGAAGAATTAAGGCATAAATCGAACGACAAAAAAAACTCATCACAAGACAGAATCTTAGAAGTGGGAATAGAGTAGAAAATGGTAAAGTTGGTCAACGGTTGTAAGGTTGAGCTATCAAAAATATAGGTATTTATCTTAAACGTTGTTACAGTTCAGTTGATTAAAAAAATGTAAAGTGATTATTAGTAATTTCATTTTAAAATGTAAGCAAGTGTTAAATTACTGTGTCTGATAGTTAATTAGCTAGTTTGGGTTAAATAATACGAAAGTCAAAACTGGAAAAGACAAACGGGGGTTAGGGTAAATGTAAAAAAATAGAAAATTCATGGTAAAATTTAGGTAAGAGAGTAAAACAGTAAGTTAAAAATGCATTTTTTTACAGGATGGCCCCAAAGTAGAAAAAGGTGGATACAAGGGGTGAGGAAAAGATTAAAAAGGAAAGAAATCATCATAAAGAAATCGAGAAGGAAGAGTTGCCAATATATAGAGGGTACCCTTCACTAATCAACACAAGCAGAGTAGGAATAGACACCAGCATAGGGAATTATGACATAGATGATGTTTTGCAGAAGATCACAGCAGTCGACGCTACATATGACATGAGGTGTATATGGGAAAGTGGATTATACAGAGCTGCAGGTTTCCCATTAGCTATGGAAGCTAAGGACCTACATCTGGATTGCATACACTTATATGACCCAACTACTAGAAGAGTAATACACCAGGATAGAGTCATTGTAGAGTTATCTACAGAGGGGATTGCATGAACATTTGGTCTAGAGATACATGAAAAAATGGTAGATATTGATATTGACCAGTACAATGAGGATTTCAATGATAATGAGAAGGATTGTAGAAGCAAGATTTTCTACAGTTGGTATAATGCAGAGGATAAATCAAGGCTGTGGCAAGAGTACATAAGATCCTACAAAGAATAGATTTTAAAGAGGAGATACATTTGATGATAACAATGTTAAGCAGACTGGTAAGTTTAAGAGATGCCACTAAGTATGAACCTTGGATGTTCATTGTTATCCAATTCATGAGGGAGGCGAAGAAGGAACAGGGACAAATTCATTGGGCTAAGGCTATTAGCATAGCCATATGGAAACAGGCAATGATAAGAAAACAAAAGATGATGCCTTTCTATTTGTCCTCATATGTATTATATTCATGTGCAGCAATGGTTCAGCCATATATATATGGGATTGACATAATTGGAACCCTAGGGAATAGACCAAACCAAAAGCTTGTATATGACCATTATCCTGATTTACAAGAGGATAATGCATTAAGAAAGTATGCTTTAGTAAACGATGTATTTTATATATACATGGTCAGAGTTTTAAGAGAAGAGCAGGATAAGAGATTGTCTACAAATCCAAAGGATATAATTGGTTTGCATAGTTCCTGGTACATACAATTCTAAAACTTCACTTATATCAGAACTAAGGGCTTTGAAGGAAAACCTTTCATGCTGCCTAGGTATCCTTCTAACAAGTTGATTGTTTTAGAATTCTCAAGGCAAAACTTGAATGCCTTCATAATGTATAAAAAGAGGTATAACAGAGGGAATCTTAAACTACCTTGGGCAATTGGTAGATATTCCTGTTCGAGCGAAGAAGTGGCTGGCTACTCAGAGAAAGAGTTAAGGTATTATGGATTTGAGGAATTTGAGTTAGCAAGGAGGTTTGATCCTTTTCATAGGATCCAAAATACTATTGATTCTAAATTTAAACATCAAATACACATTGAAGACTACTAGTCAGACTTTAAGAATGATAGAGAAGTGAGAAAGAGAGCTCACAAAAAGACTGACAGTAGAGCAAATGAGGTCCATGGGAGACATCTATGTACCCCCAGAAGTTAAAGATGATGATAAGTTATTACACCATAGTTATCAAAGTGCCAGGCTTGCTCCTATTGGTGAGACTAATTGGTCGCAACCATGGAATACATCTTTGGACACATTGTCCAAACCTGTTGAATTTTGTTCTCCAAGACATGGTTGAAGGATAGAATTGAGGAGCTTAAGGCTAAGGGAATTGAGCCTACATATCCAGAGAACAACATATAATTGAGTGGGAGGATATGCATCAGATTACAGCAGAGATGTTAAAGAAAAATAGAAATAAGCATGAATACTTAAAAGGACACATTGTCTAGTTACAACAATTCATTAGGGGGATATTTGACCCCAATGTTGCAATACCTGACTTGCCTAGTGAAATAGTAGTGCTATCAATAGAAGACGTGAAGGATATGAAGAATAAAAGACTTGAGGCAAGTATTTTTTAAGAATGGTTCAGAGTATTCATGCAAGAAGGAGAAGAGGTGATCAAACAAGCAATGACAGGATGGGAATTGGCTGCAATAGAAAAGCATAAATGCAGTGTGCTTATACATAATTGTCAATTTAGAAAAGAAGAATGCAAGTTTGAATTGGGGAAACTAGAGGAAATTGAAGAAAGAGAAGATGAATTAATACATGAAGGAGTCATTACTCCTCTGATGGCAAATCGGGTACCACACAGGCTAGGTTGGAGTTAAAGTTTGAAGATGATAGTCTCAGAAGATGCATCACAATCACTTAGGGTTTAGAGGAGAAAACAAATAACTTGATCAGGTTACATAAGGGGATAGTTGAAAAGCTCATAGATCATGAATGTATGGACGTACCAACATACGAACTCCAAAGGGCATTAATAGAGTTTAATGCCGTCTTTGCACCATGTTTGGAGAATCCAGAGGCCTATTTGAGTAAGCAAATGATTGATTCGTTAATGGAAACAAGTGCCAAAATAAAAAAGTATAAGAAAAAGGTTGAAGGTTTGAATAAGGAAGAAAGGAAATTGAAGGAAGGAGTCACAATGCAAGAATACATATGGACAAGAAGTCCAGGGGGAAATCGCACTTTCATAGGTGTAACAAATAATTTCAAGATATATCTGAAGGAGTAGGAAAGTATCAAAAGGGGCAAATAATGCTAAGGAAAAGTTAATTGAGAGGTATCAGTGAGCAAAGTCAATAAAGTGGAAGCGGTGGGCGGATATCTTGTTTTAAAAACATTCCAATGGCATCCTTTGAGGCAAGTGAAGATACCACAAAGATATTTTGGGAAACGATTAAGAATGAATGTACACCCTTGATCAAGAAAGTTTGAATATTGACCATAGATTAAATTTTGTAGCCATAGCAAAGCGCAGCTTTAAATTCTATATAAGAAGCTCTGCTACTTGTATAACTTACATAGGGATTTTTGAGTTGTATCTTGCACTTGTAATTTGTTTGAACATTTGAATAGAGAAGTATTTCTTTTAGTTTAGAAGAGGAGGTCGCCTGTGTCTACATTAAGGAATACGCGGAATGTCTGGTTTCCTTACTGTATCTGTAAAAACGTCTATAAGTTTTCTGGCAAATTGATTAATGAAACAAAAGGTCATTCATACATTGTAAATTATATATGACTATGTGCTTTAAATACAAGTAAACTTGGAATTCAGCATCTATTACAGAGTATTTTCTAACTCTTACTGCTATTTCGAGTATTATCCTTTGAAAGCTTGCAATCTTTGATGTGTGTTCATGAAAATACTTAGGACTCTGCATTTGAAGATTTAGTATGTTGATTTGATTAATTTACTATATCTCTTAAAGACGTGAGTAATAGAATGTTTAGATCCTATAGTGAAATGATATTCAACTTGATTTTCTCTAGCTTTTTCCCCAAACATTTGAAATAATTAGCTTTAACACAGAAATCTTAAGGAAATTGTCTTACATTTGAAAGAAGCATGAAGAATTGTGTTAATATCTGACAATTTTCATATCAATTTGAAAGGCAAATCTTGTTTCACTATAAATCATACAAGGCTTTGTGATACAGTAGTAAGTTTATGTAAAGGAATGAATAATTTGTCTCTATTTGTAACAATTTGCATAATTTGAGTCCAGTAAGTCACAAATTATCTTAAATCAAGTAAGGCCCATTAAATATTATAGTTTCACATCAACCTGGTGAATTGTCCACCAGGTCAAGACCTAACCATACAGAAACTTGGGATTAAGAACTCTTAGGTGATTTCTTCATATCTTTCAAGACAATTTAGGTTCATTTTGTGAATTTTAACTTTTGTTATGAATGCGTAAAAATAATCATCAACAATTTTTGGTGCTAGAAGGAGGGCCTGAGTGGAGTTAAGATAGGATTTAAGCAAAACTGGCTCATAATAGTGGTAGGGTGACCAGGTCTAGATCTAGTTCAGAAGATATCTTTGTGTAATTGCCTGATAAAAGATAGTATAAGAATCCTTTGATTTGGAATCCTAAAATAACACACTTAGGAGGCTCATCTAGAATGCCTTCTAGATCACCTTTCAATATACATATTATTGTGAGTCCTGACAGTTCCTTATTTGGATCTTTGAATCTTGGTTTAAGTCCTCCTAGGGGTAGTCCTCCTAGAGGCCCTCGTTCATCTAGAAATCCAGTTAATCCTAGAGGTCCAAGCCCACCACGTGGCCCTGCAATGGCCTATTTTAATGTCAATTCTTCTATAACATTCAATGATTACCATGAGATGCCAAAAAATCTTGAAAAAATGTCCTAAATATCAATTGCATCAGGATCTAGAGGATCACATTAGGATATTCAAGGAGGCATATTTTAGAGCTAGGTTAGAATATGAGGATGTTGTGTGTAGACTATTTCCTTACACCTTTAATGAGAAGGCTTCTAATTGGTATGTTAACTTGCCTAATGGTTATATTTCTTCTTGGGCACTTATGGAAGAGGTATTTTTGTCTAGGTTTAGGGGACCAGTAGATCCTTCCACTTTATATCATAAATTGGCTACAATTAAGAGAGGTGAGGGAGAGATGATTGATAACTTTAATGATAGGTTTCAAAAGGCTTACTCCCAGTTAGTTTCTCCTTACACAGTGAATTCAGATGCGTTATTAGCCATGTATTATGTCGCTCTTGATCCATTAACTGCTATGTTTGTTAAAAGAAAAGTTGATATAGATACTATATCCAAAGCTTATAAAGAAGCAACCTCAGTAAACCAGAAAATGAGACAAACAACCTATAGTCCTTTTCTTAATGGAGGGAACCCTGGGATGCAAAGTCAAGCACAATCTTGGATTGGAGTTCCTATGCATCATACTCCATTATTGAATCCAATTCCTACATACACACCTGTGTATAATCCTTCCCCAATCTAGACTATAGTTCCCTATACTGGTAATAGTACCAATAACAATCAGAATAATGGTCAGTCATTCTTCCAGCCTCCTCAGGATACATTTGTGGCAAAGGCACAAGAGGATAGAGAAGAGATTAAAGAAATTACTGCACACTTGAGAAGATTGACCACTGAAATGACACAACTAAGAAATGGAAATTTCTATGGTAGAAATAATCAAGGGTACAATCAGAACCATAACCAAAATTATAACCAGGGTCAGGGTTCAAATTCAAACTAGAATTATAATCAGAGTCCAAACCATAATTAGGGATAGGTAATGCAAAATAGAGGACATGCTATAGATAACAAGACCTGGGGTAATAATAATAGAAATCAGAATCAACCAAAGCCACCTAGGACATGGAACACAGGGCCAAATAATGGCACTCTAGATTCTCCATTTGAGAGTTTAGATAATTAGGAAGCAAAACAAATAGCTAGAATTCAAATGGCTAATGTAGCATTAAAAAACTGGTGCAAGATTCACAATACCAGTGTACATGCTAAATTGGATTGCCCTTAGTTTCATCTAGCGGCTAGCATTTTCAATGTGGATGTACAAGCTCCCACATCTAAATTTCTCATTCCCAAAGGAAATGAAATAGTGCCCTCAAGATTTGAGACTACTTTAGTCTTAGAAACTTTCACCTTTGCAACTAGGGAGGAACAGGATCAGTTGTTAGAGAAGGAACCTTACTTTTGTGAGAACTTATACCCTGAATCAACCTTAGTACTTGATACATTTTAATTTCCCTTTGAAACTGAAAATGAAGTATTATACGAAATAGAGGAAGTACAGGCTTTTCAACAGTCCAACAAAAATCATAGTTACAATTTGAGAAGTAATTCTAGGCCTGGAGGTCCTTTCACTACTTCCACTCCTCCCAACAATTTCAACACTCCTCCAAATCAGCATGCTAGTAATAACCCTGCTATATTGAAGGCTAATCATCATGGTAATGGTGGGACAGTAACATCAAAAGTTCAAACAGGTAAAACAGAGTCGATGGAAACAGTGAGGTTAATGAGCTATTTATCTGAAGAAATAAAAAAATCAAGGGCAGTATACCTTTATGTGAATTGTTGAAAAGTCTAGGGGTCAAAAATGCTTTCATAAAATCCTTGGATATGTCTATGGCAGGTGAAGTTTCTGCTGATATGAATGTTCCTAGTAAAGATCCACAGTCCAAAGATAAAAGTAAGAAAATTGAACAGCCTTCCAACACTAACGTGGTCATGTATGCAGATCAGAGGGAAGCCCCTCCTTTCTTGTTAACCATTAGGATGTTGGGAAAAACATACATAATTGCATGGTAGATTTTGGTGCATCAACCAATGTAATGCCTTTAGGGATATGCAAAACTTTAGGGCTGACCCCTACCAAATATGGCAAGGTTGTTACACAATTAGACAAAACTGAGGTCAATGTGATAGGAGAATTAATGCATATTCAAATGCAATTAGCCTCTGATCCTAGGGTGAGTCAGTTTATTGACATTCGGGTAGTGGATATACCTATGAATTACGGGATGTTGTTAAGTAGGGACTAGTCCAAAACATTAAACAGATATATGGCCACTGATTTTTCACACATGTGGTTACCTTGGAGAGGTGTTCCAAATCAGATCAGGATAGAAGCTGAACCCAGAATGAAACACATGATTACAGAATACAACAGGACTAACGAGATATTATATGCTTCTATTGAACCGGGTGTTTATAGAGTCACTAATAAAGGAGTACAAATTGAATAAATCCTGATGTTGAATTTTAAAGAAAAACCTGTCAGTAAAGAAATAGTAGTGTTCATTGAGTCTGATGAGGAAGACAATGCAATAACTCATAAGGTAGGAAATAGAAAGGTGCATTGAACAAAAAATTCCAGTTCAGTGCAAGTTATACAAAAGTATGTGCAGAGTCCATAATAAACCTCATTTTGAAGAGAATTATGGAATGTGCAAAGACATTATAGAATATCAATACATAAAGTGCACAAAAGGGATGAAACTACAAGAACGAAGGGTTAATCCTGAGAAACCAGAGTTATACTTTCATGACAACATAGATGTATCAATTCAGGATTTAGAGAAAGAAATAAAAGATAAAAGTGTCTGTAGTTCTGATTTACAAGTTGAAAATGCAAATATACAGGTAGGTCAAAATGAATCATCCATAAGGAAACAAGATATTATAGTGCAAATAATAGAAAGGGTGAGGCATGCCAAAATAAAAGGTCAAAGAAATAAGGAAGGTATGTGGACACTAAAATGTGATGGGTCTAAGTCCAAACAAGGTGTAGGTGTTGGTGTTGAACTTATAGATCCTAATGGTAAGTCATTTTTAGCAGCATATAGGCTACAATTTCCTTATACTAACAATGTAATGGAATATGAAGCTTTAATTTATGGACTTGTTATGGCTATCAAGAAAAGAGTAAGAATGATCAGAGTTTTTTTAGACTCTGAGTTAGTGGTCAGACAAGTGAGGAAATTATATGCATGCAATTATAAGAAGATGGTTTGTTATAGGCATAAAGTGTGGGACTTAATTGATTCATTTGATGCCTTTAACATAAAACATATCCCTAGGGAATTGAATCATAGACCAGATACGTTAGCAGTTGCCTCTAGTACTTTAGAGCCTTTAACATTGTTAGGTCTAAAATGATTTTTTGTTGAATTAGTGAATGTCTCGAGCATACCAGATAATGTTACTTATTTTTAGGTATTTGAAGGGGATCAGCAAATTGTGGATTTTCTTACCTGTAATAAAGTATTTGAAGCTCAAATCATTGATGAATAGGAAAGGCCTGATGTGTCTTGGGATGAAGAAGACATAATAAACTTGAAGAGTAATTTCTTACCCAAGGGGGTAATTAAGTTGGGAAAGATTTTCAACTTTGATAGGGTAATGAGATAGAAAGATTTGCCCAAAATTGAAAGGGGTAAATGTGATCCCTATAACCTAGGAACAGAGCAAAGTCCACAGAATGTGCTGATTGGAAAGGCTTGTTCTGAAGAGTTAAGAAAAGAATTTGTGGATCTTTTGAAAGAATACAAACACATAATAGCATGGACATATGAAGATTTGAAAACTTATGATATGTCCATCATAACTCACGTAATACCCTTGAAACCAGAAGTTAAACCATTTAGGAAGAAATAGAGGCCTGTGAATACTATTTTGGAGCCTTTAATCTTTGAGGAAGTGAAAAATTTGATGTCTACCAGGATAATTTTCCCAGTAAGACATTCAACCTAGGTAGCTAATTTGGTACCCATGAGAAAGAAAAGTGAAGACATCAGATTATGTGTTGACTTTAGAAATTTGAACAAAGTATTTGAAAAAGATAATTATCCCTTGCCTCCAATAGATGAAGTGCTACAAGTAGTAAATGGAGCTAAGATGGTGTCTTTTTTAGATGGATTTTCAGGATATAATCAGGTCTTAGTTGATAAGGAGGATAGGTTGAAGACTACTTTTACTTGCAAGTGGGGTAATTATGCATATAGGAGAATGCTGTTTGGTTTGATCAATGCAGGTGCCACTTTCATCGAGCCATGGACATTGTGTTTCGTAGATTATCAGGTAAATGCATTGTTATTTATATGGATGATTTAAATGTGTACTATAAAGTTTTGTCAACTCATGCAGATGATTTGAGAAGGGTGCTTAAAAGATGTGAAAGGTACGGGATTTCTCTTAACCCAAAGAAATGTTCATTTGGTGAAACTGAAGGAAAATTGTTAGGACATGTCATTTTTGAGAATAGGATATCCATTGATCCCAACAGAGTAGAAGGAATAAGAAAATTGCAATTACCTAATAGTAAGAAGGAATTAAAATATTTTTTTGGTAAGATTAACTTTGTTAGGAAGTTTATTATAGGGTTTGCAGAGATTGTGCAACCATTAAATGCGATGCTCAAGAAATATGCAAAGATAGAATGGACACCAGTAGCCAAGGCCACACTCAAAGATATTAAGGAGGCCATTTTTGATGCTCCTGTGTTAGCAAGTACAAATTATACCAGGCCATTTTACATATATTCTTTTGCATCTACACATTCAGTTGTAGCTACCTTAACACAAAAAGGAGAAGATAATGAAGAAAAGCCCCATAGCGTTCATGAGTGCACCTTTGAAAGATGCACAACTAAAGTATTTAGACATGGAGAGACAAGCATTTGCATTAGTAAGGGAAGTGAAAAAGTTTAGAAACTACATCCTACGGAGTCAAGTCAAAGCTATAGTACCAGATACAGTAGTAAAAATGCTACTAATGCAGAATGAGCTTGGAGAAAAAAAGGCTAAGTGGATTACAATATTGCAGGAGTTTGATATGGAGATTATTCCAATGAAGCTAGTTTGAGGACAAGCATTAGTATAGACCATAGCAAACATTGATCCAAATTTGGTAAAACAACAATATGTACTGAATTCTAGTGATGCGTCAGGCTGGTATGATGATTTGAATACATTTCTGATATCGGGTAAATATACAAGTAAGATGAAGTCTTCTTAGAGGAGAGCTTTAAAAATCAAAGAATAAAGGTACATGGTACAAGGAGGTCTTCTATTCAAGAAGAACCATGAAGGTATATATTTAAGGTTTTTTAATAGAATTGAAGCAGATAAGGTATTGTCAGAGTTGCATGATAAGTATGGAACTGCTCATGGTTCTCATTTGGCTACTACACATAAGATTTTAAGAGATTGGATACTATTGGCCAACAATGTTTAAAGATACAAAGAGTCATATTTGAAGTTGTCACACCTGTCAGACTACAACAGACAAGGGAAGGAATCAGACTAATCCATTATAGCCAGTCCTTGAGTCCATGCTGTTTGCACAGTGGGGCTTGGATTTCATTGGAGTTATAAATCCTCCATCATCTGTAGGACATAAGTTTATATTGACAGTGGAAAACTACTGTACAAGGTGGACTGAAGCCATATGTTGTAAGTTTTCTACTATTGAGGTAGTTATCAAATTTCTTGAAGAAAATATCATAACAAGGTTTGGAACTCATATTCACTAGTATGTGATAATGGCCCTGCATTTTCTTCTCTGAAATTTTCTAAATGGGCATTTGAATATGGGATAGTTTTAAAATTTTCTTCAAATTATTATCCTTAGGGGAATGGTTTAGTTGAGTCCACAAACAAGATTTTATTTGATATAATCAAGAAACTAATTGTAAAAAATCCCAGAGAGTGGAATACATTGTTAAAATATGTGTTGTGGGTAGATAGGACTAAGGTTAAGTTAGCCTTAGGTAATGCATCTTATCACCTAGTTTATGGGACTGATCCCATACTTCTAGTAAATTTAAGAATACCTATCTGGAAGTTTGATAATGAGTATTTAGGATTTGACAATCACAGAGAGGCCAGGTTAGTCCAAATGTTACAATTGGACAAGAAGAGAGATCAAGCTATTGAGAAATTTGCTAAACATCAAGCAGTGGTCAAAAGATGGTTTGACAAAAGAGCAAAAGTCAAAACATTTAGAATATCAGACTTAGTGTTGTGCTGGGATAAAGCACATGAAGAGAAAGGAAATCATGGGAAATTTGACAAATTGTGGTTAGGTCCACTACAAGTCACAGAGATAATAGGAGACAACACATTCAGGTTTAAAACCTTGACTGGAGAAGATGTGCCATTACCTGTTAATGGCCAACATTTGAAACATTACTTCCAGGCTTGAGGTGACGGTGTTTGTCCTATTATGTATCATATTGTAAACAATGTACAGTTGTTTTGTTTTTGTTGTGTCTTGTTTTGTTTTGTTGTTTTGTTGGTTTGTGTGTTGTGTTTCCTTGGTAGGGATGTTTGTTTTGTTTTGAAGTATACAGGAGCAAATTAACAACCATTGAAAACAATAGAAAATTTAGAACATTCAAGTTAATTATTTGAAACTTATGCATAACTTGTGGTGACGTTCATGAATGTAGAAAATGGTTTGGCTTGTGAAATTTTGTATTCAATAACTATGGGTTGAGTATTCAAGGGAAGTTTCTCACAATTACACACCTAAAATCCTTGGGTTTGTTGAACATACCATTGTAGATGTTAAGTGAAAAATTAGAGGTCACCCTTGCTACCATTACAATTCTCAGCTTAATTTTAGCAAGTGATCACACCTTGCATCATGAAGTTACAATGATAATATCTTATAAAGTCTCTATCTTACACAAAACTAAAAAAAAAAAATAATAAATAAATAAAATGGATTTTACTGAAAATATAGATTAAGCCATCTAAGTAACTCTACTAGGGCTATAGACGCTTGCTGGCAGTGGGGCTCTACTTAGGAGAATTGTAATGATAACCTTGTAAGGGCTATAGACGCCTGCTGGTAGCAAGGCTCTATCCGGTTGGCTATGAGGGAATAACATCAACTATGTAGTTTAATATCAGTCATTGGTTTATTCAACTTATTTTCAAGATGAGGATTATTAATCACATGCACCCACTTAAACTCAATTGAAAGATTCATACACCTTATTGAATACATTAAGTCTCAAGTTAAATAAGGGTCTGCAGAAAAGAAAGTTGGAAGTTATGAATTTATTTCATTTAGTTTTCTTTAATGGTTTTAATTTAATTGTTTTGTTTGGTTGCTAGTTGTTGTTATGCTCACAACACGCCCCATTTTACCTCTCAGCAAAATGAGGACCCCTGCTGTGGCTGTTACTTTTTGCTTGTGTGTGGTCTTGCTTGGTGGTGAAAGGGAAAAGAGGTAAAAGTTACAAACCATGTTGAAAATTGAAAAAGATTTAGCACTAAGTGCTAGGAGGAATAGAAATGATTCTTTGTCAAAAATGAATAAAGTTTGCTTTTTGAACCATTTTAAAATTCCCAATGTTCTGCAAGATATGTGTGTTTTGGTAAAATGCATTAAAGAAAGCTTTGTATGTTGCATGTATGTAGTTCCCCCTCGTCGTTGGCTGGTGATAGTGGTAATTCTGCATTGCTTTCTATCAATTAGAGATAGTTGTTAGTCGTTCATTGCATTGATTCAATTCTGAGACATTGGATTAGTATGTTATGGTTCATGCTCACTTTGACCTTGATGACTATGTTCAATGGATATATTTAGACGTGTTATGAGTCATGATTACTTCAGTTATGATATGATGGACATGATTAGTAATGGATTAATATCTGCATGTTTTATTAGATTCGTTGACATCTAGTTTCAAATGCTATGGTTATAATCTTGAACAAGAGCAGGGACGGTGTAACATTACTTGCTTCGAGTACTCTGTTACGCCGCAACTCTCTGACTCTCCATATATGTATTTGGTCATACACAACCAATTGTTTGATGTAGGCTGCAGGTACCGAACCTTGACTCCACTTGATATAGCAGGTTTGAGCAGGTTCTTACACCAATGGGTATCAGTGATGGGAGATAACGCGAGGTCTATTCCATTAGGTTAGTCCTTGTCTTCTGTTGTCATCTTGAGCCGTGGTCTTGCCTTGTTATGTTTGGTAACCTCGTGTTGTGGTATATAGTCGAATTGGGTTATTTATGCTCGTGTGTGGTTGGAAAATACTTTAATGATTTATTATTAACTAATAATGCTCTTATTATGTTTATTGGATATTATTTGTTTGTGATCTGTCATATGAGAATTCTATTTTGGGGAATCACTTAGTGAAAGAAGTAATTATTGCTGTCTGATTCCTTTTGACGAGTGGGTTTGTGTGTAGGGTTTTGACATTAATGAGTCTTGGCTATTTTGGGCTGGGGGAGTAAGAAGTTTGTAGAAGATTTTTCTTGGAGCGAATGATAAGACAAGTATATAGGTACCCTTTGTATTTGGGCATAGGGGGGACGATGTTGGTTACAGAGATAGCCTAGGAAGGTTCAAACAAGTCCTTGCGAGTGTTCTAGTTGGAGCTACTGTGATTTGGTTTCTATCTAAAGGTATGGGTTATCATTTGCTTACACTTTTTACCATCTGTTGACACTTAGTATCGCAATTGTGTTTTGTGTGATCTTTTTGGAAGAACCATGCACTCTGTCTGTGCCTTTGCAACAGATTTTTATTTGTGCTTAACCTTTAAATCAATGCATTCCCTACCAAGAAACACTTCACTCTGGTAGACATGTCTGATTTCAAAACTAGGTTGATCATGCTTGGGAGTTCTTTTGTAGTAAGATCGCTGCCTTTAGGTTCGTTACCAGGCTGAACCTCTGTATCCTCTGCTCGTATTATGCTCTCACGCAAATGTTGTCCAAAGTCAGGATGTGAGCACTGTCTTCCAACTTTGTTTACCTCTTGTCATCACCTTAGGAACCATGGTCTGCCCGTGCCTAGAGTTATGGCTATCCATTCTCTTTTTGTATACCACTGACTTGTTTATTCTCTCTCTAACGACGTTTTGTTTGGTATTCTCTTAGTCCGTTCCAACCTCGGTGGAATATTTGTCACTATTAATCTTCTGTTGGTATCTGCAATTAATTCTTACTGAGTCAACCCTTTGGAATGCCAGATCAAATCTGTTAGCCTTCATTCTGTAAGCTTATTTGTTTCTAACTATAGAGGATTCCATTTGTTCACCCCGCATCCAAAGCAAGTCTATAGTCGGCCTCAAATGCGGCATTTGAAGAGCTATTCAAGTTATAATATCTGAATATATGTTCTCCTATACTTACGCGTTGATGGAAGCCCATAATCTTCCCCCGAACATGCGTTGGCAGAGATGATGATGGCGAAGATTACGTTTCACCTGTAATTACTCTTGCCTGAAATTTTCTAAATCTTTATTTCGTACAACCGCATTTCATGCTTATCATGCAATCATTTTAGTTAGTGCGTTCTATGGATCCAGATAAGCGCTCGGTCCATAATTTTACCTTTTGTATGCATGTCTACATGGAATGTTCTCTTACCTTGACTGTGAACTTGTATAGCCTAAGAAAACATTAGATTTGTAGGTAAAAACTCTCTTGCAGTATTATCATAAGTGGCATGGTATTCTCCGAGAAGTTATGTAAAGATGCTATGTTTTATGACTAGTTTTAATCTCCCATGCAGTGGCTTCAACCATGATAAAATGGGTTTTTATAGATAATTTATTATTTCTGTTTCTAGAAAACTAAAGATGTTTTGTTTGTTACTCTTCTGGATGCGTAACTTTCCTGGATAAGCTTTCTTTATTTTAGAACCCATGCTAACTCTCAGTGACCCTCTAAGAATCTATCTCTCTCTCCTGAACCTTTTTACCTTATTAGCCGATAGGCTTTTATTTTTGTATGAGCTAAAAAATGCTCAGAAAACTATCCCACGCTGTAATAAAATTTCACATATTTTTAATTTTCTAAACTCGTGGTGGTTCCCATCGGTGTAATCCTCAAGCCATCCATGAGTGCAAGTGATAGTATAAGCCGTGGAGACTGTTGTAAGATGATTGGAATCACTGCTGCTCAAGGGAGGGTTTGACTATTATTTCTTTGAGAGGTCTGTGTCCATTATGAGGCTTGCACCATTTCTTTTCTCTTATTTTGGAAATCTTAGCTTAAGAATATATCTTTCATATTGATGTTTTCTTGCGCCAATAGTTATGTGCGTTGACGGTTCCTCCTCATTTTGCATTGTTTAAAGCCTTTCAACTAATCTGTTTGTGCATGTCTAGCAAGCATTGTCTTCCGTCAGATTGAGCATGCTTTGATCATGTTTCCACTTTTTGCTAGCACTACTTAATCTTCTTTATGATAGAAGATTCTAGTTATTTAAACCATCGACCATGGCATTTTCAAGACAAATTACCTATGGCTTATTCATGCACCAATCTTCTTGGTATGCTTATCTTTAATGAAGTTATAGAATATCAGCAATCTTTTGTATGAGTAAATGTCTTGCCTTACTGCCATTTGGTTGCTCCTTGCTTAAGTTTTTGGGCCTAAATGTTACAGAGGTCTTTTCATCAAAGTCATTTTGAATGTTCAACAATGATCCATGCACTCACATTAGTATTTCGTATGCTTTTACCCAAATAAGCAAGATTCTAGTTTGTGCTTTAGATTCTCATCAATCTTTTAGATTTCATTACTACCCTCTTCCCAAATCATTTACTCTAGCTTAGGGCACTTTCTTCTAGGCAATCTTTGTGCCTCTATATGGAATTTTTTTTTAGGAATCTTTATGCATAATCTGCATCCGATAACTTAACAATTTTAGAAACTATTACATTCTTTAGCAAGTGTTACCAATGCATGATTTTATGACTCATCAATTTAACCATAGAACTATTCATTGCACCATTTCCATTGCCTGTGTAGAGTCTTCAGTGCGTCCCTATAGCTTTCTCTACTGAGAATAGTTTTCTGAGAGTTGTCATCATTATTATTCATGGTTATTAATTTTATAATGTTGACAATCATTTATTTCTGAATACCGAAATGAGTATGTTTAACCAGTAAGAAAAATCCACTCTTTCAGGTTTATGTGCTTGGGAATTATTAGATTATGGTAGTTACTATGTTTATTTTTGAGTGAATTTATCTGCCAACAAATTAGTGTGGGATTTCTTATTTGAATGCATGGAAAAGCATTAGCCATGATTAAAATAAAGACTTTTACCTGATGGATGCCCAAATTTATCAATCATTCTGACATACGTTTAGATCTGTACTATAAGCAATTAGGTTTCCTGAAAGTATGGGAAAACAAAACTCTAATGATTAGCAATTGCATTGCCTTCTAGATTGAAGTAATATGGAAAGATGTTATTTATTTTTTTAACCCAGGCAATATCAATCAGAGTTAAACAATGAATTATTACCATATTACCTTGTTTCCTCATTTATAAATATTCTTGCAATAAAATGGCAAAAAGTAGATCTTATATATATGTTTTATGTGCCATAATTGGCCTTGTAATTTTGTTATATTTATGTGCTTAAATCTACCACAAAGTGGCACTGGAGTTTGTCAAAAATACATGCATTAGTCTTTCCATAATATGGCACTGAAGTCCAGTTTAAGTTGAGTTACTTTAACCTTAATAACGTGAAATATATTTTAGCTATTCTTGTTATAAAATTACTTTAAATTTTCTTCCTGTATATAAATATAATTGTGCTGCCATAAATGGCTAAAAGAAAGGTATTTATTATGTTCTTTTTATAATTATGTTTATAGTTGAAAGTCTAGCATGTGCTTGGGTCATTTAATATTAGATGGGAATCCTTGCTCGTATGAAGATGTTAATGTTTTGGTTGGATTTTTGGTAGTGGTCGGATGTCAGGGAATTGTGTAGGTTTTAGTAAATTGTTTGAAATTGTTTAATGATAGCCAGTGACTTTATAGAGGCTTGTAGAGTTTATATGTAAATAGTTGTAGTTGTTAGAAATTGGGCAGCGATGGGAATTTTAACTTGGGATTGTGGTATTAATGGAATTAGTTTTTGAGCTTTCCTTGGCTTTTGTTTAAAAAGGGATGTTCAGTTTAAGGTTTACCTTCCTTGTTATTTCCTATAATTTTAAAGTTTTTCTATTCGAGATAACTTGGCATAAGTTGATTTCTTGATTGAATTAGGAGTTCATTGAATTTCTTATGATTGATTGCCCTCCTTGTCGTATCTTTACTCTTGTGTTGGATCTTGTATCTATCTTGGGGGTGAGTTATGTTTATGAAGTGTTTTCTTGTGAAGCGGGGATCTTGTGAGATGTCATGACGTAATTGGTGTAAAAATAAATGGAAGCGTTGTTCTTGTCAGATAATGGTTACTCTATCTTTGGTTTGTACCTAACTCCAGAGGTGTGGTGTCTTGATCTTTAGCTCAGATAGTGGCATGTTAGTGTAATGGGATGTTTGGTGGTCTCTTGTCTTGTATTGAAGAGGAAATGGTTACTTGGATTTAGTACTTGGTTTCTTGACTGTATTGCTTCATATTTTGAAGGGAATCAAAGGACTCACTATTGTGGCCTAGTGAATGGCATGAGTTATGAGTCGACACTGATTTGTGACTTTTACTCTTGTATGTTGTGGTATGTATGATAGTTCAGAGAACGCTAAGGGAGTGGCTTTCATGGTGGGGCCGGTGCCTCATGAGAGGTCGCCTGGGTAACCCCATGGAAGTTGTAAGCATGTGGAAAACTTAATAACTTAATCAAGAGGGTTGGGGTATTAAAACACTTAACAAGATAAGTAAGAGACCTCACTCATTCCTTGAGTGCTCTCACAGGCTAAGGATGGGATGAGAAGGCCTGGTTGGCAAGGCCGACCTCCTTGTCTCTATGAAAGGACCTATCGACTCTGCATGTGTCACCCTATGGGGCCGGTGCCTAGAGAGAGGCTACCAGGGTAACCATAGATGGGGGCTGGCTTCTAATGATAGATAGCCTGGGTAACCCATGCTAGGACCATGTGATGACACTCTCCTTACGCAGTTCAATTGTTTCCTATTTGTTGGTACCTCTGGAGTGATGTCTTGTCTTATGCAGTTTGGTTGATATGGTCAGTTGTGTCAAGCCTGTTGCCGTTTGGTTATTTTTGATGAGTTCTTTGGCTTGGTGGAATCCTCATCATTATCTCCTAGCTCGGAGGGGTGGATCTCAGGGTTCCACATGGTTGGGAGGCTAGAGCTATCCATTGGTCTTCTTGGAGATTCGGTTTGAGTCCTGTGCAGAGGTGTTCCAGTTCCAGATTGATTTCCACCTTCGGAGTTGCTGTATACTTTCAGATGTATTCATTTGTATACCGACATGATTGGTCTTGTAATCTTGTCTTGTAACTTTGCAAATTAACTATCTTGCTAATGTAAAAGTTGATCTTATTTGTAGAAGAAGCATTATGTATTTCACTTGTGTGGTTTTAATTTTCTATTCACTAATGCAGTTGTGTTTCCCTAGATTTGTTAGAAGAGCAATTTCCTTTATGTTGTGTATTAAGGTATATTTGGTTTCTATTTTGCACTATCTTGCTTTCAAAAAAAAAAATTTATTCCTGGAATTTTACTTTTGTTAGCCTAACTCTCTAGGGTTACATGACGGGGCATTACATTTGGTATCAGAGTCAAGTTTAAACACTAGGTACTCTGGTTACAATTGAGCCCATTATGTGACCTAGTGCTTAAATTCTATAGATTAATTGTATCCCCGAGTTGCAACACTAAGACCTCTGGATTGTTGTTGTTGCCCTAGGATTAAACGATTTTCTCGTTATAGTGAGATGGTAATAGTATCTCCCACCTGTATGCATTAGTATGAAAGTTGATAAGTTATAGACTTGCTCTTTAAAAAATGAATGCTTTAAGGTAATTAAGTGTCTGCTATGTTCTTTCTCGCTCTTCTCTGGTAATGTAAAGTTACATCTAACAATATGTTCTCCTTGCATGTTAATGCATCTAATCATTTGGTGGCATCATGCATCATGAGTTATGTGATTATGTGATGTTGACATCTTTACATGGTTGCTTGAAAATCTATATCTAACCTCTAGATGGTCATGACCTCTTATGGAAGAATTGTTGTATTTTATGGAAGTTATCATTGGAGATGCATGTGTAAGAACTATATGCAGGAGATCAAATGAGAGCTTGTGTTGGGCCTACGAGATCAGGAATGCGATAATGTAAGTCAATTATAGTTTCAATTATTCCTATGTGTGACATCATATATTCCTTTTATAAGGAAGCAATTGCATATTTCTGTAGTTAGTCGAAAGAAATTGTATTGTAATATAGATAGAAGTTGTCTAGATAAGAGGATGTAGTTAACATAATTGTTTGAGTGTTGGTGTACATTCTCTAACACATTATGGATCTTGTGTCCTTGAGTGTTGTGAAGCGGATACTCCCTCTTTGTGGCTAAAATTAGTCACATCGTGATGTGAATTTGTTGTAATTTAGTTGTTTTGGAAATTTTGATAGTTGCCTCATGTGTAGTACGGGGGTTCATAGTGAATTTTCTTCCTTTGAACCTGTTGGCTAACAGATTTGTCCTTATTCTCAAAATGGTTTATTTGACTCTATACCTCTCTTTGAAGAACAAATGAGTTAGGCAACAAATGGGTGAACTCTTTAAATTAGTTCCCCCCTGAATTTAGGTACAGCTCCCTTTAAGATTTTCAATGAATTAAATCAATTCGACTATCAAATGCACTTTTAACCAGAAAATGCTTAAGGCAAACTGACATTCATACATAACTATGTTATGAATGTGGTAAATTTATACAGCAACAGTGTGTAATAGAATGCACAAATTCTACTTTTGATACATCCAAATACATGAACACATACATATGAATTTGCTAAACCAATAAATAATAGAACACATATGAGGAATTGTCCAATAAAAGAGCAATTACCAGATGAAAGGAGATTTCACACAGAAAATCTAACTCCAAACACTCAGATGCACAGATCCAAGTAAGCAGTAATTATTTCTTCTTTCCATTCACAGATGAAAAATTTCTCAGACAATTATCACATAATGTAAAACTATAAAACGGTTTAGCTAAAACTCCCTTACTTCTTTCTTTTCCTAACTTTTTTCTGTCCTTCCAAAGATTTTAAAAACCTATAAATATGAATGTCTTAATCATGTCTTTGAGTAAATCAAACCTAGAGTTAACATAACTCTGACCCGTAAGGGATTTAGTTTATAACAACTAATTTTAAAGATCAAGATTTGCCGAAAATAACATAAAAGAGAAATAGAAATAAAGAAAGTGAGCCACCAAAATCATGACTGGGACGAAGGATTTGCATCTCCCGATTTGTCATTGGTGGCCTGGGAAGCATGTTGGGACTTCCACTCCTGAAAAGCTGCAACGAATTCCTGAATCTTTGGGAAGTTGGGAATACCTATATGTTTCATTCTTGACTTCCAAACTTCCTTTTCCCTTTGCATTTTCCCAAATTTTTCTTTGTGTTCTAGAAGTGCATCGATGCAGAGGTAAAGTAGTGACTCAACTTTCAAAATCCTAGAGAAGTCCTCGATTAAAATATTGTCATTTTCTCTGACGAAGCCGATTTTATCTTTGAAAGATTGGACCACTGCATCGACATCTTCCACTAGTTTTCCATCATCTTTAATGTATTTAACATCAATTCATTGCAAGTCATGTTGCAATGATTGAGTGAATTCTGTTATCTCCTTAATCAACTTTGAAAGTTCAAAACATCCTTGCTGGGATATGGAGTTCCTCCATTCAATATTTTTCTTGTTCACATATAACAAATCCTCGTCCAAACCAGTCAGGCTTTTCTCTGTCAAAAACTTCACCAGCCCATATTTTTGAACTTCATCTATTTGGTTTATTACATTCATCCACTTACCTTCATCTTTCGCCTAAACAACAACCTGTGTTTTAAGATCCTCAATGGTGGTAGCAGTCAGATCATATATGCTCTTGAGCTCATGAATGTATTCAGTTCCTTTTTGTTCAATGTTATCCAACCAACTGTCAAATGTTTTTGCCACCATTTTGCTTCTGTGAACTTGATCCAATAACTTCTAGTTAATAGGTGATTTCAGGTCAAAAGATAGGGAGAACTGTGAGATTGGCTGCGGGTTAGGGTTGTGAATAGCATCAATGTACTCTGCCATTAAACGCAGAGTTTGCTTTAACTCCCTCTTGTCCTTTTCATCTTTCCAGGTTAGACTAACCATTCTCTTAGTAGATGCTTCAAGGTGATGGACATCTGCAGCTCTGGAAGTAGCACCAAGATCCACTTTCTCCACAGTGAAATCATGCACTATTGGATCCTGCACTTCTTCTTCTGTCACAGGCTTAGCTATTTCAGCACTCCAGTTACCAGTGTTTGGATCAATGTTTATTTTGGATGTCGTCTTGAGTTTCTCGGACTTGGGGGTTTTCCCCAAACATTTTCTTACCATGTCCTCTAAAGGGACGACAAAAGGAATTACCTTTTTCTTGTCGGAGATAGAACTCTCTAGCCACTTTGGTGCAGGGGCTGAGGTTGTCTTCTCATGGTTTAATCCATCAGAGGATACATTTGAAATAATCAATATTTCAGGGGTCTCTAGAGCGGTCCCTGATTGTGACCCGGTGTCAACTTCCTCTGTTCTGTGTGGACTTAGCTCCTTGTCACCCATAGGTTCTTCTGAATCTTCCTCTAAATTCAAATCAACAACTATTGTTTCAGAAGCCTGCTTCTTTCTTTTCCCTTTAGTCCTCAACCTTGTAACATGAGAGGGTAAGATATCTGTGAGGACTCTTTTGGACCTCTTAGTGGTAGGGCTTCTTTCAGTTGATGGCTTGGAAGCACCTGCACCAAAGATAGCAATAGGTTGGTTAGAAGAGTCTATAGGAAGTGAGGATCCAATCATTGAAGTGATTTGTTGGGCATTTCTATCCTGAAGCCCTTCCTGTCTCTTTTCCCTCAACCATTTCTCAGTTCTCCTTATCACTGGAAGAGTTTTAACTTCAATTCTGTCTTCCTCCTTTTTGCTCCAGTCAACTTCTAGAATGGGTAAGTGTTTTACTTTTTCAAACTGTGGGTCAACCACCTGTTCTTCATTATCAATAATTCCAGAAATATCCATGTTTAAATTGAGGGTAATTATCTGTCCCAAAGAAAACCTACACCACAGCCTTCTCCTAACCTCAAATTCATCTGGACAGTCTTCCCAATAGTCCTCTAGTTTAGGAATATGTGAAAGCCCTATTCCAGGGTCTAGATTATCTCTGACAAATCTTTTACTGTCGAATTGAGTCCTGGCAGTGAAGAACTAAAAATTGAACCTTTTAAGGTTTACCTCCAAATTCAAGGCATCAGATTTTGATTGGCATGAATAATGCCCAAGTTCAATAGGAAAAGAAATACCAAAACCCTTTTTTGATGAGAATTTCTTATCAACATGTGCTAGCTGCCTACATACCTCCATCAGCACGAAACGATCAAACACATATCTAGGTAACTTCACAGGTTCACCATCAAATCCTCCAACTCTAATGTAAGTGAACTCGAAAAATTGAATGAAGAAACTACCATAGATGCTAATCAGTTGCATTGCTTCACTGGACATTCTTTTACCCAGATTTCCTACCAGTTCATAAGTCATTTTCCCAGTGAAGACATCATTAGCCCTTTTATAATTTTCATAGCAATTCCTTCTCTACAACTATGAATAATATTCATAAATCTTACTATTCTCAGCTATGGGTGCATGGGGTAGGTCAAACCACTCTCTTGTAGATGCTAGACAATAGAACAGGTACGAAGACATATAGAAATCTCTATTACCCAGACAATTACTCAAACCCTGATGTAGACAATCAGCCACTATTTCAGCCCAATCTAAATATTGTTCCCCTTGAAGGATGACTTGTATGAAAAAGTACATCCAATCCTCCCAATAATAGGCATGCTGACTGCCTCTCAGTCTGTGTAACAATACCACAATATCCCTCACTTCTTTAATCAAATGATCCCTAGTGAGTGGCCTGGGCAACCTTAAACTGCCCTTCTAAAATTTCAGCAGTCAGTTCCTCGCTATTACACTTTTGTAAGTTGGTTTCTTCTCTAAGAAATACCCATTGGAGGAAGTAATGTCAAGGCTGGAATATGCCTCTTTAGGTAGTATCTTCATCACAGACATGAGGGTTTGTCTATTGACATGAAATAACACATCACCGCTTGCGTTTCTGATGCACCTGTCCTAGGGGTCGTACCTATTCATACACTCTTAAACCAATTCTGGGAACAGTATAGCCTGAGGAAAAGCTGCAGCTTCAACTAAGCCGCTATATACAATTTTCTTCATCGTAGGGGTTTGAACAGGGTTTCTAGTTCTTTCTTTGAATTCTTCTAAATCGTATTGAACCAATGCAGTATCTCCAAATTCAGAGTGAGAATAAATAAGACCAGGACCATGTTCATTCCCCAACGATGTAGATTTTAAAGCCATACTTGGAGGATTACAATGAAAAACACTTCAAATTTTGAAAATAATGACAGAGACTCAAGAGATTCTTCTTTCCAGTTAAGAAATAGGAATAGCACATAGGAGGAACAGAACTCACATTCAAGATATTTGAATTCACTATGAAATTTGAGTAAGAAGAACCCTATACTTCCTGTGTTATTCTCATCTGCATTGCATAGTTTGTTTACTCGCTGAATCCGGCTTGTTCTTAATTAACAATGGCATTAACCAGATTGAATAATTATCACTCGGAGCAATTCGTGCTGGGAATATTTGAAAAGACAAATTCTAACCTCTTCATTAATAGCAAGTATTATTCATGCGCCATCATGTTGTATAATGATTATCCGTAGTCTCCGCCAAATTAGAACTTCTCGGTTTCATAATGAGTTTCCAACATATTTTCCTCCAATTTTCCTGCTAAATTTGACTTAGAAAGCCGCAGGAATAAATGAGACCAAAATCACCAAATCTTTGAACTATTGAACCATTGAACCTTAGGACGTGGTTCAATATGGTGGTTCAATGTGGTGGTTCAACCATACCAATTGGATCATATAGATGAGCAAAGGGTTCACTTACGGAAATATAGAACTTAAACTCATGAACCGTTGAACTTGTTGAGATATGGTTCAATACGAAGGTTCAAAGACACAAGGATTACTTAGACCAACAAACAGTTACGCGGCTTTGGTAAAAAGGCTTCCAACTATGAAACAATGAACTGTTGAACCTTGAACCATTGAACCCCGCTATAGAGTACGAGTGGAAGGGTCAATGATACATTAATTATACAAGGTAACTGCGTGACCCAACTTATAAGAAGGCAATGAGTGTTGAACTTTAGACCATTGAACCATTGAACCTTAAACAAAAGGGTTCAAGTTCAAACAGAAAGTTCAAAGACGTATAAAACATATAGAACCATTTGAACTTTGAAAATGGTTCAGGTTCAAAGGTTCAAACTTCAAGTAACCTTGTCTACAAAGACGATAAACGGGTCAAATTTGAAGGATCAAGAGCCGATTTCAGAAACAAAGGTATGACCCAAAATACAATACAGCAAACTGACTCTTGTTCAGGAAATATTACCAATAAAGAAATAATGGTGACTCAAAAGGTAACATTGGCTCTGACTGGGGACTGCATTTTATGACAAAATGTAGAGAACTCAGAAGCTCTATTTTCGCAGAAAAAGGAAAAAAGAGAAGAAAGGAAATGGAACGGGACAAAACAAAAACGGGAAAAGAAAAACACAAAAACAAACAAAAGGGAAGACTATGTACAAAATAGGGGACCCTGTTTTACAGATGATACAACTTGAGGTCCTATCCATTATAGGACAGGGGTAAAGTAACTCCATCAGGATACTTCAATGTAAAAGAATTTGGACCCAATACCTAATGAATTATGAATGGTCCTTTCCAAAGAGAGTCAAATTTGCTATGTGCACCCTTTGGTTCTCTCCTTCTATCCCACAGTAATACTTCATCTCCCTCCCTAAATTTCCTAGGCCTTGTTTTTCTGTCAAAAATTTCTTTCACCCTGGCCTGATGTACAGTAATTCAATTGACCAACTCATTTCTCTCTTCTTCAATCTTAGTTAAATACATAACCCTCTTCTCTAGGGAATTTTGGAAATATTGATCCTCAATTACACTTTGCAGCATGGCTGTAGATAGCTCCAGAGGTAAAGATAATTGGGCTCCTATTCCATAAACTAATTCAAAAGGAGCCATCCTGATTGCTCTTTTTGGAGTTATCCTGTCAGCCCAGAGTGCTTCATACAACCTCTTATGCCAATCTCTAGGGTTGTCAATCACCAATTTCTCCATGATAGCAATCAGGTTCTTGTTACTGGACTCAGCTTGTCCATTCCCTTGGGAGTAGTAATCTGATGAATGGGAGAGAGATATACTATGTTCATAACAAAAAGAAGTCATTTCAACTGAAGAGAAACTGGTAGCATTATCTGCTACAATCTTCTGGGGGACACCAAATCGTACCATAATATTTTCTTTGAGAAAATTATAAACCACCTCTGAAGTCATTCTTTTTACAGGGGCTGCCTCAACCCATTTTGTGAAATAATCTGTTGTTGTTAAGATGTGGGTATGCCCTGCACTTGAGGGGGGTGAGATAGGCCCAATAAAATCCAATCCCCATTGTTTAAAGGGTTCTTCAATAACAACAGGCCTCAAAGGTAGAGCTGCAAGTTGTGGCCTTCCTGAAAACATCTTACATTTTTCATAGTTAGCCACCCATCTATATGCATCCTTAAACATCCCTGGCCAATAGTAACAATTTCTGAGGATTTTGAAAGCTGTAATTGAAGAAGAAAAATGTCCACCACAAGCTTCATTATGGAAAACTTCCAAGAGCTTATCCTGCTGCTCTTTATCTACACATCTTAGGAAAGTTCCATCTAATCCTTTCTTATAAAGGACATCCCCCCAGACAACATATTTCGCCACCTTTAGCTTCAGATTTCTTTTCTCTTTAGGAGATAAGTGATTAGGACAATCCCCATATGTAAGATAATGTGCTACATCTAAAAACCAAGGGTCCTGTAAGCTTACCAATAAAACTGTGGGGAGTCCTTCTCCTTCTTGTTCTTTGTTCTCAGCAATCAACTTACATAAGCCTTGACCCCTGATTAGCTTAGTAGGTTTAACTTCCAGATCATATTCTTGAATTTTAGCAACCCACGTTGCTCTATTGTTTAATCCCACTTCTTGCTGAGTCAAAATGCTTTTCACAGCTGAATTTGCAACAAATACAACTGAATGGGAATGAAGTATATAATATCTAAATTATTTCATAGCTTTAACCACAACAAAAGCTTGTTTTTCAACCAAAGAATATTTCAGCTTATGCCTTTTAAGGGGAATGCTCATGAAAGCTATGGGAACCTCTTCATCCAATTCATTTTTCTAAAACAAAATACCTGACATGGTGTGTTCCGAAGCATAACAATAAATAATAAAATCCTTTTGAAA
Source organism: Cunninghamia lanceolata (assembly GCA_027924645.1). Taxonomy (NCBI): domain Eukaryota; kingdom Viridiplantae; phylum Streptophyta; class Pinopsida; order Cupressales; family Cupressaceae; genus Cunninghamia; species Cunninghamia lanceolata. The sequence goes on from BSBN01000887.1 coordinate 11,528,607, forward strand.
ATTAGGATTTACCAAAGTGGGAGTGTTTGCAATCGCTTCCTTGATATCCTCAAATGCCTTCTTAGCAACTTCACTCCACTTAAATGGTTGTTTCTCACTCATCATTCCAACAATGTGTTTTGTAATCTCAGCAAAGTTAGGAATGAACCTTCTGAGAAAATTGATTTGACTGAAGAAGGACTTGACTCCAATCCTATTTGAAGGGAGGCTAAGCTGTTGAATTGCCCTGACCCTCTCTGGATCAATTCTGATTCCGTCTTTTGAGACTAGGTGTCCCAACAATTTTCCCTCAGTCACACAGAAAACTGACTTCTTGGGATTGAGTGAGATGCCATGGATTTGATACCTTTGTAAGACAGACTCCAGATCTCTCAAGTGATCCTCTCTATTCTTGGAGAAAACAGTCAGATCATCCAGGTAAATAACAATAATTCTGTTCTTCAGATCTCTAAAAGATGAATCCATTACCCACTGAAAAGTTGCTCCTGCATTAATTAAGCCAAAGGGCATTCGATTATAGGCAAAGGTTCCTCGAGCTGTGGTGAAAGCAGTCTTATGTTGATCTTCTGCAGCCACGCCTATCTGATTGTAACCTGAGAAACCATCCAGCATAGACATCATTTCAGACCCGGCAACTGTCTGCAAGATGTGGTCCATCACAGGCAAGGGATAGTTATCTTTCAGGCTAGCCTGGTTCAAGTTCCTAAAGTCAACGCAAATTCTTATTAATCCATTCTTCTTTCGTACTGGAACAATATTTGCCACCCAAGTAGAGTAATGGATTGGATAGATAATTCTAGCTTTCAACATCTTATCAATCTCTTTAAAAATGGCTTCAGCAACTTTTGGGTTATAATTCCTCAGCTTCTGTCTGAATGGAGCTGCATTTGCTTTTAATGGAATATGATGTTGAAACTGTCCATGTCTAAAATTTTTAAGATCATCATAGCACCAGGAAAAAACATCCTTATACTTGATTAACAATTAGATCAGTTTGTTTTTCTCCTCTGAAGAACAGGATTTACCAATGGATATCCATTTAGGATCAGCTTCATTCCCAATGTTTATTTTCTCATAATCCTCTACTTTATCAGGAACACTGGGAGGTTTGCCTTTAATATATTCATCTCTTCAAGAAAACAAATGTTCTAAAGAAACCAATCCTTTAGGGATTTTGTTTCCCTTTAACTGAATCATGTCATCTTTTGGATTAATCCCAGGGTCAGGACTGAATTCTTTACACTCTGTTTCGGAACCTTCAAAATAGGTCCCCAGAAACATATTAGCATTTTCTAAAAACTTTCTAATCTGATTATCACTCTCAAAAACTTGCCAGTTCTCAGCGTTGTCGGGGACATTAGGACGATATACCATTTCTATACTACAAGAATCTTTTTTGAAATCTGGATGTGGTAAAAGGAGAGAAGTTGATACTGCTAAAGAATCTGCTCGAGAGTTTTGATCTCTGGGAATTGTTTCGATAGAGAAGGCATCAAAATATTTGATCTCATCCCATACCCTATTTCTGTAATGCTTTAGTCTTTCATTCTTAACAGAAAAGATTCCCCTTACCTGTTTCACAATTAATTCAGCATCACCCTTCACCTTAAGTACCTTCACACCCTTTCCTTTGGCTTCAAAAAGCCCAAGCAGTAAAGCTTCATATTCTGCAGTGTTGTTGGTGTTTTTGAACTCCAGCTTAAAAGAATAAGAAAAAATTTCACCTTTAGGTGAGATCAACACAACCCCAACCCCTGAACCAGTAGTAGCACAATTGCCATAAAATTCCATAACCCATAGGTCATCCGAATGTACAGATCTTTGCATTAATTCTTCTTTGGGGTCTACCTCACAGCTCTATTCAGAGGAGAGAAAATAGTTGCCAAATTCACATTCCTCAAATAAAATCTGGGCCTTGGGATCATTAGAGGGGTAGACAGTGAACTTACACTTGGGCTCAAGTTCCAGCTTCACTTTCTGCTTCCCTACTAGGATTGTGGCCTCTAACCAATCCAATTTGATTTGTCCACCCAAATCCTTGCAAAATGTCCTGCTCAAAAGCATTCCATAACTAGCAGGAATATCTGCTACCAAAATAGATAATTTCACCTTTTTGTCAGGGTAGGCTGCAAGAGCAACTCGTGCATCTTTAATCTGCCCAAGCAAGGAAACCTATTTTCCATCCATAGAATAACATCTACCAAATGTTTTTGTGAGTGATAACCCTAAGGCTTTAGCCACAGAGGAAGGCATAATGTTGTCAGAGGCTCCTGAATCTATAATATAGTTACTAAGTTTATGACCATTGATAAACAGAGACACATAGAAAGGATTGGGTTTCAAATCATTATAAGGAGCATTGGTTGATGAATTGGGAGTCATTTTAGGGGCAGTCATGGCTGACTCAGATGAGGAGGCAAATAGTCGAGCAATGGGAGATTCAGCATCAACCTCTGATTGACTCTTAGATTTGGTTTGTGTAGGACTACCTTTAACATGTTTAACCAGCTTGTCAAGTTCAACAAGTTTCAACTTGAGATACTCAATGGGAGAGATTTGAATTTTTGCAGACTTACAGAAATCTACAATATCGAAAGAAGCATCTGAATCATTTTTATGCAACAGTTTAGTTTCTTGAACCTTCAAATTAGCATCATGGGTTCTAGTTAAAGGTTCCTTACCTTTGCCAGGTACTTCTTGAGTATTAGAGGATCTCACATTCCTTTGACTCCTGGTGAGCACTGTGCATGAAGGATCTTCAAGGGTAACCAATATTTCACCCCCCCTTTCTGAATCAGACTCATATTCAAGGAAGTGTATTTCAAAGCCGCCAGGTTCCTCAAAATTCCTTTCTTCTTCTATGGATTCCCCTAGCATATCTTGAGTAGCCGTCATCTGAGTGTACCTGAGCATTTCTGGGCAAGAATTTCCATCATGGTCGGTAGTCAAGTGAAAAATACACATGTTTCCCCTTCCAGGAGGAGCTTCAATAGCCAGTCTTGGCTGTGTTGATGTCAGGGGCAAAGCTCTACCAGCATTTGCTTGTTGATTCTAATTCCTTCTGCTTATATCTTGATACGGTTGTTGGAAAGGGGTGTAGCACATTTCACAGTTGAGTATATTGTCTTTTCATTGATGCCAAAATGGTAGTAACATCAGTAAATGGTATTCATCAGTGACATGGTCTTCTTCGGTGACATGGTCTTCATGGTAATGATTTCAGTGATATGGTTTTCAGGTCAGTGATGTGGTCTTCAGTGAATAGTTTTTTTTTCAGTTAAATGGTGTGGATATGTGACATGTCCTATGTCATGTCATATAATTATCAATTGAATAAAGAGAATGTTGTGACATATATGATATCTCATCTATACTCATCTGTAGTCAGCAGATGTGGTCAAGTTAAGAACTTGGAGAAAAGTTAAATCATATGGTGTAAAGATCAAATTGTCATATTTGTTTATTACATGGTATAAAACTTTACAAAATCTAAACCTAGAATGAAAAACCAAAAATCTAACTGTCATAGCACTTTTATTCTAATCGGCAGTTGACTGGTCGAGGAGGTCATCGGGTTTTAAATAACAACTTGAGGGTATGTGCCTCGTTGTTTTACCGGCCCCTTGTGTTAGGTGTTTGGTTGAGCGCCGGTGTAAGCTTCAAATATGGGCGCGAAAAAGCCGATCAACGGCTATGTTTTGAATAACGATTGGCGGGGGTGTCCTCATCGGATGGTGGAGGTTTAAATGGAGCCTCATTTAGCAGATTCTAAATTTGACGGTTTCAGTGTTAAGGAAAGGCAAGAAAATCATGTTTTTTGTTTCTATTCTAGTAAGACAACGAAGCCCAAGAGATGTGGAGTATTGAAAGTTGAAGTTAGAAAGTTTGTTAAGTTTTTTTGTTAGATCTGGAAGGTTTCCCACGATAGAGAAGATAAAAAGAATGTAATCTTCATTTTGGTGTTTTTAGTTTTTATTTTTTTTAGAGAATGTGAGATGAATGAAATATGATGGTGGAAGTTGAACAAATTTTTTGATATTATTGTTTGATTGAAATTCATTTTGTATATAGAGATTTTTAATGGCAGATATATAAAGTTGCAGATGAGAGATGACATTTAAAAGATTGTAAGAAGTTTTTGGAGAATGGAATTTTTGTTTTGAAATGTATTTTTGCAGGAATGAAGAATCATTTTTTCAGGGAATTATGTTGAGATTTTGAAAGAATGTTGATTCAATAAATGAATGGAGTCCTTCAATGATCATGATGGATTAATGTTTGTTCAGAGAAAGTGAAGGTGATGAAAGACAATAATTTCTCAGAGAGGGTAAATTGTTCAGTTTTGCACAGAGAGAAAGCTCAAGAAATGGTGAATTAGTTTGAGATTGTTTTGCAGAGGTATGAAGTATTTTGAAGATCAAAATTGAATGATTGTAGGTGTTGAAGACAGTTAAAGGTTGATTGCAAAGAATTTATTTTGTTTGTCTTAAAAGGGAGAAATAAGGTTTTGTTTTTATTGAAATAGGGAAATCCCCTGAGTTATAATTTTCATTGAATGTTGATGTTGTAATGTCAGTGAGACATGTAGAGAAGTACAATATGCCAGTGAGGTAGAATTGTAATGTCAGTGAGACAGTTGTAATCAGAAATTTGTGTTAAGCCAGTGAGGCAGTTGAGTGGTTTTTATACCCCAGGAGGGTTTTCCACTCGGGAAATTTCTTGTGTCAAGTTTTGTGTTGATACTCTGCATATTTTCTTTGATCTATCTGAAGAATTCTACAATTGTGAATTTAAATTAAGAAAAGGAGTAAAAAGTGTTAAAATTGTTAACAACACTGATTCACCCCCCCCTCTCAGTGTTGATTGTATTCCTACAATTGGTATCAGAGCAAGGTTCCCTGTCAAAGCTTAATCAGCTTGGGTAGATCATATTTCTGGAATACTTATCATGGCAAGTCAAGAAGGTTACTCTAATTATAAAGCACCTGTGTTTGATGGTTCTAACTATGCTTTTTGGAAATTTAGGATGGAGTCATATTTGTCATCTCTGGGGTATGATGTGTATGCTGCCATTGTTACTGCATATACTGCTACAAATCCTCCTAGCACAACTGATGAGAAAAGGGCATATGAAAATAATGCTAAGGCTAAAAATGCATTATGTTGTGGTCTTACCAATGACATACTTGTCAAAATCATGGAGTGTAAAACAGCCAAGGAAATATGGGACAAACTATCTAATATTTATCAAGGAGATGATAAAATCAAAGAAGCAAAACTGCAATCCTACAGAGCCAAATTTGAAAGTCTCAGAATGAGTGATGATGAGAAAGTGGCAGAATATCTTCTAAGGGTCCAAGAAATTGTAAATGCTATCAGAGGACTTGGTGATACACTGGAAGAGAAGATAGTTGTTACAAAAGTCTTAAGGACTTTAAATCCAAAATATGAATCCAAAGTGTCTGCAGTAGAAGAAAGAGACTTAAGCAAAGTTACCTTTGATGAACTTCATGGCACTTTCACAGCTTATGAGATGAGAATTAGCAATGACATACCTTCAAGCAAAGAAGCTGCTTTCAAATCAGTCAGAAAAGAAAAGGAGATTTCTGATTCAGAAGAATTGGATGTTGATCAAGAAATATCTCTTGCAAGCAAGTTGAAGAAGGGATCTATTGGTAAGTACAAAGGTAAGCTTCCATTCAAATGTTTTGAGTGTGGAAAAATTGGACACTATGCAGCTTAGTGTCCTTACAAAGACCTAGACAGTGATGAAGATGAAAACAAGAAGCAATTTAAAAAGAAACAGTTTGTTTCTAGAAGGAAAAATAATTTCAGAAAGAAAAGAAGTTTGTTCATCAAAAATGTTGATATGACTGAAAGTGATTCAGATGATTTTCTTGATGAAAATGCACAGACCTTATTTATGGCTATTCTAAATGAAGTTCAAAATGAAAAATGTGAGGAACAATCAAACAGTTGTGAAGCTGTTATTGATTTTGAAGGAGAATTGATGTGTGCTTTAAGTCAAGTCAAGAAACTTAAAAAGGAAATCATTGCACAAAGAAGTCAGTTTCAAAAGGAAAATGATATCATGAATGATAAATTAACTTGTTATGAGAAACAGATTACTAATCTAATTCTTTCTCTTGAAGAAAGTAAGAGAATTATTGATGTTAAAGACAAAGAGTTGAATAACAAGGACAAGGAATGTCATACACTTGAAGCTGAAATTGTTGATCTGAGAAGAAGACTTGATATGTGCAGAAGTAGTGATAAACTTGATGATCTTCTTGATAGACAAAAAGGATTCAAAGATAAATCAGGTCTTGGATTTGAAGAGGGACAATGTTCTCAAAAGGCTAGTACAAATGGAAAATCAATCATAAGGACAACAAACTACAACAGGAGTGATACCTTCAGGTATAATGCTCACTTTACTGGATTTTGTTTTTGTTGCAACAGGTTTGGACATAAAGCCAGTGAATGCAGATTTGGAGTCAGAAGAGAAATGCATTTATTTCCAAGGAATCCATTCATGTTTTTAAGAAGTTTGAAGTGTCACAATTGTAAAAATTTTGGGCATATTGCCAAATTTTGTAGACCTTCTTTGCAAATGCAGCAAACTATAAGGAATACTGTTACAAGTTTGTCTTCTTCAAGTTCTGAAAAGAAGTTGCTTGTTTGGAAACCTAAGGTAATCAAGAAGAGCCTTGATGTTATGATTGCACAAGCTGCTTTTCATGCCAAAAAGAAGGAACAGTGGGTGATTGACAGTGGCTGTTCCAACCACATGACAAGAGACAAAGAAAAATTTGTTAAGTTTGAAGACATTAATGAAGGCTCTGTTATGTTTGGAAATAATGATTGCATTATGATCAAAGGCAAAGGTACAATTCTTCTTGATGATGAAACACCACTACATGATGTGTATTTTGTAGAAGGACTGAAGCATAACTTGTTAAGTGTCAGTCAAATATGTGACAATGGTTTTAATGTGGTTTTTGATGCACATGGATGTGAGATCAAAAAGAAATCAGGTAAAGTTATTGCAGCAGGTCTAAGGACTAGTGGTAATATCTACAATCTTCATAACTCAAAAACTAAAAGTGTTGATAGCCATATCTGTTCATGGGTCAAATTGAGGAAACTTGGTTGTGGCATAGAAGACTTGGTCATGTGAATTTTGACAATCTTGTAAGAATCAGCAGGAATCACAATGTCAGAAATATGCCTCATATTTCAAAACCAAGTAATACTATATGCAAAGAGTGTCAACTGGGTAAGCAAACCAAAATTAGTTTCAAGCCTAAGGCGTATTTTACTTCAAAACCTCTGCAGCTGGTACATTCAGATTTGTGTGGTCCTACAAGGACTAAAGCTCTGGGAGGAGAAAAATATTTTATGCTTTTCATTGATGACTTTTCAAGAATGACATGGGTAACATTCTTAAGGCATAAATCAGAGGCATTTGATAGATTCAAAATCTTCAAGAAGATGGTTGAAAAGGAATCTGATTTCAAGCTAAAATGTTTAAGGTCAGACAATGGAGGAGAGTACACTTCAAAGGAATTTGAAGAGTATTGTGAAAAACATGGGATAAGAAGGCAATTCTCCACTCCTAGAACTCCACAGCAAAATGGAGTAGCTGAAAGAAAAAACAGGACTGTAAAAGAGATGGCAAGAACCTTACTACATGATGAAAATCTGCCTAATGTCTATTGGAGAGAAGTTGTTCATACAGCTGTATATACTTTGAACAGAGTTCAATTAAGGGTAAAGTCAAATTATACTCCTTATGAACTTTGGTATGGTAAGTCAGCAAATGTTGGGTATTTTAAAATTTTTGGAAGTGTGACATCAAGAAAGATAATGATAGCTTATGTGGTTTTGAGTCTAGATGTGATGAAGGCATATTTCTTGGTTATTCTACACATAGCAAGGCATATAAGTGTTTTAACAATAGGCTCAAAAGAATAATTGAAAGTACTAATGTTAAGGTGGATGAGGATTTGCAGCCCTGTATGCAGTTGATTCATGATAATGAAGTTGATCATCATTCACAAAAGGAAGAAGAAATTCAGGAAGAGGAAGAAGATCCTGAAAAATCTGTTGATGTTAAGACAAAGACTCTTTCAAAGGCTTTTCAAAGAGATCATCCTCATGAGTTGATCATTGGGGATAAGGACAGTGGTGTGTTAACAAGAAGAGGAAAGCTTGATACTGCACATAATCAAGCACATGTGTGTTTGATATCTGAAATGGAACCAAAGAATTATGTTAAGGCCAGCAAAGATGAAGCCTAGATTAAAGCCATGGAAGAGGAGTTAAGTCAAATAGAAAAGAACAAAACATGGGAACTTGTTCCAAGACCAGAAGGTAAGAATGTCATTGGATCAAAATGGGTGTTTAGGAATAAGCTTGATGATAAAGGTAAAGTTGTTAGAAACAAAGCCAGATTGGTTTGCAAAGGGTATTCACAAATTGAAGGTATTGACTTTGAAGAAACATTTGCTCCTGTTGCTAGATTAGAAGCTATAAGAATGTTTTTAGCCTTTTCAGTTTATTAAAATTTCAAAGTTTACCAAATGGATGTAAAATCAACATTTCTAAATGGAGATCTTGAAGAAGAAGTCTACATGGAACAACCAGAAGGTTTTGTGAATAAAGATAATTCAGATCATGTTTATAGGTTGAAAAAGGCTTTATATGGTTTAAAGCAAGCTCCAAGAGCTTGGTATTATAGACTGGATAAGTTTCTGCAGGAACAGGGGTTCACAAAAGGAGGTGTGGACAGTAATTTGTACTATTTAATCAAAGGTGAGGATATTCTGGTTGTTGAAATTTATGTTGATGATATCATTTTTGGTAGTAACAATGATGATATGAGTCATTCATTTCCTAATATTATGAAGTTAGAATTTGAAATGTCTATGTTGGGAGAATTGTCTTTCTTTCTTGGTCTTCAGATATCTCAGCTTGAAAAAGGAATATTTATCTCACAAAATAAATATGCCAAAGAGATGTTAAAGAGATTTCAAATGGATGATTGCAAACCTTTGGGTACTCCTATGGAGACAGGACATAAGCTAAGTAAAAATGATGAATCACCTGAAGTAGAATAGTCTCTGTATAGATCTATGATTGGGAGTCTTTTATATCTCACTGCTTCTAGGCCTGATATTATGCAGGCTGTTTGTTTGGTTGCTAGATTTCAAGCTTGTCCTAAACAATCACATTTGAATGTTGTTAAGGGTACACTTGATTTTGGTTTATGGTATCCTAGACACAATGATTTTACACTTCTTGCCTATACAGATGCAGATTGGGCAGGGTGTCCTGATGACAGAAAAAGCACAAGTGGGGCAGCTTTCTTTTTGGGTGGTAGATTGGTTGCATGGCATAGTAAGAAACAAGATTGTGTTTCTCTATCTACAGCTGAAGCTGAGTACATTGCTGCTTCACCATGTTGTACACAGGTACTTTGGATGGTACAATCACTTCTTGATATTAAGGTTGAGGTTAAAAAGCCTGTGTCTATTCTTTGTGATAACACAAGTTCTATCAATATGTCAAAGAATCCTATAATGCATTCAAGAACTAAGCACATTGCTATCAGATATCATTTTCTAAGGGAAAAGGTGATTGAAAATGAAGTTGCTTTGGAATATGTGCATACTAGTGATCAATTGGCTGATATCTTCACAAAGCCTTTGCCAAACGAGACATTTGAAACTTTGAGACAGAGACTGGGAGTTCTGTCTCTTGTCTCTCTTCAGTAAGTTACAGAAATATTAGATTCAGGGGGAGTTGTCTTCTAGATTATTTTAATGTCTTGAATCTCATTTGTACATAGTCTGTATATAGTTTTTGTACATATTTTTTTGTGGTTGGCAGTGTTACAGTATTGTGCATTTGATTAGTATGAAGTAAAGTGTTGGTTTTGAAAAAAAAAAATTCAAAGGATTGCATTTACAAGAACAGGAATCTATTGGTTGTGGTATTTTTTTGCCTTTGACATTTTTATGTCAAAAAGGGGGAGAAATGAGTTATGGTTTTGCCATCAATGTCAAAGACAAAGGGGGAGTTTTGTAGCACATTTCACAGTTGAGTATATTGTCTTTTCATTGATGCCAAAATGGTAGTAACATCAGTAAATGGTATTCATCAGTGACATGGTCTTCATGGTAATGACATCAGTGACATGGTCTTCTTCAGTGACATGGTCTTCATGGTAATGATTTCAGTGATATGGTTTTCAGGTCAGTGATGTGGTCTTTAGTGAATAGTTTTTTTTCAGTTAAATGGTGTGGATATGTGACATGTCTTATGTCATGTCATATAATTATCAATTGAATAAAGAGAATGTTGTGACATATATGATATCTCATCTATACCCATCTATAGTTAGTAGATGTGGTCAGGTTAAGAACTTGGAGAAAAGTTAAATCATATGGTGTAAAGATCAAATTGTCATATTTGTTTATTACATGGTATAAAACTTTACAAAATCTAAACTTAGAATGAAAAACCAAAAAGCTAATTGTCATAGCACTTTTATTCTAATCGGCAGTTGACCAGTTGAGGAGGTCATCGGGTTTTAAATAACAACTTGAGGGTATGTGCCTTGTTGTTTTACCGGCCCCTTGTGTTAGGTGTTTGGTTGAGCGCTGGTGTAAGCTTCAAATATGGGCGCAAAAAAGCCGATCAACGGCTATGTTTTGAATAACGATTGGTGGGGGTGTCCTCATTGGATGGTGGAGGTTTAAACGAAGCCTCATTTAGCAGATTCTAAATTTGACGATTTCAGTGTTAAGGAAAGGCAAGAAAATCATGTTTTTTGTTTCTATTCTAGTAAGACAGCGAAGCCCAAGAGATGTGGAGTATTGAAAGTTGAAGTTAGAAAGTTTGTTAAGTTTTTTTGTTAGATCCGGAAGGTTTCCCATGACAGAGAAGATAAAAAGAATGTAATCTTCATTTTGGTGTTTTTAGTTTATATTTTTTTTAGAGAATGTGAGATGAATGAAATATGATGGTGGAAGTTGAACAAATTTTTTGATATTATTGTTTGATTGAAATTCATTTTGTATATAGAGATTTTTAATGGTAGATATATAAAGTTGCAGATGAGAGATGGCATTTAAAAGATTGTAAGAAGTTTTTGGAGAATGGAATTTTTGTTTTGAAATGTATTTTTGCAGGAATGAAGAATCATTTTTTCAAGGAATTATGTTGAGATTTTGAAAGAATGTTGATTCAATAAATGAATGGAGTCCTTCAATGATCATGATGGATTAATGCTTGTTTAGAGAAAGTGAAGGTGATGAAAGACAATAATTTCTCAGAGAGGGTAAATTGTTCAGTTTTGCACAGAGAGAAAGCTCAAGAAATGGTGAATTAGTTTGAGATTGTTTTGCAGAGGTATGCAGTATTTTGAAGATCAAAATTGAATGACTGTAGGTGTTGAAGACAGTTAAAGGTTGATTGCAAAGAATTTATTTTGTTTGTCTTAAAAGGGAGAAATAAGGTTTTGTTTTTATTGAAACAGGGAAATCCCCTGAGTTATAATTTTCATTGAATGTTGATGTTGTAATGTCAGTGAGACATGCAGAGAAGTACAATATGCCAGTGAGGCAGAATTGTAATGTCAGTGAGACAGTTGTAATCAGAAATTTGTGTTAAGCCAGTGAGGCAGTTGAGTGGTTTTTATACCCCAGGAGCGTTTTCCACTCGGGAAATTTCTTGTGTCAAGTTTTGTGTTGATACTCTGCATATTTTCTTTGTTCTATCTGAAGAATTCTACAATTGTGAATTTAAATTAAGAAAAGGAGTAAAAAGTGTTAAAATTGTTAACAACACTGATTCACCCCCCCTCTCAGTGTTGAGTGTATTCCTACAAGGGGCACCAGTTTTAGGTAGTTGCCTCTTTAAGGAAATCATATCATTAACTAACCTTTGCACTACAGGATCTGTAGATGATGAGGGCTGGGCGTTTGGCACCTAGACCTCTCTCTTCCATTTACTGGCCATAATGAGATCATCCTCCAGTTTGACGACTAAGGCTTGTGCAGCTGGTAAATCGGCAATTACTCCTCTCTTGAGATGGAAGCTAATATCAGGAGGCATGGAATTAATAAAAAAACATTTTTGATTTTCGCCAGATGGTCTTTTAGTAGCAGGGATTTTGTTCACAATTCTATTAAATTTAGCCATGAATTCCCTCGTAGGTTCATGAATCTCTTTCTTAAGCTGAGTCAGCTGTGCAAGGAGGTAATGCTTGTCCTCTGCACTTTTGAACCTATTTTCAAAAGCAGTCTTCATGTCATTCCAATTTCAAATTGAGGAATTGGTTAGGTGGTAGAACCATTGTGCCGCAGTGTCAGTCAAAGTCTGCACAAAGAGCCTTATGGCAACATCTTGGTGTTGTACACCTAACACACTACATGCTGCTACAAAGGCACACAAATGTTCTTCTGGTCATTGTTTGCCATCTCTGTTGAACCTGGGCAAATTTTGTCTTGCATTTTTAGGTAAAGGATTTAGGTTAGCCCCTAGGTTCAAAGGCCCTAGAGCTGCTCCCCAAGGTTGGGCCATGGGTAGAAAATTTATAGCTGAGGGGATAACAGTGCCTGAAAGAGTTAAAGCTTGACAGACAAGGGAAGTAGAAGGTTTAGGAGGGCTCGGAGGTCTACTTCTAGCTTTTCTTGCACGTGTAGGGATATAAGGAAAATTAAAATTTTGTAGTGCTTCAAAGGTAGAATCTTCAACTCCCCCTCTTCTTAAAGACTTGGTATACGGTCTAGAATCCAGCTTAAAATGTTGTGGCTGAATAGGCAGTTATTGATTTCTGTGTTGTTCTTGATTTCTTTGTGCTTCAAGGACTTGATTTCTTGCTGTGTTTCATGCCTACCTTCTTCTCTGCCTGAGTAACAACAATCTCAGGTTATCGGCCAATTCCTCTTCTTGTTCTAATACTTTGCTTGCTCTTCTGTAATCTTCACTATTCTGATGAGTATGCCAAGCAAGGGTATTCAACTGGCCAATAATGTCTTCCTGCTCATCTTGAAATCCAAGATTGGGTTGCAGAATAGGAATTATGTTTTCATGTGGAAGCACCATTGTTGCTTCATATTCAGGTGACCAATCTTTTAATTAATGATTTTATCACCAGCAGAGTCGCCAAAAACTGTTGGCTAACAGATTTGTCCTTATTCTCAAAATGGTTTATTTGACTCTATACCTCTCTTTGAAGAACAAACGAGTTAGGCAACAAATGGGTGAACACTTTAAATTAGTTCCCCTCTGAATTTAGGTATAGCTCCCTTTAAGATTTTCAATGAATTAAATCAATTCGACTATCAAATGCACTTTTAACCAGAAAATGCTAAGGCAAACTGACATTCATACATAACTATGTTATGAATGCGGTAAATTTATACAGCAACAATGTGTAATAGAATGCACAGATTCTACTTTTGATACATCCAAATACATGAACACATACATATGAATTTGCTGAACCAATAAATAATAGAACACATATGAGGAATTGTCCAATAAAAGAGCAATTACTAGATGAAAGGAGATTTCACAAGAAAATCTAACTCCAAACACTTAGACACATAGATCCAAGTAAGTAGTAATTGTTTCTTCTTTCCATTCACAGATGAAAAATTTCTTAGACAATTATCACATAATGTAAAACTATAAAACGGTTTAGCTAAAACTCCCTTACTTCTTTCTTTTCCTAACTTTTTTCTGTCCTTCCAAAGATTTTAAAAACCTATAAATATGAATGTCTTAATCATGTCTTTGAGTAAATCAAACCTAGAGTTAACATAACTCTGACCCGTAAGGGATTTAGTTTATAACAACTGATTTTAAAGATCAAGATTTGCCGAAAATAACATAAAAGAGAAACAGAAATAAAGAAAGTGAGCCAACGAAATCATGACTGGGATGAAGGATTTGCATCTCCAGATTTGTCATCGGTGGCCTAGGAAGCATGTTGGGACTTCCACTCCTAAAAAGCTGCAATGAATTCTTGAATCTTCGGGAAGTTGGGAATACCTATATGTTTCATTCTTGACTTCCAAACTTCCTTTTCCCTTCGCATTTTCCCAAATTTTTCTTTGTGTTCTGGAAGTGTGTCGATGCAGAGGTAAAGTAGTGACTCAACTTTAGAAATCCTGGAGAAGTCCTTGATTAAAATATTGTCATTTTCTCTGACGAAACCAATTTTATCTTTGAAAGATTGGATCACTGCATCGACATCTTCCACTGGTTTTCCATCATCTTTAATGTATTTAACATCAATACATTGCAAGTCATGTTGCAACGATTGAGTGAATTCTGTTATCTCCTTAATTAACTTTGAAAGTTCAAAACATCCTTGTCGGGATATGGAGTTCCTCCATTCAATATTTTTCTTGTTCACATATAACAAATCCTCGTCCAAACCAGTCAGGCTTTTCTCTGTCAAAAACTTCGCCAGCCCATATTTTTGAACTTCATCTATTTGGTTTATTACATTCGTCCACTTACCTTCATCTTTTGCCCGAATAGCAACCTGTGTTTTAAGATCCTCAATGGTGGTAGCAGTCAGATCATATATGCTCTTGAGCTCATGAATGTATTCAGTTCCTTTTTGTTCAATGTTATCCAACCAACTGTCAAATGTTTTTGCCACCATTTTTCTTCTGTGAACTTGATCCAATAACTTCTGGTTAACAGGTGATTTCAGGTCAAAAGATAGGGAGAGCTGTGAGATTGGCTGCGGGTTAGGGTTGTGAATAGCATCAATGTACTCTACCATTGAACGTAGAGTTTGCTTTAACTCCCTCTTGTCCTTTTCATCTTTCTAGGTTCGACTAACCATTCTCTTAGTAGATGCTTCAAAGTGATGGACATCTGTAGCTCTGGAAGCAGCACCGAGATCCACTTTCTCCACAGTGAAATCGTGCAGTATTGGATCCTGCACTTCTTCTGTCACTGGCTTAGCTATTTCAGCACTCTAGTTACCAGTGTTTGGATCAATGTTTATTCTGGATGTCATCTTGAGTTTCTTGGACTTGGGGGTTTTCCCCAAACATTTGCTTACCATGTCCTCTAAAGGGACGACAAAAGGAATTACCTTTTTCTTGTTGGAGATAGAACTCTCTAGCCACTTTGGTACAAGGGCTGAGGTTGTCTTCTCAGGGTTTAATCCATCAGAGGATACATTTGAAATCATCAATATTTTAGGGGTCTCTAGAGTGGTCCCTAACTGTGACCTGGTGTCAACTTCCTCTGTTCTGTGTGGACTTAGCTCCTTGTCACCCATAGGTTCTTCTGAATCTTCCTCTGAATTCAAATCAACAACTATTGTTTCAGAAGCCTTCTTCTTTCTTTTCCCTTTAGTCCTCAACCTTGTAACATGAGAGGGTAAGATATCTGTGAGGACTCTTCTGGACCTCTTAGTGGCAAGGCTTCTTTTAGTTGATGGCTTGGAAGCACTTGCACCAAATATAGCAATAGGTTGGTTAGAAGAGTCTATAGGAAGTGAGGATCCAATCATTGAAGTGATTTGTTGGGCATTTCTATCCTGAAGCCATTCCTGTCTCTTTTCCCTCAACCATTTCTCAGTTCTCCTTATCACTGGAAGAGTTTTAACTTCAATTCTGTCTTCCTCCCTTTTGGTCTAGTCAACTTCTGGAATGGGTAAGTGTTTTACTTTTTCAAACTGTGGGTCAACCACCTCTTCTTCATTATCAATAATTCTAGAAATATCCATGTTTAAATTGAGGGTAATTATCTGTCCCAAAGAAAACCTACACCACAGCCTTCTCATGACCTCAAATTCATCTAGACAGTCTTCCCAGTAGTCCTCTAGTTTAGGAATATGTGAAAGCCCTGTTCCAGGGTCTAGGTTATCTTTGACAAATCCTTTACTGTCGAATTAAGTCCTAGCAGTGAAGAACTAAAAATTGAACCTTTTAAGGTTTACCTCCAAATTCAAGGCATCAGATTTTGATTCACATGAATAATGCCCAAGTTTAATAGGAAAAGAAATACCAAAACCCTTTTTTGATGAGAATTTCTTATCAACATGTGCCAGCTGCCTACATACCTCCATCAACACGAAACGATCAAACACATATGTAGGTAACTTCACAGGTTCACCATCAAATCCTCCAACTCTGATGTAAGTGAACTCAGAAAATTGAATGAAGAAACTACCATAGATACTAATCAGTTGCATTGCTTCACTGGACATTCTTTTACCCAGATTTCCTGCCAGTTCATAAGTCATTTTCCCAGTGAAGACATCATTAACCCTTTTATAATTTTCATAGCAATTCCTTCTTTGCAACTATGAATAATATTCATAAATCTTACTATTCTCAGATATGGGTGCATGGGGTAGGTCAAACCACTCTCTTGTAGATGCTAGACAATAGAACAGGTACGAAGACATATAGAAATCTCTGTTACCTAGACAATTACTCAAACCCTGATGTAGACAATCAGCCGCTATTTTGGCCCAATCTAAATATTATTCCCCTTGAAGGATGACTTGTATGAAAAAGTACATCCAATCCTCCCAATAATAGGCATCCTGACTATCTCTCAGTCTGAGTAACAATACCACAATATCCCTCACTTCTTTAATCAAATGATCCCTAGTGAGTGGCCTGGGCAACCTTGAACTGCCCTTCTAAAATTTCAGCAGCCAGTTCCTCACTATTACACTTTTGTAAGTTGGTTTCTTCTCTGAGAAATACCCATTGGAGGAAGTAATGTTAAGGCTGGAATACACCTCTTTAGGTGGTATCTTCATCACAGACATGAGGGTTTGTCTGTTGACATGAAATAGCACATCACCGCTTGCATTTCTGATGCACCTATCCTGGGGGTCGTACCTATTCATACTCTTTTGAACCAATTCTGGGCACAGTATAGCCTGAGGAAAAGCTGCGGCTTCAACTAAGCCGCTATCTACAATTTTCTTCATCGTAGGGGTTTGAACAAGGTTTCTAGTTCTTTCTTTGAATTCTTCTAAATCATATTGAACCAATGCAGTATCTCCAAATTCAGAGTGAGAATAAATAAGACCAGGACCATGTTCATTCCCCAATGATGTAGATTTTAAAGCCATACTTGGAGGATTACAATGAAAAACACTTCAAATTTTGAAAATAATGACAGAGACTCAAGAGATTCTTCTTTCCAGTTAAGAAATAGGAATAGCACATAGGAGGAATAGAACTCACATTCAAGATATCTGAATTCACTGTGAAATTTGAGTAAGAAGAACCCTATACTTCCTGTGTTATTCTCCTCTGCATTGCACAGTTTGTTTACTCGCTGAATCCGGCTTGTTCTTAATTAACAATGGCATCAACCAGATTGAATAATTATCACTCAGAGCAATACGTGCTAGGAATATTTGAAAAGACATAAATTCTGACCTCTTCATTAATAGCAAGTATTATTCACATGTCATCATGATGTATAATGATTATCCATAGTCTCCGCCAAATTAGAACTTCTCGGTTTCATAATGAGTTTCTGACATATTTTCCTCCAATTTTCCCGCTAAGTTTGACTTAGAAAGCCGCGGGAATAAATGAGACCAAAATCACCAAATCTTTGAACTATTGAACCATTGAACCTTAGGACGTGGTTCAATACAGTGGTTCAATGTGGTGGTTCAACCATACCAATTGGATCATATAGATGAGCAAAGGGTTCACTTACGGAAATATAGAACTTAAACTCATGAACCGTTGAACTTGTTGAGATATGGTTCAATACGAAGGTTCAAAGACACAAGGATTACTTAGACCAACAAACAGTTACGTGGCTTTGGTAAAAAGGCTTCCAACTATGAAACAGTGAACTGTTGAACCTTGAACCATTGAACCCCACTATAGAGTACGAGTGGAAGGTTCAACAATACATTAATTATACAAGGTAACTGCATGACCCGACTTATAATAAGGCAATGAGTGTTGAACTTTAGACCGTTGAACCATTGAACCTTAAACAAAAGGGTTCAAGTTCAAACCGAAAGTTCAAAGACGTACAAAACATATAGAACCATTTGAACTTTGAAAATGGTACAGGTTCAAAGGTTCAAACTTTAAGTAACCTTGTCTACAAAGATGATAAACGGGTCAAATTTGAAGGATCAAGAGCCAATTTCAGAAAAAAAGGTATGACCCAAAATACAATACAGCAAACCGGCTCTTGTTCAGGAAATATTACCAATAAAGAAATAATGGCGACTCAAAAGGTAACAAAACCTTCCTATGATAGGAAGGGTCACCAAGACTCTTTTTGTTATTCTTGATTTATTGAAATTTGCCAGCACTCTGTGACTTAAGGTTGTAATTTGATTGTTTTTCCATGTGGGTTTGTAATTATTTTTAAATTTTCTATGGTGGAACTTCTAAATGTTGGATTCTGTTGGCCCCACTTTGTGATAAGTGTTGTTTCTACCATGTTCATTTCGAACCGTTGATAGTATGTTCAAGGGAGGACTCTGCAGAGAATGGCACTTTACTTGGTTGGTAATTAGTAGAAATAAGATATGAGATGAATCTTTTAGTAGTTGTATGTGACTGCAATTAATTTGATTGTTTGATATTGCCAAAAAAATGAAATTAGTTATGAGTAGATCACAGGATGCGCCATAAAGGTAAAGAATTGATGTTTCTCTTGTCTTTTATTGAACATTTGTGCTTGATTTATGAACAATTGTTTATTATGGATGAGTATGTTGGCAGTGGAAATTGGCAATATTAATATTTTATGTTTCTACCCTGATCTGTGACTTCCAGGAGTAAGTTGAGTTCTGGGGGGGAGGATGTAGTGCCCCCTCGTCATTGGCTGGTGATAGTGGTAATTCTACATTGCTTTCTATCAATCAGAGACAGTTGTTAGTCGTTCATTGCATTGATTCAATTCTGAGACATTGGATTAGTATGTTATGGTTCATGCTCACTTTGACCTTGATGACTATGTTCAATGGATATATTTAGACATGTATTATGAGTCATGATTACTTCAGTTATGATATGATGGACATGATTAGTAATGGATTAATATCTACATGTTTTATTAGATTCGTTGACATCTGGTTTCAAATGCTATGGTTATAATCTTGTCCAAGAGCAGGGACAGTGTAACATTACTTGCTTCAAGTACCCTGTTACGCCGCAACTCTCTGACTCTCCATATATGTATTTGGTCATACACAACCAATTGTTTGATGCAAGCTGCAGGTACCGAACCTCGACTCCACCTGATATAGTAGGTTCGAGCAGGTTCTTACACCAATGGGTATCAGTGATGGGAGATAACGTGAGGTCTATTCCATTAGGTCGGTCCTTGTCTTCTGTTGTCATCTTGAGCCGTGGTCTTGCCTTGTTATGTTTGGTAACCTCGTGTTGTGGTATATAGTCAAATTGGGTTATTTATGCTTGTGTGTGGTTGGAAAATACTTTGATGATTTATTATTAACTAATAATGCTCTTATTATGTTTATTGGATATTATTTGTTTGTGATCTGTCATATGAGAATTCTATTTTGGGGAATCGCTCAGTGAAAGAAGAAATTATTGCTGTCTGATTCCTTTTGAGGAGTGGGTTTGTGTGTGGGGTTTTGACATTAATGAGTCTTGGCTATTTTGGGCTGGGGGAGTAAGAAGTTTGTAGAAGATTTTTCTTGGAGCGAATGATAAGACAAGTATATAGGTACCCTTTGTATCTGGGCATAGGGGCAATGATGCTGGTTACAGAGATAGCCTAGGAAGGTTCAAACAAGTCCTTGCGAGTGTTCTAGTTGGAGCTACCATGATTTGGTTTCTATCTGAAGGTATGGGTTATCATTTGCTTACACTTTTTACCATCTGTTGACACTTAGTATCGTAATTGTGTTTTGTGTGATCTTTTTGGAAGAACCATGCACTCTGTCTGTGCCTTTGCAACAGATTTTTATTTGTGCTTAACCTTTAAATCAATGCATTCCCTACCAGGAAACACTTCGCTCTGGTAGACATGTCTAATTTCAAAACTAGGTTGATCATGCTTGGGAGTTCTTTTGTAGTAAGATCGCTACCTTAGGGTTCATTACCAGGCTGAACCTCTGTATCCTCTGCTCATATTATGCTCTCACGTAGATGTTGTCCAAAGTCAGGATGTGAGCGTTGTCTTCCAACTTTGTTTACCTCTTTTCATCACCTTAGGAACCATGGTCTGCCCGTGCCTGGAGTTATGGCTATCCATTCTCTTTTCGTATACCACTAACTTGTTTACTCTCTCTCTAATGACGTTTTGTTTGGTATTCTCTTAGTCCGTTCCAACCTTGGTGGAGTATTTGTCACTATTAATCTTCCGTTGGTATCTGCATTCAATTCTTACTGAGTCGACCCTTTGGAATGCCAGATCAAATTTGTTAGCCTTCATTCTGTAAGCTTATTTGTTTCTAACTATAGAGGATTCCATTTGTTCACCCCGCATCCAAATCAAGTCTATAGTCGGCCTCAAATGCAGCATTTGAAGAGCTGTTCTGGTTATAATATCTAAATAAATGTTCTCCTATCCTTACGCGTTGATGGAAGCCCATAATCTTCCCCCGAACGTGCGTTGGTAGAGATGATGATGGCGAAGATTGCGTTTCACCTGTAATTACTCTTGTCTGAAAGTTTCTAAATCTTTATTTCCTGCAACTGCATTTCGTGCTTATCATGTAATCATTTCAGTTAGTGCATTCTATGGATCCAGATAAGCGCTCGGTCCATAATTTTACCTTTGTATGCATGTCTACGGGGAATGTTCTCTTGCCTTGACTGTGATTTTACACCTCAACTTGTATAGCCTAAGAAAACATTAGATTTATGGGTAAAAACTCTCTGGTAGTATTATCATAAGTGGCATGGTATTCTCCGAGAAGTTATGTAAAGATGCTATGTTTTATGACTAGTTTTAATCTCCCATGCAGTGGCTTCAACCATGATAAAATGGGTTTTTATAGATCATTTATTATTCTGTTTCTAGAGAACTAAAGATTTTTCGTTTGTTACTCTTCTGGATGCGTAACTTTCCTGGATAAGCTTTCTTTATTTTAGAACCCATGCTAACTCTCAGTGACCCTCTAAGAATCTCTCTCTCTCCTGAACCTTTTTACCTTATTAGCCGACAGGCTTTTATTTTTGTATGAGCTAAAAAACGCTCGGAAAACTATCCCACACTGTAATAAAATTTCACATATTTTTAATTTTCTAAACTCGTCGTGGTTCCCATCAGCGTAATCCTCAAGCCATCCATGAGTGTAAGTGATAGTATAAGCCGTGGAGACTGTTGTAAGATGATCGTAATCGTCGCTGCTCAAGGGAGGGTTTGACTATTATTTCTTTCAGAGCTCTGTGTCCATTATGAGGCTTGCACCATTTCTTTTCTCTTATTTTGGACATCTTAGCTTAAGAATATATCTTTCATATTGATGTTTTCTTGCGCCAATAGGTATGTGCGTTGACGGTTTCTCCTCATTTTGCATTGTTTAAAGCCTTTCAACTAATCTGTTTGTGCATGTCTAGCAAGCATTGTCTTCCGTCAGATTGAGCATGCTTTGATCATGTTTCCACTTTTGCTAGCACCACTTAATCTTCTTTATGATAGAAGATTCTAGTTATTTAAACCATCGACCATGGCATTTTCAAGACCAATTACCTATGGCTTATTCACGCACCAATCTTCTTGGTATGCTTATCTTTAATGAAGTTATAGAATCTCAGCAATCTTTTTTATGAGTAAATGTCTTGCCTTACTACCATTTGGTTGCTCCTTGCTTAAGTTTTTGGGCCTAAATGTTACGGAGGTCTTTTCATCAAACTCATTTTGAATGTTCAACAATGATCCATGCACTCACATTAGTATTTCGTATGCTTTTGCCCAAATAAGCAAGATTCCAATTTGTGCTTTAGATTCTCATCAATCTTTTAGATTTCATTACTACCCTCTTCCCAAATCATTTACTCTAGCTTAGGGCACTTTCTTCCAGGCAATCTTTGTGCATAATCTGCATCCGATAACTTATCAATTTCAGAAACTATTACATTCTTTAGCAAGTGTTACCAATGCATGATTTTATGACTCATCAATTTAACCATAGAACTATTCATTGCACCGTTTCCATTACCTATGTAGAGTCTTCAGTGCGTCCCTGTAGCTTTCTCTACTGAGAATAGTTTTCTGAGAGTTGTCATCATTATTATTCATGGTTATTAATTTTATAATGTCAACAATCATTTATTTCTGAATATCGAAATGAGTATGTTTAACCAATAAGAAAAATCCACTCTTTCAGGTTTATGTGCTTGGGAATTATTAGATTATGGCAGTTACTATGTTTATTTTGGAGTGAATTTATCTGCCAACAAATTAGTGTGGGATTTCTTATTTGAATGCATGGAAAAGCATTAGCCATGATTAAAATAAATACTTTTACCTGATGGATGCCCAAATTTATCAATCATTTTGACATACGTTTAGATCTGTATTATAAGCAATTAGGTTTCCTGAAAGTATGGGAAAACAAAACTCTAATGATTAGCAATTGCATTGCCTTCTAGATTGAAGTAACATGGAAAGATGTTATTTCTTTTTTTAACCCAGGCAATATCGATTGGAGTTAAACAATGAATTATTACCATATTACCTTGTTTCCTCATTTATAAATATTCTTGCAATAAAATGGCAAAAAGTAGATCTTATATATATGTTTTATGTGCCATAATTGGCCTTGTAATTTTGTTATATTTATGTGCTTAAATCTACCATGAAGTGGCGCTGGAGTTTGTCAAAAATACATGCATTAGTCTTTCCATAATATGACACTGAAGTCCACTTTAAGTTGAGTTACTTTAACCTTAATAACGTGAAATATATTTTAGCTATTCTTGTCATAAAATAACTTTAATTTTTTTTCCTGTATATAAATATAATTGTGCTGCCATAAATGGCTGAAAGAAAGGTATTTATTCTGTTCTTTTTATAATTATGTTTATAGTTGAAAGTCTAGCATGTGCTTGGGTCATTTAATATTAGATGGGAATCCTCGCTCGTAGGAAGATGTTAATGTTTTGGTTGGATTTTTGGTAGTGGTTGAATGTTAGGGAATTATGTAGGTTTTAGTAAATTGTTTGAAATTTTTTAATGATAGCCAGTGACTCTATAGAGGCTTGCAGAGTTTATATGTAAATAGTTGTAGTTGTTAGAAATCGGGCAGCGATGGGAATTTTAACTTGGGATTGTGGTATTAATGGAATTAGTTTTTGAGCTTTCCTTGGCTTTTGTTTAAAAAGGGATGTTCAGTTTAAGGTTTACCTTCCTTGTTATTTCCTAGAATTTTGAAGTTTTTCTATTCGAGATAACTTGGCATAAGTTGATTTCTTGATTGAATTAGGAGTTCATTGAATTTCTTATGATTGGTTGCCCTCCTTGTCATATCTTTACTCTTGTGTTGGATCTTGTGTCTATCTTGGGGGTGAGTTATGTTTATGAAGTGTTTTCTTGTGAAGCGGGGATCTTGTGAGATGTCATGACCTAATTGGTGTAAAAATAAACGGAAGCGTTGTTCTTGTCAGATAATGGTTACTCTATCTTTGGTTTGTACCTAACTCCAGAGGTGTGGTGTCTTGATCTTTAGCTCAGATAGTGGCATGTCAGTGTAATGGGATGTTTGGTGGTCTCTTGTCTTGTATTGAAGAGGAAATGGTTACTTGGATTTAGTACTTGGTTTCTTGACTGTATTGCTTCATATTTCAAAGGGAATCAAAGGACTCACTATTGTGGCCTAGTGAATGGCGTGAGTTATGAGTCAGCATTGATTTGTGACTTTTACTCTTGTATGTTGTGGTATGTATGATGGTTCAAAGAATGCTAAGGGAGTGGCTTTCATGGTGGGGCCAGTGCCTAGTGAGAGGTCGCATGGGTAACCCCATGGAAGTTGTAAGCATGTGGAAAACTTAATAACTTAATCAAGAGGGTTGGGGTATTAAAACACTTAACAAGATAAGTAAGAGACCTCACCCATGCCTTGAGTGCTCTCACAGGCTAAGGATGGGATGAGAAGGCCTGGTTGGCAAGGCCGACCTCCTTGTCTCCATGAAAGGACCTGTCGGCTCCGCATGTGTCACCCTATGGGGCCGGTGCCTAGAGAGAGGCTACCAGGGTAACCATAGATGGGGGCCAGCTTCTGGTGATAGATAGCCTGGGTAACCCATGCTAGGACCATGTGATGACACTCTCCTTACACAGTTCAATTGTTTCCTATTTGTTGGTACCTCTAGAGTGATGTCTTGTCTTGTGCAGTTTGGTTATTTTTGATGAGTTCTTTGGCTTGGTGGAATCCTCGTTGTTATCTCCTAGCTCAGAGGGGTGGACCTCAGGGTTCCACATGGTTGGGAGGCTAGAGCTATCCATTGGTCTTCTTGGAGATTCAGTTTGAGTCCTGTGCAAAGGTGTTCCAGTTCCAAATTGATTTCCACCTTCGGAGTTGTTGTATACTTTCAGATGTATTCATTTGTATACCGACGTGATCGGTCTTGTAATCTTGTATTGTAACTTTGCAAATTAACCATCTTGCTAATGTAAAAGTTGATCTTATCTGTAGAAGAAGCATTATGTATTTCACTTATGTGGTTTTAATTTTCTATTCACTAATGCAGTTGTGTTTCCCTAGAGTTTTTAGAAGAGCAATTTCCTTTATGTTGGGTATTAAGGTATATTTGGTTTCTGTTTTGCACTATCTTGCTTTCAAAAAAAAAAAATTATTCCTAGAATTTTGCTTTTGTTAGCCTAACTCTCTAGGGTTACATGACGGGGCATTACAATGTACAAGGTTGTTTGTATGTGGAGTCATTGTATTAGTCACATTGAGTGGTTGAGTTTATTTATCATAGTACTTTGTATGCATGTGTTTAGTGTTTTATTCTTTGTATACAAGTCGAACCTGATAAGTTTCAGAAGTGGAGTGGATAAATGGATAAGTTCGCATTGTATCTTGAGTTGTATTTTTGTTGAAAAGGAAAGATACAAAGCAATATGCAGCATGATATACATGACGCAGACCTGAAGAGAGTATAAAATTTGGTTTTATTAAGGGGAGGAAAAAGGTATGTATGTTGTATGTTTCGGGTTTACATATTTGGCATACATACAATGCGGATTTCAAAAGATAATTAAATCGGATGTAAGTGATGCATCGTACCTTAATGTTTTCGGAAATATGCATTCGCTTTATAGACATGTATGGATCTGAAAAGGTTATATAATACGGTTAAGAAAAAATGAAGAGTCTGGGATGGTTATATAAGAGTTTGCATGTATGGAAGCTTGTATCGAAGGGTAGATACACGTGTTGTTGTTTCGTCGAGATACAAGTGGGTAGGTAAAGTGGGTCCCACAGGTTGTATCCCACAATTGTATATTGGACAAACAAGAGGATATACAAGAGCATATACAAGCTGATATACAAGCAAAGATACAAGGAACTGAGATACAACACGAATTTCAAAAGGAAGTTAAATAAAGGTAAGGCTTTGTATGTTTGGGTGATTGTATGTTAACGACATACAATCCCAATATACAAAGAAATGAGAGACATCATCGAAGAGCTAAAAGGTAGAGAGCGTTTGTATGGGTCGCAATTGTATAAACGTTTGTATCCATTTTACATACATTACGATATACAAACAAAAGATACAAGGACAAATATAAAGAAAAAAGGTAATATTGTTTATAACCCATTGGATGCAGGCTTATATATTGAAAAGATGCAAATTGACATACAAGAAATAATATACAAG
The DNA here is from genome assembly GCA_027924645.1 of Cunninghamia lanceolata. Taxonomy (NCBI): domain Eukaryota; kingdom Viridiplantae; phylum Streptophyta; class Pinopsida; order Cupressales; family Cupressaceae; genus Cunninghamia; species Cunninghamia lanceolata. The sequence goes on from BSBN01000887.1 coordinate 11,554,457, forward strand.
GAGACATACAAGGAAGCGCGATGTATGCAAAGAATAGACTAACAGATAGAAGGTTTAAAAATAAAATGTTGAAGTAGAAGGCCGAAGCTGTAGGTGCATTGATTGCTGCAATTAATGCTGAACTAACACTGAAAATGGTAAAATTTAAGGGGTTAGGGTAAATAAAAGGTTGTTTTTCTTTTAGATTTGCATTATTAAAATTTAAAATTACAGAGATAAGAATTAAGGCATAAATCGAACGAAAAAAAAACTCATCGCAAGACAAAATCTCAGAAGCGGGAACAGAGTAGAAAATGGTAAAGTTGGTCAATAGTTGTAAGGTTGAGCTATCAAAAATATAGGTATTTAACTTAAACGTCGTTACAGTTCAGTTGATTAAAAAATGCAAAGTGATTATCAGTAATTTCATTTTAAAATGTAAGCAAGTGCTAAATTAGTGTGTCTGATAGTTAATTAGCTGGTTTGGGTTAAATAATACAAAAGTCAAAACTGGAAAAGACAAATGGGGGTTAGGGTAAATGTAAAAAAATAGAAAATTCATGGTAAAACCCTAGGTAAGAGAGTAAAACGACAAGTTAAAAATTAATTTTTTTACAAGATGGTCCCAAAGCATAAAAAGGTGGATACAGGGGGTGAGGAAAAGATTAAAAAGGAAAGATAGCCCCGTAAAGAAACTGAGAAGGAAGAGTTGCCAATATACAAAGGGTACCCTTCACTAATCGGCACAAGCAGAGTTGGAATAGACACCAATATAGGGAATTATGACGTGGATGATGTTTTGTAGAAGATCACATCAGCCGACACTACATCTGACATGAGGTGTATATGGCAAAGTGGATTATACAGTGCTGCAAGTTTCCCATTAGCTAATGAAGCTCAGGACCTATGTCTGGATTGCATACACTTATATGACCCAGCTACAAGAAGAGTAATACACCAGGATAGAGTCATTGTAGACTTATCTACAGAGGGGATTGCAAGAACATTTGGTCTAGAGATACATGAAAAAATGGTAGATATTGATATTGACCAGTACAATGAGGATTTCAACGATAATGAGAAGGATTGTAGAAGCAAGATTTTCTATAGTTGGTATAATGCGGAGAATAAAACCAAGGCCGTGGCAAGAGTACATAAGATCCTGCAAAGAATAGATTTTAAAGAGGAGATACATTTGATGATAACAATGTTAAGCATACTGGTAGGCTTAAGAGATGCCACTAAGTGTGAACCTTGGATGTTCACTGTTATCCAATTCATGAGGGAGGCAAAGAAGGAACAAGGACAAATTCACTGGGCTAAGGCTATTAGCACAGCCATATGGAAATAGACAATGTTCAGAAAACAAACGATGATGCCTTTCTATTTGTCCTTGTATGTATTATATTCATGTGCATCAATGGTTCAACCATATATATATGGGATTGACAGAATTGGAACCCTAGGGAATAGACCAGACCAAAAGCTTGTATATGACCATTATCCTAATTTACAAGAGGATAATGCATTAAGAAAGTATGCTTTAGTAAACGATGTATTTTATACATACATGTTCAGAGTTTTAAGAGAAGAGCAGGATAAGAGATTATCTACAAATGCAGAGGATACAATTGGTTTGCACAGTTCCTGGTACATACAATTCCAAAACTTCACTTATATCAGAACTGAGGGCTTTAAAGGAAAGCCTTTCATGCTACCTAGGTATCCTTCTAACAAGTTGATTGTTTTAGAATTCTCAAGGCAAAACTTGAATGCCTTCAAAATGTATAAAAAGAGGTATAACAGAGGGAATCTTAAACTACCTTGGGCAATTGGTAGATATTCCTGTTCCAGCAAAAAAGTGGCTGGCTACTCAGAGAAAGAGTTAAGGTATTATGGATTTGAGGAATTTGAGTTAGCAAGGAGGTTTGATCCTTTTCACAGGATCCAAAATACTATTGATTCTAAATTTAAACATCAAATACACATTGTGGACTACTGGTCAGACTGTAAAAATGATAGAGAAGTGGGAAAGAGAGCTCACAAAAAGACTGATAGTAGAGAAAATGAGGTCCATGGGAGACATCTATGTACCCCTAGAAGTTAAAGATGATGATAAGTTATTACACCACAATTATGAAAGTGGTAGGCTTACTCCTATTGGTGAGCCTGATTGGTCGCAACCATGGAATACATCTTTGGACACATTGTCCAAACCTGTCATTTTCTTCTCCAAGACATGGTTGAAGGATAGAATTGAAGAGCTTAAGGCTAAGGGAATTGAGCTTACATATCTAGAGAATAGCATATAAGTGAGTGGGAGGATATGCATCAGATTACAACAGAGATGTTAAAGAAAGACAGAAATAAGCATGAATATAAAAGGACACATTGTCCAGTTGCAACAATTCATTAGGGGGATATTTGATCCCAATGTTGCAATACCTGACTTGCCTGGTGAAATAGTAGTGCTATCAAAAGAAGACATGAAGGCTATGGAGAATAAAAGGCTTGAGGCCAATATTTTTGAAGAATGGTTCAGAGCATTCATGCAAGAAGGAGAAGAGGTGATCAAACAAGCAGTGACAGGATGGGAATTGGCTGCAACAGAAAAGAATAAATGTAGTGTGCTTATACATAATTGTCAGTTTGGAAAAGAAGAATGCAAGTTTGAATTAGGGCAACTGGAGGAAATTGAAGAAAGAGAAAATGCATTAATACATAAAGGATTCATTACTCCGCCGATGTAAAATCAAGTACCATAGGCCAGGTTAGAGTTAAAGTTTGAAGATGATAGTCTCAGAAGATGCATCACAGTCACTCAGGGTTTAGAGGAGAAAATAGATAACATGATCATGTTGCATAAGAGGATAGTTGAAAAGCTCATAGATCATGAATGTATGGACGTACCAGCATACAAACTCTAAAGGGCATTAACAAAGTTTAATGCAATGTGTGTACCATGTCTGGAGAATCCAGAGGCCTATCTGAGTAAGAACATGATTGATTTGTTAATGGAAACAAGTGCCAAAATAAAAAAAGTATAAGAAAAAGGTTGAAGGTTTGAATAAGGAAGAAAGGAAATTGAAGGAAGGAGTCACAATGCAAGAACACATATGGACAAGAAGTCGAGGGGGAAATTGTACTTTTATAGAAGGTGTAACAAATAATTTCAAGATATATCTGAAGGAGCAGGAAAGTATGAAAAGGGTCAAATAGTGCTAAGGAAAAGTTAATTGAGAGGTATCAGCAAGCAAAGTCAATAAAGTGGAAGCGGTGGGCGGATATCTTGTTTTAAAAAGATTCCAATGGCATCCTTTGAGGCAAGTAAAGATACCACAAAGATATTTTGGGAGATGGTTAGGAATGAATGCACACCCTTGATCAAGAAAGTTTGAATACTGACCGTAGATTAAATTTTGTAGCCGTAGCAAAGCGCAGCTTTAAATTCTATATAAGAAGCTCTGCTACTTGTATAACTTACACAAGGATTTTTGAGTTGTAGCTTGCACTTGTAGTTTGTTTGAACATTTGAATAGAGAAGTATTTCTTTTAGTTTAGAAGAGGAGGTCACCTATGTCTACATTAAGGAATATGCAGAATGTCTGGTTTTCTTACTGTATCTATAAAAATGTTTGTAAGTTTTCTGGCAAATTGATTAATGAAACAAAAGGTCATTCATACATTGTGAATTCTATATGACTGTGTGCTTTAAATACAAGTAAACTTGGAATTCTGCATCTATTACAGAGTGTTTTCTGACTCTTACTGGTATTTGGAGTATTATCCTTTGAAAGCTTGCAATCTTTAATGTGTGTTCGTGAAAATACTCAGGACTCTGCATTTGAATATTTAGTATGTTGATTTGATCAATTTGCTGTATCTCTTAAAGACATGAGCAACAAAATGTTTAGATCCTATAGTGAAATGATATTCAACTTGATTTTCTCTAACTTTTTCCCCAAACATTTGAAATAATTAGCTTTAACGTAGAAATCTTAAGGAAATTGTCTTACATTTGAAAGAAGCATGAAGAATTGTGTTAATATATGATAATTTTCATATCAATTTGAAAGACAAAGCTTGTTTCACTATAAATCATACAAGGCTTTGTGATACAGTAGTAAGTTTATGCAAAGGAATGAATAATGTGTCTATATTTGTAACAATTTGCATAATTTGAGTCCAGTAAGTCACAGATTATCTTAAATCAAGTAAGGCCCCTTGAATATTACAGTTTCACATCAACCTAATGAATTGTCCACTAGGTCAAGACCTGACCATACATAAACTTGGGATTAAGAACTCTTAGGTGATTTCTTCATATCTTTCAAGATAGTTTAGGTTCATTTTGTGAATTTTAACTTTTGTTATGAATGTGTAAAAACAATCATCAACACTATGGTCATGGAGGAAGACAAGATGGGGATGTTGGCTTCCAACTATTTTGAGTCCTTCCTAGCGGCTCATCCCTTTGCCCCCTCCTCCCATGAGGTTGCTACTCTTTTGAACTCCATACCTACTCTCCTTTCTAAGGAGGACAATAGTCTTCTACTTAAGCATGTCACTAAGGAGTAAGAGCATGTGGTGGTGTTCTCTATGGGGGCATTCAAATCCCTAAGGCTAGATGGTTTTGCCCTGGCCTTTTTCCAAGTATATTGGGATGTGGTGGGGAAGGATACCACTGAAGCAGCCAAAGATTTTTTAGAACTGGTAGACTCCTGTGGCATCTAAATAGTACTTCCATAGCTTTGATCCCTAAGAAAGATGATCCAATTTCCATGACTAATTTTAGACCTATCAATCTCTACAATACTGTTTACAAGATCTTCACGAAGATATTGGTCCTCAAATTCCAACCTCTTTTCAATAAGCTTATTGCTATCAATTAGAAAGGATTCATCCTGGGTAGGCAAATCTTGGATGCGGCCATCACCACTCATGAAGTCATACACTTCATCTCTAAGAGTAACACCCTAGGTATGATTTTCAAACTCGACATTTCTAAGGCTTATGATAGGGTCAATTGGGAGTTTCTATTCAGTGTCCTCAGGAAATTTGGTTTCCAAGACTGTGTGATCAATCTTGTTAAAGAATGTGTCTCCACGGTTTGGTTCTCTGTGTTGGTTAATGGTTCCCCTCAGGGCTTTTTCTCCTCTAGAAGAGGCCTCAGGCAAGGGGACCCTCTCTCACCATATCTTTTCATATTACTGGCTAAGGTACTGAGAATAAATGCTTGTAGGTTGTTGGGTAATGGATCCCTCCATGACATAAAACTGACTTCCACATCCCAACCTTTAGTGATTCAACAGTATGTGGATGAAACTATGTTGTTTGGGATTGGTTCTGTGGTGGAGGCTAGGAGATGGAAAGGCCTTATCAAATATTATGAGGTTGCTTTTGGTCAGAGCATCAATTTTGAAAAAAGCCACATCTATTTTCTGAGCACTCATGAGGTTTGCAGCATATAATCAAAAGGGTCCTTGGTTGTTCTAGTGCATGTTTGCCAACCACTTATCTTGGCCTTCCTCTCATGGTCTCTAAAGTCACCTTTGACTATTGGAACTTAATTATTGAAAGAATGTAGAGGAAATTGGTAGGTTGGAAAGGGAAATTGCTAAGCTAGGAAGGGAAATTTCAACTCCTCAAGGCATCTCTCTAAGGTATCCCCACTTATTTTCTCAACCTTTTCAAAATATATAAATCTCTAGTGGAGAAGATTGAGCAGATCCAAAAGAAGTTTTTATGGTCAAGGATTGAGGAGAAAAAGAGAATTGCCCTTGTCAGTTGGGAGAAATTTTATTTACCTAAAGATCGGGGGGATGGAATTATGAAGAATCCATCTTATGAATAAATCCTTCATGGCTAAGACTAGATGGAATTTGGTCCAAGGTAATAAGGATTGGGGGAGCATCATGCATGCTAAATACTTTAGGGGGGGCCAGGGTTGTTGCTTGCTATCAGAGTAGAACCTCCCTAAGGGTTCTGTTATATGGAATGGAACTCTTAAAACTAGGCGTCTTCTTTGTAAAGGAGTCAAGTGGAAGATTGGGGATGGTAGGAGTGTTAGTTTCTAGGAGGACAAATGGCTAAAGGAACTACCTCTCAGATAACTTGATTATGGCAAGATTGTTGATAGGGCAGTAGCTTCTTTAGATACCTGGTTTTGAATTATATAACTTGCAATGGAGTATTTAGAAATTGGAAAGGCCTTAGTGAATGTGGATTTGTTCATAATGAGGATAGGCAGATGATTATTTAGCTCCAAGGGGAGTTCAAAAATTTTAGCTTTACCCTTCTACCTAAACAAGATCAAATTATTTGGGAAAAAGATAGTAAGGGCATGTTCACTGTGAAAAGCACCTATGGTTTGCTATTAGAACCAGGTGAGAATAGATTGTGGGGTAAAATTTGGCTTCCTAAACTTATTCCTAAAATTAACTCATTCACAATATGACTCTCACCTTAGACAATTTGAAGAAGAGAGGGTTCCAAATCCCCAATCGGTGTGTGCTATGTGGTGAAGAGGAGGAGACCGTTCCCCACCTAATGTTGTCCTGCAAATTTTCTCAGGAGGTTTAGACCCTGGTTCTTCAACATCTGAATGTGACTTGGGTGTCCAATGTTAGTGTGGATGTGCTGGTCAGGAAATGGAGATACCCTTTTTGACCCTCATTCCTAGTGACTAAGGAACTGTGGACTCAAATTCCCTCTCACTTAGCCTGGAACCTGTGGAAGGAGAGGACAACAGAATTTTAAGGGAAAAATATAGGACCTCGATGGAGGTTCTTTAGGCCTTTGCTAAACTCCTAATTGAAAACATTAACCCATACAAATTCAAGGTAGCTAAGAACCCCCCAGGACAAGGTGAAGTGATTATGTTGAAATAGTGGACTATCAGTCTGAACATATGCAAAATTGATACCTCCAAAAAGATGGCTAGGGCCAAAACTTGTTGGGCTCCTCCTCAAAAGAACTGGTTTAAGTTGAACTTTGATGGGTTGGCCAAAGGCAACCCATGAGTGACCAGTGGAGGGAGCATAATCAGAATTAAATCTATAACCTTTATGGCTACCTACATTGGAGGATTAGAGATTAAGAGCAATAATGAGGTCGAAGCTCTGGCCATGATCTGGGGGATTAAGATTGTCCACTCCATGAATATTAAGTACCTGCATGTTAAAGGTAACTCTCAGCTTATGGTTAATGCTACCCTTGGCTCAGCCAATCCAGGATGGAATTTAGTTGATGTGGTTGGGGACATCCGACTACTTTTCAATTCCTTCAAAGAACATAAAGTGTCACATATTTATAGAGAAGGTAATGCAATGGTAGATGCCATGGCTAACTTGGGCATCAACAAGGATGGCTGGAGATGCTAGAAGCAGTTTATTAACTTGCCTCGAAGAATTCAAAACGTAATTGAGACACAAGTTTGCATTCTAATCTGGTGTGGGGAGGATATTTCGAATGGAGGGGTGGTCTATTCTACCTCTATATGGTCATGGCTAGACAAAAGGCTAGTAAGAATAAGTGGGGAGGTGGAAAATTTTAAATGATGGATGGTGTCATTGGTTTTCAAATTTGTTGGGCTGAAGATGATGGCGTAGACTAGAAGAGGCTGACTCAAAGGTCAGATGGTGATTGGACGTTAAGGTGGCATGAGGTCCCATGTGACAGAGGATGGTAAGCAGGTTGGAAAGCCGGTAATAATTTTCCTTCCATCCCCATTCTCCAATATATTTACTTCTGCATGAGGTGGTGGGATGCAGTCATTTCTTAGGTGGTAAAGCAGGGTGGCAAGGTCTCTTTGTATAAGTTTTATGATTATATCAAATTAAATCCTAAGATTCACAGACTGCAGATGAGATGGAAAAGCACAAGAAGCATTATTAATTTGTATGATCTTTCTAGTAGATATCCTACACATAAGATTGTATCCAATGATTGTCTCTGGCTCTGGTTGCTGCACTAGTTCTAGAAGATCAACATGGGGGGTGACATTGTACAAATTTAGTCATCCTTTCCTAAGGAATTCAAATAGAATCCCATGGTGTGGCATGCTATCCAAGAGGGTAAAGTGGCTTCATTCCTGGAAGCTATGAGAGGTTACAACGAAAACCTCTCCATGTAATTTGTTGAATCTTGGGATAGCAATCGACAGGTTCATGTTGGAGGAATTGGTTTCAAAGTGTCAGAGGAGGTTATAGGGTAGGCCACTACTATGCCTACTAGAGGCAAGAAGCATTGTCAGTAAAGTAAGGTTCTGGACCCAGAGAACATAGGACTATTTTTCAAAGAGGGAAAAGCTACAATCAAGCTCTAGGGTGGTTTCGAGAGGGAGAGGCTGCCTATGCCATGGGACTAGGTTTGTCTCATGCTAATGAAATACTTCACCCTTGAGGGGTGCTTTAGGGTTTTTTACCACTATTATTATGCTTTGCTTAACCATTTTAGGAATAGCGTAGAGTTAAGCCTTCCCTTTTTCCTGTTGTCATCTTTGGAAAGTTCCATCTAGTCTGCCAAGGATATCTAGTATAACAACCCTAACTACCCAGTTATCCCCCTTCACTAGGGGCTAATCCTCTAGCTTTACCACTTTCATCTTTCTTTGTGCCCACCTAAGCAAATTAAAGTCAGCCTTTTGGATGATTCCCCTCCTGTCTAGACCTGTAATGCGAAGGGTAAGGGTAAAAAGATTATAGGGACCCCTAAAATCATGACACCTAGAGGCCCCAAGGAGAGCCTCAGAATTGAAGAGGTTCATGAGTCAACTCTGATGGACATCCCTGTTCCCAAGTCAAACTCCAAACCTAAAAATACCCCTAAAAAATCTAATAAGAAAAATAAGTCCTTAGTCCAAGGAACTGAGAAAGATGTTGTTGTTGTGGGGAAGAGGGGCCTAGAGATTGAGGAGGAGGATGAGATATATGGTTGTAAAAAGGTTAAAACTAGGAAGACAGAAACACTAAAGGACACAAGAGCTTTGAAGGTCATTGACTTGGTGACTAGTACCAAACAGGGGGAGGGAGGTGAGCCGGAAGCTGGCGATAATTTTGGCTAGGGTGTTCAGAGATCTAGTCAGATTGCTGGCATACCCTCTGCCAACTCACAGGGTATGGATTTGTCTTGGGATACTAAATTTGTGGAAGACACTTTGGGTGAAGGGGAGGATGAGATTCCCACAGAGTTGTACCATGAAGAAGAGGGAACCGACCATTTTCTAGAGTTGAATTTACCATATTCTAAGGATGAAGAGGAGGATGTGGGAGACGAATAGGAGCAGAAGAATGAAAATGTTGGTTTCTCTCTCTATAGAAAAACTACCAAGGATGTTTTGAAGCTCAGGATCAAGATGATGAAACTCCTTGAAAAGAGGCGGGTTATGGCGGAGTTTGCAGCTAAATCTCTTCACTATGCGGTTTCTATTTTTTTAGCTATCAAAGAATTTGATGATCATATCAAGGGAATTGGTATAGATAGCCTCAGGGATTATAAGGACATGCCTAAGTTTTTTTCCAAGTATGGGATTTCTAAGAATCCCTAGCTGGTTTCTAGGTTTTGTTGTTTTTTATCATAGTCTGTTCATTTTTTGGTGCTATTATTTAGCTGTTTATGATTTGGTAATGTGTTGTTTATGACTCATTTAAGGCCTTGTTTTTCCCCTGGGGCTGTTTTGTAAAGGGATCTGGACCCTCTTTTCTAGCTAACTTAATCAAAAACATTCCCTAATGAATCATGCTTTGATCTAAACAAATTATTGATTGTCTTGATAGTACTTTATTCCTTCTTCCCACTATATTTTTCTTTAGATTTTATAATTAGCAAATTTATCATAAAATTCTTGAATTTCCTCTAACCAATCTTTTCATTGTCTCATTGACCTGAGATATATTGTGGTTAGAAATATTTAATGTGGGAATCTTTGTTTCTTTGTTGGATTGAGTCAAAAAGATATATTTTGTAGTTTATATAAAGGGTTGATATTGCAATAGTAAAATGTTTCCTAAGATAGTTCTTAAGTCCATGTAATTGAATTCTATAAATTCCACATGGAAGACTACTCCTTGGATTAGGATTGGAATATTTTGGGCATATCTACCAAAATTGAGAAGATCTCCTGAAATGGAGTTTCCTATAATATTTATCTAGTTTTCTTTCCAAACTTCAAGAGGAATTGCCTTAGTTTTAACAAAGGGTCTAGGGGAACCACTATCCACAAAATCATCTTGGCTATATGACTTATACTTAGGAAAATCAAAGGTAAACCTTACATATGTAGAATTATTTACAAAATATACACTAGATATAGTTTTTTTAAGAGTTTTTTTGCTTATTAGATTCTAGGATTGTTTTTCCAAAAGAGAATATTTTACCTAAGTACATAAGAACCATTCTTTTAGCATCATTAAGGTCCCTTTTAATTGAATCTAAATTTGACATAAGCATGTCATAAATATTCACCTACTTTTTCTTTTACAATCTTCTTTAGTAGATTCTTTTAATTTAGTATATTCTTCCTCATCTTCATCTTTAGTATATTCTTATATAAATTGAGTCTTTTCTTTCCATACATAGTTGTTTATATCCATGTCCTAAAGTCTAGGAATATGGTTGTTGTTTGCCATAGTGCTTTTGTTGGAATTGGTCTGGAAAACTGAGAGGGGGGGTGAATCAGTTGTCACACAATTCAACCTTTTCTGGCTTTAATCCTCTTTTTTAAAACTTCTAATCAAATTAATGATATGAACATTAAAGGATGAATCAATAACACATGAGCAGAAACATGAGTAACACACTTGACACCAAGATTTTTGATGTGGAAACCTGGTTAAGGAAAAAACCACAGTGGGGGTTAACCCACAAAGATTATACTCTATTAAAAGTATTACAAAAGGGAATGCACATGCATTCGGGCTCACTACCCAGAGCTCACTACTTAAAGAAGGCTTACTGCCTATAGAAGGATCACTGCTTATAGAAAGAAGATTACAATGAGATTGAACTGGTAATTAGCATCTATCAATGCAAGGATTTAGTTTCAGTTAAGCACAAAATACTGACTTGATACACTTCATCTTCACTCTGCCCTTTTTAATATTTTTCTCACATCTAAATCTTAGATCTCTGCTCTTTTCACACTTATTCCATAGTTGCATCACACACATACCAAAATCATTCAAATCCATTTGCTATATATATCCACATCCTGATCTTCAACCATTTTTCAGTCAGCTTCAAGAACACTTAGAACTTTATTGAGAATTTTGTTTTGTCAGCTAAATCCATGAACACTTGTAACATAGACCAAAACTTGCACTCAAAAATTATTAATCAGGTTGGCTACTATCATTGATCATCACAACTTGTCCAACCAATAATTTCCATACATTCAGAACCAAGATCAATTACAAGGTCGGTCTGTTCTTCTTCTACCTGTTCTGTCAAACTATTAACCCGATACTCAGATGCTAATAACTATTGAATCCTTCATCACCGGAGGCCAAAACTCTAGATTTAGATTATCCTAAAAATGCTTATGACTCCCTCAGATCCGTAACAAACTCTAATCTACTCCCAGAGAGATCCGGACCAAGATAGTAGACCCTTTCACACACTCTATCCTTGACTTCTTAGACTTAGACATATCTTCAATCTGATTTCTGGAATGGGCAAATTATGAAATGTGGATCTGTAGTAGAGACTTAGTTGCCATCAATGACAACACTTATCATGCCTAGCAATGTCTCTTGCCAACAATCTCCCCCTTTGGCATTGATGGCAACACTTAGTGAAAAATGACTAAGTGTCAGAATAACTCCCCCTTTGCTTGTGCTCCATACTATTGTTCACACTACTTTCTGATGATCCCCCTTCATTGGATTCTTCATTTCTCACTACTCTTCACTCCCCCTTTGACATCAATGGAAAAGAGTGGCATCCGCAATCACTAATCATGCAAAAATTTTGTATATAAGGCCGCATATGTACAAATAGTCCATATGTTATATTTACATATATTTAAGGATATCTACAAACGTACTCTTTAATTGTGCAAATTCAGTGGCCCAACCTCTCTTCATACCATCAAAAATTGAAATGTGTCCACTTAGCAGAATTGCATATGCTTCTGTTTTCCTTAGATCTGAGGGATTGCTTTCCCGGGCAGTACTTTGGGCCTCTGACAAAGTGTTAAACATTGTTTCCAACTTGGGGGTAATCAATCTCCAAAGCTCACCCATTCTTTCCATAATGTTCTTCTTTTCTTTGATAAGATTCTTTATTTCATTTGTTAGGCTAATTGCTTGACGCTCTTGGCTCACTAGAGATACTATTAAAGGATCAAAACTTTGAGATAGGTCTAGCAACTTTTTCTCCTGCTCCTTTATCTTTTTCTCAATATCCTCTACTATTTTGGTCCATGATAAACAAAACTTATATACATCACCACCATCCTTAAGAGAATTTTCAATACTCTTTATACCAATATCAAGTGTTTTTCTATCATTATTTATATGGCCTTTTAGTTCACTAAACCTCTTATCCAAAAATTCTTTCCGAACCTTTACTTCGGCTGACTTCTCAAAAGACTCAAAATTTATATTTAAAGAATGCACAAGATTTTTCAAATTACCAGAAGGAGAATCAAATGTATTTTTCTAATATGTGGGCATGATCTTCTCCAGTACTCTAGATGCTAGGCCTATCAACTCATTATTTTCTATGTGAGACTTGAGTATTTTCTCCCTTGCCTTGGCTTGTGTAAGTGATGATATCTTCAGCATGTGGTCCAGAGAGAGAGTGTCCAAATTGATTGGTCCTTGTATCAATTTCAGTCCATTTAACTCTAGCATCTCCTTGCTAAGAAAACTCTGCACTACATCCTTAGTGTCTCTTGCTACACTTGCTATTTCAGTTTCCTTCCCTTGTGCTTTGTCAGTGGCAACAACTGGACTGTCTTGCTCTGGTGCATTAGCACCATCTCCTTCTATTAGTTCTTCTTTTCCCTTTGCTTTTTCCTCTTCCTTTTCTTTCTCTTTTTCTTCTTCTTTTTCTTGGTCTTTCTAGAGTCATCAATAGCAGGAGGATCCGGAGGATCATGGCCAACACTTGCTTCTTCTATCAATACTTCCTCTTCTTCTTTTTGCACTTCCTCTTCCGGAACATCTAGAAGTTTTAGTCTATTGCTTATTCTTCTTTAATCCTTTGACATTCATGTCTGAGGACTCAATCTCTACATTTACCTCCTCTGCAACAGGAAGATTGTGCTTTTTCAAAGCACTTTGGAGAATCTCTTTGGTTTCTTTGCAATCTTGTCTATCTCCCCAAGCATAAGCTTATTCATTCAATTTTTACTTCGAAACTCATCCTTGGCTTCTTTGAATATCAAATTAATTTGCTTCAGAGTAATTTGGGGGCATAATTGTATTAATATTTGTTCTTGGATCTCAAGATCCTTGCTTATTGCATTCTCTTTTCTCAGTTCCAAAATTTTTTCAAGGCTTTTTGGTATCAATGAACATATCTCAATAAGAGCCTTGTTGTAGATATTCAAATATCTTATTGTTGCTTCCTCAAGTACTCTTTTGTCAGCATCACTATAGTCATCATAGAATTCTATCATTGGAGTCAAGTTTCCATCTACAGTAACAGATTTAATGATGTCATCTACTAAAAGGGTAGGCTTCTCTTCATATTCCTCTGTCTTTTGCCTCTTGCTTTCCCTTTTTCTTCTGGAGGGCATTTCCTTGGATATCTTGGCCACTTTTGTGCCTGTGGCTTTTAGTTCTCTGATCTCAATGTCCAAATCTATATCTTCTTCTTCTTCTCTTGTGCTTTCATAGGTCTTGGATGCTTTTGTTTTATTTTTTCTCTCCCTTTTTCTGGATGATTTTGTTTGTGGTTTTGCAGTCTTAGGAGGAACAAGGGCAGTAGTAGAGCTCCTAGTAGTCCTTGAGGTGGAAGAGGGTTCCACCGGAACACTTCCTTGTTTCTTATCTTGTTTCTCTTTCTTAGCCTTTTTAGTTCTTTCCCTGAATTGCCTCACAGCCTCCTTAGTTAGGCCCAGGTTTTCAACCAACTGCTCAACTTCTTTTCTTACTCTCCTATTGGTTTCAGGTTCTCTGAGCTTAGTATGCAGTTTTAAACTTAACTCCTCATAAGCTCCAAATCTTTCAACTGTTGTGTCTTTAGGCTTTCTTAGAAGATGTTGAGCATACATATTCAAGATTTTTCCATCTACTTCATACCCCATGGGAAGGATCCAAATAGTTTTGGGTTCCACTGCTTCCATTAGGCATTGATCAGTGTCAACCATGAAGCATATTTCATTTTTGTACTTCTCAACAATTGATTTAGGGATTCTTTCCCTTAAATGTATCATACTCTAAAAATTCTTGAAGTATCCCCATATTGCAATTTTCTAAGCTTTGAAATCACCAATGCTGCGAAGATCTCTAATCTGAATGGCAACTGGCTCATCATTAGTCCAGTGAACACCCTTTACTCTAGGTACTTCATTCATATAGTAGAAAAATAAGCATAGAACCAATGTGCCATATTTAAAAGTGTTTTTCTTATCTCTTTTGATTTTGTTCAAGTTCTCAATCAATTGGTTTTGTAACAGCTCACAAAGGTCATAATCTACATTCTCCTTCAACATTTGATATGCTACATATATGGCAATTCTAGAGACATAATTCTCCCTATTAGAGTGATATATCTTGTATCCAATCATCATGGAAGAGAACTTCACATCCGGTTCTATAATGTCATTTATAGTCATAGCCCTCCTATCAAATTTTGCACCAATTGCATCAGTAACAGTTTGGTTTTTCATAGATTTTAACATGGGTAATCCACCAGTTGAGTTTAACCCAATCACAATTTTGATAACATCCTTGGTAATCTTGAATGGTTTTAATAGCCAAATGAATTCATCATGCATCTAACTCAAAACATACCGGACCCATTCATCTTCATCAAATGTTGGAAACCCCATAATCTGAATAAAGTGTTTATCATGTAGTGCCTTATACTCAGGTTTAAGATCATGATTTTCACCCTTGAGATGATTCTCAAACAAGTCTACATACCTTGAATCACCAAATTCATCTATGTTTGCATGAATATAAACCCTAATATCTTCAACATGTAACACACCATACAGAACACTTAAAAAAGCACCTAGCGGGTCGACTTCTATTGATTTGTGAGGATGTTTCTTAAATTTGGGTTGAGGCCTTTTAGTAATGTCAACAACATGAGGAGAAGCCATCTCAACATATTTTAGATCCAAAGCTTTACAGAGAAGTACATTTTTCTTCCACAAGGTTGGGGTTGATCAATTACTGGTTGAATTTGCTCTTCGTTCTTCAATCTCTAGATTTGCAGCTCAGAAGCTCTTCTACTTGTTTCCTTCGAATGCAAAGTGGTTCAAATGCATGATTAAGTGACCTTTTATCCTTCGCAAAACCTAATTTTGCATTGTAATAAATGCGCTACCCTAACTCCATCCAATTACTTTGCTTCTTAAACTGTTCTTCATGAATTACTCTGCAAATTTCCATATCAACATTTTTCCTTCCAAAAATCCTTCCAAAAGTTCTAAAACACTTCAAAATATCTTCTCTCATTGTACCATATCCTGGCAACCACTTACTAACTAGGGGAATTTGATGTTTAATGCAGCTCCCCCTGAGCCAGAGCTCCTAATTTAATTCCCCGGGGAATTGTCAGCACTGGATTTTGATGCGAACCCATCACCATTTTTCATTGTATCTTTCTTCACCCAAATCTTGTTCATTTCACTCTATATCTCATTCACATCAATTTTTCTTTTGCATTTGTCTTGTCTCAGCTCATCCAATTTTCTATTTACTGGATCTCTTCTTCCATTATTCTTGCTTCTACAAAATGTTGCAATATGACCAGATTTATTGCAATTAAAGCACACAACATTTCCTTTCTTATATACTTGATTTCCTCTTGATCTACACTGATTAACCATGTGCCCAAGTCCATTGCAAGCAAAACAATAGCTATTGAAAGAATTACCATTAGAGTTATTCATTATCGTACTTCTACATTCATTGGATCTATGACCATACCTCTTGCACTTGAAGCATTGACCAGAGAAGGATGGATCATTTTGATTTACTCTACTTTTGCACTGAGTAGCTTTATGGCCAAATTTATTGCAGTTGAAACAATTTCCATTGAAAGATGGATATCTTGGAGTATTTGGCTATCTTACTAGAGGTTTTCTAGTTCTGTTTCTCCCATTCCTTGATTGAAAATTTCTTTTTTCAGATCCAAAACTTTCACCTTTCTCATATCCAAGATCATGCTTGTCATCAGCCTTTTTCTGTCCTTCAAGTAATGCTTCAAGTTTAGCTGAGCTTATCTTGAACTTCTTCTTGTATTCATTTACAACTTCTAGGTTATGTTTGAGAGTGATAATTTGTCTCTCAAGTTCTCTCTCATTGTCTCTACTTTCTTGTAGATTAGATTCTAGGAGACCAGCTATTCCATCCAATCTGCAACATTCTTCAGTACTCTCTTTTAGATTTTGTTTCATCTCTTATTCAGTTTTCTTCCTATCTTCAATTTCCTTGGTTAGTCTCATCACCCCAGATTCCATCTCATGTTTTAGGACAACAACTTCTTTAGCTAGCTTTTCACATTCCTTTGTCTTCTCTTTCAGGACCTTTTCTTCATAATGATTTCCTTGCTAAAGAGGTTGCTCCTTCCCATTTTCATTTGATTTGCTCAGTTTTCCTTTTAGAATCTCAATGAAGTCTTCATCCTTTTTGAGATTTTCTTGTAGCTCTTGGACTTCTACTCTGGACTACTCAAGATCTTCTAGGGCGAGATTAATTTTCCCTTGAAGGTCATATTCATCCATTTTACTACCTTCCTAGATCTTCCTTAAGATTTTAAACTTTTTCAAAGGAACCTTTCTCTGATACCAATTGTTGGAATTGGTCTGGACAACTAAGAGGGGGGATGAATCAGTTGTCACACAATTCAACCTTTTCTAGCTTTAATCCTCTTTTTTAAAACTTCTAATCAAATTAATGATATGAACATTAAAGCATGAATCAATAATACATGAGCGGAAACATGAGTAACACACTTGACACCAAGATTTTTCACATGGAAACCTGGTTAAGGGAAAAACCACGGTGGGGGTTAACCCACAAAGATTATACTCTGTTAAAAGTATTACAAAAGGGAATGCATATGCATTCGGGCTCACTGCCGAGAGGCACTTCTCAAAGAAGGCTTACTTCCTATAGAAGGCTCACTGCCTACAGAAAGAATATTACAATGAGATTGAACTGATAATTAGCATCTATCAATGCAAGGATTCAGTTCCGGTTAAGCACAAAATACTGACTTGATACACTTCATCTTCACTCTGCCCTTTTCACCATTCTACTCACATCTAAATCTTTGATCTCTACTCTTTTTTCACTTATTCCATAGTCACATCACACACACACTGAAATCATTCAAATCCATCTACTATATATATCCACATCCTGATCTTCAACCATTTTTCAGTCAGCTTCAAGAACACTTAGAACTTTATTGAGAATTCTACTCTGTCGACTAAATCCATGAACACTTGTAATGTGGACCAAAACTTGCACCCACAAATCATTAATCAGGTCAGCTACTATCACTGATCATCACAACTTGTCCAACTAATAACTTCCATACATCTAGAACCAAGATCAATTACAAGGTCGCATGTTCTGTAAAACTATTAACCTGATACTTAGATGCTAATAACTATTGAATCCTTCATCACCGGAGGCCAAAACTCTAGATTTAGATTATCCTAACAATGCTTATGACTCCCTCAGATCTGCAACAAACTTTGATAGACTCCTGGAGAGATCCGGACCAAGATACTAGACCCTATCACACACTTTGTTCTTGACTTCCTAAACTTAGACAAATGTTCAATCTAATTTCCAGTATGGGCAAATTATGAAATGTAGATGTGTAGTAGAGACTTAGTTTCCATCAATGATAACACTTATCATGCCTAGCAGTGTCTCTTGCTAACAACTTTAACTACCTTTTCACCATATCTTTCTATTTCTTAAGAGTTTCTAACTCTTCATGTTGCCTTTTTGTTGTTCTCATCTCTTCCTTTTCTATGGCTTGTATATATATATTCTACTATAACTAGTTTTGATTGAATTATCTTCATCTTTTCTTTGAGCTATTTAAATAGTGTCTTCTTTCTCATCCTCTTCTTTTGATGACTATTTTATTTTCTTCAACATCCTTTCTCATGCTAATTTGTCTCTATTTATTTTATAGCTTTTAATAGGAATCTCAACTAGTTAAAAGTATTGGTTTCCTAGTTCTTGTAGTAATTGTTATAGTTGTATAATATCCCACCATGCTTGAGATTGTATATTTTTAAAAATGCTTTTCTTGGAAACTATTGGTTTTTCTAGGATAGTCAGTGACCTAATAAGGGACACTGTAGGTATTAAATTTGAAATTAGAGGGCACTAGGAGAGGAGTGGAGCACTTGTAGAGTAGATGATTAGGAGGTTTATAGCCAGGCTTAGAGAATTTAATTTTAGAGACCAAGATGGATTTAAAGTTTATATGGAAATGGTGATATGGATAGATGAAATCTAAGAATTTGATTATTATTGTTGTCACAAAGGATTGCACCCTTGTCAATCATGAAGCTTAACATTCCCATGAAACATTGGATCACTTTCAGACTATGGGTTGTCTATGGTGAAATTGAACCTCCAGAAGAGTTGGTTCCCTTTAAAATCTCCTAGATCTGACTAACTTGCAAGGAACAAGGATAGAAAGAATACTATGAAACTGGAAATTTGATCCTAGGAGGTGATGCACCAAATTTTATGACTCTAACTTGCTACTCTGATTCACAGCTATCTCTCAATAGATCTATTCACACAACTTAGCTTGGGCAATCTTGACACACAAATATTTCATAAGAAGGCTTGAAAAGTTCTACTTTCTTTGAAGGAAAACTGATGTTTTCACAACTTGGAAAAGTCAAAAAATAACTTGCACAACCTACAACCTGTGAAAATCAATTGCTTTTCTATATCTATGCTTCAAGGAATGAGACAAAAATCTAAAGGATTTGATATTAAAACACAATAAATCTCTTATCAAAATCATTCAACAAAATACAACACCTGAATCTGAGAAGGTAAAACTAATTTTATTGAATGAATAATAGGAATACCTCTATAAAACTATATAAAATGCTGAATAATAATGCTTCTACTGTATCAAAATCAATAAAATTGTTGAGTTACAATATTGTGATCTCTCTATGAAATGTGCAAAGAAAACAAAAAGCAAGAATTGACTAAAAAAGGCATCTCTGCTATCTCCTATACAATACAAACTCTCTCCAAAACCATGGGGAAGTCAACTCCAGTCTAACTGAACTCTCCTCTAATGCATGAATGGGTTGGAAAGAAGTCCTCAACCAAAAATAGTGAAATCCTAGTTGCTGGATGAGCAAGGCAAAAAATCCTAGATTAGAGGGTTCAAAATTATTCCATTTTGAGTTATTTTAGCCTTGAACTCCTCTTATCATGCCACTTGACCAAGTGGATCTCCAAAAATAGCCCTGTTTGACCAAAAGTCTAAGTAAAAAGCAAAAATCCTCTCCTTTGCATGGCTTAGTCACTCTTGTTTGACTATTCTTCTCTTCCTTCTCTTTTGCATGCTTGGGAGGAATTTATAATTTATTTTAACAAATATTAAAGATAATTAAGATTATAATTTACCTTAATAAGTGTTATAATAAATACAATGTGGTTTATCTTGATTTATTTAACAAATATTAAGGTAATTTTAGTAATTGTTTACCTTAGTATTTTCTAAAATACATTATAAGGGTCTCTTGACCATGTAAAGAGAAAAAGGCTTATGATGTTTGACTTTGGCTTCAAATCTTGAAAAGACTATGGGAACTTCCTTACAATTTTGTAGGGGTTTAATCTGAATAAAAACTTTGATTAGTTTTTCTTAAGTTTCAAATGTAGCTCAGTGATCCCTTAATAGTGTGTGCCACTTTTTGGTCTAAGTGGGACATTGAAATCAACATTTTAAAGAAAATTTTTAGTTTCTATCACTTATAGCAAACAAACCATTAAAATTTTGAAAATGACGTGAACTAATGATTTTTAAGATTTTGTATATAGATTTTAAATATATATATTTTTAATTTTAAAAATAATTTGTCATTTTTAAGCATTTCTTAATAACTTATTTTTTATACTTTATAGAATTTTTAATAAGTGACATTTATTTCATAACACAACTTTTATTAGAAATAAGATAAATTCATAATTTGTTAAACATAGATCATTAACATTGATATCTAGTACATGGATATTTTTCATAAATTTTTGTTACACATTTTATTAATTATTAATTTCTTTAATTCACATTAACTATAATTTAAAGTTGCAAATTCTCATTCTTGTCCTTCTAAAAATTCTTTGTAAGAGAAAACTACATCTTGTAAGGAGAAGGAGGATTCCTCCATGGCTAAATCTCAATACAAGACTAAAGACCAACCAAAAAATGAGGACGAACCCACCACTATTAAACGAAAAAGGTCTTTTCAGTGGATTTGGCATTTCATGGCTTTTTAGGGTTTTTTAGGTCTGTTTGCATTTTTGTGGCAATGGAGGCTGCTGCCTTAGGTAGTGCCTCTGCGAACCAGATCTTGGTGGAGGAGGATCCTTTCAAAGGATGGAAAGGGGTGTTAACACGGAAGAAGATTTGTTCCCCTAAAGGCGTGTCGGGGCTTCCAGTCAAAAAGGATTCAGCTAAAGGAATGGCTCTGGCTATTCCGGATGATTTGGTTGAAGAGATAGTGGCAGCCATGGATCTTGCACTGGTCAGTAAGTTTTTCTCTCTCCATCCTAATATTGAGATGGTTAGAAAGTGGGTGGCCACTCGGTGGAGGATCAAAGGCAGTGTTTCCGTCATTGCTATGGCAAGAGGGTTGTTTCTATTCAAGTTTATGAATAGGGAGGATATACTAGCTATTCTTGCAGGCGGACCTTGGCTCTATGGTACTCATTCACTTGCTTTGTGCCCTTGGAAACTTGGGTTCGATCCTAGCATGGACCTCAATAAGTCTGCCCCTATTTGGGTAAGATTGCCTGGGTTCCCCTTGGAATTTTGGGATGAAAAAATATTTTCTACTATTGGCAATACCTTTGGACAATATGTTACTATGGATAATACCACTCGCACCCAGGCTCGGTGTGTGTATGCTCAGTTTTGTGTTAATGTGGAGATTCACCAAACCCTCCCCATGTCCATAGAGTTAAACTCCAAATATGGGAGCTGGACTCAGCCGATTCTCTATGAAAATGCTACTACCTTTTGTCAGATCTGCAAGAAGAAGGGCCATTTAATGACCCAATGTAAGGCAAAGCAAATGGGAGGGAATGCTGACCTTCATAATGAGGTTGTGGAGCATTCATCCAAAGATGTTACCCCTGTTAAATAGGGAATGGGAGGTAATGAGGAAAATGTTACCCCAGAAGATCATATTGAGAAGGATATGGAAAAAGATTGTCAGAAAGATATTTTAGATACAGATAACTATCTAGAATAGCAGTCCAATCTGATGGAGGAGGGTGAAATAGGATCCCAATCGATGGATGCTCATGTTGATGGAGCTGAGGCTTTGGGTGATGATCAGCATGTCCAACCCCCAGAAATAGTTGGCACTGATGGGGTAGCCCCCTCTAGTTCAAAGTAGGATCCATCCCTTGCCACGGAAGCGGGAGATCAGATAGCAAATCCATCATTGACAGTTGAAATAGGACCAAGTGGTGGTGGTAATGACTAGGAGGATTGGATTACCCCTAAGAAAAAGAACCGTAGGGGCAAAAAATCTGTGGATGTAGGCACTAACTCCAAACAAGGGAGACCGACCCTCAGAGAAACAAGGCAAAGAGAGATTGTCAGGGAGATGGCCAGTGGTAAGCAAAAAACATTGGAGATCCAATCCCTTAAACCTTCTAAATGAGAATTCTATCTTGGAATTTGAGGGGTTTCAATAGCCCCACCAAACATTTTGAAGTAAAAAACTATGTTCTGGATAATAAGTTGGATATTTTGTTACTTCAAGAGGTTAAGATGAATGAGGAGAGCTTTAAGAAGATAGCTAATTATATATGGCCCAAGGCTGCTTTCTGCATTAGCCCAGCTATGGGGACCTCTGGAAGGATTGTCACTATGTGGAACAATGCTAAACTCTAGGGTTCTCTTGTTGCTTTTAGTAAGCATTTTCTAGTTGTTAACTTCTCTTTGCCTTCCTTAAATTGGTCTTTAATCAATATTTATGCCCCCAATACTACAGCTCCGAGGAAAACCTTGTGGACAGATTTGAGTACCACTCTTTCCAATTTCTTGCACTCAAGATGGATGTTGGATGGTGATTTCAACACTCCCTTATATCCTTCTAAGAAATCTGGGGGGGTTCTTGATTATTCTGATAGCATGTTTGACTTTGCAGAATTTATCAATACTTTTGGTTTGTTGGATGTTGAGCTACAGAATCAGAACTTTACTTGGTCTAACAAAAGAAGAGGAGTTCAAATGATTCAGGTTAGATTAGATAGATTTCTTATTTCTAGCAATTGGGATAACCATCATAATATGAATCTACAGGTGTTTCCTAGAACCATGTCTGACCACTACCCTATTTTCTTCAATTAGAAAGATCAGTGCCATCGTGGTCCTTTTCCTTTCCGTTTTGAAGCTATGTGGATTAAACAAAGAGACTTTCAAAAATTGGTTGCTCAATGGTGGCAAATTCCCATACAGGGTACCCCTATGTTTAGGCTGGTTAAAAAGCTCCTTCACATTAAATAGGAAGTTCGTGGATGGAACAGATATAGCTTTGGCAATGTGTTTCTTCAGAAGAAAAATGTATTTGGGAGATTAATGGATCTACAATGGCGGATTGCTTAGGGAGATGCTTTAGAAGATATTACTAAGGAGGAGTACGACCTTATTTTTGACTGGAAGAATCTTATGAGCAAAGAAGAGGTTTTTTGGAAACAGAAGTCTAGGATTCAGTGGCTTAAAGAGGGTGATAGGAATACAGCTTTTTTCCATCTCTTAGCCATGAAACATAGGAAGGCTAATTCCATACCTAAATTATGTTTGGAAAATGGCAATACTATCACGGAGGATACGGAGATTGGAGACCAAGCTGTGTTATTTTTTTAGAATTTGCTAACAGAACAAGCTAGCAATGATGGGAATGGTAGGATTATGGACCAATTCATTGATAAAATCCCCTGTCTGATAACTAAGGAAAATAATTTGGAAATTTTAAAGCCTATTTCTGAGGAGGAGGTTTGTGCTGTCTTATTCTCTATGGGCCCCTTCAAAGCTCCTAGCCCGGATGGCTTCCCTCCCATTTTTTTCCAGGAATATTGGGATATTGTGGGGGCTGATCTCACTGGTGCTATTAAAGACTTCTTCAGAACTGGTAAACTTTTAAAGTAGATTAATAATACTTTTATTGTCCTTGTCCCTAAGAAGTTGAAGCCTACTCATCTTTCTAATTTCAGACCCATAAGCTTGTGTAATACCGTCTATAAGCTTTGCACTAAAGTGATTGTCATGAGATTTCAACCCTTTTTAGATAAAATTCCCCTTCTCAGAAAGGCTTTGTCCCGGGTCGCCAAATTCTTGATGCTGTGATCTCCACTCATGAAACCATTCATTCCATAGATAAGAGTAGAATCCCTGGTATGGCTCTTAAGTTAGATATCTCTAAAGCCTATGATAGGGTCTCATGGACTTTTCTGTTTGAAGTCATTAAAAAGTTTGGTTTCAATGCTAAAATTTCTCTTCTCATTCGTGAGGCTATTTCCACTGCTAAATTTTTGGTCCTAGTTAATGGGGTCCCTAGGCTCAAGGGGAATCAGACAGGGGGATCCCCTCTCACCTTACTTGTTTATCATGATGGCAGAGGCCCTTGGGAGATATGTTCAAGCTAAGATTTCCTCTAAAGAAATTATGGGCATTAAACCTGCTTCCTCCCTTTCTCCTATGTCTGTGTAGTAGTTTGTTGATGATACCATTCTCTTTGGCATCTCTTCTGTGATTGAAGCTCAGAGTTGGAAAAATATTTTAAATAACTATGCCAAAGCTTCTGGATAGGGCATAAATTTTCAAAAGAGCAATGTGTATTTTTTTAATACTCCTAATGATCTCCGGCAAAAAATTATTAGTATTCTTGGCTGTGCTGAAGCTGATCTTCTTGCTATTTATCTTGGCCTCCCTCTTACGGTCAAAGAGGTATCTCAAGGTTTTTGGAATGGTATCTTGGAAAGAACTCAGAAGAAGCTGATTGGTTGGAAAGGGAAATTACTCAGTAGTGCGGGCAAATTACAGCTTCTTCGTGCCTCCCTGCAAGGTATACCTACTTACTTCCTGTCTCTTTTTAAGATACCTAGTTCTTTTGCTGACAAATTGAAACAGATTCAAAGAAAATTCTTATGGACGGGGGTGGAAGACAAACAGAGAATGTCTTTGGTCAGCTAGGAGAAAGTGTGTCTTCCCAGATCCCATGGTGGTCTCAACATCAGATCTATCCAGAATATGAATAAAGCCCTCCTTTCCAAAATCAACTAGAACTTGATCCACAACCATAAAGATTGGGGGGAGATTATGCAAGCCAAATATCTTCATGGAATTGATTGCTCCAGTTTTCTCCAACAGGGAGGGGTACCTCAAGGATCTGTTATCTGGAATAAAATGCTAAAGTCCAGAAGCCTTCTTAAATAGGGGCTTAGATGGAAAATGTGGAATGGAACTTCTATTAACTTCTGGAATGATATTTGGATGAATGATAAGGCTCTTATTACTCAGGGGGATTATGGTGTTATTACTGGCATTGCTACTCAATTTTTTTGGGTTAATGTCTGCAATTACATGTATAATATTAATAGTATTAGGAGCTAGAAGAACTTATTGGATTGTTGTGATCATCGGCCGGATCTCACTCTTAGGATACGTTCTGTTCAACAATTGTTGCAGGGGGTCAGACTTCCTCTTTTCCCTAGAGTTGATGAGCAGTATTGGTGGCCAGATAAGCATGGTCATTTCTCTATCAAGTCTGCTTACCATTTGTTGGTTCCTAAGGTGCATAGAAATGAGATCTAGAGGAAAGTTTGGAATCATAAACTTTTACTGAAAATAAATATGTTTTGGTGGGCTATTGTGCATAACAAAATTCTAACCCAAGATAACCTTCAGAAGAGGGGTTTTACTCTGGTCAATAGGTGTTGTTTGTGCCTTGAAAAGGAGGAAACAATATCTCATTTAATTATCCGTTGTGATTTTGCCAGAGAAGTCTGGAACTTAATCTTGAGGAACTTTGGCATTTAGTGGGTTTGTAATTCCGATATTAAGGATGTCATTACCAGTTGGTATCCTACCTTCTCTCATCCCTAGCTTATTGAGCTATGGAACCAAACCCTGCCCTGTCTTGGTTCGACTTTATGGAAAGAACGTAATCACCAAATTTTTTGGGATACTGCTAGGGATGCCTCTCAGGTTTTTCATTCTTTTGTTAAGACCCTTATGGAAAGTGTTGCCAATGCCCACATCAGAATTGCTGAGAAACCTCTTTCTCATGAAGTGGAGAAAATGGTGACCAACTGGAAAATTTTAAATCAAATTCCTACTCATAACAATTCCAAAAAGTTGTAGAGGCTTAACAGTAGATGGACTCCCTTGAGGCCTAAGTGGCTCAAACTAAACTTTGATGGGGCTTCTAAGGTGGATGGCAAGGCTAGTGGTGGTGGGATTATAAGGGATGATAAAGGGTGGATGGTTGTTGTCTATGCTGGCGGGTTAGGCTGTCAAAGCAACAATTATGCTGAAGCCACTGCTCTTCTATGGGGGGTGAAGTTGGCTATTTCCCTTGGTATTAGACAATTGAATATTCAGGGGGATTCCAAACTAGTTATTGATGCGATTAACAATGTGTCGACTTGTGGTATTAAGCTGAAAGATATTATTGTGGATATTTAGATTCTTTTGCTGAAGATTCCCAGAGTGGATATCTCTCATATTTATAGAGAGGGTAATGGGGTTGCGGATGCCTGTGCCGAACTTGGCCAACAATTTTCAAATTGGTGTGTTTGGCGCCAAGTTAATCACATCCCTTTAAACATAAGGGACCTAATTCAAAAAGAGGTGACATGTTAAGGTTGAGTCAGATTTTTTGGAAAGACAGCTCTCTTCGTCAGCCTTGTTGGAGGATGCTGATGTATATCTTGAAGTACAAGATTTTTTGTACTTATTTGCTTATTATCACCTCTGCCTTATTACGCCCTTCTTGTAAGGAGAGTTGCTTACCTGCTAATTATAGCATTTGCCATGAAATCATGTTCGAGCATGGGAAGAGTAGGCATCAGCTTCATAAGGTGGCTCTCATTAATGATAATGAGTGTAGTTTTATTATCATTATCATTACCCTCGGTCAAGCTGCTAATGTTACCCTGCATATGAACTCTATGAAGCTTTAGGGTTTCTGTTCTTTGCTCTATAAGGCTAACATGGGTGGCAATAGAATTCGAATGGAACTCATTTCCTATTGCGAGTTTAAAGACAACCCTGTGGTCTGGCATTATTGTAAGGAGGGTGGTATCAGTCCCTATTTGGAAAGGCTCAATGGGTATGATGAAAACCTGTCTGAATAGTTCACTAGGTCTTGGTAAAACTGGCGTGTCACTGTGGGGGGTATTGGTTTTGAGATTTCTGAGAGTGTTATTGCTATGGCTTTCGGCATGTCAACTCAGGGGATCAAATTGCAGTGAAAAGCCAAAGTGGTGGACCATTCCAACTAGAAGCTCTTTCTTGGGGATGGTGAAGAACTCAATCCTTATCAGGGAGGATTCAAACATGCTAAGTTGCCTGAACCTTGGGATGGGGCGTGTTTTCTCCTTATGAAGTACTTCACTCTGGAGGGGTGCTTCACTAGGTTCTACAATTATCATCTTCCCCTTCTAAATCACTTTAGACGCAATGCTCATATTAGTTTTCCATTTTATTTATTGTCCTCCCTTGAGCATTCAGTTCTTAGGGTTAGAGCTAAGTTGGCCAAGAAACCCTCCAAGAAACCCACCCCCCTACATCAGGGTCTTATCCTCTGCCTTTACAACTTCCACCTTGCCCTGGAGCCCTCTAAGCCTATTCAGACTAATAGTGGGGAAATGTCTTCAAACCCTGATGATACTGTTGTTTCTAAAGAGTCGTGCCCTTCCCCTAATTCTCATAAGATGAAAGGGGTTTCTTTTTCCACTACTGAGGAGATTCCCATAGTTACCACTACCAATACCCTAGTGTCTAAAGTTAATATGAAGAGAAAGAAGAGGAAGATAAAAGATGTGGAGGAAGATACTGTGGGGGCTGCCGTGGGGACCCCTAAAATTCTTTGCAATACTCTTGTAGGGTAGGGCAGCAAATCTAATTTGTCTGCAAAAAACATTAAGGAGGGCTTTTCCTCAGAGGTTAGATAGTTAGGGAGGATTTCTGGAAAGCTTGCACCTAAGGCCAAACTGATAGACTATTCTAAGAGTGTGTCTGATGAATCCACCTAGGGTGATGAGGCTAAGGTTATGGATGTGCAGGAGATTTCTGAGGATGCTAATGGTAAGCATGGGAATAAAGTGTTGGAGGCTACTGGTGGGGATGCTGGGGATTCTACAGATAATGCATGTGAAGCGGGAAAGATGTTTATGGAGGAAGCCACTGATGAAACAGAGACTGATGCTGGTTATGGGACTGACATTGCCATTCTGCGGGGCCATGTTGAGAAGCTGGAACAGAGTTTTTCCACTATGCTCAGGTGTACAGTTCCTCTTAATATTTCTGTGTTGCAGGGTCTTGGGGTTACCATTGCTGCTGACACTGATGAGAACTCTAAAAAGTTGGATGATTTCATTGAATCCATGGTTAAACAAGGAGAGAATCTTTCTCCTTAGGTCTTGTTTCTTTTATGCTGGTGACTCTCTGTTATTTCATATATACTGTATTTAGTCTGGTGTGGCTGTCTATGCTATTTATGTTGGGTAAGCAGGCTATACTGTATATGCTTTGAGGCACTTTTTGTGCGGTTGCCTCTGGGGTTTCTTTTTGCTACTTTGTAAGGGTTTGGCCCCTTGTTTTAGCCGCCTATATTATCAAAAACAAAAAAATGAGAACCAACAGAAAAATGAGGATCAAGAGAAAATTTATCCATTTCTTCAAGATAAGGATGAATCCTCTTTGGCCATTTCAGTTGACAAGACTGAGCAACAAGAAAAAATGGCTCATATAAAGCCTCACAAACCATGTAAAAGCATTTAAACCAACTCAAAAATAAATGAAGTAAATAAATCCGCTTAAATACAACATCACAATAACCAAAATCAAAAGATGTAAATAATCCACTTAGATACAATATTCAAAGGTAAAAGGTGTAATTAATCCGCTCAATCACAATATCTCAAAGAAAAGATAATCTCATAAATAAGAATCTCAATGTCAATAAATCTTACATATTTACGTGCTCAATCTAGGTAACAAGCATTGTAAAATATTATAGATAAATCCTTTGGCAACATGCCATAATACATCCAAATAGGTACAATACTAAAGTACATCAACAATAAATAAATCAATACACTCTCCAGCTACACGAACCAAGTGGTCCACCACCTGCAAATCGAGAGACGGGAACATGGCTCAAGTGCTTTTCCACCCAACCATGAAGTATTTACACTTCCCTGGATCCCTTCCTAAAATGAAGGAAACCCAGCGCTGCACGAAATGTCTAGCTACCTGGTAACAACTGTAGGAGGGAACACCCAATGCAACCCTGATGTCTGAATGTGCAATTCTAAGTAGTGAAAAGTAAACTGTCTCACAACAGGATGTGGCAGAGATATCAATAAATAATTTTTTCTAGACAATAAACATCTATTTCAATGTTATTCTGATTAGATCTAATCATTTCAAGTAAATTGATCAATTCCTAAAAAGAGGAAAAGCCATCTTTGATATACCCACATTTGACATCACCATCCCAAAAGTAACCCAATACATTCCTATGTAAAAGCTACTTCTTTCCCCAAGAAGCAAGAAAAATAAGTAAAGAATCGAAAGTACAAGTTTTCAATTAATCCAATTTCCCTTTTTCCCAAATATCAAATCATGAAACAAAATACATATATACTTTCAAGCAAAGAATCATTGTTCGATCATATAACTGAAATTATAATGTCATCAATTTAATATAGTTTCTAATCTTAAAATTCAGTCATCATGTCAACAATAATAGTCATTCTAAATCATTAATTACTTTATTGTCATTTCTGTGACAGGAGGTTCCAAAACAATCTATAATATTTGTTCAATTTACATAAACCTCAAATCCATATTTTAGTCATATTACCTAATAAATGTTCAAGCAAATTGCTTTCAGCAATCATAGACAGGTACTATTTCCATTCATTTATCTAAATTTAAATAAAAGGTTCATGATTCAGCCAAAAGAACTTACTGTCAAAACCATGACAGGAAACCTAAAAATAGTCAAACAATCTTCCTGTCACATTTGCGACATGAACTATTGCAGTTTAAAAACAAAGAAAAAGAATAGAGATACTGTTTAATATAGTTTTCTATCATAAATATTAACATTTATTTTCTATATTCGAAGGAATAAAAATATAATAGTTTGCCTAATACCTCTAATCTCAATCAATATAATGTTCTAAACAAGTTTACCAAATAAGCTATAGGAAAATCGTATAATTTGCTACAGGTATTTAGAAATCTTGGATAGTCAAAAAAGATAGCTACAGGATCTAACTTCTCAATATATAGAGACATCAATGAATCAACTACAGTCAAGTATTATGGTTTTGTTCATCAAGAAGAGGTCGATTTCAATTCTAAACTGCATTCAACCAACATATAAGGAAATCAGTCATACAATGTTTATCAATGAGAATTGTAATAGCAATCTATAGGTTGTAATAGTTTTCAATCAGTTTAAACAAAATGCAAACAAAGGTTATCAACTCTGTCTTAGACAATTTTAGACAAGTAAAATAGGAAAGAATGACGGCTATCTAAGGTAAGCGGCCAGGGAAGAAACATAGATCAACTCAGCCAAAGAAGACATTAGTCCAAGGTGCTACTTTTACAAATGGCGACAACAAGGATTCAAGGGTCATTCTGCTCAAATCGCCTAATTACTTAGCAAGTTAGTCACAAGGAAAGTTGATGACCAGCAAAACATAGGTGGCCAGGATAAATGGAGCGGCTAGTTTCAAGAAATGTGACGGCCCTGGCAAGGAATTGGCTAGGAAAAGAGACAGGAGGCCAAAAAAAAGACTGCTACCATGAAGAAAAATAAAATGAACAGCCTAATGATTATGATGGTTGATGGCTAGGTAAGGAGAATGGCTCAGACAAAATAGAATTTTGACTGAAAAATAGTATTTAATGCTTGAAAACTTATATTTTTCAACTTAAAAACCATGATTTCAATACACACAAACATGAGATAAAAACCTGGATGGAGTCGTTGATTTGATGAAGGATTTTTGTAGTTTGCAATTGCTGCCTTCCTATCTTGCTTCCTGTCGCTCAAGAAATCAAGTTGTTTTCTCTGCAATCATGGTTATCTCATAAATTGATCTCCCTTTTTTTATTAAATTTCCCTCACACTTATTTTTAGGGATCAGAATTTAGGTTTTAAAAACTAAAGTTATATTTCAATTTGCATGATATTTCCACCAATAGAATTTGAGAAGAAAGTTATTTAAAACAAATAAATAATATCTTCCTTTGCAACTTACTATCGCATTAGGTGATAGTAATAAATTTAATTCTTTTATTTACTCATCTAAATATAATAACACTATTTTTAATATTATTTAAACTATTATACTAAAATACCATTATTTTGATAATTTAAGAAGTAATAAAATAATACAAATGTACACACATATTTTAATATAATATAATTATTTAAATTTATTTCAAATATTGTCTTCCAAACATCTTATAAACAATATTTTATTATTTATTAAACTAACACACAATACATCATTTGAATATATTTCGAAAAAGATATTAATTTAAAGTAATCACATCATGCATTTGAAAATGATTTATAACCACACATTAAAGCAATCAAAGTCATTCAATAATGCATATGCAACTATGTGACGTGTTTGATTGCATCAGGGTAATCCATCCACTAGTTCTTGCCAAGTGGCTAGAACATCTCTACCTCAACCATGCTCTCGTCTTGGACAAGTACCTATATCCATTTGCACTCAACTCGACGTCAATAGGTTAGTATCTCCAAAACATAGCCGAAGCAAATCATTGCATCAATATTCAATATTTAAAACAATTTCCAATCTTTTATCAATATAATTCATAATAATTACCTCCACGTATGCAAAATCACTTAAAGTAAAATTAGTCACAATAATTGTTCACTAAACTAGAATAATCATATTGTTCATAAAAATGAGACATGACATCCTTCCCCAGTTGGAAGAGACATCGTCCCGATGTCTTATTAAACATCAAAACAATAAAGTATCCATCAAGCACCAATAAAGTATCAAGGTGTCATAAAACAATAACATTAACTCAAAGTATCAAAGCATATCTGAACTCAAAGTATCATAATCCATTCATGAATAAAGAAGCTAAGCTATATCCTCAAATGAGGAAAAGATCTATCAATCTCCTCTGCATCCTCCCATGTGGCACTGTCCTCAGAATACTAATCCCATTGGACCTTATATTGCACCACATCTCTGCTACATAACTTAATGTTGCACTTCCCCATAATTCAAGTGGGCTCCACCAGCACCACTCTTGGACCCTGAACCTTTAAAGCAGACCAATCAAGAATATGTGATGTGTCAGGATGATAAAGCTTAAGAAAAGACACATGAAAAACATTATGGATTCTATCAAGTGGAGGCGGGAGAGCAAGTCTACAAACTATAGGATTAATCACTTCCAAAACATCAAACAGTCCTACAAAACGAGGAGCAAGTTTAGATGCTTTGCCAAACGACACTAAACTCTTATGAGGTTTGACCCTCAAAAAGACTTTGTCACCCACTGAAAAATAGCTAGGATTTCTATTCTTATCTGCATAACTCTTTTGATGATCTGAAGCTTACTTCAACTTCTCCTTGATCAACTTCATGTGATCATCCATTTCTCTTAACATTTCAGGACCAATCACAATTTTGTCCTCCACTCTATCCCAACTGATAAGTGTTTGACACCTACGCCCATAAAGAGCTTCAAAAGGTGCCATTCCCAAAGATGCATGGTATGAATTATTATATGCAAACTCAACCAATGGAAGGTATGCCTCCCATTTATACTGTTGATCCATACAATACATTCTAAGAAGGTCTTCTAC
This sequence comes from Cunninghamia lanceolata, assembly GCA_027924645.1. Taxonomy (NCBI): domain Eukaryota; kingdom Viridiplantae; phylum Streptophyta; class Pinopsida; order Cupressales; family Cupressaceae; genus Cunninghamia; species Cunninghamia lanceolata. The sequence goes on from BSBN01000887.1 coordinate 11,586,963, forward strand.
CACCTGATTAACTCTTTTTGTTTGACCGTCTATTTGAGGATGATAAGCTGAACTGAAATTCAACTTTGTACCCAAAGCTGCATTAAGAGTTGTCCAAAATCTAGATGTCATGTGAGTGTCTCGATCTGAAATGATCATCTCAGGCACTCCATGCAATCTAAAAATCTCCTGTACAAACTTCTTAGCTAAGATCATAGAACCATCTGAAAGATTTCCTGGAATAAAATGTGCTACTTTTGTCAACTTGTCCACAACCATTAAGATGACATCATGCCTATTATTAGACATAGGTAACCCCCATGCTTATTACTTGCCACTTGTGCTCGTGGATACTGTGTGGATACAACAAACCTGCTAGATGCACATGCTCATCCTTGACTCACAGGCATTCCAAACATCGAGCTACAAACTCTGTCACATCCATCTTAAGTCTAGGCCAAAAGTATAAAGGTTTCAAACCTTTGACCATCTTTGTCACTCCAGGGTGACCTGAATAAGGTGCATTGTGAATCTCTTCAAGCACTAACTTCCTCAACTCTTCTGAGTTAGGAATATACATCCTTCCCTGATATCTCAAAAGTTCATCTAATTCTATAACATAACCATCAAACCTGTGATCTAAGGGGTCTACTTCCAAAGATTGCTTTATTCTTTCAGAATGCTCATCCCCTTGAAGATTCTGAATCACTTTCTATTTCAAATTGGATCTCATAGTAACAATGGCAGCTAGATGTCTTCTCCTACTAAGAGCATCTGCTACTCTATTCTCCTTTCCTTTTATATACTCAATTCCAAAGTCATACTCACTAAGGAATTCTAACCATCTGCTCTGTCACGCATTAAGGTTAGGTTGAGTAAATATATACTTGAGCCCTAGATGATCTATCTTTAACTCAAAGGGCTTACCTAGAAGATAATGCTTCCACATTTGAAGTGCATGAACTATGGTAGCTAACTCAAGATCATGCGGCGCATAGTTGAACTCATGTTGCTTTAACTTTCTTGACTCATAAGCAACCACTTGCTCATTTTGCATCAACACTCCTCCTAATCCTTCCCCTGAAGCATATGTTACAACTGTAAAGTGCCCATTAAGATCTGGTATGTTCAGGATAGGAGTAGTTGTGAGCTTTTCCTTTAGCACTTGGAAAGCTTGCTCACACCTTTCTGTCCATTCAAATTTCTTACCCTTCTTTTGAAGTGCGGTAATCAGTGCTACTATGGTTGAAAAAACTTCCACAAACTTTCTATAGTAACCTACAAGTCCCATAAAACTTCTAACTTCTGTCACACTCTGTGGTGCAGGCCATTCCATTATTGCTTTTATCTTCTCAACTGCAATCCCTTCAGCTGAGATCACATGACCAAGGTAGTGCACTTTATCTTGAAAGAATGTACACTTAGATAATTTACCATAAATATTTCTTTCTCTCAACCCCTGCAAAACAATTCTCAAATGCCTTTCTTGCTCTTCCACTGATTTAGAGTATATCAATATGTCATCAAGGAATATTAACACAAAATCATCTAAGCAATCTCTAAAAATGCTATTCATCAAATTCATAAAAGTTGCTGGAGCATTAGTCAACCCAAATGGTACTACTGTGAACTCGTAGTGACCATATTGAGTCCTAAAAGTTGTTTTAGAGATGCCCTCATCCTTAATCCACAATTGTTGATAACCAGATCTAAGGTCTATCTTTGAGAACACTGTTGCTCCTTTTATCTGATCAAAGAGCTCATCTATCCTTGGAAGTGGATACTTGTTCTTTATTGTAGCTTTGTTAAGCATCCTATAATCAATGCATAATCTCAAAGTACCATCCTTCTTCTTTACAAAGATGACTGGTACGCCCCATGGTGACACACTAGGTCTAATGAACCCTTGATTTAGCAACTCCTACAATTGAACCTTAAGTTCATACAACTCTGTAGTAGTCATTCTATAGGTTGCCTTAGATTGTGGCTTAGACCCTGGTAGCAAGTCAATCGAGAAGTCAAATTCTCTCTTTGGTAGCAATTCTATCAACTCTACAAGAAATACATCTCTAAAATCTCTAAGGATTGGATAGTCAGTGAACACTGGTTCTTCTTTATCAAGTTCCTTTACTTGGACAACATAAATGGCACATCCTTTCCTTTTGGCTTTCTTCAATTGCATAGCCGAGATTTCTCTAAGCTCTAAAGGTGTCTTTGTTCCATTAATTTCCACTTGGTTCCCTAGGTCATCCAAACATCTAACAATATTGTCTTCATAATTTACTAGAGACTTATGTTCAGTTAACCAGTTGATTCCTAGAATTACATCAGAAGAGCCTAAAGGTGCTACATACAGATTCACTTGTGTCTAAAAACTAGGAAGCTCTAACTCGCTGTGAGCTAGACACGAGTCTACCTTCTTTTCTGCATTATTGCCATATTGTACCATCTAAGAGTTTTCCATATGTCCAGGTCTAATAGATAACTTAGATACTACTCTAGGATCTACAAAACATTCTATGGCACCAGTATCAATCAAAATAGAAATAGGTAGTCCATAGAGCTTACCTTGGAACTAAATAGGTGCATGCATTTGCATAATGCTCTCCTCCATAGTTGTAACATCCACCCTTAGGTGCTCTCGTTCCTTCGTCTCTTTCCCTCTGATTGTTGTTTCTGTTGTTATTTCCACCTCTTTTGTTTCTACCATTCCCATCCTGAGAATTATTGCCTCTCTTTAGATTCTTGATCTATTTATTGTTGCCCTGGTTGTTATTCTTTTGATAGTTTTACTGATTACTCTGTGGTTTCTTATTCAAAAACATGGCATCTTTTTGCTTATGATAATTTGTTGTTTGTTGCAACCTCTGCTCTTGCTTTATTACTTTCTCAAAATTGGCATCCATAGTGAGTGGGTTATGAATGTCCATCACAGCTCCAATCTATGGCCTCAATCCCAAAATAAACTTTCTAATCTAAAATCTCTCATCTATCTGATACTGTGGAACATATTTTAGTAAATGAGAAAACTTTTCCCAATAACTAGTCACAGACATACCTCCTTGGATCAAGTTCTAGAACTCTGTCATCTTCTTGTCAAAGAATAACTGTGGTAACCACCTTTTTGTGAACAGTTGCAAGAATATCTCCCATGTTATCTCACTAGGTAATAACTTTTTATCTGCCTTCTCATTATCCCACCAAGTTTCTGCTTCACCAGTCAACTGGTAAGAACCCCACATAGCCTTAGTGTGATCTGAAAGGTTTTGGAGCCCAAAGTACTTCTCCATTTCTATTATCTAGGACTCAACTCCATCTCCTATGGTCTTTCCATCAAATTTCGGTAGTGATACTTTCTTGAGGTCTTTCTCCAATTCTTCAACTATCTTTGCTTGATTATCAGCTATAGCTCCAACTTCAGGAACTAGAACTTTTGTCCTTGGGTTCTCATTTTATGTCTCAACCCTTGGGTTTTCATTGACATTCTAACCTCTAGGAATTCATCTGATCTCCTTCTCAAGTGTATTCATCCTCGTGTCCTGTCTAGTCAAGAGATTAATAATACAGTCAAATCTTCCATCTTGGTCATTACTGGCATCTCCATGATCCCCAGTAGTTTAACCACCATGAACACCTCCACGTGCACCTCCATGTGCACCTCCACATGATCCTCTACCTCAACTACTTCTTGATACATCACCACGATCAGTGTTTCTTGTATTCATGATGGAAAATCTGTATCAAGTTTGCAACTTTAGCACAATAGTCCCAAAAACAAAGGCCCTAGTGTCAAACCTAGAGCTCTGCTACCAAATGTAAAGCCTCACAAACCATGTAAAAGCATTTAAACCAAATCAAAAATAAATGAAGTAAATAAATCTTCTTAAATACAACATCACAATAACCAAAATCAAAAGATGTAAATAATCCACTTAGATACAATATTCAAAGGTAAAAGGTGTAATTAATCCGCTTAATCACAATATCTCAAAGAAAAGATAATCTCATAAATAAGAATCTCAATGTCAATAAATCTTACATATTTACGTGCTCAATCCAGGTAACAAGGACTATAAAATATTATACATAAATCTTTGGCAACATGCCATAATATTTCCAAATAGGTACAATACTCAAGTACATCAACAATAAATAAATCAATACACTCTCCAACTACACGAACCAAGTGGTCCACCAATTGCAAACCAAGAGATAGGAACATGTCTCAAGTGCTTTTCCACCCAACCATGAAGTATTTACACTTCCTCGGATCCCTTCCTGAAATGAAGGAAACCCAGCCCTACACGAAATGTCTAGCTACTTGGTAACAACTACAAGAGGGGACACCCAATGCAACCTTGATGTCTGAATGTGCAATTCTAAGTAGTGAAAAGAAAATTGTCTCACAATAGGATGTGGTAGAGATATCAATAAATAAATTTTTCTAGACAATAAACATCTATTTCAATGTTATTCCGATTAGATCTAATCATTTCAAGTAAATTGGTCAATTCCTGAAAAGAGGAAAAGCCATCTCTGATATACCCACATTCGGCATCACCATCCCAAAAGTAACCCAATACATTCCTATGTAAAAATTACTTCTTTCCCCAATAAGCAAGAAAAATAAGTAAAGAATCAAAATTACAAGTTTTCAATCAATCCAATTTCCCTTTTTCCCAAATATCAAATTATGAAACAAAATACATATATACTTTCAAGCAAAGAATCATTGTTCTATCATACAATTGAAATCATAATGTCATCAATTTAATATAGTTTCTAATCTTGAAATTCAGTCATCATGTCAACAATAATAGTCATTCTAATGCTGCTTGGTTCCTTTGGAAAGAAAGAAATAATAGAATTTTTAGAGAAACTGTTTGAAATTCTTCACAGGTTTTCTATTCTTTTTCTAAAGCTCCCCTGGAGAATGTTTCTAATTCCAGCATCAAAATTGCTGACAAACCTCTTACTCAACATGAAGTCCTTGTGGCTTCCAACTGGGGGATTGTGAATCAAATTCTAGCTTTTGATGATTCTAAACATGTTAAAAGATTAAACAGTATTTGAACTCCCCCTGACCCAGGTTGGTTCAAATTGAATTTTGATGGAGATGCTAAGTCAAATGGAAAGGCTAGTGGTGGAGGAATTATAAGGAATGACAGAGGAGCTCTAATTGCTACTTATGCTGGAGGAACTGGTAACCAAACTAATAACTTTGCTGAAGCCTCTGCTCTTTTATGGGGTCTCAAGTTGGCTATATCACTTGGTATTCACCAGCTTCATGTTCAGGGTGATTCCAAAATTATTATTGAGGCTGTGTCTAAAGCCTCAGAGTGTGGTTGGCAACTTAACAATATAGTGTTTTATATTCAAACTCTTTCACAGGCTATTCATGTCATTTCCTTCTCTCATATTTATAGAGAGGGCAACACTGTTGCTGATGACCTGGCAAATTTTGGTCAGCAATTTCAAAACTGGTGTTGTTGGCACCAACTCCATAATATCCCTCGTCAAATTGGGGGTAATATTCAAAAAGAACAAGTTACTATATGATGATTACTCATCATTTCACTTGGCTTATCTATGTGGCCAGTTCTTTAATTCAAGACATATTGATTAGACACTCTATAAATGATGAGAGTGAGATTAGACAGCTTTGCATGTGTGTGAAGGATAGCCGATTAATAAGGAATGATTATGTAAGGACCTCAGGTTATTGTCATAATGATTGCCCTAATTCTGATCGTGTCCTCTTTGCCTTTCATACTCATTGCACTATGATCAAAGTCTCGTGATTTTCCCATAGCATTGATAGAAGTTTTCTGGATAATAACTTTGCCTATCCCTTCTCCAGGCTAATTCAGTTTCACTGGTTTTTCATCATGGTTGGTGACAGGATTAGAACTAAACCTAACAACTGCAAAGAATTTAAAGAGAATGCCTTGGTCTAGCATTACTGTAAAGGAGGAGTCACCTCATTCCTTGAATGTTTGAATGGAAAAGATGAAAACCTATCTATTGAATTTGCTCAGTCGTGCGATAATCAAAAGGTGCAAATTGGGAATGTCAGTTTCATGGTTTCAGAGAATGAAATTGCTATGGCTAAGGTCTTTCTTCAAAAGGTATGAAGATACAGAAAAAGTGTAGGGTTTTGGATGCTCAGAATTAGAAACTATTTCTTGGTGAAGGTGAGGAGTTGGTGCCTTACCAGGGTGGTTTTGAGAGAGCCTGTCTTCCTAAACTGTGGGCTAACATGTGCTATATGGTGATGAAGTATTTCACCCTTGACGACCGTTTTACTAGGTTTTATCACTATCATCTCCCCTTGTTGAATCATTTTAGAAGGAATGTCACTATTAGTTTTCCTTTTTACTTGCTTTCTTCTATTGAACACTCTGTTCAACATGTTAAGAAGACTCTGCTAAAGAAGCCTGGTGAGAAGCCTATTCCCTTACATCAAAGGCTCATTCATAGATTATACCAGTTTCACTTAGCTCTATCTCCTCCTTCTCTTCAGCCCTCTGGTCAGGATACCCCTACTGACTCGGTGAAAACTAGTCTTGCTACTCCTAAATGGCTTCCTGAAGGTGATCCTTGTTTTAGGACTTCTAAGTCTATTACCAAAAATGTTCAAAAACCTCCCTCCAGATTCAAATTGAAATCTAAGAGACGTCTTTCAGATGTTGACATAGAGTCTAACCTTTTGAAAGAAGATATTGGGGTTTTTGGGATCCAGAGTGAGTAGAATTAGGGTAGGGAGGGACCCTCATAGAATTTCAAAAAAGTTAAACTGGAAGGTAAATTTACTATTGTTAGGCGGTCTGGTCGCATTGCTGGCAAACAGGCTCCCAAGATGAAGCTGATTGACTATTCTGAAAGAAATTCTGAAACATCTACCCATGAGGAGGAAGATCTTAAAGATTCTGGTGATGTTTAGAAGATTGCTATTGAAGATTCTGGTGGTGAAGAAGAAATTGATGGGCAGGACATTCCTGTGGAAACCTTTGATACTGAAGATATTATTGGGGTTCATAATTCTGTCCCCATTGGTGACTGTGTGGATGTGGGAGATATTTCTACTCAGGTGGAGGTGACTGATACTGTTGATAACACTAGGAAGGATGCCCACTCTGTTCCCTATGTTGTTTATGTTGATCCTGATCTGTTTCAAGAGGAAGGTAATAATACTAAAGATGGTAGGGAGGAAGACAATATTGAGGAGTTAAATGGTGTTGATGATCTGTCTCAACTAAAGGAGTGGGTGGAGTTCCTAGAAAAAAGAGTCTTTTCTCTTGGTAATTTCATTACTAGCATGTTATGCAGGACTGCTATGGCCAATCTCTCCCTGTTGAGGGAACATGAAGTTCTTATCCATAGTGCTGATAATGACAGGGTTAAAGAATTTGACAAAATGCTAGAGTTTCTTTCTAAGGGAGAGGAGGACATCCCTTCCTAGTCTTTATATGCTTTCTGTTAGCTGGCTTTTTGCTATTAGTATCTTTTTGTTGTATTTCAGCTGTATGTAGGTTGATATTGGTGGTTCTGGCTCATTTTGTCTTCTGAGCCTTTTTTTGCCCTTTTTAGGTTCTATTTTGTAAGGGATCGACCCCTAGTTTTTCGCCTTATAATATAAAAAATAGTCATTCTAAAACATTAATTACCTTACTATCATTTCTGTGATAGGAGGTTCCAAAATAGTCTATAAGTTTGTTCAATTTACATAAACCTCAAATCCATATTTCAATCATATTACCTAATAAATGTTCAAGTAAATTGCTTTCAGCAATCACAGACATGTACTATTTCCATTCATTTATCTAATTTTAAATAAAAGGTTCACGATTCAGCCAAAAGAACTTACTATCAAAACCATGATAGGAAACCTAAAAATAGTCAAACAGTCTTCCTGTCGCATCTGCGACAAGAACTGTTGCAGTTTAAAAACAAATAAAAAGAACAGAGATACTGTTTAATATAGTTTTCTGTCATAAATATCAACATTTAGTTTCTACATTCGAAGGAATAAAAATATAATAGTTTGTCTAATATCTCTAATCTCATTCAATATAATGTTCTAAACAAGTTTACCAAATAAGCTATAGGAAAATCATATAATTTTCTACAGGTATTTAGAAATCTTGGACAGTTGAAAAAGATAGCTATAGGGTCTGACTTCTCAATATATAGAGACATCAATGAATCGACTATAGTCAAGTATTATGGTTTTGTTCATCAAGAAGAGGTCGATTTCAATTCTAAACTACTTTCAACCAACATACAAGGAAATCAGTCATACAATGTTTATCAATGAGAATTCTAACAATGATCTATAGGTTGTAATAGTTGTCAATCAGTTTAAACAAAATGCAAATAAAGGTTATCATCTCTGTCTTAGACAGTTTTAGACAAGTAAAATAGGAGAGAACGATGGCTGTCTATGGTAAGAGGCTAGGGAAGAAACATAGATCAACTCAACCAAAGAAGATTTTAGTCCAAGGTGCTACTTTTAAAAATGGTGACAACAAGGATTCAAGGGTTGTTCTGCTCAGATTGCCTAATTACTTAGCAAGTCAATCATAAGGAAAGTCAACGGCCAGCAATACATAGGCAGCTAGGATAAATGGAGAGGCCAGTTTCAAGAAATGTGACGGCCCTAGCAAGGAATTGGCAGGAAAAGATACAGGCGGCCAAAAAAAAGACTGCTACCATGAAGAAAAACAAAATGAATAGCCTAATGATTATGATGATCGATGGCCAAGTAAGGAGAATGGCTCAGACAAGACAAAATTTTGACTGAAACATAGTATTTAATGCTTGAAAACTTATATTTTTCAACTTAAAAACCATGACTTCAATACACACAAACATGAGATAAAAACTTGGATGAAGTCATTGATTTGATGAAGAATTTTTGTAGTTTGCAGTTGCTGCCTTCTTGTCCTCCTTCCTGTTGCTCAGGAAATCAAGTTGTCTTCTCTACAATTATGGTTATCTCAGAAATCGATCTCCCTTTTTTTATTAAATTTCCCTCACACTTATTTTTAGCGATTAGAATTAAGGTTTTAAAAACTGAAGTTATATTTCAGTTTGGATGATATTTCCACCAATAAAATTTGAGAAGAAAGTTATTTAAAACAAATAAATAATATCTTCCTTTGCAACTTACTATCACATTGAGTGACAGTAATAAATTTAGTTCTTTTATTTACTCATCTAAATATAATAACACTATTTTTAATATAATATAATTATTTAAATTTATTTCAAATATTGTCTTCCAAACATCTTATAAATAATATTTAATTATTTATTAAACTAAGACACAATACATCATTTGAATATATTTCAAAATAGATATTAAATTAAAGTAATCACATCATGCATTTGAAAATAATTTATAACCACACATTAAAGAAATCAAAGTCATTCAATAATGCATATATGCAACTATGTGATGTGTGTGATTACATCAGGGTAATCCATCCATCAATTCTTGCCAAGTGGCTAGAACATCTCTACCTCAGCCATGCTCTCATCTTCGACGAGTACCTGCATCCATTTGCACTCAACTCGATGTCAATAGGTTAGTGTCTCCAAAACATAGCCAAAGCAAATCATTGCATCAATATTCAATATTTAAAACAATTTCCAATTTTTTATCAATATAATTCATAATAATTACCTTCACGTATGAAAAATCACTTAAAGTAAAATCAGTCACAATAATTGTTCACTAAACTAGAATAATCATATTGTTCATAAAAATGAGATGTGACATCCTTCCCCAGTTGTAAGAGATATCATCCTGATGTCTTATTAAACATCAAAACAATAAAGTATCTATCAAGCACCAATAAAGTAAAAACATGGTGAAGTCCCTAAGACATTGGAGTTTACAGCCGATTCTATGTTTATCAGTGAAGCTGATTCTGGAAAACTCATTGCTAGTGGTAATGCTGATCATGAGTCTAGACTGTATAGCTTCTCTCACTTTGTTAAGGAGGATGACTATGTACCTCGCACACCCTTGGCCAATGTTGATAGTAATATTGGTCATTTGCATTTTGGGGTACTTCAGACTCATGTTGATATTGTTCATGTTACTTCAGAGGTTGAGTTTCTAGCCCAACAAGCTACCTTTGATCCCTTAGATCTTGTTTTGTTGGATGAGTACTTAGCAGGCATCTCTGATTTGTTTGTAGAGTCTCACCTTGTAGATTTGGGACATTCACTTGAGGGAATTTCTCTCCTCTTTGATGATAGCTGCAGCATGCCAATTGCTTCATTCAGATTATTTTTGGAGGTTGACTTAGATGTGCTTTCTTTTGATCTGTCACATTTTTTGGTTGTGGTTGATCATGATAATGGGATGGATTGCTCTGTTTGGAGACTTCCTTCCCCTTCTCAGTTGGATATGGAGTGGTTCCTTCTTCATTTGGTGGACATGTTTATTCCTAAGGGAAGCGGTGTTGCTTGCAGGCACTGGATCATCTTTTGTCTTCAGACATCCTTCATCAGTATTGGAGCTTCTTCATTGTGGGGGGGCTATATATTCTCTCACTTTCCCTCTTATGGGGGGCCATAGATTGTATATACATGATGTATGTAGTACTTGGGGGGATGTGATTAAGTCCTCCATCCATGCATCATTTTTGTTTTTCTCTCTCTTTTAGAGAGGGGGTTTTTCCCACAGGGTTTTTCTCCTTTTCTCCATTTGTGAGAGATTTATTTTTTGCAATGTAAATGGGTACCTAACATGGTTGTGTAGCTGGGACCCATATTGCATCTTGATATTTCATAATTCTCCCTAATTTGCACTTAAGGGGGGGTGTTGGAGTAAATGGTTTTACTGTTTACTATGCTTAAGTTTTACTTAGGCAAATATTATTATTATTTAGGTGCATAGTTAGGTGCATACAATTTTGGGTAGTTGTGTTTCCATTATCAGGAAGTTTCATACCTGTCACCTATTTTTCAAGGCTTTAAAAAGCCTGTACCATATGTAGATTATTCATCGCATTCTCAATGCATTTTCTCTTCAGTGAAATATCTTCTCTCTTGTGAATGTTTATTTCTGCAGTTGGTCATCCTAGGTGTGTTGCTCTCACATTATGAATTTATGGACTATGTGTGAAAGCTACGATAGGACTGCCATGTCTCGATATTAAGGCATTGTTTAAATTAGAGAATTAAACATTATGTTAAAGATGGTGAAGTTGCCTTTGTAAAATATGATGTTTTTTTGGATGATTTAGATAATTGTGTATATATTCATATTCAACTAAACATATAATATTGATATATAATATGTAATAAACAATATTGAATAATATTATTACACAAATATTCTAATATAATATATAATATATTTATAAATGATAATTATAAATATAATAGCAAATATAAATACAAATATAATATATAAATATAAATATATATAATTCTAATATAATATATAATACTATATATTATTAGCAATAAAGGGAAAGCACAATGAATATTATAAGATGCAATTCCATAAACTAAAAGACATCAACCTTATTACAAGACAAAGATAAAGTAAGCAATTATGTTCCTAAACAACAGCTATTATGTTCTAAATGAACATCAGTTACAAATAGTCTAAAGTATGTGATTAAAACAGTAAAGGTAATAATCATAAAGTCAACAACTGGAGTAAGGTTGTGGTTTGAAAGAAAAATATTAAAATGAGAATAGCGAATCAGATGTTCTCTTAATATATATTGTGATCCCTTTTATTGGCTATGATAACTTAAGTATCAAACAATATCCACTCAACAATATCCATGATCCTCTATCCCTTGTGATGCCACAATGACAACTCCCGATTAGTCTTAGGCCCATATGAATGAATAATCCAAATCAAGCATAGAACAAACTTGTTTTTTAGCAACAAGGATTTAGGAAGACCACAACGACCCCATAGGGTCCATCCAATACTTGAAACTAGTGCAACCTACTACTTCTTATTCATCAGATATTGTGATTCTCAAATTATGATCAACCTACTACTATCGGTAGATATTGTAACAAAAATGATTATATCAACTAATGCGAGAGCATCCCTGGTTCAAGATTAATCTTGCATCAACCAAAAAAACATTTGCATTTTAGTTCTTTCATTTTCCAATTCAATTCAGGCAGTTCAGTTAGAAGCAGTTTCAGCTTGTGGTCTGGTTTTGGCAATTCACACCTTGTGGATCTGGACTTAGCATCTCATTCATTCATCTACATCATATCAAGAACTCAAAGCATTTGGGTCAGTTATCAGAAAGATATCACTATCAGAAGTTGACCATTTTCTCAAAGCAGAGCATTCTAACAGTTCCTGATGATTAGCTAAAGAAGAAGGCTTGCAGATCATTTCTTGACTTGCAAATCTCAATGACACATCATTCAATGTCCTTTGGTTCATGGCTGACCTTCCCCAAGGGTCCACACATTGTTCCATTCATTTGAGGAAGTGTTCTATGCATTTAGGTCCGACCTATCTGTGAACACGTTACAATTCTTTATTGGAGTTTGTGACCTTCCTTAGCTGATGCAGAGGAATCTATTGGTCCAGAAATGATATATAAAGATGTAATAGATCCTTAGGAAAGTAGTTATCAGGATATACACATAGGAAAGATTTGATAGTTTAGATTTGTGTGAAGGAGCTTCAAAGCTTTATCTTGTGCATGTGTGTAATCAGGCCTTTGAGCCCATAGTGTAAGCCCACATGTTGCCAACCAGATTGTGTTTGAATTCTTTGATATATTGAATGACTGAATATGCATTTGTTCCTTTTTCTTTGAGTTGTTTCCATTGTGTTTATTCTTGTTGCACCGTCCAGACAGTTCATTTTGTGAACCCTCCTATCATGACTATACCAAGTGGTATCAGAGCGAAAGTTTGATTCTTTGGAGTGAATTGGCGAAGGGGATTCCATAAGATCTTGTTGTAAGCAAATCACTAGTCTAAGATAGGTTACTTGTGCACAACTGATCACCGATTGAGAGGCAGTTGTCACTTGTAGCCTGATCGCCAAACGTGAGGCAGTTTGCACTTGATCCTGGGAAGATGCTGCCGCAGAGAGTTCCTCTTGTTAGTATAATGGCTAAAAGAATGGATGAGACGATGGAATTGATGAGAATAATACAAATTCATTTGGATGCAGTTGAAGAACATAGGTGAAGAGGATTGACATTGAGACCTAATGTTGAAAGTGATGAAGGGGAATTTCAATCTGTTGAACAAACTAGTGAAACCCTAGAAGGTGATGAAGAAGAAGAATCAGATCAAGTAAAGATGTTGCGAGCTATTTCAAAGATTGGAAAAAGACCTAGAGTTGATGTACCAAACTATACTGGTAATCTAAATCCTAAAGAATTGATTGATTGGATAAATGACATGGAAGAATACTTTGAATATGAAGAAATTGAAGATCCGAAGAAGTTAAAATTTGCAAAGACAAAGTTGAGGGGACATGTTGCTATATGGTGGAAAGAAGTTCAGTTGGAAAGAAATAGAAGAGGAAAAGAAAATATTACAAAGTGGGACTGGATGGTGACAAAGTTAAAGAATCAGTTTATACCTGCTGACTATGAGTTGGAGCTGTTGAAAAAATTGCAAAACCTGAGACAAAAGGAGAAATCTGTGAAGGAGTACACTGAAGAATTTCATAAGATGATCATAAGAATAGGACATAGTGAAGCAAGCAAGGAGAAAGTGGTTAGATACATCAATGGACTGAGATTGAACATTCAAGAAGAACTAAGTTTGGTAAGGATGACATCTTTGGAGGAAGCATATCAGTTTGCCCTGAAAGTTGAAGAGAAGCTAAATAAGAAGCATGATAGAGATAGAGAGGTAGAGGAGGTAAATTTTAGAGAGGTAGAGCATTTTCTAGATGTGATAGACCATTTACAAAGTAGAACAAGTTTGACAACCCATTTAAGAAGGATGACAGAGATAACAATGCTTACCAGAGAGATGATAGAAATTTTTACCAGAGAGGAAACCCTAGTGCATACCATAATGAAGGATATAGAAGAGAAGGAACATGATTTGATAAGAGGACATTCAAAGGTACTTATTTCAAGTGTGGAGGTGAAGGACATAGAGCATTTGAATGTAATTAGGGTAGTACAAGCAAGAGGACATAGAACAATGGAAGAGCAGCCTATGTTGAAGAAGAACTTGTTGAATCGCCCAGTTCTGTTGATAAACTTGAGAAAGGAGAATCATTGGTGATGAGGAGAGCACTATTTCAAATAGAGGCAAATGAGGAACCATCACAGAAGAAAAGTCTATTTAGAACTAGATGCAAATCCAGAGGTAAGTGTTGTAAAGTTATAATTGATAGTGGTAGTTCAAATAACCTAGTTTTAGAGAAGATGGTGACTAAGCTGAAGTTGGAAAGATTGAAACACCCTAAGCCCTATCAAATAGCATGGATTGATGATGATCATAAGGTACTGATGAGTGAACAATGTTTGGTGAAATTTCATATTGGATCTTATCATGATGAAGTCTTGTGTGATATTATGCCTATGGATGTTTGTCATATCTTGTTGGGTAGACCTTGGCAATATGATAGAAAAGATATACATGATGGGAGAAAGAATACATATACTATAATAGAAAATGGGAAAAGAATTACTTTGATTCCTTTGGAGGATGATCCTAAAGATGTGGCATGTGGAAATGCTAGAATCTGTTTGGTAAATGGAAGGAAATTTTTGGATGGTTTGAAACAGGAAAGTATGTGTTATGCCTTGATTCCTAGAACACTTGAAGTAGTGAAGAAAGAAACTGAACCAGAGGAGATAAGAGAGTTGTTGACAGAGTATAAAGACATCATATCAAATAATGTGCCTGATGGATTGCCACCTATAAGGACTATCAGTCATCACATGGATCTTATATCGGGAGCAAGTTTGCCTAACAAAGCAGCACATCGGATGACATCAGCAGAGAATGAAGAACTAAATAGACAAAACAACAGTTGTTGAGAAAAAGATTGATCAAAGAAAGTTTGAGTCCTTGTATAGTACTTGCAGTGTTAGCACTGAAGAAGGAAGGAGAATGGAGAATGTGTACTGACTCTAGAGCAATAAACAAGATCATAGTTAAGTATAGATTTCCCTTACCTAGGATGGATGATATTATGGATTGTTTGAGTGGAGAAAGATATTTCACAAAGATAGACTTGAAAAGTGGATACCATCATATCAGAATCAGAGGAGATGAATAGAAGACTACTTTTAAGACAAATGAAGGATTGTATGAGTGGTTAGTGATGCCTTTTGGATTGACAAATGCACCGAGTACTTTCATGAGGTTGATGAATGAAGTCTTGAAGAAATTCTTGGGTAAGTTTGTGATTGTATACTTGGATGACATTCTAATTTTTAGTAAAACAAAAGAAGAACATTTGTGGCATACTAGACAAGTTTTGCAAAGGTTGAGAGAGGAGAAATTGTTGATAAACATTAAGAAGTGTAGTTTCATGAAGGAAGAGTTGGTATATTTGGGATTTATGATTTCTATAGAAGGATTGAAGATGGACCCTGAGATAGTGAGAGCAATTATCGAATGGCCTACATCGGAGAGCATTGGAGAGGTTAGATCATTTCATGGATTGGCTAGTTCCTACTAGAAGTTCATTAGAAATTTTAGTTTAGTTTGTAACCCTATGACATAGACAATGAGAGGTGACAGAAAATATTTTAAGTGGACATCTAGAGCAGATAAGAGTTTTGAGTTGTTGAAGTAGAAAGTGACAAAGCAACTAGTTTTGGCATTACCAGATTTCAATAAGGTATTTCAAGTTGATTGTGATGTAAGTGGAAATGAAATTGGAGTAGTGTTAAGTCAAGAAGGTAGACCTGTAGCATATTTCAATGAAAAGTTGAATGATTCAAGGAGAAGAAGTTTAGTTTATGATCAAGAGTTCTATGCCATAATCCAAGCCTTAAAGAAGTGGAGACATTACTTGTTGCCTAAGGAGTTTGTGTTGTATATAGATCATCAAGCTTTGCAATATTTGAATAGTCAAGGTAAGTTGAATTAGAGACATATGAGATAGGTAGAGTTCATGCAGAGTTATACATTTGTGTTGAAGCATAGGAGTGGGAAATCAAAAAAAGTTGTTGATGCCTTGAGTAGAAGAAGAAACTTGTTGACAGAGATGAGAGTTGAAGTGTTGGGTTTTGGTGAATTGAAGAACATGTATGAGGGAGACACTAATTTTGCAGAACCTTAGAAAGCCTGTAAGGAACCTATTGTAACAGATAGAAGTAAGTGGTTGGACGATTTCATTCAAGAGGATATGTTATTCAAAGGAAGTCAGTTGTGCATACCTACAAGTTTAATGAGAGATAATTTGATCAAGGAGAAGCATAGTGGTGGATTGGTAAGACATTTTGGCATTGATAAGACAGTGGCTTTGGTAAGTGAAAATTACTTTTGGCCTCATATACATAAGGATGTTAGGAGATTTGTGCAGAGTTGTAGAGTTTGTCAAGTTGCAAAAGGGAGTAGTCAGAACACTAGATTGTATAAACCTTTGACAATACCGGAGAGATCTTGGGAAGACATAAGCATGGATTTTGTAATGGGATTACCTAAGACATAGAGAGGACATGATTCAATATTTGTAGTGGTTGACAGATTTTCAAAGATAGCTCATTTCATACCTTGTAAGAAGACAATTGATGTAGTGCATGTAGCTGACCTATTTTTCTAAGAGATTGTGAGATTGCATGGATTACCTAAGAGTATAGTTTTAGACAAAGACAATGTTTGTTGGATACTTTTGGAAGACACTTTGGAAGAAGATGAAGACAGATTTGAAAATTAGTTCAACTTTTTATCCACAGACAGATGGATAGATAGATGTAGTGAATAGGGGTTTAGGAAACTTGTTGAAATGTTTGGTTGGAGATAAAGCCAGAAGTTGGGATTTGATTCTTTCACAAGAAGAGTTTGCATACAATAATTTAGTGAACAAGAGTACCGAAAGAACACCTTTTGAGATTGTGATTAGAGTGAATCCTAAAGGAGTAGCAGAATTGAGAGACATTAGTGCAGAGGAAAAGAGGTGTGCGTAAGTAGAAGAATTTGTAGACCACATGAAGACAGTGCATAACCAGGTGAAGAAACATTTGGAGGATATGAACAATAAGTACAAAGAGAAGGCGGATGAGAAGAGAAGACATAAGGAATTTCAAGTGGGAGATGAAGTAATGGTGTACTTGAGAAAGGAAAGATTTCTAGTTGGGACTTATAACAAGTTGAAGATGAAGAAGTTTGGACCTTGTAAGATACTAAGGAAATTTGATTCAGGAAATGCTTATGAAGTAAAGCTACCAGAGACATTGGGTATTTCACCTATTTTCAACATTGTAGATCTTTATAAATATCATGAAGCAGAGTTTAGTGATAGCATGGAAGAAGACTTGAAGAAGCAGTTACCATAAAAAACACTGGAGCAGATTGAGGACATTTTAGACAACAGAGTTGGACACAGCACTAGAGGAAGACAATATAAAGAATATCTTGTGAAGTGGAAAGGCAGACCAGAAGAAGATTCGTCATGGATTTCTCAGGCTGAGGTGGACCGTCTTGGTTCTCCCCTAGCCCCAGTAAAGTGAGGGACTCACTTTTCCAATAACCCCGGATGTCTAATGCAGGAGCATCCCTGGTTCAAGAGTAATCTTGCATCAACCAAAAAAACATTTGCATTTCAGTTCTTTCATTTTCTAGTTCAGTTCAGGCAGTTCAGTCAGAAGCAATTTCAGCTTGTGGTTCAGTTTTGGCAATTCACACCTTATAGATCTAGACTTAGCATCTACATTCATTCATCTACATCATATCAAGAATTTAGAGCATTTGGATCAGTTACTGGAAAGATATCACTATCAGAAGTTGACTATTTTCTCAGAGCAAAGTATTCTAACAGTTCCTAACAATTAGCTGAAGGAGAAGGCTTGCGGGTCATTCCTTGACTTGCGGATCTCAATGACACATCATTCAACATCCTTTGGTTTGTTGCCAACCTTCCCCAATGGTCTGTACGTTGTTCCATTCATTTGAGGAAGTGTTCTATGCATTTAGGTCTGACCTATTTGTGAACATGTTATAGCTCTTCATTGGAGTTTGTGACCTTCCTTGGCCAACGCGGAGGAATCTATTGGTCCAAAAATGATATATAAAGATGTAATAGATCCTTAGGAAAGTAGTTATCAGGATATACACATAGGAAAGATATGATAGTTTAGATTTGTGCAAAGGAGCTTCAAATCTTTATCTTGCACATGTATGTAATGTTGTGTGGTTACACAACACGCCCCATTTTGACTTGGCAAAACAGGGACCCAGCTTTTGTTTTGGCTTGTGTTGTCTGTTTCTGGCGGTTTGGTAAAAATAAGTCAGGTGCATCATCATCATGAAGGTCAGGATGAGGTAGGTCATCATCATGAGGTTAGTTTTTCAAAGTTCATATTTTGTTCCTATGACTTCATGGTTAGAAAGAACTTGAAATTTCATGCAGGTTTGCCTTTTGCATCACTTGAAAATTCGTCCATATGAGGGAGTTGTGAGCAGTCAAAGTTTTGGTCAAACCTGATAATTGCTATAGGAACATCATCATCATGATATTTGAAAAGCCCCCCCGATAATATCATGCAGTCCCGAAACATCCGGACGTCAATCTTAAGTGCTAGTGTGTTTTACCCGTCAAGCGATCATCATCATGATATTCCAACATCACCCGATATGATAATATCATGCTGATGGTCATCGTCACCATCACCTTCTCCTTCGGCAGGATATTTTTCCAAGGCATGATCCATTTCGCCAATATGATGTGACGATGACGTCATCTTCGAAGATTAACACAAGCCCCGGATATCCTAATGACGTCATCGGGACTTTCTGCAGGATCATATTCTAAGTCACCCAATGCGAATATGATGATGATGATGTTCATCATCCTGACCTTTCGAGCGGATTGCCTTGGCTGAAAAAAGGGTCATATTGCTTTCATCCACCTGATCATCTTCCTTAGAGGGAACCCGATACTCCATTTACCTCCTGATCGTAGCGAAACATGACGGTGACGTCATCCCTTTGCATTTTAACCAAGCCTGATGATGACGATGACGTCATCATGATTTTCCTCAGCGGCAGGATCATTTTCCGAGTCCTCCTGTTTGTCTTCATCATGATGATGACGACGATGTCTTTCTTTCCCAGTATGCAGAAGTGAACATCCTGATGTGCTTTTTATCAGGGCATTAGGAAGGGAGGATCATCATATTTTGTGATATCCTGCGGCCACTTTGAAGTATGTAGTTGGTCATCATCATGATTTTTGGCGTCGGTATAACTGTTGCCGTCGGCCTAGGATAAAATTGTCACCCTGATCATATGTAGTCACGCCGATGCAAATATGATGATGATGCAAGGCCGGTTTCTAAGGATGGTTGAAAGGCGATTGTTTCTTTGTATAATCTGAGATCATCATCATCATATTTTGAACCCGAGATACAATAAAATGGGCAAAAACATGAAGCGATGGAAATTTGAAAGCCCGACTACCTGATTTTGGTCAACGAGGGTTGACCTGGTTGTTTTTATGCTGTTTATGCATTTAGTGCATATTTTTCACAGGTAGGACCTGTTTGCCTGTAGCTGCACATTGGGAGGTATGTTTAATAAAGTGTTTACTTCCTGTTGTTTATCATGATGATGATGAACTTAGTGTTTGTCTGTTTACTTGCAGGAAATTATCATGATGCTGTTGAAGCTGAACATTGAGATCATGATGCTGCTGAAGCTGAACATTGAGATCATGATGCTGCTGAAGCTGAGCGTTGAAATCATGATGATGCTGCTGAAGCTGAGCATTACAAAGTTGCGCGTGGAGGCAACATAGGCCAGACATGAGGAGGATATTGTCAAATATGTTGTTCGCCAGCTGGAGGCCGAATCAAGTTGAAGATGCTGGAATATTCTGTGCCAGCTGTACATTTGCTAACTGACGAAGCATGTGCTTTTCATCTGGGCCGTTGTTTGTTATGGGAGGATCCTGATCCTTGGATCATTGTAACCGTTTTCTGGCAGTTGCTCTATATAACATCCAGAGCTTGTCATTTTTGAGGAAAAATACATTAGAATATACAGACGCATCTGGCGCAAAGAGTCAATTACTGTAGAATAAGTTAGGAGATCGGATTACTGAGACTAATGAGGATAGAATTGTTGAAATATCAAGGTTCTTTCTTCAGATCACTGTAAATGTACCTATTCTTGAGCATACTGAATGAATATGAAGTTCCAGATTACATCCTGATTGCAAATTTTACGTAATCTTCTGTTGATTTCTGGATATGTACTGGTGAATGCTGTGTTCAACTGGAAGCGCTTTCATTTCATTACATGTTGTTGTCAACTTTCCTTTGAAGCTTTGCACTAGATCATGCGGATTTGTGGAATGTCCTGGTGAAGTATGATTTCTAGTTTTCCTTCTTTTCATTGCAAGTATGGGAGCTTGTATGTGAATCAGTGATCTAAGTCCAGTAATTTTAGGAATCTCACTCTCTAACCCTTTCCTTTTTTTCAATTTCATTAATTCATCACCATAACTGCAAATCATGATAAATAACAAGCAGAAACAGTGAAATATGCTGAAATCCCGTAGGTAACTGAAGATCCTTAGCATATTTGAGTTAAATGCATGCATTATTGAAAATATCATGCAAAGAATCATAAATAATGGTAGAAATTATGCAAATATCAGCCTGTATGCACATTATTTGACTAAATTTACAGTGCAGAGGTAGAATTGTTGGAGACTTATGCAGAGCGAACATCCAGAGCAGGATATTTGAAGATGATGATGATGAACAGTGCAGAAACACGTAAGGCCCCTGAATGGAAAACAGCAACACACATCAACCACTGAGTAACGTCAGTAGATTAAGACCTAATCAACGGAGACTTGGGATCATGAATTCTTTGAATTCATCGTATCTTTCAAGATGAGTAAAGGTTGTTGTGTAACTTTTATTCTATGTTTGCGAATGACTAACATCACGACCAACATAAATTGGCGCTAGAAGGGAATGGACATAGCCTTCAGAGGCTTAATAGGAAAGTGTATAGTCATCTACATGGATGACCTGACAGTGTTCTCCAAAGAAAGGGGAAATCATGTTGCTGACCTCAGAAATGTACTGAAGAAGTGTGAAGAATATGGAATATCTTTGAATCCCAAGAAGTGCATATTCAGGGTCACAACAGGAAAGTTACTAGGCCACCTGATCACAGAGGATGGGATTATCATTGATCCTGACAGGGTGGAATCTATTATGAAATTACCACTTCCAGGAAGCAAAAAGGAGCTTAAATCTTATTTTGGTAAGATAAATTTTGTGAGGAAGTTCATCACTGGCTTTGCTGAGATTGTCAGACCACTGAATGCCATGTTGAAAAAAGATGCACAAATTGACTGGACACCAGAAGCCAGAGCTGCTTTTGAAGATATAAAGAAGGCCATTTCAGATGCTCCTGTCCTCATTAGTCCAGATTATACAAAAGATTTCTACATCTACTCATTTGCTTCAGAACATACTTCTGCAGCAGTGTTAACTCAAAGAAATGAAGATAAAGAAGAGAAACCAATTGCCTTCATGAGCTGTCCTTTCAGGGATGCTGAGTTGAGATATGTAGATGTTGAAAGACAGGCACATGCATTAGTCAGAGCAGTAAAAAAATTCAGACATTATATACTGAGGAGCAAAGTGATTGCTGTGGTACCAGATGCAGCAGTAAAGATGCTGCTGATGCAGAGTGAACCTGGTGAAAAAAGGGCCAAATGGATTACGGTACTACAAGAATATGACATGGAGATCACACCCATGAAGCTAGTAAGAGGACAGGCTCTGAGCCAGATGATATCTGAAACTGATCCAAACATCATCAGTCAACAGTATGTGATAGATGAGAAAGACAATAAAGAATGGTATTCAGACATCAGGCACATCCTGATCACTGGAAGATGTCCTTTGAGGATGCAGGCTTCACAGAGAAGAGCCTTAAAGATGAGATCCCAGAAATATATGATGAAGGGAGGAGCCCTGTTTAAAAAGAATTATGAAGGGATATACCTGAGATGCTTAGAGAAACCAGAAGCCAATAAAGTTTTGACAGAGCTACATGACAAGTTTGGAACTGCCCACGGATCAGCGTTGGCTACCACACATGCAATCCTCAGAGCAGGATATTACTGGCCTACAATTTTTAAAGATACAGCTGATCATGTTAAATGTTGTCATGTTTGCCAGATTGCTGCCAACAGAGAAAAATATGCTGCACAACCATTGCAGCCAGTGATGGAAGAGCGCCCATTTGCACAATGGGGCATGGATTTCATAGGACCAATCAATCCTCCATCTTCTTCAGGCCAGAGGTATGTCCTAACAATTACTAACTATTGTACCAGATGGACCGAGGCTATCAGCAGCAAAACTTGTACTGCTGATGATGTCATTAAATTTCTGGAAAGCAACATTGTCACCAGGTATGGAACTCCTTATGCATTGGTAAGTGATAATGGTTCTGCCTTCATTTCCACTAAATTGTCAAGTTGGGCTTTTGATCATGGGATCATACTTAAGTTCTCATCCAATTACTATCCCCAGGGAAATGGATTAGCAGAATCCACCAATAAGAATTTACTGAGTATCATAAGAAAATTGATAGAGAAAAATCCCAGGGAATGGAACTCATTTCTGAAATATGCCTTATGGGTAGACAGAACTAGAATGAAAATTGCATTAGGAAACTCACCTTTCCAGCTAGTATATGGGGTGGATCCTATCCTCCCTGTAAACTTGAAAATTCCTACTCTGCAGTTTGCCCAAGACTATCTAGGCATAGATAATAAACAAGAAGTCAGGTTGCTTCAGTTGATGCATCTGGAAGAAAAACGAAGCCAAGCAATTGACCAATTTGCAAAACATCAGGCTGTTGTCAAACGCTGGTTTGACAAGAGAGCCAGAATTAAAGCTTTCAGGATATCAGATTTAGTCCTGATGTGGGATAAAGCCCATGAAAGGAAAGGTGATCATGGTAAGTTTGACAGACTATGGATAGGTCCCTTTCAGATTTCTGAAATTTTAGGAGACAGCACTTATAGGCTTAAGAACCTGACAGGTGAGGATGTCCCGTTGCCAGTCAATGGACAATTCCTCAAACATTATTTCCAGGCCTGAGTGACTTCATGATAGTCTTGTGTATCATATTGTATATTTGTATAGTTGTTTGTACAGTGTTTGCTTGTTGTTGTTATTGTTTTGTTGGTTGGGACCTTGTTCTGGTAAGTCAGGATGATGCACTTCATCACCTAAGAAAATAAATAAATTGTTAGGATTCAAGTGGTGAGATCAGATTTAGATATAGATTGTAATTCATTCTGATAAATACTCATGATCAGGTTTATGATGTCTTTTCATCAGGGTACTTTTTCTTGTCCAAAGTGAATCAAACACAATGAAACACCTAACAGCCTTGGGTTTGTTGAAGATATGAGTATAGGTGTTAAGTGAAAAATCTAAAGGGACTCCCTTGCTACCAATACAATCTCCAACCTAAAGCTGCAAGTGACTACACCTTGTACAAATGAGCTGACATGATGATATCAAATATAAGTATAAAGGAAAATCAGAAACAAAATAAAATTAGGCCATCTAAGTAACTCTACCGGGGCTATGGACGCCTGCTGGCAGTGGGGCTCTACTTAGGGAGATTGTATAGATAACCTTGCCGGGGTTATAGACACCTGCTGGCAGCAAGGCTCTATCCAGGTTGGCTATGAGGGATGATCTCCAACTATGTAGTTTAACACCAGTTACTTATGTTTTCAACTTGCTTTCAAGATGAAGATAATTAATCATCTGCACACACATGATCCTTTGTTAGCTTTATCACCATAATGAAATTTTATCATTCAAAGATCATGATGATTTACTTAGATAGAATTAGAACACTATAGATGAATATGATCATATCACTTGAATCATTTGAATTTTGTTGTTTTCTTTGGTGGCAAGTTGTTGTGTGGTTACACAACACGCCCCATTTTGACTTGGCAAAACAGGGACCCAGCTTTTGTTTTGGCTTGTGTTGTCTGTTTCTGGCGGTTTGGTAAAAATAAGTCAGGTGCATCATCATCATGAAGGTCAGGATGAGGTAGGTCATCATCATGAGGTTAGTTTTTCAAAGTTCATATTTTGTTCCTATGACTTCATGGTTAGAAAGAACTTGAAATTTCATGCAGGTTTGCCTTTTGCATCACTTGAAAATTCGTCCATATGAGGGAGTTGTGAGCAGTCAAAGTTTTGGTCAAACCTGATAATTGCTATAGGAACATCATCATCATGATATTTGAAAAGCCCCCCCGATAATATCATGCAGTCCCGAAACATCCGGACGTCAATCTTAAGTGCTAGTGTGTTTTACCCGTCAAGCGATCATCATCATGATATTCCAACATCACCCGATATGATAATATCATGCTGATGGTCATCGTCACCATCACCTTCTCCTTCGGCAGGATATTTTTCCAAGGCATGATCCATTTCGCCAATATGATGTGATGATGACGTCATCTTCGAAGATTAACACAAGCCCCAGATATCCTGATGACGTCATCGGGACTTTCTGCAGGATCATATTCTAAGTCACCCAATGCGAATATGATGATGATGATGTTCATCATCCTGACCTTTCGAACGGATTGCCTTGGCTGAAAAAAGGGTCATATTGCTTTCATCCACCTGATCATCTTCCTTAGAGGGAACCCGATACTCCATTTACCTCCTGATCGTAGCGAAACATGACGGTGACGTCATCCCTTTGCATTTTAACCAAGCCTGATGATGACGATGACGTCATCATGATTTTCCTCAGCGGCAGGATCATTTTCTGAGTCCTCCTGTTTGTCTTCATCATGATGATGACGACGATGTCTTTCTTTCCCAGTATGCAGAAGTGAACATCCTGATGTGCTTTTTATCAGGGCATTAGGAAGGGAGGATCATCATATTTTGTGATATCCTGCGGCCACTTTGAAGTATGTAGTTGGTCATCATCATGATTTTTGGCGTCGGTATAACTGTTGCCGTCGGCCTAGGATAAAATTGTCACCCTGATCATATGTAGTCACGCCGATGCAAATATGATGATGATGCAAGGCCGGTTTCTAAGGATGGTTGAAAGGCGATTGTTTCTTTGTATAATCTGAGATCATCATCATCATATTTTGAACCCGAGATACAATAAAATGGGCAAAAACATGAAGCGATGGAAATTTGAAAGCCCGACTACCTGATTTTGGTCAACGAGGGTTGACCTGGTTGTTTTTATGCTGTTTATGCATTTAGTGCATATTTTTCACAGGTAGGACCTGTTTGCCTGTAGCTGCACATTGGGAGGTATGTTTAATAAAGTGTTTACTTCCTGTTGTTTATCATGATGATGATGAACTTAGTGTTTGTCTATTTACTTGCAGGAAATTATCATGATGCTGTTGAAGCTGAACATTGAGATCATGATGCTGCTGAAGCTGAACATTGAGATCATGATGCTGCTGAAGCTGAGCGTTGAAATCATGATGATGCTGCTGAAGCTGAGCATTACAAAGTTGCGCGTGGAGGCAACATAGGCCAGACATGAGGAGGATATTGTCAAATATGCTGTTCGCCAGCTGGAGGCCGAATCAAGTTGAAGATGCTGGAATATTCTGTGCCAGCTGTACATTTGCTAACTGACGAAGCATGTGCTTTTCATCTGGGCCGTTGTTTGTTATGGGAGGATCCTGATCCTTGGATCATTGTAACCGT
Source organism: Cunninghamia lanceolata (assembly GCA_027924645.1). Classification (NCBI taxonomy): domain Eukaryota; kingdom Viridiplantae; phylum Streptophyta; class Pinopsida; order Cupressales; family Cupressaceae; genus Cunninghamia; species Cunninghamia lanceolata. Next base: position 11,612,861 of record BSBN01000887.1, read on the forward strand.
TTTCTGGCAGTTGCTCTATATAACATCCAGAGCTTGTCATTTTTGAGGAAAAATACATTAGAATATACAGACGCATCTGGCGCAAAGAGTCAATTACTGTAGAATAAGTTAGGAGATCGGATTACTGAGACTAATGAGGATAGAATTGTTGAAATATCAAGGTTCTTTCTTCAGATCACTGTAAATGTACCTATTCTTGAGCATACTGAATGAATATGAAGTTCCAGATTACATCCTGATTGCAAATTTTACGTAATCTTCTGTTGATTTCTGGATATGTACTGGTGAATGCTGTGTTCAACTGGAAGCGCTTTCATTTCATTACATGTTGTTGTCAACTTTCCTTTGAAGCTTTGCACTAGATCATGCGGATTTGTGGAATGTCCTGGTGAAGTATGATTTCTAGTTTTCCTTCTTTTCATTGCAAGTATGGGAGCTTGTATGTGAATCAGTGATCTAAGTCCAGTAATTTTAGGAATCTCACTCTCTAACCCTTTCCTTTTTTTCAATTTCATTAATTCATCACCATAACTGCAAATCATGATAAATAACAAGCAGAAACAGTGAAATATGCTGAAATCCCGTAGGTAACTGAAGATCCTTAGCATATTTGAGTTAAATGCATGCATTATTGAAAATATCATGCAAAGAATCATAAATAATGGTAGAAATTATGCAAATATCAGCATGTATGCACATTATTTGACTAAATTTACAGTGCAGAGGTAGAATTGTTGGAGACTTATGCAGAGCGAACATCCAGAGCAGGATATTTGAAGATGATGATGATGAACAGTGCAGAAACACGTAAGGCCCCTGAATGGAAAACAGCAACACACATCAACCACTGAGTAACGTCAGTAGATTAAGACCTAATCAACGGAGACTTGGGATCATGAATTCTTTGAATTCATCGTATCTTTCAAGATGAGTAAAGGTTGTTGTGTAACTTTTATTCTATGTTTGCGAATGACTAACATCACGACCAACATGTAATCAGGCCTTTGAGCCCATAGTGTAAGCCTACATGTTGCCAACCAGATTGTATTTGAATTCTTTGATATATTGAATGACTAAATCTGCATTTGTTCCTTTTTCTTTGAGTTGTTTCCATTATGTTTACTCTTGTTGCATGGTCCTGACAGTTCATTCTATGAACCCTCCTACCGTGACTGCACCATCAACAAAGTATTGTAATCAATCATATAACATAGGCAAGAGTTATAGTATAACTAGCGATGCATAAAAGTTATCAAAATCAACTATACTCACAATAATACATATAGGCAACTCAACTATAGTTTACTTATAATGATGGTAGCATCATACATAGAATGAAATCAATATAACTCCAAACATGATAGAACTAGTAGGCTTACTTCTATTACAAATAATATGGCAGCGATTACATAACACAAGGATATGGGTTGTTATGAAAGGGTGCCTCTCCCCATGAAGATCACCTCTTCCCAAGAGAAACATAAAATATATAAAGGGAGGAGATCTCATCACATTGAACATGAAAAATCAATCACTCACAATCATTTATTCACTCACAAACAATAGATTACGGTTCATACATCTGTCTTACAAATCAGAGCAGAAGCGGCTAAAGTAAATTACTCTCTTGCATCAGCAATTAGCAATAAATTTAACATCATATCAATATTCAACCATCCTTATAAGTAGATCTTGTCTTCCATTAGTGATCCATTGATACAAGTATTAGATCAGCACAAGGTATTACTAAGAGCAACCGATCATTCAAGGTATGTTTCTTTATCATAAGTTAACATAGTCTCATTATAATGAATTACATATAATCTCAATATGTTAATCAAAACAGGGTGTTTATAATAATAAATTGGACAAGATCCAAATAAATAATATTATGATATAATGATAATTACAGGAAAGAATGAATATGTAAATAAATTAGAATGGGAACATCATACATGACAAGGTAATAATATTTGAAATTGAATAGCATAAGAATATTTTTCGTGATAGAATAAGAATATTTATCATAGAATGAAATGTTATCATAGAATGAAATGCCATCATTGAATGAAATATCTTTAACATAATGATGCTCATATCATAATATTGTTTAATTGATGAAAGTTATATGATGCCTAGTGAGTGGCAACCAATGAGATAATACAAAGGAAGTTCTCGAGAGGAACAATATGATCAATGGTGCTATCTCATGATCCATGGGGATCATGAGATAGTAATGATAAGTTAATAAGTTATGATTCATAAATCCATGATATACTCAGAGAGGAATATATAGCCTCACCCTTAATCTTTCTATCAGCTTACGAGTATGGTGGTGAGTTAAGGAAGGGTGGACTAATGGACCTAGGTGACTCTCAAGAGGGTGAGGAATGTTGTGTGTAGCATGAAGCCCCTTGAGCCAAATGGTGAAGAATTTCCGCATGTTGCAATGAAGCCTTTGGGCCTATGGTGGGATGGTTACACTAGCACCTTAACGTAATCATACTCATATGGGGTGGGTGAAGTAGAGTAGATTAATGATTAGGCTAGATGATGATTCTCCCGAGGTATATCATGGGAAACTTTATGTGAATGAAATGTGAATGTGAAATGCATAAACTTTAATGTTGGAATATGATTATAAGATAACTAACCCTAAGAGGAATTATGACAAGTATATGAAATTGATATGGTTATTAAACCTAATTGTAATATGTTGATGTTATAAGACGAATTGGTTACTAATGTTCTCTTTTACAAGTTGAAATTATGTGCAAGGTTACGAAGAATTTTGACTCACTAGAAGGTAACATTACAGTAGCACAGTTGAGGAACCTTAGAGGATCTAGGACTAGATTATTATTATTATGTTATGTTATGCATTCTATTATTATTTTCTTTTAAAATAAAATTTATTCCATTAATTTGACCTAGTTTAGTGTTGTCCTCTAGGGTTCCTTGGTGGGGGCGTTACAAGGAGAGTGATGCTAACTTCTATTGTATGACTATAAATGTATATAAAGCATCAAATTTCTCCACTTGCAAATGAAGTTGGCTTATGTAGAAAGATGATATTAAGATATGTGAAAAGAAGAAAGGTTTTGGATGATAGTACTGTAGAAGGAAATTGGGCATTGATGTGTAAGGATCCCCAATCTAACGAGATTAAAGATGGTGTTAGGAAGTTGATCTTAAATTTTTGGCATGAGCATATTCATCCTTCATCAAATAGCAGAGATGATCTCAAACATACAATTGGGCAAAATGATTATGAACAACATACAAAACATTAGTTGGACATAACACAACATGAGATGTATGTTGCATGTTGTGGGGTCAATTCTCATATTAAGATTGGGAAAAACAATATTTGAAATGTTAAGGTCATGATATGCGAAGCCAAACAAAGTCTTTGAAACTTTTTGTTTTCATTACCATATTGAACTTGATCTTTACAATCAAGTGTTTCAGAAGATCAAACTAGAAAGTGATAGTGTTGAAAATGCACCTCCTAAATGGGTGAGTGAGTTCATAAAATCCATTGAATATGTGATAAGATGTTTTCTTATAGAATGTTTGAATGCAAGATCTTGCACTATCATGCTCACCCTTTTCATCATCACTCTTAGAGAAACTCCAAATGTGAGGTATATTGAGAATTTGATCATATCTAGAGAGTACAAAAAATGATCTTGATGATTTGAATTATGACACACACTCATTTGACCATACAAACTATTTCTCAAATTCACAATCCTTGTAGTGAGATCTCCACCAAAATTGTAAAGTAATGTTGCACAAAATGTGCATCATGCTTTTTATCATCACTAATATAAGTGATTGTTTTTATTAATGACTCATTATATATAGGTACTCTCAACACAATCGAACTCCAATTGTGCATGTTGATAACACACATGCACCATAATAGTCACCTTCTCTAAATAATAATAATGTTTGTGTCATGCCCACATTTCCCATGCGGTCACGACACGCATCACACATGTCATGTCCACATGTGTCATGTGGTCATGACATGAAATATCAAAAAAATTTCTATGCTTCCCTAAAAACCCCCTTGCATGCGTAAGCGTGCTCGGTGGCGTACACTTAAAGTGTAAACAAAATAGTTGAAAGTGGGGTAATACGCACACATGCGCATACTAGTCACAAGAAGGCCATCAAGGGGGTCATCATGACATGGTTAACGTCGTTAATAGCGTTCAACTTTACTAACCTAACCAAACCCTAAATTCTGGGAAAATCTGGTAGCATAATGCCTCACGGGCATGAGTAGGGTTTATTGTACTAAAACTAAATTAATCCAAAGGTTTACTGATTTGGGTTAATAAATTTCTTACATCTCACTAGTTGCATTGGTATTACAGTTGATTAAGTTAATTGAACATTTTTCAAGAAAGTTTGATCATTTGTTCTCCTTCACGTTTTCTAAATTTTAAACATTTTTCAACAAAGTCCAAACATTTGTTCTCCTTCACGTTTTCTAAAATTTAATATTAATTTGTTCTCCTTCACGTTTCTTAAATTTTAAACATTTTTCAACAAAGTCCGAACTTTTGTTCTCCTTCACGTTTTCTGAAATTTAATATTAATTTGTTCTCCTTCACATTTTCTAAATTTTAAACATTTTTCAACAAAGTCTGAACATTTGTTCTCCTTCATGTTTTCTGAAATTTAATATTAATTTGTTCTCCTTCACGTTTCCTAAATTTTAAACATTTTTCAACAAAGTTCAAACTTTTGTTCTCCTTCACGTTTTCAAGGATTTATGATTAATCTACTCTCCTTCACATTTTCTATCAATCAGAGTTATCTCTGCATTAGTTACATTATTCCTAATTTTCTTGGTAGATTAGATCTCAAAATCAGGATTAACTAACTTTGTTTGATGAAGTTTACTAGGTTTCCATTCTAGGTCTCAAAAAATATTTTCTTAACTTTTGTAATTAACTTTGCTCAAATGATTAAAAAGGACATTAAATTTTGAGTAATTCTTTTAGCCCTAAATTGAACTCATGCATTTTCTCCTCTTTGTTTTCACTTTTATCTTTCTTTCTCTTTTTCTCTCATTTTCTCATTTTCTCAATTCATCATTTTCTTGTTGTGTAGGTTGAGTTTGACTGGCCACATATGAAATGCTTATGATGGCTTTGAATAATTATGAAAATATAAATACACACACAGATATATATATATATATATATATATATATATATATATATATATATATGCTTATTGTATTTATAACACTAGTTTTCCTTTTTGTAAAATATATGAATTTATATTTCATTCTATATATATATATTTATTTTACTTATGAGAAAAGTTTATTTTTCTTTTATAAATACACTATATTTATATTTCATTTTAACAAAGTTGAAACCCTAGAATATGTTTATTTTATTTTGTTTAGCTTTCATTTTTAAATTTGTTGAAGCCCTAAATTCTTTGTTTGTTTTGTTTGGTGTTGGCAGGGCTGTGAGGGAATGGTGGCTACAGTAGTGGTAGTGGCACTGAGAAGCGGCATAGGTTAAGGTGGAGAAGGGCCACAATAGAGATTGCTTGGAGGTGGCCGCAGAGGAGGTCACGGGGAAAGGCGATGGTGAAATGGTCGCAGAGGGGATTGTGTAGGGGTGGCGATGATCAGAGGGGCATAGCCGTAGGGAGTAGCAAAGGGGAGACAAGAGGCCGTGCAGGGGTTGAGAGTTATTGGGGGTGTGGGGAGGGGGACGGAACCCCCACCCACATCCCATTCAATGGGGTGTGGGTGGGGTCTCTGCCCCCCTCCCCACACCTAAAGGCACAAAAGAAACAATGGTGGGGGGTTTCAAACCCCCCCACCCATATGTAAAGCATCTTCCATAAAACATTCCACAGAATGTAACAAAAATACAGTCACTCCAATATTTCCTTAGTATTTCAATTTTATGTTATTTTTTTTTAAATTATATTAAGTTTCATTTATTATAAAATATACATACATATATATATATATATATAAAAGTATATTCACAGCACTCTTAGTTTTTTGTTTAAATTCATTGTTTATGAATTTAAAAAAAAAACATATATATACAGTCAATTTAATTCTATTTGGTAGAATAACAAAAAAAATTCAATTTATCTCCAAGAGTAAAATTAATACATCTTACCAAATACACATGATATAAATATATATAATTATTTATACATATTTGTATATATATATATAATTGTATATATGTATTTTTTTTAAACTATTGCCCTCTTTCTAAAGCACTTACTAATTTTCTATTTTAAGCAAATTCACAAGATATGCAAACATATTTTCCTTTTATCAATTCTACTACAAGGAAAGAACTAATTTTTTATTTCTTAACAAGTATATTCATTGCATGATTAAAATTTACACATTTTTAAAGAGAGAAACATATATAATTTAAGTAATTTAAAATGCCTATAATAAATAACTATAACTAATTTTCTTCCTTTTCATAGTAACAAATTACAACTTTCTTTATTGTCACAACAACAACTTCATAACTTATCAAATTGATATTTTCATTATGTCATACAATGAAATAGATTATAACAAACTTTCTTCAATTCATCCTTTTGGAGAATAAGAATTAAGCAACAATTCATAACTTTCATTTCAATAATAAAAAAAATATGACTTACACATTACAAAAAAATTATTTGACAACAAAAGAGAGAACCAAGTTCTCATCTTTGACAACTAACAAAATGGTAGAATCTCCTAAGAAAACCAAGCTCTCTCTCATGAGCTTTAAGAGTAAAGGAAAATAAAATATGAACTCCAAGCACAAGGAGTTTCTCCAACTTCACATTAAGCTCCATTGAACCTGCATATCACACAAGGGGAAAAGAAAACCACACATCTTTCTCTCCTCCCTACAGTAGACCTACAAGAGGGTCACCCCCGAGCTAGGGAGGTCATCCACACACCTAGGGAACTCAATTCCACTTCACAACAAGGCAAACAAACATCCCAAAACACAATATTACACCCATGGACAATTCACAACACATGAACTCAACCAAGGAGAGTTCAAAGGGGTAGGAGAGTGGACACACTCAACTCTAGAGTACCACTCCTTTAAAATATCCCAACACAATTTTCTCTTATGGCCTCAAGCCAACATATTTAACAAATTTTTCCAAAAGTTCCCATATTTTGGCTCTCAAGCCATGTCTCAATTTGCTCAAAATTACATATATTGCCCTCAAGGCATACAACATCTCAAAAACAAGGAAATGATCCTGAGGAGGATCACTCCTCCCCTACCCCACACTTGTTGAGCATCTTCACCCAAGTGGGATAGGCTCTTACAACACCCAACCAAATTTACCCACATTAACAATAGCACTCAAGGAAGTAAAACACACACATATGCATCATGCAAGCAACTAAAATACAAGAGGAAGGCCTTAGTCTTGAAAACCAACCTTTAAAAGCCCTATTAGGGAAGAAGTTGATGTAGAGCTTCTCCAAAATCTCCTACAACATAAGCCACCAAACTCCCTCTATCTTTTCTCCCAAATTCAAATTCAACAATTAAAATTCCCAAAAATTTAACAACCTCTCACCTTATCCCAAGTGGGATTAAAATAAGCCCAACCCATGAGCTTAGAGGAATGGGGAGGTGACACTTGTCACCTCCTCACTCTTCCTCCCCACTACAAGTATGTCCCAAGGGATGGGTGTTGACACATGTCACTCACCCATCCCCAAGTCTCCCTCACCCCTTACCACAAGTCCTCTCTCCAACATATGGGAGAGAAAAGGGGAGTTAAAGAGGGAAAGGGTGACACATGTGTCCCCTTCTTTTCCTCTCAAGAAGGACCACACAACTCCAAGGGTACTCTCACCAATTGTGAGAGAGACTTGAAGTCAAAGTCCTCCACAATTGGTGGGTCTTGGAGTCATCTCCAACCTTGGGAAGTGATGTCACTCACCCATCCCCAAGTCTCCCTCACCCCTTACCACAAGTCCTCTCTCCAACATATGGGAGAGAAAAGGGGGGTTAAAGAGGGAAAGGGTGACACATGTGTCCCCTTCCTTTCCTCTCAAGAAGGACCACACAACTCCAAGGGTACTCTCACCAATTGTGAGAGAGACTTGAAGTTAAGTCCTCCACAATTGGTGGGTCTTGGAGTCATCTCCAACCTTGGTAAGTGAAAAGGGATGGGGTTGAGTGTTGGTACCACTCATCCTCTCCCTCCCATGCCTCCAAATTCGTCACTTAACTTCAGTGTGAAGTTAAGGTGACCATATGGAGGTTTACCAAGGGTTACCCAAGTCAAAAGGGACCCTAGACCCATGGGGTATAACCCAGGGTTAAGTTTAGCCTAGTTAGAGAACCCAGGGTCAAGTTAAAACACATGAAAAGGGTCTCCAAAAATTTAAAATTTAAAATGTAATTCAAAGGCAAAATTATTACAACACAAATTATAATTCAAATTAAAAGAGGGTAGACTTAACCCAATTAACCACATGCAAATTAACATTACAACATTTCATCATACATAGAGTTGATCTTAGTTCCTCGTGGAACTAGATCAGTTTCACAAGGGATTACAACATCAAGTGTGGGATGATCTCCAGTATCTGTGGCTGGTTAGAAATACTTGCGCACTCAATTGCAAAGTTAATTCCACATATAAATATAATAGCCGAAGCAAATTAAAACATACACTCGCATAAAATATCACAAGTTCACATAAGCATAAGAGAAATCACATTACACTTAAGCTCTAATTTCTGCACTTCAAACATCCATTCCCAAGATTGAATCTCAAAACAATTTTCTATCCAAAATCACCCAATTAGTTTTCCCTTAATAATAAGCATTTATCTAACATCAACCAATTTGTTTTCTCTTAATATACAGTATCTATCTAACATCACCCAATTAGTTTTCCTTTAACATTAAATATAAACCAATTTCTATCTAACATCACCCAATTAGTTTTCCTTTAATATAAAGCATCTATCTAAGATCACTCAATTTGTTTTCTCATAATATAAAGCATCTATCTAACATCACCCAATTAGTTTTCCCATAACATCATAAAGTCTAATAGTTTGGAAATTCGGGATCAACAGTCCCACAAGTCTAAATGTATCAACAACAGTAAAGTAAATAGTCAAAGGAATGGGAATGAAAAAGGTAGGCCTCACAGTTTGAATCTCCTTTTGATGGGTCAAAGAGTAATTCTCTGCAAAGTCAACTATTGATAAGACTATTTTAGAAGGGAAAGTATTTCTCAACAATTTAAACTCTTTCTTTCCAGTTAGCAAAAAATGCATGTTGTATATATGATTCTATCAAGTTATCAAACTTTTTCCTAAATGTTCTAATAGGTAGTTCCTCTTCTACATAATCTAACATTGTGGATTCTTTCCCAAATTTAGTTTGATACTTTATGTACTTCTACCTCTTACAATTTACCATCTTCATCATGTCAGTGTCTTCATTTCTCAAAGATAAATTGATCAAATTTTCACATGTTTCACAAAGTCCTTTTATGCATTTCATCAAACCATTTATATGTGAGGTCAATATAACTTTAGGGAGGAATCCACATCCCCATACAATGTTCCAAGATATAAAAAAGTACATTGTTTGAACAATATTTGACTTGTTTAATATTTACTTAAAAAATTTATTTCATTATGATTACAATTGCACTTTCAACCAAATTATAATTGATAGTTGTGTATGTATAAATAATTTGTAGGTGTTGATTGAAAAAGTGTGCATGGATGTAAGAGAGTAGAGAAAACAAGGTCTTTACATTGCATTGTGAGCATAAATAGGCAAGCATAAACATTACATACAAGGGATTACTCTTTCTTTTGTTTTTACTACATATTGAAAAATTATGAGAATTGCAAGAGCAAACAATGTGGCTATTTTAGTGAATGGAAATTGGTGGCACTAGTTGTTAATGACTCATATGGTAAAGATGAAGATGAAAAATTTGAAGACATTCCTTTGATTTCAACTAATTATGACCACATTTCAATATTAAGTTAAAATTATATATCTCTTATTATAAATTAATATGTTGATAAAATTTAATGAATTTTATTCTTAAATTTTTAAATTCATGACTGAATTTTTTGTTTAACATTTTACTATGCTAAGAAATATTTTTGTAGTCATAGAAAATGCTAGAATCATAGAAGGTGTAAGTTATTATTTATTATGTTGCATAAAAGAGAAAATTATGTTAATAAAACTAGAAATAAGTGATGGAATATTGTTTCCCACTGGCTCAGTTGTAGTACAGGAAACATATTTGAAACAAGTCAAAATCCTTCAAAATGGGGTTCATTTTATTAATTATGAACCTCACAACATGTTCTTTCATTATAGCCACCTAATAATTTCTATTGACATGTCTCTTTATCCCATTCCACACACACTTGGACATCATAAGTGGAGACTAAATAAAGATGATTGAGAAAATATTACGTGTTACTAAAGAGTGAGCTAAACTAATTTATGTGGTTGATAAATGTGGAGAATAACCTCAATTTCATTCCCTTAAGATTTTATATTTTGTGATTTGATTAGAATTATGATGTGTTCCATATACATGATGTGATTTGATTTCATTCCCTATATACTATATATATGTATGTCATTTGATTCCATATATCATGCATGATTTGAATAAAACAGTATTTATGTCAAATTTAGTGAATGTTTTTGTGATATATTTTTCTAGGTTGTGAAAAGAACATGCATATATATAAGGATTTAATTTAAAACATAAAATGTGCTCATATAAAGTAAAGAGTTAAGAAACCTAAGGAATAAGGATCAATAATACAATAGTATTTAAGTGGACTAGGGGGACTTGATGAAACTAAAGTGTCTTAAGGGGCTCAAGTGCTACATATAGCTAAATCCATTTAAATTAATTTTAATATTTTAGAAATTTATCTTTCACATAGCTAATGCACTTCTCAAGAAATTCCTACATAGAAGTTGGTTGAGGCATCTTAGTGTCATTTTTAATATATGGACCTAATCCCTAGATAAATTTGGGATATACATGTCTTGTTCTAGAAAGGATCTTCTTAAACAAAACTTCAATATTTTTAAACTATGGACCTAATTCCTAGGTACCCTCAAGGTTGTGTCAAGTGGAGTGGTGGTTAATTCCTAAGTGATATGTTGTATATAGGCCATCTATATTTCATTCACTAACTTTAATATATACCAATTTATTTATTCATTATTCCTTTACATCTAGTCAAATAAAGAAGAATGATTTAATTTGTCATTATGTTTCTTTTCTCATTTTTTTTAATCTTAGATTAATCAAATACTTTATTATTTTTGTGGATAGGTTAGTGTAGAGTGGAACTTCTTTGGTGATAGTTTATATGTAACATACCAACTCATACAACTTGGAATTACTCACAAAATTTACTAAGAAAGTAAAAGAACATGTTTAACCATGAGTGAGAATTTTTTTTTAACATTTGCATAAACACATAGAATTAAATGTATATCTTTTCTAAATATTTTTCAACATTGAAATTACAATATATTCAAAGATAAAATCATAGTGAAATCATTTCACTTTACAATTACAAATAAATTGCACTTGGCAAGATGAATAAGTTTACATAAGTTTGAAAATCATAAGTCATAACATGAAGTCTACTGCATCTAGATTTTGGTATCTTTCTCCCAAGGCTAGGTGAGTCTTCTTTTGCAGAGGGAGAGAATCATCCGAATGCTTTTCCTCCAACCACAGACCGGCATTCCCCCACTCATCTTCCATCTAGAAGTGGCCCTACTCTTCACAAAGAGTATAGACATATAGAACCAACAGGTTGCCATATGAATCCTAGTGTTGTGTCCTATGTAACTCAATCAACCATACAACTCTAGCCAATCTTCTAGCTAAGTATGATCATTCTGACAGGTTACACAATCTAGACACTGTGAACTGACTAATGCATGCAAAGACAAATGCATCACTTTGGCCAAAGTTTCTCTATAAATAGACGTTTGCAATAAATGTAGTCATGTGTTCACACACATCTAACTCAACTTGGAAAATACCATATCATACAGTTTGACTTGTTTGACTAGTATCTCTTGACATAAATTGTCTTCACTAAACTCAAATCCTAGTCAATCTAACTTAGAATTAATCCTTAAACTAAGATACATCTAATATATGGGTTTAGGTGACTTTAACCTTTCAGAGGGTCCCTCTTTGCATACTTGCAAATACTAGGGTCTATGAATTCCTGTCATTCTACTAAATGACCTAAAGATTGAGCACTCTTGTGAAATATATCAAGTTTTGACTCTACCAAGAAATCATTTAATTTATCATAAGTGCTTCTTAGACTCTTCCTAAATTATACTTGTCTTGATCTATGGTTTCTCAACCATTCACAGTCTACCAAAATAAATAATAGACTAAATCAATGTTATAACTGATTTAAGAATTTTCAAGTTTTCTTAACCCTTTTGGGTCGAATCTAGGGATTTAACTTCTGTATCCCAACGCATTGGAATATAAAATACTTTTGTTTTCTAAAAGTAAGAATTTATAATAATATAACATGGATACGATAAACTCTAGTCTTCTCTTGACCACTTGGGCATTATTTGAATCACATTTCTCTTAACATGTATAAACATAGTACATGAGGTATAACCTTATTCATATAAGATCTTAATGAATACTGTCATTATCATAACTAATCTTTTGACTAAGTTCAATCTTTCAACCTAAATAGGTTTGAGTTTAAAATAATAATATAATATTTTTGACCTCTTGGTCTTCTCAAGTCCACCGACTTTCAATATAGGAAAGGTTATGAACTCATATTTAACATCCTTTGTATATCATGATAATGCTTATCATAATTTGAATAATGTATATGTGATATTATATCTCTATACTTAGGTGTTTTCAATGATATCAGTATCATTTATATATATTCTATATAATTGAATATCTATCACCATTACTTTGATTATAAACATTAAAACTCATACATATAAATCATTGTGAAATGTGAATCTATCACTGTCTAAACTTTCTTTAATCTTACTCATCTTGACTCCTACGTTTTCATCTGAGTTTTCAAAAAGTTCAATCTCTGCATTATATATATATATAGCAACTGAGATGGTTTGCTAATGGGTTATATATCTACACATTTTACGCCTTACCACATCCTACTCACAGAGATATCATCTCATACATCGGCTTAGCCCATATAAAGATTGGACATTGTTTGGCTATGTAAGAACATAATACTATCAACCCTCTTTGGGTGCATTGCATACATAATAGAAAATTTTAAATGTGTTCTTTGAACCCCTACAAGATTCACAAGAATGGTATACACCATTATGTCAGCCTTAGCTCGATTTACTCTAACTACGCTTGGCATTAAAACATAAGCTACATAGCCTTTCAGCCTTCAACAGTTTAAAGCTACACAACCTTTTGGCCTACAAAGGCTATCAACTTACTAAACCATATACTATATATAGTATAATGAGATTTTGACCTTATGAGCACAAAAAGTATAAATAATAAAATATACTTCTTGAAGGATTTTTGGCCTTCTATAGTCATAGAAGAGAATATAGTATCAAAGTCACTAATAAGGAATAGGTCTATATAATGGTATTGTAGGTTTTTATATACAAGAATGATATGACTTTCAAAAAATACTAAGAGGATTAAGAACTAACTGGTCTTCACTGAATACATAGATATATATAGACTATTTAGCCTCATGTCAACACAGAAATTCACCAAGCTTATCGGCCTCAAAATAACATAAATATAGAGCTGATTCATTAACAGGGTTTTTAGTCTATTATTATATTTTTCTATAAATAGATTTGAACCTTATTTGAGTCTGAAGGAGTAAATAGGTGCTTATGGTGCATGGGTTTCTCTTCAACATTCCCCTTCCTTCTTTCAACAACGAGCTACAATCTTCCCTCTCTATCGATATTCAATCTAGAAGAAGCTTAATGTTATTTTTTTGTCATCTTAGCTCTCCCCCATCATGTTCATCTCTTATGGTAATTATTAGTCTTCTCTCCATAACCACCCAAATCCTTCCCACTCTTATGCCTATTTAAACTCTACGATGGCATGTAGGAGTGATGGAGTTACTGGTCATAAAGACCACTACTTATCTGTTTATAAACTCCTCCTTTCTCTCCATATCCAACATGGAGGAAAGGAGTTAAGTTCCCACAAGAACATGAAGTGGTTTTGCATTCAAATTGCAACAACACCACATTCCCTATAATGCTCATTAACTACCTACAATTGGTTTAACCAATAGTTCATATTAAATAGATATTTAGCAACAAAATATTTGTGTATACAATGTATACTTACATTGTTTCTAACAAACTATAAGATATGAGAATGGGGTTGAGGTATTCTCCCTCTGTCAAAATTTCTTAAACGTCAAAAATAGATAAACTAACATAATAGAATTCCAACCGGGAATTACTGATAATAAAGTACTTTAACTACTAGTATTTATTTGTTATAGTAATATAATTTTATATTCAAATCACACAAGAAATAATGACTATCGACCATTTCCTTGTCGACGGTCATGTTCTAACCTAACTTAGTTTTCAAAAAAAACCTCAACTTAATGGATCTAGTTGACAATCGACGATTTGTCAAGTTAGAACCAAACTTAGACCAATTGGTCAAACATAACTTACCTTACTTGATGAAGGTTCACTAAACTATGAAAGCATGAGACTTAGATGGAAACCAATCTATTCTTATCCATACGTCTATTCTTATCTCTCTAATGATGCTCTCCCTCTCTTTTTCAGAGGGTGGAAAACATGTTTCTTGGTTACAACTTGCAATCACCAAATTGGGATTAGTGCATCATTAGTCAATCCATAAACCTTATGAATAAATAATCATGACATCTTATAATCACATATATAAATTCTAATCATATAAACATAAACTCATGATATCATTGATTTATCCTAACATTTTCAAATAATATCACATCATTAATTCATGCATAATTAACTACTAATTATGTGCAGGTAAAAAGTAAATCATAGTCAAAATTTGGGGTGTGACATTATAATAGTGATTGTGCAAGCTCTTGGCATGGATTTGGGGAATTAAATTACATCTCATAAAAGACATGGCCTTAGCATAAAACATATACATAATACCTTCTCTCATATGAGCTTTCCTACATTCACAATGTATTGATTATATCTAGCTATCTTGAGCATATTTGTCTATGATTTATCATTATCTACATTGAACATTTTATCTATTATCCTATTATTTATATTCATACTCATATTCAATTTACCATTTAGTGATTCCACATATTTATATTCATAACCAATTTATTATTTATCTTACATTGTTTATTATTAAAGGGTAAAATTGTTTTAAAAGGACCTTAATGTTGCAAGTATGGGTTTGATTGGTGTTGTCATTGATGTCAACATACTCATGTTGCATTAATGAGAAGGATTGGATGAATTGTGTGCTGAGGATATTGAGAAAATTAGTCTCAATTAGGAACAGTGAAGAACAGTGATGACAACAAGGTAAAAGTCCAAGATAGGTTGAGGATCAGAGGATGTGGTTTAAAGGGTTTGTAGATATAAGTCTTGAGATGCTCTAGTCAAGTTTTCAGAGGTTCGCATGAAGATCTGAAGAAGTTATGGACATTCAAGTAGAACCAGCTCCGGCAGGTGTCCAGAGGTGACAAAGTGACACAGATAGGTCCGGTAATGCATTATCCCATTCTGCAGATTTGAGAAAGTGTTGAGGACATCCTTGTGATGTATCAAGTAGATTGGTTCATGGTTTGAAGGTCTGAAAGAACCTATTCCTTTGTGACAGTGATGACAGACTGTCTTCTTGAGGTTCTGGATGAAGGGGAGAAGAATTCTAGCAAACAGATGAAGTGCGGATGTTTTGAATGATTCGAGAAAGGTTGTTGTGATCCTTGGATCATGTCCAATTCATGTTGGTGGTCCGCATTGAAGTTAGAGTTTGCATTTAAAGAATTACCATCGAATATTGGTGTTCTTGAGACTAGCTGACCAGATGTATTGCATGTCTTGCAGATGTTCTTGTAGGTGTTTGCCAACTTAGATGATTATTCCTAAGTCGATGCCCTATATAAATAAGGGATTGTGAAGTCATTTTCAAGTGTGTCTTGTGGTGATGAGTGTGTGGTAGCGAAGAGAAGTGCGAAAGGCAGAGCAGAAGTATTGGGCTTAAATGGAACTGATTCAAGCATGGTGAAGATGCTATTTTCCAGTTCATAAAGGTGATACTTATTTCTTTGTAGACAGTGTGTCTCTTGTAGGCAGTGAGCCTCTTGTGAGCAATGTGCTCGAGCAGTGAGCCCTAATTGGCATGTGCCATTTGTTCTTTCTATTCTTCTAATAGAGAATACATTCTTGGGTTAATCAAACCCGTGGTTTTTCCCTTAACCGGGTTTTTTACGTCAAAATCTTGGTGTCTTATGTGTTGATATGTTTTTGCTTTTGATTTGAATGCATTATGGTTCATGATTAATATTCTGCTAATCACTAAAGAAGATTCAAGTGTTTAATCAAAGAAAGTTTCACACAACTGATTCACCCCCCCTCTCAGTTCTGTGCGCTAAGTCTAACAATTGGTATCAGAGCTAAGTTCCTCTAAAAAGAGCTTAACCACTTGAGGAGATCTAGGATGTCGTCATATAAGAAGGATAGTCTGAAAGTTTGATGGAACCAACTTTGCTCTTTGGAAAGGTCACATGAAATGTCACTTGCAGTGTATGGGAATGGCGTACTGGTCCATGGTCACAAAAGCATATGTACCTCCACAGGGTGGTCTGACAACGCTAAATGAAATCACAGATGCTGAAAACAATCTGCGGACCAAAGAGGCTCTTCTAAGTGCATTAACTGACTCAAAGCTCTCAAATGTTATTGACCTACCAACTACCTATGAGATCTGGATTAAACTAGAACTTTTGCATGAAGGAGACGAGTATGTTAAATGTGCAAGGTTATAGAGTCTAAAAGGAAAATTTGAAAAATTGAAGATGAGAGATGATGAAAATATTACCACTTTTATGCCAAGAGTGAATGAGCTGGTTTGTGGAATTAGAAATTCTGGTGGAGTCTTGGATGAGAATGAGATTGTTGGTAAAATTCTCAGATCCCTTCCTACCTCTTACAAAATCAAGGTTGTTGCCATTGATGAATTCAGAGCCCATACAACTATCACAAGAGACCAATTGGCTGGCAAACTGGCTGCTTTTGAAATGATTGAGTTTGGAGATGATCCCCCCAAAAATGAATCTGCATTCAAAGCCAGTGCCTCTGTGAAAGGTAAACAAGGATTTGATCTAGGAGAGAACTCATCAAGGAAACTGTCATGGTATGAAAAAGCAAGAAAAGACTTGGAAGAAGAAGTAGAAACTGCTCAACTTGAAGCCCTCATTGCAAAGAGACTGCCAAGAGGATCTGATAAGTATGAAGGAAAATTGTCTTTTAAGTGTTTTAACTGCAATAAGATCCATCATTTTGCCTCAAGATGTTCAGAAAGATTTTCAAAGCCAAATCCCAACATATCAAGGTTCCAAAAGAATTGTTACTATGTTCATGAAGAAGATGATAATGAAAGAGTAATAGATGATGAATCAGAGACAAGAAACAAATCCAGAAGTGAATGGGTGTTTATTGCCATCAAGGAAGAAGAACCAATATCCTCTGTATCTATCAATCATAAAATTGTAGAAAGAGCTATGGCTGCCCAAGTTGAAGAAAAGAATGATTGGGTCATTGGCAGTGGTTGCTCTCACCACATGACAGGTGACAAAAATAAGTTCATAGACTTGGAAAGGTATGAAGGAGGAGTGGTGAAGTTTGGTGATAATTCTGCTGGTAGAATCAGAGGAAGAGGAACTATTTCTTTTGATGGAAGAAACAAAACTGGTAATGTACTGTATGTTGAAGGATTGAAGCACAATCTTCTCAGTGTTGGACAGTTGGTGGACAAAGGCTATGATCTCTGATTCAAGGATGGAAAATGCAAAATCTATGAAAGATCCAGAATAGAGATTGCATCTAATGCTCAAACTAAAGGTAATATCTTCCACTTAGTTGGTACTGGTAAAAGCTGCTTATTTGTTCAAGTTGATCAAAGTTGGTTATGGCATAGAAGGATGTGTCATGTGAATTTTGATAATATCATCGAGATAAGCAATACTTAGGCTATAAGAGATCTTCCAAAATTGGTGAAACCTACTAACAGCTTGTGCAAGGAATGTCAGTTGGGTAAGCTGAGCAGAGTCACATTCAAAAGTAAGGAACTGTCTTCTACCAGATTATTAGACTTAGTTCACATTGATCTTTGTGGTCCGACAAGAACCAGAAGTATTCAAGGTGATAGATACTTCATGTTGCTAATAGATGACTATTCCCAGATGATGTGGGTAACCTTTCTAAAGGAGAAATTAGAAGCTCTTGAGAAATTCAAAATATTCAAGGCTATGGTAGAGAATGATATAGGAATAAAGTTGAAATGTCTAAGGTCTGATAGAGGTGGAGAATTCACATCCGGTGAGTTCATAGAATTCTGTGAGAAACATGGAATTAAGAGACAGTTATCTGCTCCAAGGACTCCACAACAGAATGGAGTGGTGGAAAAAAAGAACCGGACCATCCAGGAAGCATCTAGTACAATGATGATGGAAGTAAATATTCCTCATATCTATTGGAGAGAAGCTGTCAGCACTGCAGTCTATACTCTTAATCAAGTTCAAATCAGAAGCAATACCGGTAAGACCCCTTATGAACTCTGGTTTGGCATGACTCCTACTGTAAGATATTTTAGAGTCTTTGGTAGCAAATGTTATATCAAAAGAGATGAAGATTTAGGCAAGTTTGATGCTAGAAGTGATGAAGGAATATTCTTGGGTTACTCTACTCAAAGCAAAGCATACCAGTGTTATAACAAGAGACTAATAAAGATGATAGAAAGTACAAATGTGAAGGTTGATGAGGGAATAGAAAAACCCTCAAGGTTTTATGAATATGATGAAGATGATCAGAATGGTGCTCTAGTTATGATCAGAATGGTGCTCTGGTTCAACGAGCTCAATCCTCTTCTGAAAGTCAAATTCAAACTGATCCGGTAAATCAGGAAGAAGAGATAGGTCTGAATGAGCCTGATTAAGAAGCAGAAGTGAAAGAAACTCCCAAAGTTCTAAGGTATGTAAGACTGAACCACTCTGAAGATCAGATCATAGGTGACAAAAGCAAAGGTGTGCAAACTAGAAGGAAAATTGCTCAAAATTCAGATGAATATTGTCTGATTTCAAAGATTGAACCTAAGACAATAAATGAAGCCTGCAATGATGAAAATTGGACCAAAGAAATGGAGGAAGAGTTGATGCAAATTCAGAAAAATCACACTTGGGATCTTGTTCCCAGACCTAGAAACAAGAATGTGATTGGAACCAAATGGGTCTTCCGGAACAAACTAAATGAAGTTGGTGAAGTAATCATAAATAAAGCTAGATTGGTCTGCAAAGGCTACTATCAAATAGAAGGGATTGATTTTGAAGAAACCTTTGCTCCGGTGGCAAGAATTGAAGTAGTCAGATTATTTCTTGCATTTGCTGCCTTCAAGGATTTCAAGGTGTATCAGATGGATGTCAAGTCTGCCTTTTTGAATGGTGACTTAGAAGAAGAAGTGTACATTGAACAACCAAATGGTTTTCAATTATCTGAGCATGGTGATAGGGTCTACAAATTGAAGAAGGCACTGTATGGACTGAAGCAAGCCCCAAGAGCCTGGTATGAAAGACTGGACAAACATCTCTTGAAGATTGGCTTCAACAAAGGGACTGCTGATAGTAACCTATATTTCAAAATTGATCATGAAAACATCTTGATTGTTGAAGTATTTGTTGATGATATCATCTTTGGAGGAAGAGACAGTATGTGTAAAACCTTTGCAAATCAAATGAAAAGTGAGTTTGAGATGTCAATGCTCGGTGAAATGAATTTCTTCTTGGGTCTCCAAATTACTCAGACAAAGAAAGGAATCTTTATTTCTCAGACAAAATATGTGAAAGAATTGTTGAGGAAATTTGGAATGGAAGATTCAAAGCTAATGAACACTCCCATGGCAACCGGATGTAAGTTGAGCAAAGATGATGACTCCCGTAAGACAGATCAGACAAAGTATAGATCAATGATTGGAGGATTATCGTATCTCACTCAAACTAGACCAGTTATAATGCAGACTATTGGTCTTGTGGCGAGATTCCAAGTTGATCCCAGAGAATCTCATGTCATGGCAATCAAAAGGATTTTTAGGTACTTAAAAGGAATAGTTGAGTATGGACTGTGGTATCCTAGAGATCAAAAATTTTCTCTTCATGCATATACAGATGTAGATTAGGTAGGAGATGTGGATGACAGGAAGAGTACCAGTGGAGGAGCATTCTTTTTGGGAAAAAAGATTGGTTTCTTGGCTAAGCAAGAAACAAGAGGCAATATCCCTGTCTACAACTGAAGCAGAATACATTACAGTAGTAGCTAGTTGCACTCAAGTTTTGTGGATGAAGCAGATGCTAAGAGATATTCAAGTAGAATATGAGGAGCCTATCACAATTTCCTGTGATAATTCAAGTGCAATAAATATTTCTAAAAATTAGTGTTGCATTCTAAGACTAAGCATATATCTATCAAGTTTCACTTTCTAAGAGAGCAAGTGAACAAGGATGAAGTCAGATTGGAGTATGTGCCCTCCAAGGATCAAATAGCAGATATCTTTACTAAACCTCTTCCTAAGGACTCTTTTGAGTATCTCAGGGAGAAGTTAGGGGTTATTGCCCCTCCGGTGATGAACTAGGATGCATTGATGTGCATCAATCCCGTGGATATCACAGTCATATCTTATGATCTAGATTGATGATAGGGAGCTGCTACTCAGGGGGAGCAGCTGGTATGTTATGAAGTATTGGAGTTGCAAGTATGAGCCCTTTGCCATTGATGTCAAAGGGGGAGAGAAGACATGTGAAAAACAAGTGGTTGCTGATCAAAGGGGGAGCAATAAAGGAAGAGAAGACATGTGAATAGTTGTTGCTGTTAGGGGGAGTTGTGACAGCAAGGAGAAGTTCTTATCTTGATGGTTTTTCACATCATATGTTGCCATCAATGACAAAGGGGGAGATTGTTGCAAGTATGGATTTAACCAGTGTTGTCATTGATGTCAACATACTCATGTTGCATTAATGAGAAGGATTGGATGAACTGTGTGCTGAGGATATTGAGAAAATTATTCTCAATCAGGAACAATGAAGAACAATGATGACAACAAGGTAAAAGTCTAAGATAGGTTGAGGATCAGAGGATGCAGTTTAAAGGGTTTGTAGATATAAGTCTTGAGATGCTCCAGTCAAGTTTTAAGAGGTCCACATGAAGATTTGAAGAAGTTATGGTCGTTCAAGTAGAATCAGCTCTGGCAGGTGTCAAGAGGTGATAGAGTGACACAGATAGGTCCGGTGAGGTCCGGTAATGTAAATTATCCCATTCTGTGGATTTGAGAAAGTGTTGAGGACATCATTGTGATGTGTCAAGTAGATTGGTTCATTGTTTGAATTTCTGGAAGAACCTATTCCTTTGTGACAATGATGACAGACTATGTTCTTGAGGTTCTGGATGAAGGGGAGAAGAATTCTAGCAAACAGATGAAGTGCAGATGTTCTGGATGATTTAGGAAAGGTTGTTGTGATCCTTGGATCATGTCTAGTTCATGTTGGTGGTCCACATTGAAGTTAGAGTTTGCATTTAAAGAATTACCACCAGATATTGGTGTTCTTCTTGAGACTGGCCGACTGGATGTATTACATGTCTTGCGGATGTTCTTGTAGGTGTTTGCCGACTTAGATGCTTATTCCTAAGTCGATGCCATGTATAAGTAAGGGATTGTGAAGTTATTTTCAAGTGTGTCTTGCGGTGATGAGTGTGTAGTAGCGAGGAGAAGTATGAAAAGTAGAGTAGAAGTATTGGGCTTAAATGGAACTGATTCAAGCATGGTGAAGATGCTATTTTCCAGTTCATAAAGGTGATACTTATTTCTTTGTAGATAGTGTGTCTCTTGTAGGAAGTGAGCCTCTTGTGAGCAGTGTGCTCGGTAGAAGTATTGGGCTTAAATGGAACTGATTCAAGCATGGTGAAGATGCTATTTTCCAGTTCATAAAGGTGATACTTATTTCTTTGTGGATAGTGTGTCTCTTGTGAGGTAGTGAGCCTCTTGTGAGCATGTACCATTTGTTCTTTCTATTCTTCTAACAAAGAATACATTCTTGGGTTAATCACCTTGTGGTTTTTCCCTTAACCAGGTTTTCCATGTCAAAATCTTGGTGTCTTATGTGTTGATATGTTTCTGCTTTTGATTTGAATGCATTATGGTTCATGATTAATATTATGCTAATCACTAAAGAAGATTCAAGTGTTTAATCAAAGACAGTTTCACACAACTGATTCACCCCCCCTCTCAGTTGTGTGCCCTAAGTCTAACAATTGGTATCAGAGCTAAGTTCCTCTAAAAAGAGCTTAACCGCTTGAGGAGATCCAGGATGTCGTCATATAAGAAGGATAGTCCGAAGTTTGATGGAACCAACTTTGCTCTTTGGAAAGGTCGCATGAAATGTCACTTGTAGTGTATGGGAATGGCATACTGGTCCATGGTCACAAAAGCATATGTACCTCCACAGGGTGGTCCAACAACCCTAAATGAAATCACATATGCTGAAAATAATCTGCGGACCAAAGAGGCTCTTCTAAGCGCATTAATTGACTCAGAGCTCTCAAATGTTATTGACCTACCAACTGCCTATGAGATCTGGATTAAATTGGAACTTTTGCATGAAGGAGACGAGTATGTTAAATGTGCAAGGTTACAGAGTCTAAAAGGAAAATTCAAAAAATTGAAGATGAGAGATGATGAAAATATTACCATTTTTATGCCAAGAGTGAATGACCTGGTTTGTGGAATTAGAAATTCTGGTGGAGTCTTGGATGAAAATGAGATTGTTGGTAAAATTCTTAGATCCCTTCCTGCCTCTTACAAAATCAAGGTTGTTTCCATTGATGAATTTAGAACCCATACAACTATCACAAGAGACCAATTGGCTGGCAAACTGGCTGCTTTTGAAATGATCGAGTTTGGAGATGATCCCCCCAAAAATGAATCTACATTCAAAGCCAGTGCCACTATGAAAGGTAAACAAGGATTTGATCCAGGAGAGAACTCATCAAGGAAATTGTCATGGTATGAAAAAGCAAGAAAAGACCTGGAAGAAGAAGTAGAAACTACTCAACTTGAAGCCCTCATTGCAAAGAGACTGCCAAGAGGATCTAATAAGTATGAAGGAAAATTGCCTTTTAAGTGTTTTAACTGCAATAAGATTGGTCATTTTGCCTCAAGATGTTCAAAAAGATTTTCAAAGCCAAATCCCAACAGATCAAGGTTCCAAAAGAATTGTTACTATGTTCATAAAGAAGATGATAATGAAGGAGTAACAGATGATGAATCAGAGACAGGAAAAAAATCCAGAAGTGAATGGGTGTTTATTGCCATCAAGGAAGAAGAACCAATATCCTCTGTATCTATCAATCATAAAGTTATAGAAAGAGCTCTAGCTGCCCAAGTTAAAGAAAAAAATGATTGGGTCATTGGCAGTGGTTGCTCTCACCACATGACAAGTGACAAAAATAAGTTCATAGACTTGGAAAGGTATGAAGGAGGAGTGGTGAAGTTTGGTGACAATTCTGTTGGTAGAATCAGAGGAAGAGGAACTATTTCTTTTGATGGAAGAAACAAAACTGGTAATGTACTGTATGTTGAAGGATTGAAGCACAATCTTCTCAGTGTTGGATAGTTGGTGGACATAGGCTATGATCTCTGATTCAAGGATGGAAAATGCAAAATCTATGAAAGATCTGGAATAGAGATTGCATCTGGTGCTCAAACTAAAGGTAATATCTTCCACTTGGTTGGTACTGGTAAAAGCTGCTTATTTGTTCAAGTTGATCAGAGTTGGTTATGGCATAGAAGGATGTGTCATGTGAATTTTGATAATATCATCAAGATAAGCAATACTCAGGCTATAAGAGATCTTCCAAAATTGGTGAAACCTACTAACAGCTTGTGCAAGGAATGTCAGTTAGGTAAGCTGAGCAGAGTCACATTCAAAAGTAAGGGACTATCTTCTACCAGATTATTAGACTTAGTTCACACTGATCTTTGTGGTCCGGCAAGAACCAGAAGTATTCAAGGTGATAGATACTTCATGCTACTAATAGATGACTATTCCTAGATGATGTGGGTAACCTTTCTTAAGGAGAAATTAGAAGCTTTTGATAAATTCAAAATATTCAAGGCTATGGTAGAGAATGATATAGGAATAAAGTCGAAATGTCTTAGGTCTGATAGAGGTGGAGAATTCACATCCGGTGAGTTCATAGAATTCTGTGAGAAACATGGAATTAAGAGACAGTTGTCTGCTCTGAGGACTCCACAGCAGAATGGAGTGGTGGAAAGAAAGAACCGGACCATCCGGGAAGCATCTAGGACAATGATGATGGAAGAAAATATTCCTCATATCTATTGGAGAGAAGCTGTCAGCACTGCAGTCTATACTCCTAATCGAGTTCAAATCAGAAGCAATACCGGTAAGACCCCTTATGAACTTTGGTTTGGCATTACTCCTACTGTAAGATATTTTAGAGTCTTTGGTAGCAAATGTTACATCAAAAGAGATGAAGATTTAGGCAAGTCTGATGCTAGAAATGATGAAGGAATATTCTTGGGTTACTCTACTCAAAGAAAAGCATACCGATGTTATAACAAGAGACTAATAAAGATGATAGAAAGTACAAATGTGAAGGTTGATGAGGGAATAGAAAAACCCTCAAGGTTTTATGAATATGATGAAGATGATCAGAATGGTGCTCTGGTTATGATCAGAATGGTGCTCTGGTTCAAGGAGCTCAATCCTCTTCTAAAAGTCAGATTCAGACTGATCCGGTAAATCAAGAAGAGATAGGTCTGAATGAGCCTGATCAAGAAGTAGAAGTGCAAGAAACTCCCAAAGTTCCAAGGTATGTAAGACTGAACCACTCTGAAGATCAAATCATAGGTGACAAAAGAAAAGGTGTGCAAACTAGAAGGAAAATTGCTCAAAATTCAGATGAATATTGTCTGATTTCAAAGATTGAACCTAAGACAATAAATGAAGCCTGCAATGATGAAAACTGGACCAAAGAAATGGAGTAAGAGTTGATGCAAATTGAGAAAAATCACACTTGGGATATTGTTCCCAGACCTAGAAACAAGAATGTGATTGGAACCAAATGGGTCTTCCGGAACAAACTAAATGAAGTTGGTGAAGTAATCATAAATAAAGCTAGATTGGTCTGCAAAGGCTACTATCAAATAGAAGGGATTGATTTTGAAGAAACCTTTGCTCCGGTGGGAAGAATTAAAGCAGTTAGATTATTTCTTGCATTTGCTGCCTTCAAGGATTTCAAGGTGTATCAGATGGATGTCAAGTTTGACTTCTTGAATGGTGACTTAGAAGAAGAAGTGTACATTGAACAACTAGATGGTTTTCAATTATCTGAGCATGGTGATATGGTCTGCAAATTGAAGAAGGCACTGTATGGACTGAAGCAAGCCCCAAGAGCCTGGTATGAAAGACTGGACAAACATCTCTTGAAGATTGGCTTCAACAAAGGTACTGCTGACAGTAACCTATATTTCAAAATTGATCATGAAAACATCTTGATTGTTGAAGTATTTGTTGATGATATCATCTTTGGAGGAAGAGATAGTATGTGTAAAATCTTTGCAAATCAAATGAAAAGTGAGTTTGAGATGTCAATGCTCGGTGAAATGAATTTCTTCTTGGGTCTACAAATTACTCAGACAAAGAAAGGAATCTTTATTTCTCAGACAAAATATGTGAAAGAATTGTTGAGGAAATTTGGAATGGAAGATTCAAAGCTAATGAACACTCCCATGGCAACCGGATGTAAGTTGAGCAAAGATGATGACTCCCCTAAGATAGATCAGACAAAGTATAGATCAATGATTGGAGGATTATCGTATCTCACTCAAACTAGACCAGTTATAATGCAGACTATTGGTCTTGTGGCGAGATTCCAAGCTGATCCCAGAGAATCTCATGTCATGGCAATCAAAAGGATTTTTAGGTACTTAAAAGGAATAGTTGAGTATGGACTGTGGTATCCTAGAGATCAAAAATTTTCTCTTCATGCATATACAGATGTAGATTGGGTAGGAGATGTGGATGACAGGAAGAGTACCAGTGGAGGAGCATTCTTTTTGGGAAAAAAGATTGGTTTCTTGGCTAAGCAAGAAACAAGAGGCAATATCCCTGTCTACAACTGAAACAGAATACATTACAGTAGTAGCTAGTTGCACTCAAGTTTTGTGGATGAAGCAGATGCTAAGAGATATTCAAGTAGAATATGAGGAGCCTATCACAATTTCCTCTGATAATTCAAGTGCAATAAATATTTCTAAAAATCTAGTGTTGCATTCTAAGACTAAGCACATATCTATCAAGTTTCACTTTCTGAGAGAGCAAGTGAACAAGGATGAAGTCAAATTGGAGTATGTGCCCTCCAAGGATCAGATTGTAGATATCTTTACTAAACCTCTTCCCGAGGACTCTTTTGAGTATCTCAGGGAGAAGTTAGGGGTTATTGCCCCTCCGATGATGAACTAGGATGCACTGAAGTGCATCAATCCCATGGATATCATAGTCATATCTTGTGATCCGGATTGATGATAGGGAGCTGCTACTCAGGGGGAGCAGCTGGTATGTTATGAAGTAATGGAGTTGCAAGTATGAGCCCTTTGCCATTGATGTCAAAGGGGGAGAGAAGACGTGAAAAACAAGTGGTTGCTGATCAAAGGGGGAGCAATAAAGGAAGAGAAGATATGTGAATAGTTGTTACTGTTAGGGGGAGTTATGACAGCAAGGAGAAGTTCTTGTCTTGATGAGTTTTCACATCAGATATTGCCATCAATGACAAAGGGGGAGATTGTTGCAAGTATGGTTTTAATCGATGTTGTCATTGATGTCAACATACTCATGTTGCATTAATGAGAAGGATTGGATGAACTGTGTGCTGAGGATATTGAGAAAATTAGTCTCAATCAAGAATAGTGAAGAACAGTTATGACAACAAGGTAAAAGTCCAAGATAGGTTGAGGATCAGAGGATGCAGTTTAAAAGGTTTGTAGATATAAGTCTTGAGATGATTCAGTCAAGTTTTTAGAGGTCTGCATGAAGATCTGAAGAAGTTATGGTCATTCAAGTAGAACCAGCTCCGACAGGTGTCCAGAGGTGACAGAGTGACACAGATAGGTCTGGTGAGGTTCGGTAATGCATTATCCCATTCTGTGGATTTGAGAAAGTGTTGAGGATGTCCTTTTGATGTGTCAAGTAGATTGGTTCATGGTTTGAAGGTCTGAAAGAACCTATTCCTTTGTGACAGTGATGACAGATTGTGTTCTTGAGGTTCCAGATGAAGGGGAGAAGAATTCTAGCAAACAGATGAAGTGCAGATGTTCTGGATGATTCAGGAAAGGTTGTTGTGATCCTTGGATCATGTCCAGTTCATGTTGGTGGTCCACATTGAAGTTAGAGTTTGCATTTAAAGAATTACCATCGGATATTGGTGTTCTTCTTGAGACTGGGCGACCGAATGTATTACACGTCTTGTGGCTGTTCTTGTAGGTGTTTGCTAACTTAGATGATTATTGCTAAGTTGATGCCATGTATAAATAAGGGATTGTGAAGTCATTTTCAAGTGTGTCTTGCGGTGATGAGTGTGTGGTAGCGAGGAGAAGTGTGAAAGGCAGAGCAGAAGTATTGAGCTTAAATGGAACTAATTCAAGCATGGTGAGGATGCTATTTTCCAGTTCATAAAGGTGATACTTATTTCTTTATAGACAGTGTGTCTCTTGTAGGCAGTGAGCCTCTTGTGAGCAGTGTGCTCAGGCAGTGAGCCCTAATTGGCATGGGCCATTTGTTCATTCTATTCTTCTAACAGAGAATACATTCTTGGGTTAATCACCCCATGATTTTTCCCTTAACTGGGTTTTTCTCGTCAAAATATTGGTGTCTTATGTGTTGATATGTTTCTTCTTTTGATTTGAATGCATTATGGTTCATGATTAATATTCTGCTAATCACTAAAGAAGATTCAAGTGTTTAATCAAAGAAAGTTTCGCACAACTGATTCACCCCCCCTCTCAGTTGTGTACCCAAAGTCTAACACTTAAACCTTAAAAACAAACAAAAATAGATACAACATAATATTAGCAAAACTCTAACCAAGCTGCCCAAAAAAACTAAGAGAGAGTCTTAAATCCATAAGTCCAAAAATATATAATAAATGCAAACAAATATCCATCCAAGAGATCCACTACAAATGATGTAGAGCCTCAGTCACTTTAAGCTCCTCCTAATAGAATTGTGCATGTTGACTGATGAAATCATCCAATCCACCTTTATCTTGGTTCCTTCTAGTGTTGCTTATTGTCCATGTACTAAGACCAGCTGTATCAGTCTTCATATCACTTTTAGTTTGTAGATGCCCAATATCCTAATAGGAATTATTTAGTTTTTTGTTGAGATTCTTAATCCGTTTAAAGCACTATTTTTAGTAGTGCATTTACTCACCTCCACTACTTTGCGTAGATTCTCTTTGATGTCTTGGAGATATTTTTTCATCACATTAATTTTTTCCACTTTCTTGGAGTTTTCATCTTGAAGTCTACTAATTTCTATTATTACTTCTCACTACTTGAAGATTAATTTCTCTTCTTCAGTGGGAATAAGAATCTCCCCATCATATTTTCTATCCAGCATAGAAGTTTTAATATTAAGACAATTTATTTCCAAAAATAACCACTTAGAAAGGCTATGGTGAATGATTGATTCTTCATGAAGACCAAACATCTTGTCAACAAGTAGGTTGATAATCTCTATAATACCTTCCATAGAGGTACAAGTATAGTGAGAAAGGTCATGGTCCTGAGATGGACCAGGACAAGGACCATCAATTTTTGGGAATGTTGCACCAATAGAAGGTTTGAGAAACCCTTTCACCCTTACTTTCCCTCTATCATCATACACCTTCCTTTGTTTCATATCCTCCTTTCCTTTATCCTTAGTCTTACTAGTCCTTTCCCCCTCAACCACTTTCCCTTACTTACCCGTAGCATCACCCCACTATCTACCAATAGTTTGCATAACCTCCTTAGACTCATAATCAGATAACTAGGCCTCATCATATTCTTCCCATTCCTCATTTTACTCATAAGCCATATCATAGAAACTATCATTCCCCCTTTGATGCACTCCAACACTAGCCTCGAGGGAGGACTCAATAATCATCATGGTACTTCTAGGCCTTTTCCTAAGGGGCAAGGAATAAGGATTAACCACAAGATTACAAGTTCTAATGGAATTAATGATGAGAAAATTCAAACCCTAAAGTAGGGGGCTAGGTCCCAACCCCCTCTTAAATACTAAAATTAAAATTTCCATAGAAATTAATAGATAAAAGGGAAGGAGACTAGCATATGATTGTGAAAGTGGTTGATAAGAATAAAGTAGTAAGAGTAAAGGCCTTTAAAATGGCCCTCAAGAGTAACATACCTCATAAAACACAAGGCCACCTCATCCTAAGGATTATTTAACGAACTTCTGCCATGGCCCAACTATAATTTCTTGAGATGCTCCCCCTCTTTGAGGCAAATGGCCATCATGTCCTTTCTAACTTTTCTATCCTTATAAATTTTAGTTCCCTTCCTAGATAAACTAGACATTTTAGCAATCAAGTCTTTTGCGACCAAAATTTTCATCCCCCACATGTCCACCCTTCTATTATTTCACCTATTAGAAAACTTAATCACCAAAGTGGTATCATAGCCATTTAATCTTTCCAAGAATGGACTGATCCTCCCTTCAACAAAATTCTCCAAACATTGGCATTCTTTTTAAATTGGTTACAACTAATAGGTTCAATTTTATTGTAGTCCCCACCCATGGTCACTATGAATATAAACTCATTAGGATCCCACCAAATACAAAGCACCACCAAAACACATTCTAGTCAAAAAATGAATAGCTAAGAAATAGATGGGTAGGAATAGGAAGACTCACCAAACTCATACCAAAAAGTTATGAAATCTACCCTTTGTTGAAGGGGCTTCAAATGTCTGAAATCATTATCATGCAACCACATTAAAGGGAGAAGTATTGTAAGCACCACCTAATTATTTTTTGAATCATGATCTAATAGGGTGACAACCCCCAAGGGAAGCTCAATTTTCCCAATCCAACTTGTCTTGGACCCTCATGTTGCATATCCTAATTAGCAAACAAATCCACAACTTGGTTAGCTTCTCTAAAAATGTGGTTCAATTGCACTTTCTTCATAGAATCAAGGATGGATAAAGAGTAAAAAATAATATTTTTAATGGTCCAATATGGGTTATTACATCTTTTCAACAAATTGATAATGTTCATAGATTCTCCTTCCAAAATTAGATATTGAACCTTAGGGTCCTTAGCCATCCTCAAAGCATGGTAAGCAATAGCCACCTTTACAAAATCATTAGTTTAGGCTCCCAAATTAATTGCAAAGGATCCTATCATCTCCCTATGGTGATCTCTCAAGACCCCACCATCCCTTGAGGAGATTGAGTTAATTCAATTTAAACCAATTAGGCTGAGGGGGGACCACTTAATGTTGTATCTTTAAGATTTTACATTCTTAAAGAGAGTAGCAATATCAATCCCAAATTCCAACCATTGGCAACTTTAAGATCATCCATGCTAACAACAAGTTTTCTAGAAGAAGAATCCCTTTCATGAAAAGCCATAGTAAAGTTCTCCCTTACAACCATGCCAATTTTAGAAGAAACCCTCCATGTTACAAACTTAACATCCCTAAAAATTCTATTATTACACTCATTCCATAACCCCTAGGCCACATGAGGAAGAGATAGATATCACAATAACTTAAGAGAAGGATTGAGAAAGGGGGATATTCATTGGGAGAAAAGATCTAAAAAAGAAAAGGGAAAGACCCAACCCACATTGAAAAGGGAAAGAAAGTGACTTCACACTTCTAAGGAGAAGGGGCAACCCCCAAAAGATGAAAGACTGACTCCACATCAAAATCACAAAGAGAACACCTATTGGGAAGAGAAAACCTTTTTTGGTCAATTTTTTTATGGTCAAAATATTATTTTGAGTAGCAATCCAAAAGAAAACATTAATCTTAGGAGTTAAGAGGGGTTTCCAAAGGATGGCCTAAAGGGGAACCAAGCTAGGATCAAAAAGAAAAAGAGAAACTAGAAGTGATAGAAAATCTGTCCAAAGAGGATCTCACCCAAACAAGTTCACCATGCTTTCTATTCTATGGAATGTGGAAGGTAGAAAGAAGGCTTGATAGTCTAGGAAACATGGTAGAAAAAGAAGAAGAGGGATCCACACTAGAAATATTTTTCCAACAATGAACCCTCCTAAACACCTCAATATAATCAACTATTCTATCTCCAAAAAATCTTTTCACATAGCATAAATAAATATCAACCAATCCACCTCCACAAGAGGAATATTCTAAAGCCAAACATATTCTTAGAATTTTATAGTCCTACCTTCCCCCACCTTCCACTTGGTTCCTTTGTTAAGAATAAATCTACTATTAGTTGTGCTCTTCCACATACTTGACCCCCATGATAACTTATTGTTAGAGAGAAAGTCCATGCTCCCATCATTCATGTATTTTTTTCCACAAATATTAGTCCATTCCTTAATTTCTTTAAGGAATATCCATCCTATTTTAGAATTCAAAGCCAATTTGAAGTTTTTGATTTGCCTCAAGCCCAAGCCACCAAATTTTTAGGATTGCACAGTTGATCCCAAGCTACTAATGGGATCCTCTTATTATCTTTTGTTCTTGACCAAAGGAATATCTCCTAAATTTTCTCTAATTTTTTAGCAATCTTATGGGAATTTGTAATATAGACATGCAATATACTAGAATATTTTAAAGAGTGGTTTCATTGAGCTACACCTTACCTTCCTGACTCAAGAGGAAGCCTTTCAAACCAGATAACTTCAATTAAAATCTCTACAAGAGGTAAGTCCAAAAGGAATTGGGAACAAAACTCTGTAAGAGAGGCAGTCCCAAGTAAGTGATATAAGAGTTACACAATAGACTTAAGGATGCCCAAGATCACTTGCAACTAAAACAACCTTACACAACAAGAGAGAAGCAACACAAATGCTATATTGTGAAGATAATGATGCATACAAGATACAAGATACACAAGATTCACAAGATTTACAATGTACCACACATAATGTACAATGAGAGCCCTTAATTATTTAGAGAAGGTTGAGATCTAGGACAACATGTGATCATGACAATTGTCTTAATCATATGACATGAGACACAAATATTAAATGCCCTAAGTAAACTTAACTATATAAGTGTGAATAGGGCCTAATGTGGAACCAATTAGGTGATATACCCCATTCACACCAATAGCCCCCCTTAAGTGCAACTTAGGGAGAAAAAAAATGATGCAAAGATGGGTCCTAGATACAAGGCCATGTTAGGTACCCATGTATAAAATATCTCTCACAAATGGAGTAAAGAAGAAAAACACTTAAGATAAAACCCCTCTCCAAAAGAGAGAAAACATGCAAACAAACATGTACAAGTGATGGAGTGTTGGAAGAAAGACTCAACAAAAAGACCCCCCAAGGACTACATCCATCACAAAAATACAATCAATAGCCCCCTGTAAGAGGGAAAGAATGATACTAGGAATCCCCCCATAAATAAGTAGCTCATGTGCCAATGGTGAATAGTCAAAGATAAAAAAGTATCCACTTATAGAAAACAACATTTCTCCCCTTGGGAAGAAATAAATTCACGGGTGTATGTATAAGAAACTCCAACTCCAAGACAAGAGATGAGGGAAGGAGTCCCATGAAAAATGATGCCTCTAAAAACTGCTCAAGTGTCCACATGTCACAATCAAAAATTTCCACAAAAGTAGGAGCACAAATCCTAATCAAAGAGTGTGACAATCCAAAACAATGTGAAAACTCGTGATCAACAATCTCCAAAGACAAATATGGTGACATAATAGTCATGTCATAATTTTCATCAAAGAGGAAATGGATATCCTCAAGTGTATCCTCCAAATTTACAAGATGGGACTCACAAAATAAATTTGCAATACCTGTCAAGAGATCATCCCACAAAGATAAATCTGAAATACAAGATGGTTCCAGTTGAACTAAATCACTGGAAGATGAAACAACACTAAACTCTGAAGAAGCAAGAACAAGGGAAGTCTCAATCAATGAAGCCACCCTAGGAATTAATGAAGGTGAAGGATCAACAAGTGTCTATGTAGTAGGAGAAGGGGAAGATGCCTCATCTTCCTCATAATCCAGATGTGTAAGGTCTTCTAAAGAACCAAACTCCTTATTTGTATCATAGTCATACGGTATAATATCTGAATAATCAAGAGGTACAAGACAATTTGAAATAGGATCATCTAGGAATGGTCAAATATCAAGATCTCCATATATCTTCCAAATTTTTCTTCACATAACATGAAGACACTCAATGTATGAAAGGGAACAAAAAAGTGTCAAAATCAACATGGAAACTAATCACTTCTTAAACATGATCATTTTTGGAATTCCTTACAAACTTCTTCCAAAATGTACCAAGTCAAGGAACAAGACCATATACATGTGGCAAAAGATGAAGCCAATGCAAGTGTTTCAAAATACCATCTCTCCATTGTTTATAATTACCCTTTTGCAAGATGATTACAGAAGCATGAAATGAAAAACCCATAATGAACTAAGATAAATCTTCAAATTACATAGACATGAAAACCTCAACTAAAATTATAACCTCCCCAATATATCAATATTGAAATTGAAGCTCCCCAAGAAAAAACAACCACCAATTTAAATAATTTTTCCAAGAAATAATCTAAAGCATGCAAAATGACTTTAAACTAAAATTTTGAAACTTGATATATAATCTATAAAACTCACATGGACAGATCTATAGTTCTTAGAAATAGCTTTCCAATGCCTATAAGAAATCCAAAATTGGATATTGTGGGCACAAGATATGGCTTGGTAAATAAAATATATAAGTATGGGATTCAAATAAAAAAATTAGGAACCTATCTAGACAAAATAGTAAAGAACACCTATACCATTATGAAGTGCTTGGAACCAACTTTTTGATGCCTATTCATCTGCAAAGTTTTTATATCGTGGAAAAAAGTTATGTCTCCTAGAAATAAATGCCCTATTAGGACATAAAAATGGGTCCAAGGGTGGTCCCCTAGTGGCAATATGGTGGCACCACTAGTGCTAGTAGAGCTCTAGTGGTGGGACCGGTGGATAAAGAGCAGTGCAATGGTGAAAACCACTTGCGGTGGTGTACGGGTTGTAAAGTATAAGCAGAGGTGTCACTTTGGTAGTCAGTGAAGGCCATGTCACCCATAGGGTATAGTCCCCCCGATTGGGGAGAACCAAGTGCTTAGCCCTAATAAGACCATAGGCTATGGCCTTTTAAAACCCTTGTACCAATCAATATAGATATTAACTGCTAGGTAGAGTCTATTACTAATAGCCAATTAAAAACTACCAGATAAAATTGAAGACCACCGAATGTGATGCAACTAATGATGTCATCTGATGAAGACTTGTACCCTTCAACTATGAGGTCTTTGTACCCTGATGATATCAGCAAAGTACCTGACAATGAATCAAATGCCACCACATAGGAGAATACTCCTAGAATCTCCAAAAAATATATGAATTTTCTATGACTTGTACACCATTTTTTGACAACTATGGTGGACCATACAGTATGGAACTATATGAATGTACAATTTCCATATAGATTTTATAGATTTGTTGATGGCAAAAAATTTGCACAACCCCAAAAATGGACAAAAAAAATCATCTTTGAAATATGAAGTGTTTTATATCAAAATTCATCTCTCAAGCCTTACAACCTAAATGATGAGGTCCATTTTACACTAGGATGTACCATATGAAAATTCCTAGTGAAATCTATCCAAACAAGGGAAGGAAATTATAGATCTAAAGGTCTGATACCATGTAAGGCTCACACAATAGACTCAAGGATGCATAGGATAACCTGCAACAAAAACAACCTTCCACAACAAGAGAGAAGCAACACAAATTCTATATTGCAAAAGAATGGTAATGATGCATAAAGATACACAAGATTCACAAGATCTATAATGTATCACACATAATGTACAACGAGAGACCTTACTTATATAGGCAAGGTTTAGACCTAGGACAATATGTGATCATGACAAGTGTCTTAATCCTATGACATGAGACACAAATATTAAATGCCTTAAGTAAAATTTGTAATGTGTAGAAAGTGGAATCAAAATGAGAGACAATAAAGCTCATAATCCATGTTCTACACAACCTCAAGAAATGATCAAAGGATAACAAGAATCAAATGAAAACAACAAAGATATTAACACAATGATATGTATTTCTTGGTATTGTATGTGGATTGCTCTTCAAAGTAGCATAACCTTGATATGATGATGGATTTGTGAGAATAAATTGACAATGTAATTTTATGATGATTGTGGATGCTTCATGGTTTGGATGAGGAAGCATTTATAGATTCTCGAAAATAAGAATCAATGGTGGAGGAATGATTAGAAGATCAATGGTTGAAATTGATCGAGAGAAATAGATGAGAGAGTTAACAATTTGAATTTGTCATTTGATTTAATAGTTAACTCTTTTTGTGTCATTTGATTAAGTAAACTATTTCTAGATTGATTTTTCATTGCACAGTTAACTCTTTTTTAGTTTAGTGATTAGTGAAGGGAAAGCGGAAGTTAATTTTATGAATTAATAAATGATTCATGAGATAATGGATAATTAGCAAATAAATAAAATATTCATTTTATTTATTTGTGGTGAGAGAAAATGATTTTAATTAATTAAATGAATTGCTTTAAGTCATTTAATAGAGGAAATGTTAGTTTGATTATAGATAGAGAAATATTTAAATGGATGATGTAGAAGAATTATGTCAAATATTTAATGGATTAGGGAAATGATGTCATGAAGAATAATTGATCATATAGAAGAATAATTAGTAAATTTTAGGTGTCTATATGTTGCCCCTCTTTGAGATGATGTTGTAAAGTAAAATTTAAAAGAAGTTTAAAACAGTGTTGGGTTGGACAGAAGAATATGACTGGATTAGAAATGGTGATGCCCTAGTCACTTGAAGTTAGGGTGACAAGGAAAAATGATGGTAAATTAATTGATGTGATGAATGATGCCCCCTCAAGAGGTTGAGCAGGCTCAAAGAACATGGATTAGCTCTCGAAAGAAGAGATGTGAAGAAAAGGTTAGATGAAAGATGAATAAAAAGTTAGATGAAAAGATGGAAAAAGGATGGAAGAAAAATGGAGAAAAATAAAAAATATGAATGCAAGAAATATTATTATGGATGAAATGAAAATGATGGATTTATTATGATGATTAGTTATGCTGACTTAATTTGAGCAATCCTTTATTTAATATAGCAATGGATGTTCTGCACTAGGGTATATGAGACCAAGGTGACAATGTATCCAATGTGTAGGATTGACACACAAAAAAGATAAAGGTCATGATGTAGAGAATGGTGGGCTTCAAAAGGTTTTAAAAGGTAGAAAACACTTATTTTGATAGATCACCTAAACACTCACAAATTCACTTCCATGAAACATGGTTTCAAAGGCTAAAAATACACCAAATGGAGGTTTCAAGACACCAAACTTTCAATAAACCTTTGATACACCTTAGGCATCATAATATTGATTAGATTAAGCCAACCAAACACCCTTAGAACCCTAGTTCCTTCATTACCCCATCGTTCATACCTAAGAGGCCTATTTGCTTGTAACACGCCAAATAGAGAAAATGGAGCATAACTTTCAGAATACTCATCAAAACCACAAAATAATTGGCATTATAGACACCCTTTTGGCTTGCATTTGACATATCCAATAGGTCACTAGGATTGTTTTGAAAAGTAACCTCCAAAATTTGATTGTCCTACTGTCCTAAAGGCCTAATTAGGACATCAAACTATGTTTTTCAATTATAACTTTTAGGTAAGACCTCAAACCAAGAAACAAATAACCTTTTCAATACCCTTTATGGCTCTCTTCAACATACTAAGAAATGGGGTGGGGTCACTTTGTACGGATTGTCCTAAAAATGACTATTCTAGTTGTAATTAAGCCTAATTCAGCTAGTTTGCATGAGGGTTTATTGGATCTTTAGACTCCAAGCCTCTACTCACCTCACTAACACCTCAAACACATCAAATATGGTCTACATAAGCTTACTAAACCATTTTCCATCCTTCACCACTGACCTTTCTTCAAACCCCAACTCTTAGCCATTAAATTAAGCATAAAAATCATGAAAAAGCAACTAGGGCAGCAACAAATTCATGTAACTAGCCTTCCCCTGCATCTGCAAGCATAATCAAATTGAAAAACAACCTAAACTAACCCATTCCACTAATTTAGAAAGGTTTCCATTGGTGGAATGGCCTTTTATTCCCTTTTTAGACTCTCAAGCCCTTAAAATGAGGGTTTCAGGACATCTTATAGGAAAATGACTCAAACAAGCTTATTTCTTAATGAAATCTACTCAAATCAGATTTTTTTGAAAGATAATACACTAATCTACCAAAACCAATTAAAATATATGACCTAGTGATGTTGTACAAGCTATATAAAGCTTGCAAACAACAAAAAAAATGTTGAATCTATAGAAACAGGGTAATTTTATTCAAAATTACTTCAAGATACAAATGTTCTCCACCCTTTCTTGCCTTCACAGGGATCTTTAAACATGTTACAATATTTATCTTAACTACCTCTTGAGTTTCTAATGTCCAAAAACCTTCCCTTTACAAAGTAACTCTTCATATTCCATTTCTTGCACTTTTGCAATTTTGCCAATATTTGCAAGGTTTTACAATATTTGACAACTTGACCTCACACTTTACCTAGAAACCTATTCAAATGACTCAAATGCAATAGATATGGTTCAAATATGACCTCATTACAAACAAAATACAACCAAAATACAACCAAAAGCTCAAAATTTACAAAATTGTCTCATGGAGGCATGAAGTTTACAAGGTGCCCTGCACCATACTCTCGGGCAAAATTTTGCCTCAAGTCCTCTTGAGGACAGTGCTGCACAATAGATTCAATCTTGTCAATATC
Organism: Cunninghamia lanceolata; assembly: GCA_027924645.1. Taxonomy (NCBI): domain Eukaryota; kingdom Viridiplantae; phylum Streptophyta; class Pinopsida; order Cupressales; family Cupressaceae; genus Cunninghamia; species Cunninghamia lanceolata. The sequence goes on from BSBN01000887.1 coordinate 11,651,384, forward strand.
ATTCTTCAATCCTCCAAGTAGTCTTTGCACTCACCAATAACTGAAAATATGCATTTACCCTTTGTCTTTAACTAGTTCTTCTTTGTTGAATGATGTCTTTCAATTGATGATTAATCCCTGACTTGTTCTTCTTCTGAAAATGGTGTTGAACCTACCTTTTTACCTACCATTCAACCTTCTCCTACCATCCTAGTAACATGTTTCTCAATCCATTCTTACATTTCCAAAATCAATTCATCCTTGACCTTCAAAGAAGAAAAATAGAACACCAACTCAATATCATTTCCCTCCAAAATCAAATTATGTTTCATACCTGATATTTTAGCATCTCCATGGTTGTATCCTTCATGTGCTCTTCCTCATACATATACCCATCTCTCTCACTGCTTTATCACACAATCTCTCATAGCATACTATCCATCTACCCAACAAAGATCCTGGAAGATGCTTCCATCTACCCACTCTCTCTCTCAGTGGAGGAACTCTTGTACCTTCTCCCCAGTTTCATCTCTGTTGGAGGACAGTGATCACATACCTCTTCCATGTCTATAGAAAACACACCTTCTCATAAATATTTCTCTCTTGCATCTTTAAGATGGACCACAAGAACCTACAACCAACACACTTCACAATCCACTAGATCAACCAACTCTGATACCAATGGATTCAGATCATGGTGGGCTTCAAAAGGTATTAAAAGGTAGAAAGGACTGATTTTGATAGATCACCTAAACACTCACAAATTCACTTCCATGAAACATGGTTTCAAAGGCTACAAATACACCAAATGGAGGTTTGATACACCTTAGGCATCATAATATTGACTGGATTAAGCCAACCAAACACCTTTAGAACTCTGGTTCCTTCACTATCCCATCGTTCATACCCAAGAGGCCTATTTGATTGTAGCACTCCAAATAGAGAAAACGGAGCATAACTTTCAGAATACTCTTCAAACCCACAAAAAAATTAGCATTCTAGATACCCTTTTAGCTTTCCTTTAACATATCCAATAGGTGACTAGGATTGTTTTAAAAAGTAACCTCCAAAATTTGACTGTCCTGCTGTCCTAAAGGCTTAATTAGGACAACAAACTAGGTTTTGCAAGCATAACTTTTAGGTATGATGTCAAACCTAGAAATAAATCACCTTTTTAGATACCCTTTATGGCTCTCTTCAACATACTAAGAAATGGGGTGGGGTCACTTTGTACAAACTATCCCAAAAAATGATTGTTCTCATTGCATTGCAATTAGGCCTAATTCAGCTAGTTTGCATGAGGGTTTATTGGATCTTTAGACTCTAGGCCTCTACTCACCTCACTAACACCTCAAACACATCAAATATGGTCTACATAAGCTTACTAAATCATTTTCCATCCTTCACCACTGACCTTTCTTCAAACCCCAACTCTTAGCCATCAAATTAAGCATAAAAATCATGAAAAAACAACTAGGGCAACAACAAATTCATGTAACTAGCCTTCCCCTGCATTTGCAAGCATAATCAAATTGAAAAACAACCTAAACTAACCCATTCCACTAATTTACAAAGGTTTCCATTGGTGGAATGGCCTTTTATTCCCTTTTTAGACTCTCAAACCCTTAAAATGAGGGTTTCAGAACAACTTACAGGACAATGACTCAACCAAGCTTATTTCTCAATGAAATCTCCTCAAACCAGGTTTGTTTGAAAGCTAACACACTAATATACCAAAACCAATTAAAATTTATGACTTGGTGATGTTGTACAGGTCGTACAAAGCTTGCAAACAACAAAAAAATGTTGAATCTACAAAAACAATGTACTTTTATTCAAACTTACTTTAAGATACAAATGTTCTCCACCATTTCTCACCTTCACAAGGCTCTTTAAACATGCTACAATAGTTATCTTAACCGCCCCTTGAGTTTCTAATGTCCAAAAACCTTCCCTTTACAAAGTGACTCTTCATATTCCATTTCTTGCACTTTTGCAATTTTACCAATATTTGCAAGGTTTTACAATATTTGACAACTTAACCCCACATTTTACCTAGAAACCTATTCAAATGACTCAAATACAATAGATATGGTCCAAATATGACCTCATTACAAACAAAATACAACCAAAAGCTCAAAATTCACAAAATTGCCTCAAGGAGGCATGAAGTTTACAAGGTGCCCTGCACAAGGTCATAAGCAAACATATGTCATAGAGCACCATGATATGGAAGACCATAATGTCATTGTAGCAATATGTTGTAAGGAATTGATGCAAGAGAAAAGATACAAGATAAAACCATGCAAGATAAAAGATGTTAACACAGACAAGCAAGAAAGCAAGCGCAAATGTCTCAAAAGCAAACAAGGTGTTTCCCCTACTAAACTGAAAACCAATAATTGATTGATCAAGGATTGATTAATTGAATAAGAATAGTGTTGTCATTGCAAGGAATGATATATCCCAAGAGCAATGTACAAGGATATGGGAACGATATCTCTAGATGATGATGATGATGATGATTGAATGATTGATGATGTTTAATCGATTGAATGGGTTGACAGTAGGGATGGATACAAAACCAAGATATGTGATTGGATTAATTGGCTAGATTACTTGACTAGATTGGCATGGATTAAGGATGACTTGCATTTGGATTGATTGCTTAGATTTTTGTATGATTTGATTTTTGTTGGATTTTGTGGATTTTTTATTTTTTAAAAATTTTGGATATTTTGAGTTTTTTGGATTTTGGGATATTTTGATTTTTTTTGGATTTTTGAGGATGTTTTTATTTTTTTGGATTTTGGAATGTTTTGATTTTTTTGGATTTTTGAGATGTTATGATTTTTTTGGTGGAATTTTGGGACTTTTTTTTTTTTTAAAAGATTTTTGGTATTTAGGGGATGCATTGGATGATAGTTGGACAGCCTTTGTGCTAGATACCAATGACAAGGGAACACCAGGTCTAAAGGCAAGGATGAAAGGAGGATTGGATGGATAGATAAAAGGATTGGCAATAAGGGATGGGAGGTGTATAATGGATAAATAGAGAGGTCCAGGACATGATCTCCAAGGACTATATCACATAAGAATAACAACCCCAATCTAGGTATTACAGTCAAGACTTTGCATGACAATGTTTGTAATGATAGGGTGATGGAATTGTTTGGAAAATATTGGATATATCAATCTAAGATGTCCAAATCATTTTTCAACATTATGCCCTTGTCCTTATCAAGATCAAAAGGAGGTAGGGAGAATAAGTGGGTGCAATGGGATAGGTAGGGAGATATAGTAGATGAGATGGAGATGTATGATAAGATGGGAATGATAGGATGGGTAGATGAGCAACATGCCCCCAAGTGTAAGTTGTATAGATAACAGATCTACACATGACATTTGTTTGTCAGGTTTTCATCATGGTACTTATCCAAGGCACCATGAAATGGTTTTCATCATTAGATGAATGATTTCTCTTTACTTTTTTTTTTTTTTTTTAAATTGTGCTTTTGGATGGGATGGGGACTCAAACATCTATTTCCATAGCAAGGTGATAGTGTCCCATTTTGGACAAGTGTCACACATGGACCATGTCGAGTAGCATTATATACATGGATGTTGGAAGATGATTGCATGAGATAGAAATGGAATGGATGGTGGATTATGATGTGGATTATGGATGGAGATGGATGGATAAATGGACGATAGAGCAAAAGAATGGACCAAAGGGGTATGATGGGGGAAATATATAGGATAAGGGATAGAAGATGCAAGGGTGGAGGTATGTGAAAAATTCATGGAGTCAGGGGGAACCAAGAGCAATGTTTGCAAACACCACATTGGATTTTGAATCTTTTGATTTTGATGGGGTGTTGGGAGTAATGGGAATTTTTTATTATGGGATTGGGATGGGGAATTTTGGAATTGTTGATATAGGGATTTAGGGACCCAACTGGACTTAGGATTTTGAGGAATTTTTGATGGGGAGTGGGATTTTTTGGATTGTTGGGAGTTGGATGCTCCATTTGGATTAATTACTTTTTTCTTGGGAACCCACACCATTTTTATTTTTGTTTTTGAGGGTGTGGGTGTTTGTAACTTTTTGGATTCTTGATTTTTCTTAGGGACCCACATCATTTTTGTTTTTTCTTTTGGGGGTGTGGGCATTTGTAGATTTTGATATGATTTTTTCTTTGATTTTATGTATTGATGCCTTATGACATTATAACTCTTAGGATTTGGTGGATCTTTTGCTTTATGTGTGGAGGCATCTAAATTTTTATTTTGGGATCCCATGGATTTTGTGATAGCTTCATGTTTGAACAATCTATGCATTCATTGATCATGATTAGGGATTTTATGGGATGTAAAGGAGCAGGATGTGTGGATGGAGGGCCTGTGGATGAAAGGATGAGGAGTTTTGAGGATAGGAATATTAGGTGTTGGGAGGAGAGGAGGAAGAGCAGATGGAGGGAGATGTATGGTCACATGCTTTGGGATTTATTTGACCATGGAGGAGGGATGGCGGCATATGATTTGGAGATGTGATGAGGTACACTAGGTTTGTAATTGGAAGAAGTGGATTTATGAGGTTTGGAGGTAGTATCAACATCTTTGGATTGTTTTCCTTGGGATTGCTAGCCAAGGCCATGTGATCGTGAATGGATTTTGACATGGATGGGCTCCAAGATACCTTGTTCATGAAGGCCTAAGCCTTTGTCTTGATAATTCATGTTTTGGAGCATGCTACGTGCGATGGGATGTGTATTGTTTTGTAAACAAGGCACGAGTCCATTATGAGATGGGGGAGGATGGATGGTGGACAAAATTTGTTGCTCTCTGACAAGAGGAGCACCATGGATGAAGGTAGTAGGACCAAGGGGATAGGATGATGGATTTGGGATAAGGTCAATAGGAGATGCTAAGGGATCAATAGGGGATGATGGAAGATCACTAGAAGATGGTGAGGGATCAAGAAGGCAATGACTTGGGATACTTGGATCTTGATTAAAACTATGATCATTAAGGTGTAATGTAATATGATCCAAGTTATTTGTTTGATTATCTATGTTTTCTCATGGACCAAGTGTCTCATCTTGGAATATAGTTTGATGATGGATGGGGATTTCTTCCTCATGTATGGTGATTGTAGGATCATGGATAGGAGGAGTGTGGATCTATTGATCATGAAGGATAGGGGAATCAACTTGGCTCTCTTGATTGGAAATAAGATCTTGATCATGGATGGGAACGAGTAGGATAGTTTGATCTTGAGTAGCTTGATGAAATTGAACTTAACTTTGTAAGGAGCGAGGTTTATCATGCTTTGGATTGGACTCTTGATATAGATCCTAGGTTTGGATGGAGATGGATGGAGATGAAGGATCATTGACAACATGGCTATATGATGGATCTTGACTAGCATGTATGGTAAGAGGCTCTTCAATGGGATTGATAGGCATTGGACTAGAGGATGGTAATGGAGGCATAGACATGATATTTGAAGGTTCTTTGGTAGGTTCAAGGATAAGCATCAGATTGCATGATGGTGTTTGATTCCTTGCTAGTAGCCATTGGATCACATCCTTCATAACTATATTATTTGATGGGCAATATAATGGGTGGATAATAAGGGTAGATTTTGTAGTATTGGGATTAGAATAGGGTGGACGAATAATAGGAATAGATAGATTAGGATTGGGATGAGATGATGAATTGGATTGAGGGGATGGTTTAGGATAGGATGGTGCATTTGGAGGTAGATGGATTTTTCATTTAGTCTTAATAGGGTTGGAGGGATGGCTTAATGGTTTAGGATTTGGAAGGTTTGATGGGGATTTCCCTTGTCAAAGGGATCATAAGGATAAGGAGGACTCATGGATATTGGATTTTGGCTCAAGGGGTAGCTAGTACTAGCATGTTCTTGTTGTAAAGGAGCTTGGTATGGATGATGAGGAATATTCATGGGATAGGTTGATGTAGAATTGGTGTGATATGTGGATGGACTAGGTTGGTATGATGATAGAGGTGACACATGCGATTGGGGTGTTGATGTGGTAGGATGATGATCTTGGGAACCTCCAATGATGAGATATGCTAAAGGGTGATGACCAATGTCATTTTTATATCATGCTTTAATACTTGAGGATCCATTCCCTTATACATATGTCTAAGTTCTTACAGCTATGCATTTTTTTGGTATGATAGAGATATTGGAGGTATTTGTGGGGATGATTGAATGAGATTTGTCATTGGTGAAAATGTGGGAATATATTGATGGGATGTTGTAGAAGGGATTGAAGTTGGTGGGATAAGTAATGAATATTGATGTGGATTAGAAGATGAAGTGGTATTATGGGAAGATGGAGGTAGAAAGTTCAAGTCACCTATTGGTTGATGATCTTGATGATGGTCGATAGTGGGCTGTGATGAACTAGGATGATTGGAATCTTTATACTTTGGAGTCTCAATGTGAAGAAGAAGCTTACCCCCTATTTCCAAGATAATTTAGATGGTGAAATCCTTATCTGACAGGCCCTTAAGGTAATTTATATGCATAGATGAATACTCAGGTTGATCAAAATTAGGTTCAAGCTTGCTTATGGTGTTATCGGCATTATGTGTCACAATTGTGTTTGGCTTAAGGGGAGTCTTGACCAAGCTTAGTTTAGTTCCTTCATTTGTAGGAGTTGACATGAAGCCAAGTGAATATCTAATTTCACCATTATATGCTCTTATGTGAGGAGGTGAAATAGGTTGAATGTTTATGTGAGGATCCATCTTCTTGGATTGAGCTCTAGTAATGGGGGGCATAAAATCTTGATGGTGTGACAAAAGGTTGACTTGTTGAAGATGTTGGATTGGACTATGGATGAAAATGATTAGATTAGAAAGATGATGGTGACTTGGACTAGGTTTGAGATTAATACCAAGATACAAGACCTAATTGGATTTAATTTGATGGATGATGATTGTTGTTGTGAGAACGATATATCTCAACTACACAAGCATTTATTAAGATTAAGGATGATTGAAAGATAAGGGTCTTGATCAAGGGATCAAATCTTAACGCAAAGTCTAAGGATAATGGGATATGGTAGATGATGAAAAGAGAAAATGGATTGAGTTTGGATTATGGATTTGGATCAAGATAATTCAACATTTGTCAAAGGAATTTGATAGCTAAGACTCTCTTAATATTTAGATGATGAAGCCTAAGATGAGTGGATGTTTATAGAAAGTGTGAATGGATTTAAATGCTTTTTGGATGATTTTGGATGACTTAGGATGGTTTAAGGATGGTTTCGGATGATTTATAATGGTTTAGGATGGTTTAGAGTGGTTTAGGATGGTTTAGAGATGGTTTAGAGTTTGACTTAGGCAATTTTGCAAAGGATTTGAACCTACAAACAAAAGCGACCTGGTCCTCAACAAATGCAACCTATTTTGCACAAAAAGAGACCTAATTTGGGGAAAATGAAACCTAATTTAGACAAATGAGACTTGATTTGGGACTAATGCGACCAAAGTAAGTCAATTGTGACCTGATTTCAATTTTGACAGTTTTTTTATGGTTTTGACAAGAAATAAACAATCTTAAAGACACAATGGCTATTTGGATTTCAAGGGTGATTAAGCTAATGGTATTCACTAGTTTTGCACATAGAAAACACAACAATCACTTAATCACAATCCTAGACTAGTTAGGTAGGTTTGACTCTTAGTGTGGGCCCACACTCAATACATTTCAATATTCCTACCTAACTAGGAATATTTTTAAGAGCAAATAGCTAGGGATCAAGAGGCCAAAGGCTCACCCTTTTCCTTTCCTTGGAGGCCTTGACACCTTAACCAAAGAAATTATCTATTTCATCTTCATGAGGTACATGGTGAGTATCTTCAAGGTTGATCGCTAACCCTTGCACCACACTAAACGATCAGTTGAATGGTCTTAGCTAGGTTTTCAGAAGCTCACTAGGGATTCCCTAATATACACGAGGTATGGGGGGCACAAGTCCATGAACACTAGTCCATTGAAGTCATGTGACATAAGCGATTAAGCAAATGTCACTTCACCTTGTGTCTGGAATCACCCGGGGCCCCAAGGCTATGCCAATGATCATGCAACAAGATTAGAGTACAACTTTAACTCTCGCCCTTTGATTGAACATGCAAAAACATGTGGTTGATGTCATCCCTTGGGGTGATGAAATCCCCAAGTAGGCCTCCTAAAGGGAAAGATTGAGATTAGATGTTTCTGATCCCCAGGCTCAAACTAGGTGCAAGGGAAGTGCATAAACATGTTAATCTAATCTTGGGATTTAATCTAAAACAAAGATAAACCCAACTCAAGATTTTGATCTCCAAGATCACTTGAAAGTGTGAGGAGAGAGCATACACTTGAGTTTGGTCTCAAACACAACAAACATGATTCATTAACCTTCTAATCTAACTTTAATGTGCAACTAATCTAGTGGAAAATACGAAGCCTTCAATAATTGAACCTGCAAGCCAAGATATTAATAGTTTCTGTAGACACCTAAAAATGACTAACACATTCCCATCTCATATATTCACATCATTTTCTCATTATTTCTTCTAATCAACATTAATTAAATAATTTCTAAATATTTAAGTACATCTAACAAATTTATCATTCCTATTCTTCTAATTCACATTAATTAAATTATCTTAATTATTTAATTAATTGATCCATTTCAATTCTTAAATCCTTATTAATTAAATAATTCTTGTTATTTAATTATTTCATTTATCTTATTCCTCTTATCCACAATAATTAAATATTTTTTAATTATTTAATTAGCTAATATTTCCTCCACAATTAAATAAAGTAACATAATTTATTTAGTTGAATTTTCTATTTTCCTCTCTCACAAAATAAATAAAATTAATATTTTATTTATCTTCTATTTCTCTCATCATGCACATGAATTAAATAAATTTATTTAATTATTTCTTTTCTCTATATCCATCACAATTTGAGTTAACTAATTGTACAAATCTCTATTTTATAAATCAATTCATTAAATAGAAAAAGCAAATCTATTTATGAAAATCAAATCAATTCAATTATCCATACAAGCAGTTAACTCATTAATTAAGCTTTTTTTCATGGACACATGTCACATGCACATCCTTCATGTCCTCTCAATTAACCTCATGTCGATTCATTCAATTATTCTCCACTATTGATCAATATCCTATGAAAGCTATAAATTCACCATCTTCCGAGCCATAAGTCTCTCCATGATCTTTGAGTATCCATATTGAGATTTGAGCATTCGTTGAGAACTTCACATTCATATTGAGCATTCATCCATCATCCATTCATTGCAAGCTAAGGTTATGCTAAATATTTGAGCAATCCACATAGAATATCACAAATCAAATCAAAAGAGCATATCTAAGGGAGTTTAGGTGCACTTCTTTCTCACTCTATCAGTGAAGGTGATTCACATTTGGAACTAAACTATTATTGTGCTTTTATTTCCTTACCTTTATTGTTTATCCATGTGTGTACTTTTCCCTTCAACAATTTGGCACACCCAGTGGGACCCACATCCTTGAAATTAACAAATTTTCTTGAGACTTTTGTGTTTTGAGATTACCAAGTTCAAAATGGTGCTTTTGAGGTTTGGAACAACACTTTTGATAGATATATTGGTTCTTTTGATTTTTTTCTAGGGTTCACTTTTTTTGCAGGTTTGTTAAAGTTGAGAACAGGTTGGCGCATCTGACAGATAGAAGTTTGCATCTGATAGACAGAGGCTCACATCTAACAGACAAAATTTCACATCTAAGAAATAAAAGTTAACATTTGACAGATAGAGGTTTGCATCTGACAGACAAAAGTTTGCATCTTATAGACAAAAGTTTGCATCTTACAGACATAAGTTTGTATTTGATAGACAAAAGCTCACATCTAATAGGTAAAATCTCGCATCTGATAGAAGATCACATGTGATTGATAAAAGTTCACATATATTTGATAAAATCTCACATTTGATTGAGAAAAGTTTACATCTGATTGATAAAATCTCACATCTGATTGAGAGAACAACCTATCAAACTTCAAATGATCATAACTCTTACAAATCATATCAAAATTTGACAAATTGTTTTTTGAAATTGCACAGAAAATCATAAGGAATCTATTAGAGCCATTTAATTTGACTTATCTCAAAATCTATTTCTTTGTTCTTGTAGATTTATCATTTTTTTGAGCTAACACTCATCTATAGGTTTGCTTCTCAAAGGCTGAGATTTATCAAACTATTAATAGGTGTTTTTACAGCCTATCTATCAGACATTGAAGAATAAGCATATTAGACTACTAATATCATCTAGAGTAGGATGTTTGTTGAAGATTATTTTTTTATCACTAGAGTAGTTGAACACTTCAATTTCTTAAGGGAATTAATCTTGTTTATCATGCTTGTGTATACTAGTTGGTGTGTATGCTCTCTCCTCAAACCACAAGGTGAGCTTGGAGATCAAAAGCACTTTCTAGTTTAATTTTACTTACTTTTTTTTTAATTTATTCCCAGGGACCCAAGCTTGTGTATTCTCTCCTCTCATGTTGAGAAATGATCTTGAGAATCAAAAGCACTTGGAATCCTTTATAGGAGGCTTGCTAGGGGATTACATCACCCCTAGGGATGACCTCAACCACATGTTCTAGCAGGATATATTAAAGGGAGAGAGTGAAAGTTGTACCTCAAGGAGTGAACCATCATTGTTCTTTGAAAAGCCCTAAGACCCTCATTCTGCCAAGACTTGTGTGGTGAAGAGATAAGGAGAGACCATCCTAATCTCACCCTTTAAAGGTGAGCCCTCTGTTCACAAACTTGTGCCTCACAGTATCTAGTGTATATCGAGCACTCCCTAGAAGCTTGTTAATCCTAGTTTAAGACCTTTAGTTGTCATATCTTGTGGTGCATCACTTCTGGGGAGGAGAACTACTCACATGTATTTATGTTGTTTGAGATAGAGTTTACTTTGGGAAGGGCTTTTGCCTCCAAGGTAAGGGATGTAAGGTGGTCCATGACCTTATATTCCCTAACTATCTAAGACACAATAGATGGTATTAGTGGAACAGATGTCACCATTTTAAATTAGTGGGTATTAAAGTTAGCATTGTGAGTCCATAAGATTTGACACACCTACTTGAATAATTTTTAGGATTGTAAGCATGTTTGGCATGTATTGTCTTGTCAAGACCATTAAAACCATTCAACCTTTATACCCTGAAAAGTCATTAGCCATTGTGTCTTTTGTTTGATTTCTTGCCAAAAACAAGTTGTCTACGAGCCATTTACAATATTTTTGCCAGAGTGGTGCTTCTTATTAGTACTTTGGTGCTTCTTACAGTACTTTTGGGATTTTGATCAATATTATGGTGCTTCTAATTGCCCCTGTGCATTTGATTAGTACTTTGGTGCTTCTAACTAGTACTTTGGTGCTTCTTATCAGTACTGTGGTGCTTCTGATCAACAATTTGGTGCTTCTAATCGAGTCCTAAGTTTTCTAACTATCCATCTCTAAACCACTCAATCCATCCCTAAACCACTTCAATCCATCCCTAAATTATCCCTAAATCATTCTAAATCATCCCTACCCTAATCCATTTCATCCCATTTTCTTCTTAAACCAATTCAATTTCATCCAAATAATCTCTAATCATACCTAACCCAATCCATTTCATCCCATTTTCTTCCTAAACCAATTCAATTTCATCCAAATCATCTCTAATCATCACTAACCCAATCTATTTCTTCCTATTTTATTCCTAAACCAATTAAATTTCATGTAAATCATCTCTAATAATCTTCCAATCAATCCCATTTCATCCCAATTTCTTCCTAAACCAATTCAATTTCATCCTATTTATCCTTAATCATGTTCAAATCCATCCCATTTCATCCCAACTTCTTCCTAAACCAATTCAATTTCATCCAATACATCCCTACAAAGACCTAAAAGCCTCTTTCTTTCACAAGTTCCAATCACTAGTGCCAATCTGCTAGTCACTAGTGTCAATATGCTAATCACTAGCACCAAACTATCAATCATTAGCGCCAATATGTCAATCACTAGTGCTAATCTTCTAATCACTAGTGCTAATCTGCACATCAAGACTTCTCATCAAAATGGTTGTGATGATAAAAAAAGTCTATGTCAAACCCAACTCCATCTCCAATCCAACCAATATCCCTATCACACCAAGATTATGTAGAAATACAAGAACTTAAACACCTATCTAGATCCCATCCCCAAACCATATCTTCAATCCAACCCATATCACTATCATACCAACCTAACCCATGCACATCTCCTAGTAATCTTGACGCACAAATACAAGAACTTAAACATAAGTAATAGAGATTTGATCCTATCGCCAAGGAGAAATTCAAAGAGCTCCATGTGTTGCAAGTATGAGGTGAGCCAGTGTTGTCATTAATGTCAACATACTCATATTGCATTGACAAGAAGGATTTGATGAGCTGTGTGCTGAGGATATTGAGAAAATTAGCATCAGTCAGGAACAGTGAAGAACAGTGATGAGAAGAAGGCAAATGTACTGTATAGGATGAGAACCAGAGGATGCGGATTAAAAGGTTAGTAGATATGAGTCTTGAGATGCTTCAGTTAAGATTTTAGAGGTCCGCATGAAGATCTGAAGGAGTTGTGGCTATCGGTATAGAACCGGTTCCGGCAAGTATCCAGAGGTGACAGAGGATCACAAAAAGGTCCGGTGAGGTCCAGAATTGTATTATCCTAATCTGCGGATTGGACGGAGTGTTTGGGATGTCCTTGTGATGTGTCATCCTGATTTGTGTATGATTTGGAGGTCCGGAAGTACCTCTTGCATTATGACAGTGGCGACAGACTGTGTTCTTGAAGTTCCGGATGAGGAAGACAAGAGATTCCAGTAAGTAGAGGAAGTGCGGATGTATCCGGTCATTCAGACAGGCTTGTGAAGGTTCTTGGATCATGTTTAGGTTGTGTTGTTGGTCCGCATTGATGGTAGAGCCAGAAATTGAAGTTATTCTTCCGGATGAAGTTCTTGTTCTGTTTAGCCGACCGGATGAGTTGTTCATCCTGCAAATGTTCTTGTGGTGGCCGACCGGATGTGTTATTCATCTTGCGGATACTCTTATGGTTGTTTGCTGACTTAGATGTTTGTTCCTAAGTCGATGTCTTGTATAAATAACGGTTTGTGAGTTCATTTCAAAGTGTGGTGTGTGGATGAGTGTGGCATAGCGAAGAAACGTGCGAAAGGCAGAGCACAGATTTTTGGGCTTAATTGGAACTGATCCAGACATGGTAGAGATGTCATTCTCCAGTTCAAGACTGTGATTTTTATCACTTTGTAGACAGTGTGTCTCCTTGTAGGCAGTGGGCCTCTTTGTGAGCAGTGTGCTCGGGCAGTGAGCCCTTATTGGCATGTGCCATTCATTTTTCTTTATTCTTCTAACAGAGAATAATTCTTGGGTTAATCACCCCGTGGTTTTTCCCTTAACCGGGTTTTCCACGTCAAAATCTTGGTGTTCAATGTGTTGATGCTTATCTGCTCTTGTGTTTATGTATTATGCTTTCATGGATGATTATTTGATATGCTGCTAACTAACAACAAAGAATCAAGTGTTTGAAAGAAGAAGAAGTTTTATACAACTGATTCACCCCCCCCCTCTCAGTTGTATGCCCTAGATCCAACAATTGGTATCAGAGCCAAGTTCCTCTGATAGGAGCTTAACCGTTTGAGGAGATCCAGGATGTCGTCATACAAGAAGGATAGTCCGAAGTTCGATGGAACCAACTTCACTCTCTGGAAAGGTCGCATGAAGTGTCACTTGGAATGTATGGGAAAAGCATACTTGGCTATGGTTTCAAAACCATATGTACCTCCACAAGGTGGTCCGACAACTCTGAATGAAATCACAGAAGCTGAAAACAATCTGCGAACCAAGGAAGCTCTTCTAAGCGCATTGAATGACTCAGATCTCTCGAATGTTATTGACCTACCAACTGCATATGAGATCCTGACTAAACTGGAACTTCTGTATGAAGGAGATGAGTTTGTCAAAAGTGCAAGGTTGCAAAGCCTGAAAGGGAAATTTGAAAGATTGAAAATGAGAGATGATGAAAACATCACTACCTTTATGCCAAGAGTAAATGAGCTGGTATGTGGAATCAGAAATGCTGGTGGAACTTTAGATGAAAATGAGATTGTCTGCAAAATCCTAAGATCCCTTCCTGCTGCCTACAAAATCAAAGTTGCTGCCATTGATGAATTCAGAGCCCACACAACTGTCACAAGAGAACAACTGGCTGGCAAACTAGCTGCATTTGAAATGACCGAGTTTGGAGATGATCCTCCCAAGACTGAATCTGCTTTCGAAGCCAGTGCCTATGTGAAAGGCAAGCAGAGATTTGATCCGGGAGAAAACTCATCAAGGAAGATGTCATGGTATGATCAAGCAAGAAGAGACATGGAAGAAGAAGAAGCAGAAACAGCTCAACTTGAAGCCCTCATTGCAAAGAGACTGCCAAGAGGATCCGGTAAGTATGAAGGAAAACTACCCTTTAAGTGTTTCAACTGCAATAAGATTGGTCATTTTGCCTCAAGATGTCCGGAGAGATCTGCAAGATCTAATACTCACAGACAAAGGTTTCAAAAGAATTGCTATTATGTTCATGAAGAAGATGACAATGAAGGAGTAACAGATGATGAATCAGAACTAGGAAGCAAATCCAGAAATGAGTGGGTGTTTATAGCCATCAAGGAAGAAGATTCAATACTCTCTGAATCTGTCAATCACAAAGTTGTTGAAAAAGCCTTGGCTGCTCAAGTGGAAGAAAAGGATGATTGGGTTATTGACAGTGGATGTTCTCACCATATGACTGGTGACAAGAATAAGTTCTTAGATTTGGAAAGATATGAAGGAGGAATGGTAAAGTTTGGTGACAATTCTGCTGGCAGAATCAGAGGTAGGGGAACTATTTCCTTTGATGGTAAGAGCAAAACAGGTAATGTACTGTATGTTGAAGGATTGAAGCACAATCTTCTCAGTGTTGGTCAGTTAGTGGACAAAGGCTATGATCTCCGGTTCAAGAATGGAAAATGCAGAATCTTTACAAGCTCCGGAACTGAAATTGCATCCGGTACTCAGACAAAAGGTAATATCTTTCATCTGGTTGGTTCAAATAAAAGTTGTTTGTTTGTTCAAATTGATCAGAGTTGGTTATGGCATAGAAGAATGTGTCATGTAAATTTTGATAACATCATCAAGATAAGCAATACTCAGGCTGTGAGAGATCTTCCAAAATTGATGAAACCTACAAATAGTGTGTGTAAAGAATGTCAGTTAGGTAAACAAAGCAGAGTCTCTTTCAAAAGCAAAGATCAGTCTTCTACCAGATTGTTGGAATTAGTACATACTGATCTATGTGGTCCGACAAGAATCAAGAGTCTGCAGGGTGATAGATATTTCATGTTGTTAATTGATGATCATTCCTGGATGATGTGGGTTACCTTTCTAAAAGAAAAATCAGAAGCTTTTGAGAAGTTCAAAATCTTCAAAGCTATGGTGGAGAATCAAACCGGATTGAAACTAAAGTGTCTAAGGTCTGATAGAGGTGGTGAATTTACATCTGGTGAATTCATTGACTTTTGTGAGAAACAGGGTATAAGGAGACAGTTGTCTGCTCCTAAGACTCCACAGCAGAATGGAGTAGTTGAGAGAAAGAACCGGACCATCCAGGAAGCTGCTAGGACAATGATGTTGGAAGCAAATGTTCCTCAAATGTTTTGGAAAGAAGCTATCAGCACCGCAGTCTACACTCTCAATCGAGTTCAAATCAGAAACAACACCGGTAAGACCCCCTATGAACTCTGGTTTGGCATCACTCCTACTGTGAAATATTTCAGAGTATTTGGTAGCAAGTGTTATATTAAAAGAGATGAAGATCTAGGAAAGTTTGATGCTAGAAGTGATGAAGGAATTTTCTTGGGTTACTCCACTTAAAGCAAAGCATACCGGTGTTACAATAAGAGATTGAGGAAGATGATAGAAAGCACCAATGTAAAGGTTGATGAAGGAATTGAGAAGCCTTCAAGATTTTATGAGTTTGATGAAGATGACCAAGACAGTGTTCAAGGACCTTAATCCTCTCCGGTGAGACAGAGTCAGCCTGATCCGGTAAATCAGGAAGAAGAGATAGGTCTGAATGAGCCTGATCAAGAAGCAGCAGTGCAGGATACTCCCAAAATTCCAAGGTATGTAAAACTGAACCACTCTGAAGATCAAATCATAGGTGACAGAAGCAAAGGTGTACAAACTAGAAGGAATGTTGCTCAAAATCAGAATGAATGTTGTCTGATTTCAAAGATTGAACCTAAAACAATAAATGAAGCCTGCAATGATGAAAACTGGACCAAAGCAATGGAAGATGAATTGATGCAAATTGAGAAAAATCATACTTGGGATCTTGTTCCCAGACCTAGAGACAGGAATGTAATTGGAACCAAGTGGGTCTTCCGGAACAAACTAAATGAAGCTGGTGAAGTAATCAGAAACAAAGCTAGATTGGTCTGCAAAGGCTACTCTCAAATAGAAGGAATTGACTTTGAAGAGACTTTTGCTCTGGTGGCAAGAATTGAAGCAGTCAGATTACTTCTTGCATTTGCTGCCTTCAAAGACTTCAAGGTATATCAGATGGATGTCAAGTCTGCCTTCCTAAATGGTGATCTGGAAGAAGAAGTCTACATTGAACAACCGGATGGTTTTCAATTGTCTGATAATGATGATATGGTCTGCAAGTTGAAGAAAGCTTTGTATGGATTGAAGCAAGCCCCAAGAGCATGGTATGAAAGGTTGGATAAGCATCTTGTGCAGATTGGATTCAACAAAGGTACTGCTGACAGTAACTTATATTTCAAAATTGATCATGAAAATATTTTAATTGTTGAAGTGTTTGTGGATGATATCATTTTTGGAGGAAGAGATAGTATGTGCAAAACTTTTGCAAATCAGATGAAAAGTGAGTTTGAAATGTCTATGCTTGGTGAAATGAATTTCTTCTTGGGTCTGCAAATTACTCAAACAAAAGAAGGGATCTTCATTTCTCAGACCAAATATGTGAAAGAATTGTTAAAGAAATTTGGTATGGAAGACTCAAAGCCTATGAACACTCCTATGGCAACCGGATGTAAGTTAAGCAAAGATGATGATTCTCCAAAGGCAGATCAGACAAAGTATAGATCAATGATTGGTGGATTGTTGTATCTCACTCAAACTAGACCAAATATAATGCAGGCTGTTGGTCTTGTGGCAAGATTCCAAGCTGATCCTAGAGAATCTCATGTTATGGCAATCAAAAGAATTTTTAGGTACTTGAAAGGAACAGTTGAGTATGGTCTATGGTACCCTAGAGATCCGGACTTCTCTCTTCATGCTTACACAGATGCAGATTGGGCAGGAGATGTGGATGACCGGAAGAGCACTAGTGGTGGAGCATTCTTTTTGGGGAAGAGATTGGTTTCTTGGCTAAGCAAGAAACAAGATGCAATATCTCTGTCTACAACTGAAGCAGAATACATTGCAGCAGTAGGTAGTTGCACTCAAATCTTATGGATGAAGCAGATGCTAAGAGACATCAAAGTTGAATATGAGGAGCCTATCACAATTTTCTGTGATAATTCAAATGCAATTAATATCTCCAAGAATCCGGTATTGCATTCTAAGACTAAGCACATATCTATTAAATTTCACTTTTTGAGAGAACAAGTAAACAAGGAAGAAGTCAGATTGGAGTATGTTCCCTCCAAGGATCAGATTGTAGATATCTTTACAAAACCTCTTCCCAAAGACTCTTTTGAATATCTCCGAGAGAAGTTAGGGGTCATGGCCCCTCCGGTGATGAACTAAGATGCACTGATGTGCATCAGTCCGGTGGCTATCACAGTCATATCTTGTGATCCGGACTGATGGGGAGCTGCAACTAAGGGGGAGCAGCTGGTATGATTCTGATGTATGAGAATTGCAAGTATGAGCCCTTTGCCATTGATGTCAAAGGGGGAGAGAAGACATGTGAAAAACAAGTGGTTGATGATCAAAGGGGGAGCAGTAAAGGAAGAGAAGACATATGAAAAGTTGAAGTTCTTGTCTTAATGGTTTTTCACATCATATGTTGCCATCAATGACAAAGGGGGAGATTGTTGCAAGTATGAGGTGAGCCAGTGTTGTCATTGATGTCAACATACTCATATTGCATTGACAAGAAGGATTTGATGAGCTGTGTGCTGAGGATATTGAGAAAATTAGCCTCAGTCAGGAACAGTGAAGAACAGTGATGAGAAGAAGGCAAATGTACTGTATAGGATGAGAACCGGAGGATGCGGATTAAAGGGTTAGTAGATATGAGTCTTGAGATGCTTCAGTTAAGATTTCAGAGGTCCGCATGAAGATCTGAAGGAGTTGTGGTTGTCGGTATAGAACCGGTTCCGACAAGTATCCAGAGGTGACAGAGGATCACAAAAAGGTCCGGTGAGGTCCAGAATTGTATTATCCTAATCTACGGATTGGATGGAGTGTTTGGGATGTCCTTGTGATGTGTCATCCTGATTTGTGTATGATTTGGAGGTCCGGAAGTACCTCTTGCATTATGACAGTGGCGACAGACTGTGTTCTTGAAGTTCCGGATGAGGAAGACAAGAGATTCCAGTAAGTAGAGGAAGTGCGGATGTATCTGATCATTTAGACAGGCTTGTGAAGGTTCTTGGATCATGTTTAGGTTGTGTTGTTGGTCCGCATTGATGGTAGAGCCAGAAATTGAAGTTATTCTTCCGGATGAAGTTCTTGTTCTGTTTAGCCGACCGGATGAGTTGTTCATCCTGCGAATGTTCTTGTGGTGGCCGACCGGATGTGTTATTCATCTTGCGGATACTCTTATGGTTGTTTGCCGACTTAGATGTTTGTTCCTAAGTCGATGTCTTGTATAAATAACGGTTTGTGAGTTCATTTCAAAGTGTGGTGTGTGGATGAGTGTGGCATAGCGAAGAAATGTGCGAAAGGCAGAGCACAGATTTTTGGGCTTAATTGGAACTGATCCGGACATGGTAGAGATGTCATTCTCCAGTTCAAGACTGTGATTTTTATCACTTTGTAGACAGTGTGTCTCCTTGTAGGCAGTGGGCCTCTTTGTGAGCAGTGTGCTCAGGCAGTGAGCCCTTATTGGCATGTGCCATTCATTTTTCTTTATTCTTCTAACAGAGAATAATTCTTGGGTTAATCACCCCGTGGTTTTTCCCTTAACCGGGTTTTCCACGTCAAAATCTTGGTGTTCAATGTGTTGATGCTTATCTGCTCTTGTGTTTATGTATTATGCTTTCATGGATGATTATTTGATATGCTGCTAACTAACAACAAAGAATCAAGTGTTTGAAAGAAGAAGAAGTTTTATACAACTGATTCACCCCCCCCCTCTCAGTTGTATGCCCTAGATCCAACACCATGGTCATATGCCCTTAACATATCTCATCATTGGAGATTCTCATAGCACTATCAAACCAACATCATTATCCCACACATCCATCCAACATCCAAGTCACCAAGTCATAAATCCATACCTAGACATACAAGCCCCTTGCAACCAAACATTGGCTAGTACAAGTTACACCATGATAGCTAATTACGTACCCTCTGACAAGGGAAATCAAGGTCATCCCCTATCTACCTATATCCCTCCATCCATTCCCAACAACCATTTTCATATGCAATTCCTCCATCTCCTTTTTCCTCTTATCCAAGTCCATCAAGCCCTTCAATCCCTCCATAACAATATCTTTCCACTCCTCCTAATCCTAATCCATTAGTCCACATACCTTCTAATCCATCCTATCCTCTACCAACCACACAATATAATCCTTCACCTAATCTACCATATAATCCACCATCTAGTCCACTACCTAATCCACCATCAAACCCTCCTACTAAATCCACAATGGATTTCATGCTATTTGCCCAAGAAGCATTGAATGAAGCCCTAGCTAAAGAATGGAATCACACAAACAAACTTGTGGAGTCATTTCATCATGCTTCCCAAAAATCATCTAAATGTGTCACTGATGATGTTGTCACCCACTTAACACCTTCCACCCCATTCTCCTTCCTATCCAAAAACCTATCTCAAACATCTCCCGTTTTTCCATCCACCCCATTAGGGGAGTCTATCCAAAAGTCAAACAAAACCAAACGCTCCCCTCCTATTATCCCTCCACTTGATCCTACTCCTAATCCCACCATATCCACTCCTCCACCCGAATCTAATCATAATCCTATAACCTCCACCCTCATCATCCATCCATTATATTGTCCATCAACTCATACATTTATGAAGGATGTGATCCAATGGATATTCGCGAGGAATCATAAACCATCATGCATTAACACATCTATCCTTGTGCCTATCAAAGAGCTTCCAAATATCCTACCTATTCCAATGCTTACCAAGCATATTGAAGAACCTCTTACCATAAATGCACATAAAAATCCCTCATGCAATCCTATTGTCATCCAAATCCTATCCTATCCATCCAAGCCACTTCCATCCCTACCCCAACTCAAGAGCTATGTCAAGAGTCAAATCCAAAGCATGATCAACATTTCTCCTTACCAAGCCAAGATCACCCTATTCAAACTCCTCAAGATTGTATTATTCAAGATCAAGGTCCTATTTATGATCAACTCCTATTTATGATCAAGAAAATCACGATGATCCTCTTAGCCAACTTTACACATTCCATGATCAAGAGATTATCACTCCACACATCCATAATCCCACAACCATCCATGATCAAGATATCTAAATTACTCCTATCTTTCTTCCCACTAATCCTATACATCATTCCACAACATCCACTTCCTAGGATGAGACACTTGGTCCGCAAGAAAACATTGACAACCAAACAAATAACTCGGATCATATCGCCCCCATCTTAATGAGCATAATGTTAGTCAAGATCCAAGCATCCCAAGTCATCCCCTGCCTAATCCAATGCTATCTCCTATTGATCCCCATCATCCTGTAGTGATCCTTCACCATCTCCTATCGACCCCATCCCAAATCCATTATCCTATCCCGTTGGACCCAACACCTTTATCCATGGTAATCATCTCATAGGAGAGGAACAATTTCTATCCACCACCCATCCTCCTTCTAATAATAGATTCACATCTTGTTTCCAAAACAATAAACATCCCATTGCATATAGTATGTTCCAAAACATTAAATATCAAGGAAAAGGATTAGGCCTTCATGAACAAGGTATCTTTGAGCCCATCCATGTCACAATCCATCCATGAGTGCATGGCCTTGGTTCTACATCTCAAGGAAAGCAATCCAAAAATGTTGGTACCACCTTTACACCTCTTAAAGCTACTTTTTCCAATCCAAAACCTGGTGCACCTCATCACACCTCTAAATCATATGTCTCCATCCTTCCTCCATCGTCATACCATTCGTAAAAGCATGTGACCATACATTTCCCCCCATCCACTCTTCCTCCACTCCTACCCACTCCTGATATTCCCATCCTCAAATCCCCTCACCCCTTCATCCATAAGCCCACCAATCCCTTCATCCACACATCCCACTCCCTTACATCCCTTATAATTCCTAATCATGACCAATGAATGCACACATTGCCTACATATGAAGGTATCACCAACCCACTGGGATTCCAAAATAAAAATTTGGATGCCTCCTTATATAAAGGAAAAAATCCACAAGAGACTAAGAATTATCATGCCATAGGGCATCACTAAACATGATTAAAGAAAAATCCATCTCACAAGTTGCTAACACCCCAAGATTACCATGCCGTAGGGCATCCATACATAAAGCCTGCTCAAAAAACCCAAAGGCTACACATGCTCACATCCCCAAGAGAAAAAAAATGGTGTGGGTCCCTAAATAGAAAGTACTTGTTGTGACCAAATCACACATCGCCCCATTGCAAATGGGGACCCCCCCCGTTTTTTTTTTTGTTGAGCTCTGATGCTTTGCATTAGTTTTGGACGATGTCCTAGCTCATCTTCCTCTGCCGATACGGTAATGATTTCCTCTTCTATGATCGTTGGTTCATGATTAGGAGGCAGATGAACTTGCAGTGACGAAGAATTATGATCAAATCCCATCCAGATAATGAATGTTGAGATCAATCCTGAAGTATGTTTGAGACCCTGAAAAGACTAAGTCTGGAGCCTGAAATCCTGAAATCCTGAAAAAATAGCTAAGTCTGAAATCTGGTGAATCCTCCAAATTCTAGATTTTGCATGTTAAATCCGGTGGATTCGAGACCTATCTCAAACATCTTGAAAGGTATATTGAAAAATATTTAAAGTATAAGAAATATATTTTTCAATATACCTTTACCTCGTGACCCTAAAAAACGCCCAACTACTCCAGAGGATTCAAAAAGTTGATCTAATGCGACAGGGCATCTAAGTGGCGCAAAATCATGATGAAAAAAGCGCTTTCAATTACAAAACAAGATGAGGATTTCCAAATCATCATCCAATGCGCCCATCTAAAGCATAAAGGGAGACGAAAATTTTAAAGGATTTCAAGCCTTCAAGTGATGCGATTTTAGAAGATTTTCACGCCTTTAACCAATGCGAAATTCCAGAGGATTTCAAATCTTTAACCAAAGCGAAAATTCTAGAGGATTTCAAATCTTTAACCAATGCAAAATTCAAGAGGATTTTTAATTCCTCAACCAATGTGACCTTGTAGAGGAGAGTAAAAGTTGAGTCTCGAAAGGAAAAGTCTAGAGGAAATCACACCCTTCATCCAATGCGACCACTTCTAAGGAGATTCAATACCAAGATCTAATATGATTGGGAAGGGGTTTATCATTGACATGTGTTAAGTTCCTAGAAGATTTCAAATAGGTCATCCAATGCGCTGTCCAAGAGGAGGAGGAGTTTGACTGGAATTGCTACATCATAAGTTTCGAGGCTAGATCTAGAGGAATCCAAATACTTGAACCAGTGCGCCACATGTATGGGGGGCTTGTTAGCTGTTTGAAAGTCATTTTCAAGAAGAATTTAAGATCCTCAACCGCTGCACCCTTTCAAGCTTAGAAGTATGTTGCATAAGATCAAGTTTAAAACAAGGATTTCTAGAGGATTTCCAATTCCTGATCTAATGCGCCTCACCCCTAGAGGATTCTTAAACCCTCATCTAACGCGCTCAATCCAGAGGATCTTCAACACCCTATCCAATGATCCAAGGCATATTTCAAGAGGATTTTAAGATGTCCAACCAACGCGCCACATATAGAAGAAGCTCGCTAGGCATGTAAAAGTTTATCAGGATGATTTCAAAACATTGAACCAATGCGCCAATCCTAGAGGATTTGAAATCCTGATCTAAAGCGCCCAAGTCATAAATCAAGTTTTAAGAAGTTGTCATAGAGAATAAGAGGATTCAGATCTTGTAGACTGCTGCACCACCTCAAGGTAAGGAGCTCAATGCAAGATGTAAGTGGAATGACTAAGTCTAGCAGCCAACAATCAAGAAGATTTCAAAAGTTCCATCCAAAGCGCAAAACATGAAGAATTCAGAACATTCATCCAATACCATATATGGAAATAGGTTGCTAGATGATAAGAAGGTGTTGAGAATGAGAAGTCTAATTTCTTATCTGCTACGCTGGAGGATTCAGGAATTTGATTTAATATGCTCATTACGAAGAGAATTTAGGATCCTGAAGTGATGCACTAAGGGTTATCACCTTCCAAGTATGAAATTTTGAGAAGAATTTAAAAAGAAAATCAAATCTAAACTGTCACCTGGTAGAGGAAGTTAAGCCTGAAATTCTGTGATATCTTTTAGATCAGACATTAAAAACTCAATCTAATGAGCTATTAAGGTTAAGGAAGAGTGAGTTTTGGTTAAGAGGTCAAGAGTTTCAATGAAGATCAAGAACTTGTCATCTAGTGCGCTTGGCTTGGAAATGCATTCTTATATGTTATAAATCAAATATTATCATGTTTATCAAGAAGGTTGATATTATTTCTTTCTTTGTGTTGCAGGAATGTCAATGATGCTAAGGAGTCATCAAAGAAGAAGGAGCTAGAACTACCTTCATGCTAGGAGTGAAGTCAACCAGTTGTCGTGTGGAGAAGACATCAAGTAGCTGCTCCACCATAAGGAAGGTGTTATCATCAAGTTGGAGCATTTCATATATTCTACTTCATTCAAGATCATCTTCCAGGAAGCATCATTCTAAGAGATCTACATCACTTCAAGAGGTAGCTGCTCCAAGACGTCACAGCAAGATATATCTTAAGTCCTCTTCATCAATGACATCATGAAAGATCATACTTCAAGTTTCAAGACTCATCAAGCTTCAAGTCTCCTTGGGAAGTCAGCTGTTCCATCATAAGGAGGGTATCATCATCAAATGTTAGAAGCATTTCATCTATCCAAGCTTCAAGTAAAGTTTTCCCAATCTTCAAGTATCCTTGAGAGGTCATCTACTCCACATCCAGAGAAGGTGTAGTCACCTACACTCTGAAGGGTCACTTCGAAGATCATCATGCAAGATCACTTCATCAACTTCTACATCAAGCGAAGGCATTCATCCATCTAAACTTCAAGTCCTTTCACCTTCAAGTCTGAGAGAGTCTTCTACTCTACATGAAGAAAGCCACATCATTATCATCATCATCTACTCCACATGAAGAAGCATCAAGGAAGATCATCAACTTACCTACAAGAAGAAGAAAGAATTACAAAGTCAATCAAATGAGCTACAAGTATCATATATCCAGTTGCAAGGAGATGTACAAGGCAAGATCTACAAGATGTATTCCTAAACATACAAGTTCAAGCAATCACATTGAATACATCACATAAAGATGATACAATTTTCAAAGTATGCTGAGTTGGCATCTATGTGGTGAGTACACATCATTCAATTTTGATTAGCCGCATTATTTAATGCATTAAGAGTATCATTTAATGAAAGAAGCCAAAGGGATTCCTATGTGGAGGAATATTTTAAATGCTTTCGCCTTACCTTATCACATTGGAAAATGTGCCTTCATTGCCTCCCTCTTTTGTACTAAAAATAGAAAGTTGTTGTAACTACCTGTGAGGTGGCACGATCTAGACCCTTGGCTATTGAATTAATCTTAGCCATTCAATGTATTCTGGGCACTATATAAAGGCTTTGTTGCCTCATTTGTAATTCAGTAGCTAAGTGGTAGGAGAAATTAGAGTAGAATAGGAGAGACTCTCGAAATTCTCTGAGAGGTCTTGTAATTGTTGTAAATATTTTCCAAGATTAATGCAAAAACATTGGAGTTCATTATTTGGTGTTTAAGTGTTATCTTGTAGAATCACATGGTTTCTTGTACTTTGATGAAGTGGAGAGGTGTTTCAAATTAGAATTAAAAGTAGATTAGAAGTTCTTTGTTGTAATGTATGTATGTGTTGAATATTTGATTAACTCCTAGCTCATGCTTTTAACACTCATCGCCGGTGAAGTGTTGTGTAAAGCTAGTCTGAGCCTTATAATTTGTATAAGTTCGATTATGGATGTTTGTTTGAGCTGCGCCGTTCCATGGGTGCTCATATGAACCTTCATGATTTGAAAACCATTCGTGAAACCTTAGGAGATTGCACCAACTTCATGTAGTTGTAGTCACCCTTGGCGAAGTGAAGTTAGGTTTATCAAGGAGTTTGTCTGTTCAATACCTCATCATTGCTTCATTGACCTTAGATAGTTTTCTAAACCCTCACCCTTTTCTATTTCTTTATTATTGAGACCTTGTATACATATCATCCACACTGAAAGAGAGATAAGCTGAATGAAAGAAGAAAGATCTAATGTAAGTCCCTTTGTGTGTTAACAGCAAAATCATACTTAGTCGCTGAGCTGTCTCTTATCGAAACCATCAGAAGGAACCTTGGAGTCATCTTGTTTGATCACCTAGTTCAGCATTCGAGAGGCTTTGCTCAAGAGGGAGTCAGATACTCTGTATTTCACTCTAATTGTTGACTTGTCGAAGAACAATCATCAACAGTACTTAATCCAAATAGAGTATCCACCTCCCAACAATCCCAAAAATATTGCTCCCCAAATAGGTGTTTTTACAGCCTATCTATCATAGATTGAAGAATAAGCATATTAGACTACTAATATTGGTGCAGGAGCACCTACCTGATAGCTGGCCTTCATGAGGCAGTTAGTTGTTTTAGGTCTTGTTTATGTTTTCAAGAAGGTCTGATAAGACCAAATGCATGTAATAAGGTCATGCTGATCATGATAAGATCATGCTGACCATGCTTTTACTATTTTTAGGTAGTTTGTTAGAACAGCTGTCGTGCTGTAGGACCGGTTGGATCTCCCAGCCGCCTGGAGAGTTCCCAGCCGCTTGGAGTCAGGTCAGTAGTACTCGAAGGCAAATCTATTTAAGCATGAGGATCGGTTGACTGTAGATCATGAATCGATCGGTAGTATAGTATTGCATTGAGCAGAGGAGTTCGAGTGTGCTGTGTGAGAAACAGTATATTGTATTGCATCTTTGAAATCAATAAAGATCCTGTTTTCATCTTCTGTTTGATCTCCTTTATGTAATCGATCTGTGGTTTTGGTGGTTGTATGGATTCACTGATCCATTCCACCAGTTGATTTGTCTGATCGGTGGAATGGTTATGTACAGTAGGGTAGATGTTAGTTTGTTTGTTTGCATGCAGGTGTGCAGGATCGCGGCTGAAAGGTGTTGAAGACCCTAGCATGGGCATGTGCTAGGTCGAGCTGATAAGTTTGAGTTGGAAGATCACCCTGAGAGTGGATCGGGTCGTCCCTGGAGGATCGGCGAAGTGAAATTTTGCTAAGGCTAAAAGTTCGTGAAAACGGCATCATCAGGATATTTCTGCAAATATCCTGCAGTCGCTTTGGGCATCGTCATCCGGATAAGTGGAGATGCGCATGATGCTTTTGATTGCATGAAGTGCAAGTGCGTCAGGGTGATCATCATCAGGAGGAGCCGAGGAGGAGCGTATCGGCATCAAGTTGAAGATCGGGTTGATCGCGAAAGCTAAGTTTGGCCAACAGCAGGATATGACGTCATCATCATCAGGATATACGTCATCAGGATATTTCAGAGCAGTAGGATATTGAGGAGCTGCATGTGACGTCATCGTCATCAGGATATACGTCATCAGGATATCAGGTGACGTCAGCATCAGAAGGGACGGTGCGAGAAGTGAAGGTTGGTCATCATCAGGATAAATGGGAGGAACCGGATGTTCTTTATCCTGTTGATTATCATGATGTTGAATATCATGATGCTGAAGGTAGTGAGGGCGGAAGTTGTCGCTGAAGTGAACAGTGGACATCAGGAGGATGTTCGCGCTGGTCGAACATGATGATGCTGTCGATAATCGAACGAGGTGATGCTGTTGACAGGCGAAAGTGCGAAGGCTTGTCATCAGGAGGATATCGGTCGACATAGGAAATATGATGATGATGGTGATGATGATGATGATGATGGGCTGCAGACATCCATGCTGTATTGTAAGGTTATAGTGTGGATGCCTCTGCATCATAGTGGTATCAGAGCTCAGCAAAACATCTGGGCTGTTGTGTGTTGATTCTGTCACCGAAAGGGCAGAGGTAGAGTTGATTGTGTGTTGTGTGTTGATTGAGAGGTTGACAAAATGCCTCCGAAAGGTAGTAGTACTGCAAGGGAATTACAGGAGATGAAGGAGAAACATGCCAGAGAAATGAGGAAGATGAAGGAGCTTGCTGAAGCACTTCAAGCCAGGCTTACAGCCCTGGAAAAGAACAAAAAGAGGGAAGTGGCAGACAGTGAGTCTGAAGAAGATGAAGATACTGTTGAAGAGTATGAAGAGGTAGCTGAAGATCTGGATGCTGAAGACCAGAGATTGGCAAAACTATTAAAGGCAGTGCAGAGTGATAAACCTAAGGTAAAGGTTGATGTTTCCAAGTATACGGGAAGTTTGAATGAAGATGAGTTGTTGGATTGGATTGCTGCACTTGATAATCACTTTGAATGTGAAGATGTTGCTGAGGATCAGAAGGTAAAGATTGCAAAGACCAAGTTAGGAGGTCATGCTTTGGTATGGTGGGATTATGTACAATCTGAGAGAAGGAAACAAGGGAAGTCAAAGATTACTTCATGGGATAAGATGGTAGCAAGGATCAAAGGTAAATTCTTGCCAAGGGATTATGAAATCCAGATGTTTAAGAAGCTGCAATTTTTAAAGCAGAAGGAAAGGGATGTGAAGACATATACTGAGGAGTTTTATAAGTTGAGTATGAGATCTGGTCATCATGAGAATGAGGTAGAAAAGGTGGCTAGGTACTTGGCTGGTTTGAGATTTAACATACAGGATGAGTTAGTTTTAGCTAACCCTAAGAATGTGGAGGATTGTTATCAAATGGCAATCAGGATTGAAGAAAAGATGAATAGAGGACATGATAAGTCCATGAGAGGAAGAGGAAACCATATGAGGGGAAGAGGAGCAGCCCCTACACAAAAGCAAACCAATGAGGGTCAAGAAGACACTGGTAAAGGACAGGGATAGTCTGATTTCAGAGGTGGATGGAAAGGTAATAGAGGAAGATTTGGAGGTGGTAGAGGTTCTACTACATTTTCAGGAAAATGTTACACCTGTGGTGAGTTTGGTCATCCATCCTTTAAATGTCCAGAAAACAAGGGTTCATCATCCAGAAATGATAGAACTAGTGACAAGAGGGTACAACTTGTACAAGAAGAGACAGTAGAGCAAAGTGTGCAGAGTTCAAACACTTATCAAAAGGATAAGGAGCCTGATAATTATGCATACCCAGAGAGTGGAGAGTCTCTGATGGTGAGAAGAACAGTGACTACCATGAAGGTACATGACAAAGAATCCCCACAAAGAAGGTCTCTTTTCAAGACCATCTGCAAGAGCAAAGGTAAAAAATGTAAGGTTGTCATTGATACTGGTTCAACAGACAACATGGTATCTCAGGAAATGGTGGATAAACTGCATCTGGAAAGGATTCCACATCAGCACCCTTACAAGGCATCTTGGGTGAGTGATAGTCAATCACTTTTTGTCTCTGAACAGGCATATGTGGATTTTCAGATTGGAGCATATCAGGATAGAATTTTGTGTGATATTTTGCCCATGGAATGTTGTCACCTATTGTTGGGTAGACCATGGCAATTTGATAGAAGGGTACTGTATGATGGGTACGCTAATACCTATACCATCAAGAAAGATGGGAAGACTATGAAGTTGATGCCATTGCAAGCAGATGTTGCAGCACAGGGGGCAGCCAAAATCATTTTGATGGGAAAGAAGGAGTATGTGCAGATGCCTAGAGGAGCAGGCATAAAGGCAGTTAAGGACACTGCAGGAAAAGGAGTTGTTCAGGACAACAGGTTGAAGAAAGTTTTAGTTTTGACTGACAGAGGTCAGCAGCAGGTGCAGAAACAGGTTTGCACACAGCAATCAGTTAAGATGAATGACAAGGATGTTGTCATAGTTGGGACTATTGCTTGTCCTATACAGGTTGACAGGAAGACAGAGTTGAACATTGCAGAAGTTCAAGAGGCAGTTCAGACAGAGGATCTGGTCAGACAATCTGACAAACACAGGGTATATGAGAAAAAGGCCTACATTAACAGGCATGAGGATTTACTTGCCAGAAAGCAAGTTACAGTTCAGAAGACTTGGAGCAGCCTAGAGCCAGCAGAGGACAAAGCTGGAACAGATCAGTATATTGCTAAGGCAAAGTGTAAAGGTGGAGGACTTCCACATACTCAACTCATGGGACATGAGTTCTTTTCTGTTGGGGAGTATGGTGCAGGAACACCTACCTGACAGCTGGCCTTCATGAGGCAGTTAGTTGTTTTAGGTCTTGTTTATGTTTTCAAGAAGGTCTGATAAGACCAAATGCATGTAATAAGGTCATGCTGATCATGATAAGATCATGCTGACCATGCTTTTACTATTTTTAGGTAGTTTGTTAGAACAGCTGTCGTGCTGTAGGACCGGTTGGATCTCCCAGCTGCCTGGAGAGTTCCCAGCCACTTGGAGTCGGGTCAGTAGTACTCGAAGGCAAATCTATTTAAGCATGAGGATCAGTTGACTGTAGATCATGAATCGATCGGTAGTATAGTATTGCATTGAGCAGATGAGTTCGAGTGTGCCGTGTGAGAAATAGTATATTGTATTGCATCTTTGAAATCAATAAAGATCCTGTTTTCATCTTTTGTTTGATCTCCTTTGTGTAATCGATCTGCAGTTTTGGTGGTTGTATGGATTCACTGATCCATTCCACCGGTTGATTTGTCTGATCGGTGGAATGGTTATGTACAGTAGGGTAGATGTTAGTTTGTTTGTTTGCATGTAGGTGTGCAGGATCGCGGCTGAAAGGTGTTGAAGACCCTAGCATGGGCATGTGCTAGGTCGAGCTGATAAGTTTGAGTTGGAAGATCACCCTGAGAGTGGATCGGGTCGTCCCTGGAGGATCGGCGAAGTGAAATTTCGCTAAGGCTAAAAGTTTGTGAAAATGGCATCATCAGGATATTTCTGCAAACATCCTGCAGTCGCTTTCGTCATCCGGATAAGTGGAGATGCGCATGATGCTTTCGATTGCATGAAGTGCAAGTGCGTCGGGGTGATCATCATCAGGAGGAGCCGAGGAGGAGCGTATCGGCATCAGGTTGAAGATCAGGTTGATCATGAAAGCTAAGTTTGGCCAACAGCAGGATATGACGTCATCATCATTAGGATATACGTCATCAGGATATTTCGGAGCAGCAGGATATTGAGGAGCTGCAGGTGACGTCATCGTCATCAAGATATACGTCATCAGGATATCGGGTGACGTCAGCATCGGAAGGGACGGTGCGAGAAGTGAAGGTTGGTCATCATCAGGATAAATGGGAGGAACCGGATGTTCTTTATCCTGTTGATTATCATGATGTTGAATATCATGATGCTGAAGGTAGTGAGGGCGGAAGTTGTCGCTGAAGTGAACAGTGGACATCAGGAGGATGTTCGCGCTGGTCGAACATGATGATGCTGTCGATAATCGAACGAGGTGATGCTGTTGACAGGCGAAAGTGCGAAGGCTTGTCATCAGGAGGATATCGGAGCGTAGGATGTTTGTTGAAGATTATTTTTTATCACTAAAGTAGTCGAACACTTAAATTTCTTAAGGGAATTAATCTTGTTTATCATGCTTGTGTATACTAGTTGGTGTGTATGCTCTCTCCTCAAACCACAAGGTGAGCGTGGAGATCAAAAGCACTTTCTAGTTTAATTTTACTTTCTTTTTTTTTTAATTTATTCCCAGGGACCCAAGCTTGTGTATTCTCTCCTCTCATGTTGAAAAATGATCTTGAGAATCAAAAGCACTTGGAATCCTTTATAGGAGGCTTGCTAGGGGATTACATCACCCCTAGGGATGACCTCAACCACATGTTCTAGCAGGATATATTAAAGGGAGAGAGTGAAAGTTGTACCTCAAGGAGTGAACCATCATTGTTCTTTGAGAAGCCCTAAGACCCTCATTCTGCCAAGACTTGTGTGGTGAAGAGATAAGGAGAGACCGTCCTAATCTCACCCTTTAAAGATGAGCCCTCTGTTCACAAACTTGTGCCTCACAGTATCTAGTGTATATCGAGCACTCCCTAGAAGGTTGTTAATCCTAGTTTAAGACCTTCATTTGTCATATCTTGTGGTGCATCACTTCTGGGGAGGAGAACTACTCACATGTACTTATGTTGTTTGAGATAGAGTTTACTTTGGGAAGGGCTTTTGCCTCCAAGGTAAGGGATGTAAGTGGTCCATGACTTTATATTCCCTAACTATCTAAGACACAATAGATGGTATTAGTGGAACAGATGTCACCATTTTAAATTAGTGGGTATTAAAGTTAGCATTGTGAGTCCATAAGATTTGACACACCTACTTGAATAATTTTTAGGATTGTAAGCATGTTTGGCGTGTATTGTCTTGTCAAGACCATTAAAACCATTCAACCTTTATGCCCTGAAAAAGTCATCAGCCATTGTGTCTTTTGTTTGATTTCTTGCCAAAAACAAGTTGTCTACAAGCCATTTACAATATTTTTGCCAGAGTGGTGCTTCTTATTAGTACTTTGGTGCTTCTTACCAGTACTTTTGGGATTTTGATCAATACTATGGTGCTTCTAATTGCCCCTGTGCATCTGATCAGTAGTTTGGCGCTTCTAACTAGTACTTTGGTGCTTCTTATCAGTACTGTGGTGCTTCTGATCAACAATTTGGTGCTTCTAATCAAGTCCTAAGTTTTTCAACTATCCATCTCTAAACCACTCAATCCATCCCTAAACCACTTCAACCCATCCCTAAATTATCCCTAAATCATTCTAAATCATCCCTACCCTAATCCATTTCATCCCATTTTCTTCTTAAACCAATTCAATTTCATCCAAATAATCTCTAATCATCCCTAACCCAATCCATTTCATCCCATTTTCTTCCTAAACCAATTCAATTTCATCCAAATCATCTCTAATCATCACTAACCCAATCTATTTCTTTCTATTTTATTCCTAAACACTTTAAATTTCATGTAAATCATCTCTAATAATCTTCCAATCAATCCCATTTCATCCCAATTTCTTCCTAAACCAATTCAATTTCATCCTATTTATCCTTAATCATGTTCCAATCCATCTCATTTCATCCCAACTTCTTCCTAAACCAATTCTATTTCGTCCTATTCATCCCTCATCATCTTCCAATCCATCCCATTTCATCCCAACTTCTTCCTAAATCAATTCAATTTCATCCAATACATCCCTACAAAGACCTAAAAGCCTCTTTCTTTCACAAGTTCCAATCCATCAATCACTAGTGCCAATCTGCTAGTCACTAGTGTCAATATGCTAATCACTAGCGCCAAACTATCAATCATTAGCACTAATATGTCAATCACTAGTGCTAATCTTCTAATCACTAGCGCTAATCTGCACATCAAGACTTCTCATCAAAATGGTTGTGATGATAAAAAAAGTCTATGTCAAACCCCACTTCATCTCCAATCCAACCAATATCCCTATCACACCAAGATAATGTAGAAATACAAGAACTTAAACACCTATCTAGATCACATCCCCAAACCATATCTTCAATCCAACCTATATCACTATCATACCAACCTAACCCATGGACATTTCCTAGTAATCTTGAGGCACAAATACAAGAACTTAAACATAAGTATGAGAGATTTGATCCTATTGCCAAGGAGAAATTCAAAGAGCTCCATGGTCATATGCCCTTAACACATCTCATCATTAGAGATTCTCATAGCACTATCAAACCAACATCATTATCCCACACATCCATCCAACATCCAAGTCACCAAGTCATAAATCCATACCTAGACATACAAACCCCTTGCAACCAAACATTGGCTAGCACAAGTTACACCATGATATCTAATTACGTACCCTCTGACAAGGGAAATCAAGGTCATCCCCTATCTACCTATATCCCTCCATCCATTCCCAACAACCATTTTCATATGCAATTCCTCCATCTCCTTTTTCCTCTTATCCAAGTCCATCAAGCCCTTCAATCCCTTCATAACAATATCTTTCCACTCCTCCTAATCCTAATCCATTAGTCCACATACCTTCTAATCCATCCTATCCTCTACCAACCACACAATATAATCCTTCACCTAATCTACCATATAATCCACCATCTAGTCCACTACCTAATCCACCATCAAACCCTCCTACTAAATCCACAATGGATTTCATGCTATTTGCTCAAGAAGCATTGAATGAAACCCTAGCTAAAGAATGGAATCACACAAACAAACTTGTGGAGTCATTTCATCATGCTTCCCAAAAAGCATCTAAATGTGTCACTGATGATGTTGTCACCCACTTAACACCTTCCACCCCATTCTCCTTCCTATCCAAAAACCTATCTCAAACATCTCCCATTTTTCCATCCACCCCGTTAGGAGAGTCTATCCAAAAGTCAAACGAAACCAAACACTCCCCTCCTATTATCCCTCCACCTGATCCTACTCCTAATCCCACCATATCCACTCCTCCACCCGAATCTAATCATAATCCTATAACCTCCACCCTTATCATCCATCCATTATATTGTCTATCAACTCATACACTTATGAAGGATGTGATCCAATGGATATTCACAAGGAATCATAAACCATCATGCATTAACACATCTATCCTTGTGCCTATCAAAGATCTTCCAAATATCCTACCTATTCCAATGCTTACCAAGCATATTGAAGAACCTCTTACCATAAATGTACATAAAAATCCCTCATGCAATCCTATTGTCATCCAAATTCTATTCTATCCATCCAAGCCACTTCCATCCCTACCCCAACTCAAGAGCTATGTCAAGAGTCAAATCCAAAGGATGATCAACATTTCTCCTTACCAAGCCAAGATCACCCTATTCAAACTCCTCAAGATTGTATTATTCAAGATCAAGGTCCTATTTATGATCAACTCCCATCTATGATCAAGAAAATCACGATGATCCTCTTAGCCAACTTTACACATTCCATGATCAAGAGATTATCACTCCACACATCCATAATCCCACAACCATCCATGATCAAGATATCTAAATTACTCCTATCTTTCTTCCCACTAATCCTATACATCATTCCACAACATCCACTTCCTAGGATGAGACACTTGGTCCGCAAGAAAACATTGACAATCAAACAAATAACTTGGATCATATCACCCCCATCTTAATGAGCATAATGTTAGTCAAGATCCAAGCATCCCAAGTCATCCCCTGCCTAATCCAATGCTATCTCCTATTGATCCCCATCATCCCCTATTGATTCTTCACCATCTCCTATCGACCCCATCCCAAATCCATTATCCTATCCCGTTGGACCCAACACTTTTATCCATGGTAATCATCTCATAGGAGAGGAACAATTTCTATCCGCCACCCATCCTTCTCCTTCTAATAATAGATTCACATCTTGTTTCCAAAACAATAAACATCCCATTACATATAGTATGTTCCAAAACATTAAATATCAAGGAAAAGGATTAGGCCTTCATGAACAAGGTATCTTTGAGCCCATCCATGTCACAATCCATCCATGAGTGCATGGCCTTGGTTCTACATCTCAAGGAAAGCAATCCAAAAATGATGGTACCACCTTTACACCTCTTAAAGCTACTTTTTCCAATCCAAAACCTGCTGCACCTCATCACACCTCTAAATCATATATCTCCATCCTTCCTCCATCGTCATACCATTCGTAAAAGCATGTGACCATACATTTCCCCCCATCCACTCTTCCTCCACTCCTACCCACTCCTAGTATTCCCATCCTCAAATCCCCTCGCCTCTTCATCCATAAGCCCACTAATCCCTTCATCCACACATGCCACTCCCTTACATCCCTTATAATTCATAATCATGACCAATGAATGCACACATTGCCTACATATGAAGCTATCACCAACCCACTGGGATTCCAAAATAAAAATTTGGATGCCTCCTTATATAAAGGAAAAAATCCACAAGAGACTAAGAATTATCATGCCATAGGGCATCACTAAACATGATTAAAGAAAAATCCATCTCACAAGTTGCTAACACCCCAAGATTACCATGTCGTAGGGCATCCATACATAAAGCCTACTCAAAAAACCCAAAGGCTACACATGCTCACATCCCCAAAAGAAAAAAAATGGTGTGGGTCCCTAAATAGAAAGTACTTAAT
The DNA here is from genome assembly GCA_027924645.1 of Cunninghamia lanceolata. Classification (NCBI taxonomy): domain Eukaryota; kingdom Viridiplantae; phylum Streptophyta; class Pinopsida; order Cupressales; family Cupressaceae; genus Cunninghamia; species Cunninghamia lanceolata. Next base: position 11,687,222 of record BSBN01000887.1, read on the forward strand.
CCAAATAGAGTATCCACCTCTGAACAATCTCAAAAATACTGCTCCCCATTAACAAATATTGAAAATTTAAAGTCCATTTGGGTCCCTGAATCCCTAAATCAAAAATCCCCAAATCCTCTATCTCAATCCCTATTACTCCCCACTCCCCATAAAAGTCAAAGACTTCAAGATCTATCAAGATGTGTGCAACCATTGGTCTTGGTTTCCCCCACCTCCACGACATTTCCACATACCTCCATCCCCCCATCTTATTTCCCTTATCATGAATATTTCCCCCATAATACCACTAGGGTCCATGATTTTGCTCCATCATCCATTTATCCATCTATCTCCATGTATCATCCATATCATAAGCCACTATCCTTTCCATTTACATTTTCCCACATCTACCAACATCCATGCACATAATTCTACTTGACATAGTCCATGTGTGATACAAATCTCCAAAATGGGACACTATCATGTTGCTATGGAAATAGACACTTGAGTCCACGTCCTCCATCCCCGTCTCTTTCTCCCCCCATCCACCCATCCCATCTAAATAGTCAAAAAAATACAAAAATACAAAAAAAATGAAAAAATGAAAAAAAAAGTAAAGAGAAATCATTCGTCCAATGGTGAAAACTTGGCAAATAGGTGCCTTGGATAAGTACCATGATGAAAACCTATAAAATAGGCATCATGTGTAGATCGAATGTCTATGCACCTTACACTTGAGGGAAATTTATCTCATCTATCCCCTCCTCTCATTCCCATCCTATCCTATTATCTTCATCCATTGTATCCACATACCTATACCATTTCACCCACTTATACTCCCTTCCTCCTTTTTATTTTGATAAAAACAAGGTAAAAATGTTGAAAAATGCTTTGGACATCTCTTGATATATCTAATCTTTTCCAACCAATCCTATCATCCTATCGTCAAAATCTTTATTGCACAAAGTCCTACATATCTAGCGTAAGGCATATGTTCCCTATGCGACATAGTCATTGAAGATCACATCCTAAATCCCTCTAACCATCCATTATAAACCTGTCATCCCTCCCATCTATCCTTCCATCCCTTCCAAGCCTTCTATCATGCTTCCTACTGAGCACCATCTCACCTTGTCATCAACGACACATATCTACAATGGGGCACATGACCCCTATGCGAAGTAGTCCTTGGAGAATATCCTAATATCACCCCACCCATCTATCCTACATTCTCTCTTTCTCATATCCACTATCATTATACCCCACCCCTCTATCCTACATTTTCTCTTTCTCATATCCACTAACATTACACCTCCCCACCTATCACCTTTTCGTACTCGACCTGGTTTTCCCTTATCATTGGTATCTAGCACCTGGGCTATCCAAATGCCATCCAATGCATTCTTCATCTTAAAACCATTTACAAAAATTGAAAAAAATCAAAACATTTCCAAAAAACCAAAAACATCGAAAAAAAATCAAAAAATCCAAGTGCAAGCCATCTTTAATCCATGCCTATCTATCCAGGCAATTGAAAGCATCTTTGGTTTTTTTCCAACCTTGTTGTCAACCCAATCAATTTATCATTTATCCAATCATTATCAATGGGATATATCATTCCCAAATCCTTATGTTGTTTTAGGGATATATCATTCCCACAATGACAACACTATCCTTATCCAATCAATCAATCCATCCTTTATCACTCAATCATTAGTTTTCAACTTGATAGGGGCAATGACATTATTTTCTTTTGTATCATCTGTACATGCTTCCCACCTACCATAAACCATAATAAAACAAACATACATGCATCCATATACCATAATCCATTATTGCTATATGCCACTCAGATTTGACTAACTCAAGCAGAAAATAAACTACGCATTATCAAAAAGCATCAAGTACTTATAAAATCAGAAGTAAAAGTCTACTATTAAAGAAGTACACTACTTGCATACCTATTGCCTATTCATCTAATCCATTATCCTAATCCAAAGCCTTCAACATATGTATCCCTCCTAAAACAAGGCCTTATCCAATATGAGCACCCCTTTTTGGCAAGAGATATGATGGTTGTGTATTTATTTTGTCACTTGGTCATTTTATTTGATTTATCTTTTTGTCTCTTTCTAATGCTTATTCAAGACTACCTTGATCTTTCTATATCTTGGTATGTTACGATAATTATGGACTGGGGCATTGTCATTGCTTTCGTATGCCATGTTTGTGGGATGTTCTTGTTACCCTACCAAGGGTAATATTTACCTTGTGTGTGTTGGGAAAGCTTATAGCATATACAATATCCTTTGCATCTAAGGTCATTCAAATACATTTTGTTCATTAGGATCGTCATGTTCTAATCTATCTTCCTCTCACATATCCAACAAGGTTTTATTATGTTTGGTATGAATAAGGATAGCCCTTTATTTGCAGAGTCAACATCCATGCAAAGGATACAACGCCACCTTTGTTCCTCATACCTTGGTGCATAATCTCCATTTGCTAAATCAAAATAAGGATTTCTATATATTTTTTCTTAGCATAACCCAAGAAAATCATCCTTTCTATCTCACCCATACATCCTAATAAATATCTATAGATTTCATAGTTTGATCAATTATTCTATTCTTCTACATTCTATGTAGCTTCTTCTATCATACTACATCACTACATCCATTCTTTTTACATCATTCTTCCCCCTTTCATCTAAATTTTTTATCTTCATCTAAATCTCTCTACCTACTAACAATTTACTCTCCTATCCTCTTGATGGGGCATCGTCATCATTCATCTTATTCATTAACTTACCATTATCTTTCCTTGTCACCCTCGCTTCGAGTGATTGGAGCATCACCATCTCTAATCCAATCATTTTCTTCCAACCATGATCTTCCAAATCAATCTTCTTCTAATCCAATCAAACACTATGTTTTAAATTTCTTTGAAATGTTGTTACTTTGCAACATCATTTCAAAGAGGGGCAAAATGTAGACACCTAAAAATGACCAATGCATTCTCATCTCATCTATTTACATCATTTTATCATTATTTCTTCTAAACAACATTAATTAAATAACTTATAATTATTTAATTTAATCTAACAAATTTATCATTCCTATTATTCTAATCCACATTAATAAAATAATTTTAATTATTTAATTAATTAATTCATTTATCTTATTCCTCTTATCCACAATAATTAAATAATTTTTAATTAGCTAATTAGCTAATATTTCCTCCACAATTAAATAAATTAAAATAATTTATTTAGTTGACTTTTCTATTTTCCTCTCTCACAAAATAAATAAAATTAATATTTTATTTATCTTCTATTTCTCTCATCATGCACATGAATTAAATAAATTTATTTAATTAATTCTAATAATATCTTCTCATCTCCAAAAATATCTTATCATGCACATGAATTAAATAATTTATTTATTTAATTATTTACTCTCTATCCATCTGCATGTAAAAAAGCAAATCACAATTTGAGTTAACTAATTGTCCAAATCTCTATAATATAAATCAATTCATTAAATAGGAAAAGCAAATCTATTTATGAATATCAAATCAGTTCAATTATCCATACAAGTAGTTAACTTATTAATTAATCTTTCTTGCATGGACACGTCACATGCACATCCTTCATGCCCTCTCAATTAACCTCATCTGTCAATTCATTCAATTATTCTCCACCGTTGATCAATATCCTGTGAAAGCTATAAATTCACCATCTTCTGGGCCATAAGTCTCTCCACAATCTTTGAGCTTTGAGTGTCCATATTGAGCTTTGAGCATTCATTGAGCACTTCACATTCATCCATCATTCATTCATTGCAAGCCAAGGTTATGCTAATTATTTGAGAAATCCACCCAGAATATCACAAGTCAAATCAAAAGAACATATCTAAGGGAGTTTGAGTGCACTTCTTTCTTGCTCTATGGTGATGGTAATTCACATTTGGATTAAAATAATTATTTTGCTTTTATTTGCTTATCTTTATTGTTTATCCATATGTGTACTTTTCCCTTCCATAGTTTCAATTTGTTTTGATTTTTGACATGTGAATAAGATGTTGCACCAATCAATTATTCCAACAATCAAAACACAAGTGATCTAGAAAACTAAAATTGAAAGTACTATGATGGATTGTAAGACCTAGAAATGCAAGAAACTTATATTTTTTATTTTTATGATTTTTTTATAAGTTTTTCAGAAAATTAGATATCGTGAATAGATTCCTTATATCTCCTATGCAATTTTTTAAAAAATCATCAAATTCAATTTTGTATGTAGAAGTTATGAGTGTTTGAAGTTTGAAGGTTTGTTTCACAGACAAAAACAAGTTGTTATCAATCAAAAGCGAATAAATTTGCTACAAAAGCGACCTAATTTTACAAAAGCAACTCAATTTAAGACAAAAGTGACTCAATTTGCCAAACGTGACCCATTTCAATCAGATGCAACCTATTTCAATCAATTACAACTTTCGGTGACCTGTACTTTAGAAAAGCATCAAACTTAACAAAAATGTCAGATTCGAGGAAGTGGGTCCCACCGAGTGTACCAGAATGTAAGATGCAAAAAATGGAATCAAAATGAGATATAGAAAAGCTCCTAATCCATGTTCTACACAACCTCAAGAAATGATCAAAGGATAACAAGAATCAAATACAAACAACAAAGATATTACCACAATGATATGTATTTCTTGGTATTGTATGTGGATTTCTTTTCAAAGTAGCATAACCCTGATATGATAATGGATTTATCAGAATAAATCAAAAGAGTAATTTAATGATGATTGTGGATGCTTCATGGTCTAGATGAGGATGTATTTATAGATTCTTGAAAACAAGAATCAATGGTTCAATTGTTGAAATCAATCAAGAGAAATACATGAGGGAGTTAACAATTTGAATTTGTCATTTGATTGAATAGTTTGTTTTTGCGTCATTTGATTAAGTAGTTAACTATTTAGATTGATTTTTGATTGCATAGTTAATTCTTTTTTATTTGAGTGATTAGTGGAGGGAAAAGTGGAAGTTGATTTTATGAATTAATAAATAATTCATGAGATAATGGATAGTTAGAAAATATTCATTTTATTTATATGTGGTGAGAGACAATTAATTTGATTAATTAAATGAATTGCATTAATTCATTTAATAGAGGAAATGTTAGTTTGATTATAGATAGAGAAATAATTAAATGGATGATGTAGAGGAATTATGTCAAATATTTAGTGGATTAGGGAAATGATTTCACGAAGAAAAATTCACTAGTAGAATTTTGGCAAATAAATGACTAAGTGACTAAAACTTTTAGTCACAACAACTAAAAATGACTAAATTCTACTATTTTTTTGTAACTCAACTATAAATGAGTAAATAAATGACTAATTTGGTTGTTGACTAAAAAATTATTTAGTCACAGAAATAAAAATGACTAAATAGTTAGTCACGCAAATACAAATTAGACAAAAAAATTTAAAAAAATTTGGGGAAATTATTGGCGGGATGTATTGGCGTAATTCATTATTTGCATTCATTGTAGAATTCCTCCTTCATTAGTTAGGAAGAAGAACATCCATGATATTGATGGTGCTGAGCTCATTGAGCAAATCATCATTACAAACACCAGAGCTCACAATTACGAGGCAATGGATGTGTACCATCCAAAAGCCCACAAATCAATCATATCTATGGCCCATCAACATCATACTCTTCACTTGCAAGCACTCTAACATGCTCTTCACACACTCAACTTGGAATATCTCCAACCGTTCAGAGATGCTTATGGTGGACTCACCAAAAAACAAAAGGTCAAGAATGTAGAGATCAAAGTACTTTCCCAGAGCTACTTCATACTAAGGCATTTTGAGTTATAGCAGATAATTGCATGGGTGATAAAGAGGAGAGGACCTAGAGACTTCTGAAAAGGTGGGCAAGGAATTCAGAGTTTCTTGCAACACATTTGAAGTCGATGATGCCCTCTGTAGTGAAGTTAGATTTGGGGACACCCTCTATACTGAATTCAGAGGTAATTCAAAATCCTCATTACATTTATAAACACAAAATCTATAGCTTTGTGATTGGAAACTTATAGTAGTTACAATCTACTACTCTTAATAATATTCTTTTACAATCTTGCCACTGTTCTGCTTCATAATGTGTTTGAACTAAATATAATAAAATTTGGGTGTCAGTGCCAAAATAGAATTTCCTCAAACAATTTTGATACATTTTCACTGCAAGTGCAAACTGTCCTTGTGCAAAGAAAACATGTGCTAGATTTATCCACACATTAGGCATCTGAACAAAGATGTTTCCTACTATAACTTCTTGTACCTGTGTAAAAATTTCCTTTTCAATATCAAATTGACCCCTTTCAGCTAGCACAATGGCTGCCCCCCATTTGCAACATAAATATTTCCTGGTCTCTATGCCAACACTTTATAATACAGTTCTCTAGCCTTCTCAAGATGTTGTGCCTCCACCTTTGGATCCCTCCTCTCATTGCAAAAAGCTGTAAAATAATTCCAATTTCCAAGTGAAATGTCAACATAAGAATTCTTTGCATCTGATTCACTTTGTGTAGCTTTAATTGTTTCTTTTGATTTAAGCGAGTCATCTATTTTCAGTTCCATTTTGTCGAGCATAGATTAAGCATTTGATGAGTTTTTATCCACCTTAAGTGTATCTGCAATCAATTTTAGGCTTAGTTTGATCTCATTCTGAGCCTTAGCCATGGCTGCAAGACGTAGATATGCATCCACATAATCAGGAAACTTGAACAATATTAGCTTGTATAAAAGATTTTCTTTTTTAGTATCATGTAGTTGTTCAAACAACCTAGCAAGATTAAATAGTGTTGTGACTTTATCCCATGGTAGCTCAAGTGAAACACCACCTTCCTCTAGTCAATGGAAGAATTCCATATCCTTAAAGAGCACAGGAAAAAATGCAAAATTGGCATTGGGGCTTTTATTTATGAATTCAACCCAAATGCCATTTCCTAATGCCTCTATAAAAGTTTGTTGAGCCAACTCTAGTTCAACACGCTCAAAATGAAGAACCCTAATGTTGTTTAACAATTAAATGGGTACTTCTTCTCTGCTCTTCTTCAGAAGAGACTTTGTTGTCGTAAGAGAATCTAAGGCTACATTGGGGTCTGATGATATTAATAACTCACCCATCTTGATAAATGCATGGGCATCACGTGGATTTATGTGAGTTACCTTTCTTAAAATTTCCAAAACCTTCTTTGCCTGCCCTTACTGAGCATATATATGGCCTACAACTTTTAATCTCTCACAGTTCTCAGGGTGGACCTCTAGAACTTTTTTAAAATTTAAGAGAGAACTCTTAAGATCTCCCAGCTTCAATTGAACCTATCCACAAAATCCTGTGGCCTCTAGCTTTCCTTGAATGATGACATGTAGTAGCGGCCAATGGTGTCATAATGACCTTTACTATGATAAGATCATACAAGATTATAATATGAATGAGATTTCATGAGAGGGTGGTCAGTTGAAACAAGAGCTATCTCAGTCAGTTGTTCCACAAGGAAATGCTGCCTTATGAAAAAAATGGTTTTCTAAATGATTCAATGCCATTGCACAGTACGGGTATAATTCAAAGGCTCTACACATCTTTTCCATTCCTTCATGAACACTACCTTTTTCACTAACTGTGAGAATCCTACAAGTAAAAAATGCACAAAATTGACCACACAGATTTATGTAGAGGCAGAACATGATGCAAAGGAAGGACTCACACACAATAACCTTGACACATCCCAAACAAAGTTTCAATACACTTGATGTAAATCTGCACCCTTGTTCATTCTTGACAATTTTCTCCTAAGCCTAAAACATGGAAACAACACCCTAGTGACACTCAATCATTGAAGACAACATGGAATATGGGCAACTTGGTTTATTCAAACCTATTACAACATCTTCTAGGGGTTTCCAAACATACATGACCTAACCAAGTTATTAACACAATGATTTATGCAATTTAGGTCTTGTTGCCACTAGTTGCATTCAAGGTGATGACTCCAAACGAAGGTAATAACACTTGTCATATGAATTCCCAGGATTGTACAGGCCCTAACAACATGCCACTATGATTTTTCATCCCTCCATTGACATATAGGGCATAAATTATTCAAAGCAACAAAGAATCTAGGTTTTAGGACTGTCTCACAGCAAATCTGCACACATAGTCAATCATATCTTCTTCACACTTGTCATTCGTGAGTTGTCCTCTTGCAGGGATGTGGATAGGCATGGGATAGAGATTTCCACCAATTTTAAATATTTTTGGATGGTGGAAACTCTGCCCGTGATCAAATTTTGCTCCCTGAAAACCCTAGGTAGGGTTTAGACCTGCACTCACACAAAACTTGATGAAATTCTACCAAACCAAATGCATTCAAAAGCTAGATTTTTGTTGCTAATAGATTTTTGTTGCTATGTGTAGAACATTACAAATGGATCAACGTCAAAGGTTGACTACAGATCAATACCATGCATTTGATGAGAGAGTAGCCAATGAGAGGGACATGGACAAATATCCATGTCCATGTAAATGTTAGGAATTAAAGTGTCTCAACCTTGGTAATTCCTTGTATTTATTATTTATAATGTATTTATTTTATTAGCCTATGATGTAATTAAGTTGCACATCCTATTTTGTCATTTAGTGTGAAGTGGCACGATGAGTTGTCACTCCACTTGTAAGATGACTAGGATGGTCAACCCACTCCATGTGGATATAGGCATCCCATACTGTAGTAGAGGTTTTATGCCATGTGTCGGCATCTTGAACAGTGTGTAAGGAATTATGACACGTAACGGTAATGATAGATTCCTATGACAGATTCTATGACGTGTAAGAGTAGTAAATAGAAGATCCTATGTCGGGTGAGGACATGTGTCGAAGAGCATCTTTGGGTTCCCAAGGGAGGTTATGACATGTTGTAAGAGGAATATGCTATTTTTAGTCAGTGTATAACAGATTCTCTTACAGTTGTAAGTGTTGTCAGTTATGACAGATTCTATGACAGTTGTAAGGTGCGTAAGAGCATTTGTCATAGCTTATCTTGGGAATATGTGCCCACTTTGGGATGGGATGATGTGACAAGTGTTAGGACCATGCTACAATGTTGGACAAGTGTCCATAGGCATGGGTTTTGGTCCATGAGGCCAAGATGGATGCCCATCTCAAGAAGGTTCCATTTTTGCCTTGAAACTTCTTTATAAATACTTCTCTACAAGAAGGGAGATGCATAGTTGATTTGACAGGTACTATTATGCTACCGAAATATCTCCAGATATTAGTGTTGCAGACTCCTATAAAGACTTGCATTGCAAGTGTGTTGTAAACATTTCTCTATTTGATAATACATTGTGCAGGTTTTGGAGTGTGGGGTTTTTCCCCTGAAAGGGTTTTCTCCATGTTATATCTTGTCTCTCTCTTCTGTCTACATTCTATGTGTATGTGTATTACTGCTGTAGACACCTAAAATTAGACTGCTCTGCAAACCAATTTTTCGTACCTCTGTACTAATCCATTCCCCCAATCTGCCTATCCCTGGTGATCAATTAATTCACCTAATAATCTATTTAACCTTACAACCCTATCCTATCAATTGAATGAATATTCCTAATATTTATTTAGTTGATTTATCCATTTCCCTAATCCCTGTTAATTAGATAAATTCTGCTTATCTGATTAACCTAGACTTAAGTTAATTAAGATAAACACTTAATTAACCTTGTCCCCCACTATCCTCCACTCACTGAATCTAAAATTCAGTTGTCTCCCACTATCCTCCACTCTTCCCAAAGATGAATTATTTATTCATCCACTATCCTCCACTCTTCCCAAAGATGAATTATTTATTCATCCACTATCCTCCACTCTTCCCAAAATGTGAATTATTAATTCATCCACTAGGATTAAAAGATTCACTTTTATTCCTAGCCCTTGATCTCATCAACTGAATCCTCACCCTCCATCCTCATCTCAGAAAGTCTATAAATAAGACCCTCTCCAATCCATTTGAGAGAGACCAGTTCATGCATCAGAACTCTATCAAAATCACTCCACAAATCTCCTAATCCTATCAAACCTCTACCAAAATCTTGTCTCAATCCCATCCAATCCATCATCTAATCTCATTTACCTTGTGTTGAGCACTTGAGCAATCCACATTAGTCACACTAAATCACAGGAACAATTTGAGGAGCTCTCTTGGGTGCATCTCTTTCCTGCATGGATTTGTGAGGTCTTCATGAAGGTATAATCGTGTTAGTTTGCATTAGATTAGTTATTATCTTCATTTTGATTTCACTGATCACAACCCTATCCTAGAAATTGAATGAATATTCCTAATATTTATTTAGTTGATTTATCCATTTCCCTAATCCTTATTAATTAGATAAATCCTATTTATCTGATTAACCTAGGCTTAAGTTAATTAAGATAACACTTAATTAACCCTGCTTACCTCATCATCCACTCACTGAATTTAAAATTCAGTTGTCTCCCACTATCCTCCACTCATTGAATTCAAAATTCAGTTGTCCCCCACTATCCTCCACTCACTGAATTTAAAATTTAGTTGTCCCCCACTATCCTCCACTCACTGAATTTAAAATTTAGTTGTCCCCCACTATCCTCCACTCTTCCCAAAGATGAATTATTTATTCATCCACTATCCTCCACTCTTCCCAAAATGGGAATTATTAATTCATCCACTAGGAATAAAAGATTCACTTTTATTCCTAGCCCTTTATCTCATCAACTGAATCCTCACCCTCCATCCTCATCTCCAAAATTCTATAAATTGGACCCTCTCCAAGCCATTTGAGAGAGACTCCTTCATGCATCAGAACTCTATCAAAATCACTCCCCAATCTTCTCATCTTATCAAACCTCTGCCAAAATCACTCTAGCCATTTCCCATCTCCATCTGAATCAAGTATCAAATCACTTGTCTCTCATTTACATTGTGTTGAGCACTTAAGCAATCCACATCTACACACTAATCATGGGAAACATCTGAGGAGCTACATAGGTGCATCTCCTTCCCACATGGATTCATGAGGTCATTTATGAAGGTATAATCATGTTAGTTTGCATTAAAATCTTCAACACCACATTCCATCCACACCACATTCCATCCATCTTCACATGGCCTTGGCTATGCATCCCAAGAACAACAATCTACACAAGTTGATACCATCCACCCACCTTCCAAATTCCATTCATCCAATCCCAAGCATGGTGCATCTCATCGCACTCCCAAATCTTGTGTCACCATCCCTCCTCCATCATCCTACCATTTGCACAAGCATGTGACCATCCATCTCCCTCCATCCAATTTACCTCCTATCCTACCAACTCCTAATATCCCAATCATCAAATCACTTCATCCATCTATCCAAAAATCCACTTTTTACCCCTCCACCCAAAAATCCCCTAAAATTCCCAATCAAGACCAACAAAAGCACACATCTTTTAGACATGAAGCTTCCACAAAATCCATGGGATTCAAAAGTTTGAATGCCTCAACTCATAAAGCACAAAAGCCTAAGGATATTATCCCTTCCAATCAAAATGAAAAATCCAAAAGGCTATCCAATCCCACACCATCACAAGAAAAAGTAAAAACAAAAATGGTGTGGGTCCCTAAACGAAAAGCACCAAACTCTAATGAGGCATCTACATCCCAATCCACTGTAAAATCCCAAATATCCCCCTCCCAATCTAAAAATCCCATAATTCCTAAGTCCATTTGGGTACCTAAAACCCCAAATCGACCATCCACAAATCTCCCATCCCAATCCCCCTTACTACCCACCCCCCATCAAAAACATAAGCTTCAAAATCAAACACGATGTGTGCCACCATTGGTCTTGGTTCCCCTCCACCACTTGCAATTCCCACATACCTCCATCTCTCCATCTTTCGTTCAGTATCCTACATATCTTCCCCATCACATTCCTATGGTCCATGCTTTTGCATAATCCTCATAATCCACACCATAATCCATTATCCACCATCCATTCCTTCTTCTCCTATCTTCCAACAATCCATGCAATCATAATCCATAATGCTATCCAACATGGGACCATCTTCTTCATGCTATGGAAATAGACACTAGAGTCCCCATTGCATCAAAAAAGCAAAAAATCAAAAAAAATCAAAAAAAATCAAGAAAATAGTAAAGAGAAAAATCTATCCAATGGTGAAAACCACTCCTTGTGGTGCCTTGGGCAAGTACCATGATGAAAACCCCTTGTGGCCGTCATGTGTAATCCCTTCTCCATCCATTTTGTATCCCTACACTTGGGGGCAAAACCATATCCTGCATCCACATCCATCATATCCTTTGCACATCTTATCCACTGTCTTATCCTTATCCTATCATATTCTTATCCACTATATCTCCCACCTTAGATCTTGATAAAGACAAGGGGCAAAATATCAACAACATGCTTTGGAGACCTCTTGGCATACTTCCTTTCCAAGTATATCCTCCATTCATCTATTGCAAAGACCATCCATTCACACATAAGCACATCATGCAAAATTCTTTAGACATTGGGGCATATGATTCCTTGCAACCTAGCCCTTGGAGAAAATCCTACAATCCCCCATCCATTTATCATGCATATCTATCCTACCCCTCATCCTTATCTTTCATCTATCTAACACGCATCCCTATCACTTGTCCATTCATCTATCATGAATTAGCTATCCAATACCCCTATCCAACCCCATCACTTTCACCTTTAGACTTGGTGTTCCCTTGTCATTGGTATATAGTGCAAAGGCTATCCACACGAAATCCAAGGCAACCATCATAATAAACCATTCCTTTTTCAAACATCAAAAAAATCCAAAAACATCCAAAAATCCAAAAATATCAAAAAATCCAAAAATCCAAAAACATCAAAAAAATCAAAGCATCAAAAAAAAAAATCACAAAATCAAAAATACAAAAACATCACAAATATCAAAAAATCCCAAAACAATAGAAAACACACAAAATTCCAAAAATAATTTATCCATCACACAAATAAAACTTGCTTCATCACACTCTCATCATCATCACATTTATCATCATCCCACATCATCATCACATCTATCCTCAATAAAGCTTACACTAGATCCAAGCATCGCATCACCTATCAAAGCATCATCCCTTATCAAAAATCATCAACTATCAAATCAGCATCAACCATAACTTATCACCATCATATCTTGAGCCAATCTTACATCCACAAAACATGATCCAATCATCACTCGATTCTTGCCTTAGGATATGTCGTTCCTACAATAGGCAGAATCTATCCAATCATCACAACATCATCAAATCATCTATCAATCCCTACCTTAGGATATATCTTTCCTACGATAGGCAACATCTATCACATCATCATCCATTTTGGCAAAAGATACAATGGTTACTTGTTTGGTTCGTTGGTCTTTTTGTTTTTGATTTTTATCTTTTGTCCTATTCGAAGATCACATCAAAGCTACCTTGATCTTATTATATCATGGTATGTGGCAAAAACATCTAGAATGGGGCATAGTCTTGCTTTTGTATGCTGTGCTTGTGGGTTGGTTTCATTACTCCAAGCTAGTATTCATATCTTGATTGATCATAGGGTCGGTTCTAGCATATTGATCTCCTTAAGCATCTAAGGTTCATCATACCTTTTGTGTACTAAGGGCTTATGCTATGAGTCCCCTTCCCTTGTCTAGACAAGGTTGTACTATCTTGGGCATGCATGGGATCATCCCTTTGTCTGCGTGTCTAGTCCATGCAAACGTTGGATAAACATCATCACCCTGGTCTTCTATACCTCGGTGAACATATCCACTTTGCTATATCAAACCTAGGATTACTCTAAATCATTTTCAGCACAATGATCATCCACCAATCATCTCCCAACATCATCATCCTTTCATCCCACCACTTATCCTCTGACCACACTACCAATCTATTCCATCCATTTTGAGAGCACAACCGTGTTATTACAACCCGCCTATCCTCTCGAGGGGGCATCACCCTTACCAATTATCCCCAAACCTTACCCTATTCTTCCAAACCAAAATCTTTTTTCTATCCAATCCATCTCTATGTTCTAACTTCTTTGAAATGATGTTACTTAGCCGCAACACCATCTCAAAGAGGGGCAAATGTAGACACCTAAAATTGGACTGCTTTGTAAACCAATTTTTTGTACCTCTGCACTAATCCATTCCCCCAATCTGCATATCCCTGGTGATCAATTAATTCACCTAATAATCCATTTAACCTTACAACCCTATCCTATCAATTGAATGAATATTCCTAATATTTATTTAGTTAATTTATCCATTTCCCTAATCCCTGTTAATTAGATAAATTTTGCTTATCTAATTAACCTAGACTTAAGTTAATTAAGATAAACACTTAATTAACCTTGTCCCCCACTATCCTCCACTCACTGAATTTAAAATTTAGTTGTCTCCCACTATCCTCCACTCACTAAATTTAAAATTCAGTTGTCTCCCACTATCCTCCACTCTTCCCAAAGATGAATTATTTATTCATCCACTATCCTCCACTCTTCCCAAAGATGAATTATTTATTCATCCACTATCCTCCACTCTTCCCAAAATGTGAATTATTAATTCATCCACTAGGAATAAAAGATTCACTTTTATTCCTAGCCCTTGATCTCATCAACTGAATCCTCACCCTCCATCCTCATCTCAAAAAGTCTATAAATAAGACCCTCTCCAAGCCATTTGAGAGAGACCACTTCATGCATCAGAACTCTGTCAAAATCATTCCACAAATCTCCTAATCCTATCAAACCTCTGCCAAAATCTTGTCTCAATCCCATCCAATCCATCATCTAATCTCATTTACCTTATGTTGAGCACTTGAGCAATCCACATTAGTCACACTAAATCACGGGAACAATCTGAGGAGCTCTCTTGGGTGCATCTCCTTCCCGCATGGATTTGTGAGGTCTTCATGGAGGTATAATTGTGTTAGTTTGCATTAGATTAGTTATTATCTTCATTTTGATTTCACTAATCACAACTGCAATATCTTTGTTGTTGTGTTAACATTACTATAATTGTAAAGGTTGTAAAAAATTTGCATACATCTCTCCTCATTAGATTAGTGTAGGAAGCATTTTTTGTACACCTAGCTTCCTTTCAGTTGGTATCAGAGCTTGATCACCTTTGGTCCTCGTTGTTGGGTAGGGGTTTTTTGAGCTGATCTTAGATTGAGTGGGAGTCTATGTAGAGTATTATGTAATCTTATTGTAGGAAGGAGATTGCAGGAACATTCGAAAGAGTAGAGGTGGAGAAGTTTTGTTGAAATTAGGGTAGACAACTAAGACGGGGAGTGAATCAGTTGTCACAAAACTTTTATCTCTTGCTGCATTTAATCTTATTTACCACTTATTACTAGATTAATGATATAACCATGAAGGCATGAATCAACAACACATGAGTAGAAACATAATCAACACACATAACACCAGGATTTTTACGTGGAAACCTAGTTAAGGGAAAAACCATGGTGGGGGTTAACCCACAAGATTTATTCTCTGTTAAAAGAATAGAAAAATGGGAAGGCACTTGCCTTTGGGCATACTACCCAGAGCTCACTACTCAAAGGAGGCTCACTTCCTACAAGAACATTCAAAATGTTAACACTGAAAGATTGAACTGAGAAACAACATCTTCTTCATGCAAGATTCAGTTCCATTGAAGCACACAACACCTCTGCTCTACTCCCACTCACTTCCTCGCTACATCCACATCTTCGCTCATCACCACACATTTCCATGACTTCACAACACTTATTTATACATGTCATTGACTTTGGAATGAACATCAAAGTCGGCCAAACAATCATCTATCTGGAACATTCTCCAAGATAGGCATTACAAGCAATTACAATCACAAGACTTAACTTGATACAAAATGCTATATGTGAACCACTCCTCTATCGGCCAAGCATAGCTAGGACTCAAATCTTCCTCAAACAACATGCCATGCTCCATAGAACTCTTCTTAGATCATCTGCAACATGCACCAAGCATCAAGTCAGCCAAGACTGGAAAGAACAGCAACACCCAAGGAGAAATCTTCAACCACGAGGTCAATCCTCAATGTGGACCACCAACACAATAGGCACACAATCTAGAGACCACCACAAGCACAATGAAATCAACAAGAACAACCGCACCACCTCAAATCACCAGAAACACTTGCATCTTCATCTGAGAACTTAAGAACACTAACTGTCATGATTGTCACACTAGAAAGATTGCTTGCGGACCTTAAAACCATGAACCACTTGAGTTGAGGATACACACCAACATCTCAAACATACCTCTAGATCCACAGACCATAATATTCCAATGCGAAGCAATCCAGACCAAGTTCCTGTCACTCTGTTACCTCTGAACAACTACCAAACCTAGTTCTACTCAAATGGCCATAACTCCACCAATACTTCATGCAGACCTCTCAAATCATAGCTGGAGCAAATTCAGATAGTTCTCTACAAAACCCTTTGTTTCATAGACTCTGATCTTCATCTCACTGGAAATGTGGAGTAATCTACTTTGTTGAACTACACTGTCTTCACTATTTCTGACAAAGAGTTATGTAACTCACTTCTTTCTTCCGAAGAGGATAATTTTCTCAATATCCTCAGCATACAAGTCTTCTAAACAAGTAATAGAATAAGATACAGTTGACACCAATGACAACAAAGATATGTTGACATCAATGACAACACCGATTAGGCACATATTTGCAACAATCTCCCCATTTGTTATTGTTGGCAACATATCATGTGAAAAATTGTTTCAACCATGTTGGTAAACAGATTTGTCACTGTGAATGAATTCTCAGGAATGACTCTATTTTTCCCAGAAAGTAGTGACGAATTGACCAACAGTTGGAGAGATTGCGACAGAGCAACGATCTTCCTCTGCATTTGAGAGGGGCAGCTCCCTTGTATGATGGGGGTTTTTTATAGTTTTTGTGTACTTTTGACCTGAAAGTACAAAAAGGAGGAAAGGGAAAGCTAACAATAAAGATGATTAACAGAAACCCTAACAGTAGACATACGAATACTAGTTCAAATTTCACACACTCATGACAAATTATGAGGGGATTTCACCACAGAAGTTAGAAACTACATTCCTGAACCTAAATGATGAACTGCATAATAATAAGTTTAATATGCAATGATAATGAAAAGAAGATGATGAATCTCAACATACAAAGAGATAGGTTTCTCCAGCACATTCAAATCAAGATACTAAGAAATGATTGTGTTTCATTACATCAATTGCACTATTTATATATGCTTCAAAAGATGACCAATAATTCACACAATGACACAGAGGTATTACTCATTTAACATATGACAAATCAGTAATAATAGCTTAGAGGTACAATGGAACACACAAACCAAATGCTCTCTTTATTATCTTTGTAAAATTATACAATTTTAAAAGCCTTCATGTACAAAGAATAAGATCAAAGGTCTCTAAAAAGCTTCTCCATAAATTCCCCCATAAAAGTCTATTGAAAAAGTCCTCCTTTACATTTGAAATAGCCTTGTATTTATAGGCTTCTCCCTAGTAACTACCTTGTAACCACCTGACAACTACCTTGTAACTACCCTTTTTGAAAAATAATAAAATAATAAACCTTATTTTTTTGTTATATTTCACATCACTTTTCAGGAAATAAGGTTCATTTCCTAACTTTCAGTTACAATGAGTGACATAAGTCACTTTTACAAAAAGTAACTTGAAATTTGTAACTTCTGAATTATTAGCTTCGCTGTGGTAGATACTGTGTCATCTTGCAATCCGTGAATCATCTACTCAAATTAAGGTCTACCAAAAACAACCTGACCTTCAAAGCTTTGAACTTTTCATTACTCTGCCAATTTTGATTATCAAATTTAGCCCTTACATAAACCTTGTACTTTGGGGGTTGATATATATAGGTGGTGTGATGCAAAGGGTGATACTAATTCACCAATTGATGCATCAATGAGATACTAATCCATTCAAATCTGCAACACAACACTTCAACAAGCCTATGCAAGAAGGCTGAAAATAAAATACTACAACAAAGATAATGAAGAGAAATCTGCACACAATCTTTTATTCAAATCTGAAAATGCATTACAAAATAAGAAAGCTTCTGAGCTTCTGAGAAATACACATAGAATCACCTACAACAAATAATTTTCTCCACCTCTAGATTCCTTCCCAACATTTGGGTCTCTCCTCTATTTTCTATTTTTCCAGCTCCAATAAGAACCCGTCACTTATTCCTCTCACTGCACACTCATTTTCTAGAATTTTCTAAAATGGTTTATGGGTTTCATGCCTCTCCTTTCCATGTTTGCAGAACATTTTAAATTTCTTAATTTTGATAAGATATGAGAAATTTATATCCATTTTACCAAGACTAGGTCTCATAATTACAACCCCCCATTTTTGGAGTTACAAATTTTGGAATTACTAAAATAAAATTTGGGAGTTAAGTCCACCAACCTGGGCCATAAAGACCACTTACAAGATTCCTTACTCTATGATGGTTACAATAATAGGTGCCATTAATTACATGATTCTTGGCAGCTCCACTTATGACAGAATCAACCCCACTTATGATAAAAATCAACCCCCACAAAAAAAATAGAATTTAATGCCTTTGCCTAGGAAAGATATTCTCCACTATTTGAGGCATTTATAAATTACCGGGGTATTTTTCCACAAAAATTACATTTACTAATTACAAATTAAAATATTACTTCCCAAGCCCATAAACCTTATTGAAAACAAACCAAATTAAAATAACAATATTTTTGGTGATGTCGATTGCCAATTTGTCATGGATGCTCTTGCATCATGGTGTTTTCCTGCTTGTCTTCAAGTTGAAAACATCTATCTCTACTTCTTTTTCTTCTTTTTCTAGCTTGGAATAGTTTTGATCACTATTAGCCATTGCTATCAACTTTGTCAAAAACACAGTCACTTCTTTCTCAAATTCTCCTCCTTTGAAGTAATACATCCTAGTGTAGGCGTTACCACACCGAACTCCATTGAAACAACAAGAATAGTGACTTAGGCCATAGTTTCCTTGACAACATCGAATGAACCTTGTTCAAATGAGCATACTCCATCACTTCTATAAGTGTAAGAGAACGTGTAGTTGATGCAGCAGCATCCAAGGTGTAAGAGAAATCTTGCATCAACCAAAAAAATAATAAAAAAATGTGTTGTTTCTTTTCAATAAGGGCTAAATTTGGCAGGGTTACTATTTTTAGTAAGTCTGCATTTGTGCATGGTTGGATACAAAATCTTACACGGACCTCCAGAATAGTGAATTGAAGCTAATGGTGAAGAAATCACTTCAATATCATTTGTCATTTGTGAGATATTAAAATTTCAAATTCCAAAAATCCTATTGAAATATTCAAAGTCAAATTTGAGGCAATTAGAGGCTCCGGATGGGCCTGAAATTTGGTGGGAAACCTAAGTATTCTACCTATTGGTACTACTTATGCACCATCGTCTTTTCGAGATCTTTCCGAAAAGGTATTATGATTGAAAATCCAATAGTCAGATCGAAAGTTATGGCCCCGCAAAGTTGACCTATTTTTGGAGGGAGACGCAAATTTTGAAATTAAGCTGGTGGTCGCCAAAAAGGGCTATATATAACCATTTTGGGAACCCTTAGGGTAGTAGAGTTAAGGGGGAAGGTGTAGAGTCAAGAAAGGTGGGAAATTAGGAAACCTAGTTGATTTGGGAATTACAGAAGGCTAAAGATTCCAGAGTTTTGAGAGAGGGAGCTGTAATGTGTTGCAGCCTGTAGGGGATTCATCCTCTGATTGTATTTGAGCTTCTGTAATGTAATTTTTTCCCATATTAATAAAATATCATTCTATTTTCTATGTGCAATTTCTATTATTGTGTGTTTTATGATTTACCCCCTTCATCAGTAGTGTTGCGTGTTATATAGACAAGAATGAAAACCACAAATCTCTGACTATGTAAGATTAACACCCACAACACCAATAGCATCTTTGTGTCCTGACTAACTTGATTTGGTTGCACCTCATGTCATTAAACATATGCATAGCCAAGAAAATGATTTATCATGAAAATTCTTTTGAGCCATGTTGGCATTTATGTAAATACTAGGATCACCTTATCTACATGTGAGAGCAAAAGTAAACCCAAAGCATTCGAACCCACAACTACAATGTTTGTAATCTATGAGGGAATATTTCCTTTGAGGATCAAACTATTTATGCACCTTAAGTATGTTTCCACGCTCTATATACATGTCCTCAAGGTAGTTAAAACAGTAACATCTGATGAAAATGTTTTGTATTGTGCTTTGACAGATGTCATTAACCTGTTTTAAAGTTCTCATTTTGGCATCGGTTGATAGGATGTTGGCAAAGGTTGAGTAGTTTCTAAAACCATTTTCAATGAATTCATTCCATCATTGCATTGGATGAGACCACATTTCTTTGATGCATTTTATTAAACAGTTAACTTCCTTGTATGTGCTTGTATTTCTATCACATTGCACATGCATGGACGCTTTTCAAGGTTTCTTTATCCTTTGCAGGCCAATGACAACCATTTGAATTTACTTTTAGGTTCCTAAAGCCTTTTATCAAATCCTTCTCCTGCATTCCCTATGATCATTACATTCTATATGATTGTATTCCTTGTGGTAATCTATTTGAAAAGTTTCGTTATGGCATAGGTAAACATGAAGCTGGCGGAGATTATAGAATTTGGCTTCATGCCTACCAAGCATATTGGCTTGAAAGTTTCTAAAGTCTTTTCAACAAACACATTTTGTACATATCATGCAGTGGTTGTAAACCATGAGAAAACACTTCTTTGAGGAAGGCTACCAAACAGTTCATGTTCATTGTCTATGCTTACATATTATGCATACATATCTACTAGGGCACTTGCAACTATATCGATTGACAAAAATCTGCTTTAAATTATGCTTTAATGGCTATTCAAACCTTGTTCCAAAACATTTCATTTTTCCACACGTTGAGAATATACTGGCAAAGGTTATGGATATTGGCTTTATGCCTAGAAAAACATATTTTAATGAAGTTTTGAAAACCTGAATTCATTTTACATGTATCCTGCAGTCGTTGTATTCCATGAGGTGGGGTCTTCTTAAGGTGATTGTCAAATGGTTTACATGCCTCCTCTATGCTTCCACATTTTGTATACCATTCTGCCAGAGCACTTCAAATTAAGATGGCACTTGTACCCATAGGAGGCTTAAGGAATATGTTGCCAGGAACAACCTTCCGCATGACAATTTTCTAAGCATTCTAATGCTCACATATAAAACCCATCAGGAAATCTTTGAGGCATTCCGTCAAATAGTTTGTGTGCATTGTCTAAGATTCTACATTTTGCATACATTACTACTAGAATGATGACATTTATAATATCTGATAAAAATCCTTCCAAGTCAGCTCAAAAACTTCTACTATGGGTAGAGAGGATAGTGACAAAGGTGGTGGACCATTTCTGATTCCTACAACAATGCATTCCATGAGACCAGACTTCTTTGAAAAACTCGTTCAAACAATTCATGGCATTGTATATGTTTTCTCATTTTGCATACATATATGGTAGTGCATTTCGAACTATGATATTTGACAAATATCCCTATTTCATTACATTGATGGGCATGGCCAAGGAGGGGAAAACTGTTATATGAAAAATTAGTTCCTTAACTGCCATTTATCATGTCCCATATCATATGCAGGATAAAGAGGATGAAGGAAACTATTTCCTCGATTGTAGGAGACTTTAGGGGATGTGGAGATAGTGGTGTTGATTTGCTTTGCCAAAAGTGCAAGTGAAGTTCCCCTTTTTCTTGAAAATCATACCTTTTGCTTTTGGTTAGCCAAAAGTGAAAGTGCGTCCCAACTTAGCCAAAACAAAAGTAGATGTTCACTTAGGCAAAATCAAAAGTGGATGCCAACTTTGCGAAAAGTGGAAGTGGGTGTCAACTTTGCGAAAAGTGAAAGTGGACGCTCACTTAGCCAAATTCAAAAGTAGATGTCAACTTAGTTGAAATTGAAAGTAGACACTCACTTTTTTTTTAAAAGTAGAGATTTTAAGCCAAGTAATTATTTTCTGGCATCTTCTAAGTTGTTCCAACTTAAATTTTGACTTGAATTAATTTCTTCTTTTCCATAGCTTGCCTCGAGCGATTTAGAAACTCATATCCATGCATGCAAAAAATATATCTTACTGCACGTAATCAAATGAAATATTGTATTATTTTTAATAAACTCCATCGCACAAATGTTAACTTGATCAACCGTGCAAGCGTTAAAAATGGTGAAACTTGCATAACTTTTGACTGGAGCATCAGATCTTTATGAAATTTTGGCTAGTTGTCCATAAAGGTGATACGAGGTAGTAGACAAAAGGATTCCTTTTGAACTTCAATAGATTTGCCTTTTAAATTGTTTCCGCAAACTTCACGCGGAAAAATTGATCTTTTAAAATTTCACACACCGTGAGGCATATGGCTCTAAAATATTGCCACATTGTTCATAATAACATTATAAATCTCCCTGCCAAATGATTCTCCTCCAACCCTTGCAAAAACCATGATTTAATTGTTTCTGCAAATTGCCCACTGAAAAATTGAAGTTTTAAAATCTTGCAAACTAGAAGCCATATGAGACGTCATGGTCTAGAAACTTGCCAGCTTGGGCGAGATGGAGTTGTGAATACCACCATAACATGGATTTCTCTATATCTGTCACCAACTTTTGTATTTAATTGTTTTCATAACTATGTGCAAACTGGACATGTACACCTTAGGACTTGAGAAAGATTAATCATTGTTCTTCAGTTTGACAACACAATATGAAACCTAATGTAGAAAAATAACATGAACAAAGAAGAATATGACACCTCAATGTTGAATTACCAGCATGACTGATGCATGAAGTGTGTGAAACTAACAACTTGCAACCAAAAAAGTGGATCGACGAAGGGCTTTGATGCATGATTAGACTTGTTATTTCAATACAAAAGTTTAAATTTTGGAGGTATTGAAATGGGGTCAACAGCTGGCTCTAACTGGGGACAAGGACCTTGCAGACGAAGGATGAACCTAGAATCTCTGGAAATGAATAGTGCCTTAAATCCATGGGCCTATAGAGTCAGGAGATAACATGATGTACATGGAGAACAAGGAGGCTAAAGAAAGAAAAATGTTCAAGGAGAACAAGGAGACTCCAATGAGAGAAAAGGACAAATGACAAAGACACACAGAGATGAGGCAAACAATGAAAACAACTGAAACTGAAACAAGACTAACACAACCAAAACACCTAATTAACATATGTACAAGGTAGGTGACTCCTACCTAAAAATGCTCCAAATGATCAAGGAAATCCATTGACAGACTGGGAGAAGTGGGAACCTATGCAAAATAATGAAGTATATCTGCGACGTGTTTGTGAGCCCAAGAGTTGTATGAAGATAAATTTCAAACTGATGAAATGCAACTTCTTGAATAATGCATCATGGCCAAACAACCATTTCTCGAGATAGACATTTGAGGCTTCTTGAACATGGTTCTGTACATCATCAATTTTATCTTCATTCGTGTCAATTTCCCTTACCTAAAAATATGTTTGATCTTTTGAGACTGAAAAAGATAAATCCCATGTTGGATGTGTAACTTGTAAACCTGGATATGAGAGAAGCTCATCTATTTCAGACCGCAAAAACACCTTTTGAACATCAAATTCACATGAGTTTTCTTTAAGCTGACCAGAATCTATGGTGGCATGTAGGCAGTAAGATTTAGTTCTATCTATCGTATCCATCCTCACTCTAGCAGTAGCATGTTTATCTTTTAGTGCTAGTATTCCATTATACATGAATTTGCTTTCTTGAATGCACTCATGTTCAAAGGAATCAAAGAAAGATAATTTCTGAACTGGATACAATTCTTGTGAATCATAGGATGAAAGAAACCCAACTAGTTGACTTTGTGGAACCACCTTAAGAACAACAACTTCCATAAGCATAGGATCATCCTTCACTACATGATTTTCCTCTTCTTTTGATGCAACCAACTTAGAAAATTCACTATCTAAGGAGGAAGGAGAAGGTAGAGTAGTATCTTCAATTTTAGCATTGAAGCAATTTTCTTTCACAACCAATAAAGGAGAGAGTATAGCATTTTCTGCACAAAAGAAGTCACCATTTAGAGCTCCAAAGCAACAATTTGAGATGGGTAATTCTGTGTATTGTAAACCCTCCTTATCTTGATTTGACTGATAACCATCATCTTGCTTCTCCTTATCAACTTGAAGTTCATTATTGTTCCAATAGCTTTCTTTGACACCTTCATGATTTTCTGTATATTCCTCCATTTCTTGATTTATCATTTGCATGTCAAAATTTTCTCTTCCTTTCATAATTTCAGATTTAGAACAATCATCAAAAGTACATACCTTTGTTTCCTCTTTATTATGGATTGCATTAGATGAATCAACATTAGAGAGCAGGGAAATTGATGCCAAACCCATAGAAGTTTGCATGACAACATCCTCAAAATGAAAAGATTGGAAGACAATATCATTTCTAACCTTTTCTTGGAGGAATTCCTCTTCATTATATTCTTCAAGAAATGTGAAAGCTTCATATTCAGGTGGCATGCAAGTTTGGAAAGAAAAACTTGATGATTGGCTTTTATGTTCTTCATTTCTGAGTTGATCTTCTATTTTTTCCTCTACCCAACTGCTTGTTGAACTTTCCTTTATATCTTAAAAAATGAAGCCTTCTAATTCTGGAGAAGAAAATGAACAATCATTCTTACTTGCTTCTTGATTGGTCATGTTGATGACAGGTTGTTCAATGGTTGCAACCTTTGAAGTGGCATTTTCTATATTTTCCTGATGAAAACCATGATGATAGTTCCTTTCCCAAGGTGGTGGATATTCACAAGGTTCAATCAAGGTTCCTATGGAGTCTAGTTTATACAGTACAACATTGGAGAGACCTGGAACATCATCATCTTCTGATTCTTCTTTGAGCTTCTTTAATTTTTCAATTTGAACCTGCAATAGATATATCTTTTCTTCAAGTTCTTTCAGCATGTAAAATCTGTGATGAAAACTCTTTATTAGAAGTGCAGAT
This sequence comes from Cunninghamia lanceolata, assembly GCA_027924645.1. Lineage (NCBI taxonomy): Eukaryota > Viridiplantae > Streptophyta > Pinopsida > Cupressales > Cupressaceae > Cunninghamia > Cunninghamia lanceolata. Next base: position 11,712,505 of record BSBN01000887.1, read on the forward strand.
TTGTAATCATCTGAAGGATTCAACCCTATTCTTTCAGCTTCAGAAATACTTTCCTTAATGTGATCCCAAAAGGAGTGAAGTATTTTATCATCCATTGCAAGAATTTCTTTGATTGTCGGCATGGGTCATTTCTTGGGTCCTCGATGGTTTGCTTGATATGTGTGACATTGAACCATCTTTCTCTATTTTTATTCAAATAGAGTCACCAACCTCTATTCTCGGGGAGGTATCTATAGACTGTTGAGGAACGGAAGGCACCAACACTTTGAAATCCACAACAGAGTCACAAAAAATCTGTTGGTAAATAGATTTGTCGCTGTAAATGAATTCTCAAGAATGACTATGTTTTGCCTGGAAAGTAGCAACAAACTGACCAAAAGTTGGACAGATCGCGACAGAGCAATGATCTTCCTCTACATTTGAGAGGGGCAACTCCCTCGTATGATGAGGGTTTTTTGTAGTTTTTGTGTACTTTTGACCTAAAAGTACAAAAAGGAGGAAAAGGAAAGCCAATAATAAAGATGATTAAAAGAAACCCTAACAGTAGACATACGAATACTAGTTCAGATTTCACAAACTCATGACAAATTATGAGGAGATTTCACCACAGAAATTAGAAACTACGTTCCTGAACCTATATGATGAACTGCATAACAATAAGTTTAATATGCAATGATAATGAAAAGAAGATGATGAATCTCAACATACGAAGAGATAGGTTTCTCCATCACATTCAAATCAAGATACCAAAATATGATTGTGTTTCATTACATCAATTTCACTATTTATATATGCTTCAAAAGATGACCAATAATTCACACAATGACACAGAGGTATTACTCATTTAACATACAAGAATTCAGTAATAATAACTCAGAGGTACAATGGAACACATGAACCAAATGCTCTCTTTATTATCTTTATAAAATTATACAATTTCAAAAGCCTTCATGTACAAAGTATAAGATCAAAGGTCTTTGAAAAGCTTCTCCATAAGTTCCCCCATAAAATTCTATTGAAAAAGTCCCCCTTTACATTTGAAATAGCCTTGTATTTATAGGCTTCTCCCTAGTAACTACCTTGTAACCACCTAACAACTACCTTGTAACTACCCTTTTTGAAAAATAATAAAATAATAAACCTTATTTTTTTGTTATATTTTACATCACTTTTCAAGAAATAAGGTTCATTTCCTAACTTTCAGTTATAATGAGTGACATAAGTCACTTTTTAAAAAAGTAACTTGAAATTTGTAACTTCTAAATTATTAGCTCCATTGCGGTAGATACTGTGTCATCTAGCAATCCATGAATCATCTGCTCAAATTGAGGTCTACCAAAAACAACTTGACCTTCAAAGCTTTGAACTTTTCATTACTCTGCCAATTTTGATTATCAAATTTAGCCCTTACATAAACCTTGCTGTACTTTGGGGGTTTATATAAAGGTGGTGTTTTCCTGCTTGTCTTCAAGTCAAAAACATCTATGTCTACTTCTTTTTCTTCTTTCTCTAGCTTGGAACAGTTTTGATCACTATTAGCCATTGCTATCGACTTTGTCAGAAACACAGTCACTTCTTTCTCAAATTCTCCTCCTTTGAAGTAATACATCCTAGTGTAGGCATTACCACACTGAACTCCATTGAAACAACAAGAATAGTGACTCAGGCCATAGTTTCTTTGACAACATAGAATGTACCTTTTTCAAATGCGCATACTTCATCACTTCTATAAGTGCAAGAGAACATGTAGTGCTGCGTGTTATAAAGACAAGAATGAAAAACACAAATCTCTGACTATGTAAGATTAACACCCACAACACCAATAGCATCTTTGTGTCCTGACTAACTTGATTTGGTTGCATCTCATGTCATTAAACATATGCATAGCCAAGAAAATGATTTATCGTGAAAATTCTTTCAAACCATGTTGGCAATCATGTAAATACTAGGATCACCTTATATAGGTGTGAGAGCAAAAGTAAACCCGAAGCATTTGAACCCACAACTGCAAAGTTTGTAATCTATGAGGGCATATTTCCTTTGAGGATCAAACTATTTATGCACCTTAAGTATGTTTCCACACTCTGTATACATGTCCTCATGGTAGTTACAACAGTAACATCTGATGAAAATGTTTTGTATTGTGCTTTGACAAATGTCATTAACTTGTTTTAAAGTTCTCATTTTGGCATCAGCTGATAGGATGTTGGCAAAGGTTGAGTAGTTTCTAAAACCATTTTCAATGAATTCATTCCATCATTGCATTGGATGAGACCACATTTCTTTGACACATTTTATTAAACAGTTAACTTCCTTGTATGTGCTTGTATTGCTATCACATTGCACATGCATGGAAGCTTTTCAAGGTTTCTTTATCCTTTACAGGCCAATGACAACCATTTGAATTTGCTTTTAGGTTTCGAAAGCCTTTTTATCAAATCCTTCTCCTGCATTCCCTACGATCATTACATTCCATATGACCATATTCCTTGCACTAATCTATTTGAAACATTTTATTATGGCACAGGTAAACATGAAGCTGGCTGAGATTATAGAATTTGGCTTCATGCCTACCAAGCGTATTGGCTTGAAAGTTTCTAAAGTCTTTTTAACAAACACATTTTGTGCATATCATGCATTGGTTTTAAACCATGAGAAAATACTTCTTTGAGGAAGGCTACCAAATGGTTCATGTTCATTGTCTATGCTTACACATTATGCATACATATCTACTGGGGCACTTGCAACTATATCGATTGACAAAAATCCACTTTAAATTATGATTTAATGGCTATTCAAACCTTGTTCCAAAACCTTCTATTTTGCCACATGTTGAGAATATACTGGCAAAGGTTGTGGATATTGGCTTTACACCTAGAAAAACTATTTTTAATGAAGTTTTGAAAACCTCAATTCATTTTGCATGTATCCTACAGTCATTGTATTCCATGAGGTGGCGTCTTCTTAAGGTGATTGTCAAATGGTTTACATGCCTCCTCTATGCTTCCACATTTTGTATACTAGTCTGCCAGAGCACTTCAAATTAAGATGGCACTTGTAGCCATAGGAGGGTCAAGGAATATGTCGCTAGGAACAACCTTCCACATGACAATTTTCTAAAGATTATAATGCTCACATATAAAACCCATCGGCAAATCTTTGAGGCGTTCTGTCAAACAATTTGTGTGCATTGTCTAAGATTCCACATTTTGCATACATTACTACTAGAATGATGACATTTATAATATCTAATAAAATTCCTTCCAAGTCAACTCAGAAACTTCTACTCTAGGCAGAGAGGAGAGTGACGAAGGTGGTGGACCATTTCTGATTCCTACAACAATGCATTCCATGAGACCAGACTTCTTTGAAAAACTCATTCAAACAATTCATGGCGTTGTATATGTTTTCTCATTTTGCATACATATATGCTAGTGCATTTCAAACTATGATATCTGACAAATATCTCTATTTCGTTACATTGATGGGCATGGCCAAGGAGGGGAAAACTATTATATGAAAAATTAGTTCCTTAACTGCCATTTATCATGTCCCATATCATATGTAGGATAAAGAGGATGATGCAAACTATTTCCTCAATTGTAGGAGACTTTAGTGGATGTGGAGATAGTGGTGTTGATTTGCTTTGCCAAAAGTGCAAGTGAAGTTCCCCTTTTTCTTGAAAACCATACCTTTTTCTTTTGGTTAGCCAAAAGTGAAAGTGCGTCCCAACTTAGCCAAAATCAAAAGTGGATGCCAACTTTATGAAAAGTGAAAGTGGGTGTCAACTTTGTGAAAAGTGAAAGTGGACACTCACTTAGACAAATTAAAAAGTAGACACCAACTCAGTTGAAATTGAAAGTAGACACTCACTTTTTTAAAAAAAAGTAGAGCTTTTAAGCCAAGTAATTATTTTCTGGCATCTTCTAAGTTGTTCCAACTTAAATTTTGACATGAATTAATTTCTTCTTTTCCCTAGCTTGCCTTGGGCAATTTAGAAATTCATATCCACACATGTGAAAAATATATCTTACTACATGTAATCAAATGAAATATTGTATTATTTTTAATAAACTCCATCGCACAAATGTTAACTTGATCAACCGTGCAAGCATTAAAAATGGTGAAACTTGCATAACTTTTGACTGGAGCATCAGATTTTTATGAAATTTTGGCCAGTTGTCCATAAAGGTGATATGAGGCAGTAGACAAAAGGATTCCTTTTGAACTTCTATAGATTTGCCTTTTAAATTGTTTCCGCAAACTTCACACGGAAAAATTGATCTTTTAAAATTTCACACACCATGAGGCATATGGCTCTAAAATCTTGCCACGTTGTTCATAATAATATTATGAATCTCCCTACGAAATGATTCTCCTCCAACCCTTGCAAAAACCATTATTTAATTGTTTCTACAAATTGCCCACTGAAAAATTGAAGTTTTAAAATCTTGTAAACCAGAAGCCATATGAGATGTCACAGTCTAGAAACTTGCCAGATTGGGCAAGATGGAGTTGTGAATACTACCATAACATGGATTTATCTGTATATGTCACCAACTTTTGTATTTAATTATTTTCATAACTATGTGCAAACTGGATAGGTACACCTTAGGACTTGAGAAAGATTGATCATTGCTCTTTTAGTTTGACAACACAATACGAAACCCAATGTAGGAAAATAACATGAATAAAGTAGAATGTGACACATCAGTGTTGAATTACCAACATGACTGATGCATGAAGTGTGTGATACTGACAACTTGCAACTGAAAAAGTGACTCGACGAAGGGCCTTGACGCATGATTAGACTTGCTATTTCAATAAAAAAGTTTAAATTTTGGAGGTATTGAAATGGGGTCAACAAACCATCAAGATAAGAACTTCTCCCCCTTTCTCTTATCACAACTGCAACCACTCTCTTCACTACTCCCCCTTTCACCAGCAACTACTTACTTCCAAGTTTTTCACATGACTTCTCCCCCTTTGACATCAATGGCAAAGGGCACATATTTGCAATCATCTCTCACCCTTTTTGTTTCTTAGACAAGACCAAACTGAACTCAGAACATATTGACTACTCCCCCTGAGTAGCATCCCCTTACCATCAATCTAGATCACAAGATATGACTATGAGTTCCACCAGATAGATGTACACTAGTGCACCTTAGTTATGAATAGGAGGGGTAATCACCCCTAGCTTCCCTCTGAGATACTCAAAAGTGTCCTTAGTTAGAGGCTTAGTGAAGATATCCGCAATCTGATCCTTTGAAGGAACAAACTCCAATCTGACTTCATTCTCATTTACCTTCTCTCTTAAAAAGTGAAACTTGATGGATATGTGCTTTGTTTTTGAATGCAACACCAGATTCTTTGAGATGTTTATTGCACTTGAATTATCACAAAAGATTGTAACAGGCTCTTCAAACACAATTCTGATATCCTTCAACATTTGCTTCATCCACAAAACTTGAGTACAATTACTTGCTACTGCTATATACTCTACCTCTGTGGTAGACAGAGATATTGCCTCCTATTTTTTGCTCAATCAAGAAACCAATCTCTTTCCCAAGAAAATTACACCACCACTAGTACTCTTCATGTCATCCACATCTCCTACCCTATCAACATCTATATATGCATGAAGAGTGAAATCATCATCCTTAAGATACCATAAGCCATAATCAGATGCTCCCTTTAGATATCTGAAAATTATTTTGACTTCTATAACATGAGATTCTCTAGGATCAGCTTGAAATCTAGCAACAAGGCCAACTGCATTCATAATATTAGGTCTAGTATGAGTCAGATAAAGCAGTCCTCTAATCATTGATCTATACCTTTTCTGGTCTGCTTTAGGGGAATCATCATCTTTACTCAACTTGCATCCAGTTATCATAGGAGTACTCACTGGTTTTGAATCCTCCATTCCAAACTTTTTCAACAACTCTTTTACATACTTAGACTAAGATATGAAGATGCCCTTATCTGACTGAATGATTTGTAGACCCAAGAAGAAATTCATTTCCCCAAGCATGGACATCTCAAATTCACTTTGCATCTGACCACAATTTTTTTACACATGCTCTCATTTCCACAAAAGATGATATCATCAACAAATACCTCAACAATCGAGATGTGTTCATGATCAATTTTGAAATAAAGATTACTACCAGTTGTGCCTTTGCTAAAACCTAACTTTAGCAGATACTTATCTAATCTTGCATACTAGGCTCTTGGGGCTTGTTTAAGTCCATACAATGCTTTCCTTAACCTGTAGATCATATCTCCTTGGTTAGACAACTAGAATCCTTCCGGTTGCTCAATGTAGACTTCTTCCTCCAAATCTCCATTTAGAAATGCTGACTTGACATCCATTTGGTAAACTTTGAAATCTTTGTAAGCAACAAAGGTAAGAAATAATCTAACTGCTTCGATTCTTGCCACTAGAGCAAAAGTTTCTTCAAAATCAATTCCCTCTACCTGAGAATATCCTTTGCACACCAATCTTTCTTTGTTTCTCACAACTTCACCATTTTCATTCAATTTATTCCGGAAGACCTGTTTAGTTCCAATTAGATTTTTGTTTTAAGGTCTAGGAACAAGATCCCAAGTATGATTCTTTTCAATTTGCATTAATTCTTCTTCTATTGCTTTTACCCAACTTTCATCATTACAAGCTTCATTCACTGATTTTGGTTCAATCTTTGAAATCAAACAATAATCTTCTTGTTCTTCAACAATTTTTCTTCTAGTTTGAACACCTTTATTTCTATCTCCTATAATCTAATCTTCAGAATGATTCAACATCACATACCTGGGAGTTTTGGGATTTTCTTGAAATTGTTCCTCAACATTTGCACTAGCTTCTTGAGTCACTGGATTCTCTGGAGCAATCTGAATCTAGGACTTTCATTTTGATCATCTGATGCATATCCACAAGACTTGGAAGGTCCCTCCTTGCTTTCATCAACCTTGACATTAGAACTTTCAACAATTCTTCTCAATCTCTTGTTAAAGCACCGGTATGCCTTGCTTTGGTTAGAATAACCCAGAAATATTCCTTCATCACACCTTGCATAAAACTTGCCTAAATCTTCATCTCTTTTGATATAGCATTTACTACCAAAAACTCTAAAGTATTTCACAGTAGGAGCATTACCAAACCATAGCTCATAGGGTGTTTTACCAGTATTACCTTTGATTTGCTCCCAGTTAAGAGTGTAGACAGTAGTACTCACAGCCTCTCTCCAATAGACATGTGGAACATTTTCTTCCATCATCATGGTTTTGGCAGCCTCTTGAATAGTTCAGTTCTTTCTTTCCATGACTCCATTCTACTGAGGAGTCCTAGGAGCAGATAATTGTCTTCTTATTCCATGCCTTTCACAAAATGCATTAAACTCACCGGAGGTAAACTCTCCACATCTATCAAATCTTAGACACTTTATCTTCACACCAATCTCATTCTCCACCCTAGCCTTGAACACCTTGAATCTATCAAGAACCTCAGATTTCTCTCTCAAGAAAGTGACCCACATCATCTGGGAGTAATCATTAATCAGCAACATAAAGTATATGTCTCCTTGCAAACTCCTAACTCTAGCAGGACCACACAAATCAGTGTGCACAAGTTCCAACAAACCACTTGAAAATTGTTCTTTATTTTTGAATGTAGTTCTGCTCTGTTTGCCCAACTGACATTCCTTGTACATGCTATTAGTAGGTTTTACAAGATTTGGAAGATCACTCATAGCCTGAGTAGTACTTATCTTGACAATCTTATTGCAAGCAAAACATTTGAAAGGCAACTTTCCTTCATACTTACCAGATCCTCTTGGTAATCTTTTGGCAATAAGGGCTTCAAGTTCTTCTAGCTCAGATTCATCTTCTTGAAGTTCCTTCCTTGTCTTCTCATATATGGTCAGTCTTCTTGAAGAGATTTCACTTGGATCAAATCTTTGCTTCCCAGAAACACTGGCCTTAAAAGCAGATTCTGATTTAGGAAGAGAATCACCAAACTCACTCATTTCAAATGTTGAGAGCTTGCCAACCAACTGATCCCTTGTAACAGTTGTCACATTCCTGATCTCCTTAATAGCAGCAACTTTATGCTTGTATGAAGCAGGTAAGGATCTAAGTACCTTGGCAACAATCTCTGATTCTTCCAGTATTCTACCAGCACTCCTAATATTGCTCCCAAGTTCATTCACTTTCTGCATATAGGTGTTAGGAATTAGTGTTCACATGGTTTATTAAACTGGCATTATAAATGTATTAGATATTAAGTTGTTGAGAAACAACTTAATATTATTGTTAGTGTGGTTTGTTAGAATATTATGTAGAGGACAAATATATGAGAGATTTTAGTTATATGAGTTGTTAGAACAACTCATATTATTAGGGAGTGGTTCCTAAAATATAGGAGATTAAAATCCTATATAAATGTGTAATATGTGTTTGAACAGAAGATAGAAGAAAGATTATTATTGTGTGCAAAATTTTCTATCCACCTCTGCCCAAATTCCTAATATGGTATCAGAGTGGATTTTGGGTTGATGAGACTATCTCCAACCTGATTATGTGGAATTCATTTATTGCACTGAGTATTATTTATTTTATTGAATATTTTATTTGATATTTTTTTAGAGTTAGGAACCTTAGTAGCAGCAATCTGCTTTCACCAAAGTTAGCCAGAGAAGGGGCATCCTCTATTTAGTAGGTGATTCTCTTTGCTCAATATATTTGATTATTGGTTGAGATCTGGTTTTCCCTGAGGAGGAGGATCACACCTTTCTTGCAGGGTCATATTCATCCATTGGCAGCGATTCTTGGTTTCGATTGATATTTTCTAGGTTGATTGGACTAGTTCATGTTTGCATTCAATCTGCCTTGTTTGGTTTTAGCTGCTTGCTTAAGATTGGTGCATAAGAAACATTTGTATTAGGCCTTATGTTCATTGCCTCACCTTTCCACTCATCTACCCATGTAATTCTTGGCTAAAGTCTTGTTCATTGCTTGGTCAGCAATCTGTTGAGGCGGATCATGTTTTCGTTGCCATTTTTCATGTGATCTCATACTCAGAAGGGCGTGGTTGCAGAATTCTTTGATTGAGCCATTTCAATTGGCAATATGTGATATTGCTTTGGCCTGGCACTTCATTTGATCGAATCTATTTGGATGTCTTTGTGTTCATGGACTTGTTCTACAAATCATGTTTGGTGAAGATACTTCTCTGACTTCATGTTTGGAGCCATCATAAGCTACAGTGACATGATTTGTCCTTAGGAAAACCTTAGCATTAGCGGTTGGTAACATTGGGATGTTCATCTCTTCTAGCAGGGTGTACATATAAAATGTGAAGCATCTTTTAAGCAGTTAGTAGGAATTATATGAACAACATGTGTCATGATAAGTCATATAGGGCAGAGATCACATGGTTGATTCTAGTAATTTAAATTAGTAATTTTATGGAATTTTTAAAATAGAAGTTAAATTGTTATTATTTATTAGTTATGTCAATTTAGAAATGTCAAGTATTAGTTTTTCATAGTCTAAAAGTCAAATAAAATATTGTATGTTGTCAAAACAAGTCAAAGTTTTTGGAATTGGGTCTATCAATTCTTAGTGTCAAAAATTATAGAAAGAAATAAAAATTGCTTCAATTGTAATTGGACACACTATCGCTTGTACGCGACATCCATCTTCTGGGGGGCATAAACTATAAATTGAATTTCAATGACAAACTTGCTAAGTAAGTAGCAAATCAGAATGGAGGACGGAGGCATCAGAGAATGGAGGACAACCAGTGACCTCTCATCAGTTGCCAATGATGGGGCTGCAAAACTGATTTGGTGACAAGTGTACAGTGTGTTTTCAATTTTTTTGGTGCAGATTTTAGTTTTTCAGTTTCGTGTGCGAATGCTGAAAAATGATTGTATTCGAGAGCATATGAATGTAGAGATCCTCTGACTGTGGAGATCCTCAGAGTGTCATACTTCGTTGGAAGATGGTCGACTAGTGAATACGTTCACTAGCAATAATGGCCATGTGCAACAAGATCCAGACAGTAGTATGCAATATGGTATGATTTTCTTTTCAGTATTCCTGTTTGTGTGAATAAAAGGAATTTCACATTGTGGGGGGGAATAACAACCAATGTTCCATTCCCATTTTGCCAAAATGACTAAAGTCAAAGGCAACTTACGGTGGCAGTGGCAGTTGTCTATGCTGTTCGAGATCAAGAGGCAATGATCGATAACTGTGACTACAATTAAGAACATTGTGTTCTTATAGAATGTAATGTGAAAACCTTTTCCAGTGTGAGTTTTTTAATTTTGTGATATGTATGTTGATTCCTATATACTTACCTGATGTACAAGCATAGTGGATAACAAAAGCACCAGAGTAAGTCAGTTCATGAATCTTGAAAGGGTTTGTGGGATGATCCAAAAAACCACATGAGGTGGACAGTTGATGAGTTCCTGTCACGTCAAGGTTTGTGGTAAGCCTGTTTAAAACCATGGAAGGAGAGAGCCTTTCTTTTGGATCAAGGTCATGAGTCACATAGGTGGAGATGCTATAAGGGTGAGCATACTATAGAAGAGTGTGAATATTTTTCTACCATCTTCACACTAAGGGGGGGTGTTAGGAATTAGTGTTCAGATGGTTTATTAAACTGGCATTATAAGTGTAATAGATATTAAGTTGTTACCTGATGTACAAGCATAGTGGATAACAAAAGCACCAGAGTAAGTCAGTTCATGAATCTTGAAAGGGTTTGTGGGATGATCCAAAAAACCACATGAGGTGGACAGTTGATGAGTTCCTGTCACGTCAAGGTTTGTGGTAAGCCTCTTTAAAACCATGGAAGGAGAGAGCCTTTCTTTTGGATCAAGGTCATGAGTCACATAGGTGGAGATGCTATAAGGGTGAGCATACTATAGAAGAGTGTGAATATTTTTCTACCATCTTCACACTAAGGGGGGTGTTAGGAATTAGTGTTCAGATGGTTTATTAAACTGGCATTATAAGTGTAATAGATATTAAGTTGTTGAGAAACAACTTAATATTATTATTAGTGTGGTTTGTTAGAATATTATGTAGAGGACAAATATATGAGAGATTTTAGTTATATGAGTTGTTAGAACAACTCGTAGTATTAGGGAGTGGTTCCTAAAATATAGAAGATTAAAATCCTATATAAATGTGTAATATGTGTTTGAACAAAAGATTGAAGAAAGATTATTATTGTGTGCAAACTTTTCTATCTGCCTCTGCCCAGATTCCTAATAACAGGAAGTGATGTTTTCATCTTCACTCATCCTCAAACATTTTTATCTACCCTTCAGGCTCTACAACTTAGCACATTTGACATATGCATCACCTTCATACAGAGTTTCCAACTTCTTCAAGATTTCATGAGCAATCTTCAATTCAAAGACATTTGTCATTTTTGTATCAGTCAGGGTACTCAACAATGCTTCTTTAGCTCGAATGTTGTATTCAACATCTTTGAGTTCATCTGGAGTTGAAGGGCCTTTCTCTATAGGCTTATACTCATCCTTAGTTATAAACCAATAAGGATCACCCATGTATTGCAAATGACACTCCATCTGATTCTTCCAAAGAGAGTAATTTGTTCCATCAAATCTCAGACTGTCCTTCTTGTATGTCGACATCATGGATCTCCTCAAGCGGTCAAGCTTCTTTGAGAGGAACCGGCTCTGATACCAATTGTTGAAATTAGGGAAGACAACTAAGAGGGGGGTGAATCAGTTGTCACAAAACTTTTATCTCTTGCTGCATTTAATCTTCTTTACCACTTATTAATAGATTAATGATATAACCATGAAAGCATGAATCAACAACACATGAGCAGAAACATAATCAACACACTTGACACCAGGATTTTTACGTGGAAACCTGGTTAAGGGAAAAACCATGGTGGGGGTTAACCCACAAGATTTATTATCTGTTAAAAAAATAGAAAAATGGGAAGGCACTTGCCTTCAGGTGCACTTCCCAGAGCTCACTACTCAAAGGAGGCTCACTGCCTACAAGAACATTCACAATGTTAACACTGAAACATTGAACTGAGAAAAAAACATCTTCTTCATGCAAGATTCAGTTCCATTAAAGTGCACAACACCACTGCTCTGCCCCCACTCACTTCCTCACTACATCCACATCTTTTCTCATCACCACACATTTCCACGACTTCACCAAACTTATTTATACATGTCATCAACTTTGGAATCAACATCAAAGTTGGCTAAACAATCATCTATCTAGAACATTCTCCAAGATAGGCATTACAAGCAATTACAATCACAAGACTTAACTTTATACAAAATGCTATATGTAAACCACTCCTCTATTGGCCAATCATAGCTGGGACTCAAATCTTCCTCAAACAATATGCCACGCTCCATAGAACTCTTCTTAGATCATCTGTAACACGCACCAAGCATCAGGTCGGCCAAGATTGGAAAGAACAGCAGCACCCAAGGAGAAATCTTCAACCACAAGTTTAATCCTCAATGCGTACCACCAACATAATAGGCATACAATCCAGAGACCACCACAAGCACATTGAAATCAACAAGAACAACCGCACCACCTCAAATCACTAGAAACACTTGCATCTTCATCTGAGAACTTAAGAACACTAAATTTCATGACTGTCACAATAGAAAGATTGCTTGCAAACCTCCAAACCACAAACCACTTGAGTTGAGGATACACACCAACATCTCAAACATACCTCTAGATCTACAGATGATAATATTCCAATGCGGAGCAATCCGGACCAAGTTCCTGTCACTCTGTTACCTCTGAACAACTGCAAAACCCGGTTCTACTCAGATGGCCATAACTCCACCAGTACTTCATGTGGACCTCTCAAATCTTAGCTGGAGCAAATTTAGACAATTCCCTACAAAACCCTTTGGTTTGCAGACTCTGATCTTCATCTCACTAGAAATGCAGAGCAATCTACTTTGCTGAACTGCACTATCTTCACTGTTTCTGACAACGAGATATGTAACTCACTTGTTTCTTCCGGAGAGGCTAATTTTCTCAATATCCTCAGCATACAAGTCTTCTAAACAAGTAATAGAATAAGATACAATTGACACCAATGACAACAAGGATATGTTGACATCAATGACAACACCGATTAGGCACATATTTGCAACAAGTTTAATGGCACCAATTTTGAGTTGTGGAAACTTAAGATGGAAGACATGCTTGTTGATCGAGATCTATGGGAGGCAATTTCCTATGTAAAACCATTGGCAATGTTGTAAGATGATTGGGATCTCAAGGATTGGAAAGATAAGGGTGTTGTGAGACTCTGTTTGGTTGACTCTATCTTGTTAAATGTCCATGAGGAGAAGACCACGAAGGAGTTGTGGAAGAAACTTGGTGATGTTTATCATGCCAAATCCCTGGTAAACAAGTTATTCCTATAGAAGAAGCTATATTCTCTAAGGATGGAAGATGGAGGATCCATTGTAGACCATCTGAATGCTTTTAACATGCTAGTTGCACAGTTGACATCCGTTGGTGTGAATATGGAGGAGGAAGATCGATGTATGACCTTGCTTTGTTCTTTGCCAGATTCATGGGATCATCTTGTTATGGCCATCAGGAGTACCACATCCACTTTCAAAATAGATGAAGTGGTGTCTTCGCTTTTATCTGAAGAGATACGGAGAAAGTCATCTGAGTCAACCAAAGAGGCTCTTGTAGTTCGTGGAAGACCTAATGAGAAAGGGAAAAAGAAGGACAAGAAAGCTGAGAAAGGTAGATCCAAATCCCGTGGGAGATCCAAATCTTCTAGAAAGTCCAAGGCTCTCTATTGGAACTATGGTAAATCTGGACATTTCTAAAAGGAATGCAAAGAGGAGAAGAAGAAGAAGAAAAAGAATGTCACAAATTCAGATTCTAACAAGTCACAAGATGATGGTGATGCTTTCATTAGATCCTTGGCCACCCATGCATCTGATGATGTGTGGATGATTGATTCTGGTGCATCTTTCCACATGACCTTGTATCGAGACTGGTTTACAAAGTATGAAGAGTTAGATGTTGGAAGAGTGTACCTTGGTGACAATTCTCATCTAAAGATTGTTGGTCATGGAAGAGTCTCAATTTGATTCCCTGATGGACGAGTGAAGGGGATCTCTGGGGTCATGCACATCCCAGGCTTGGCACAGAACCTGCTCTCTGTAAGTAAATTGAATGATGTAGGTGTGTAGGTTGTCTTTTCGAAAGAAGGATGCAAGATGAATAGAGGATCTATGGTGCTTGCGAAGGCTACTCAGAGAGGTACTCTATTTCAACTAGAGGCATGCATTTCACAATTCAATAGTTCTTCTGACTCAAAGAAAAGAGCTGCAGTCACTTCATCCCTACCATTGGAACCAACAGTGAAAAGATCTGTTGTATCAAATTCTGATGGTTGTGCATTTTGGGTACCTAAGGGTGGTCATGCTTTGGAAGTCAAGCTTCCTACTGGAAAGACAATGTTATGACATAAGAGACTTAGCCACATTGGTGAGAAGGGTCTTAGAACCTTGAAAAATAAAAACTTCGTTGAGGGGTTAGATGATTGTAATCTCAATTTCAACTTTTGTGAACATTGTATATATGGAAAGTAAAACCGTGTTCAATTTTACTCGAGTTCTCGTAAGTCTTCTGGTGTATTGGATCTCATTCATTCTGATGTGTTTGGTCTAGTTAATGTTCCTTCAATCTCTAAATCTATATATTTTGTATCTTTCATAGATGATTATAGTAGAAGGACATGGATTTATTTTCTTAGAAGAAAATTTGAAGTCTTTAGTTAGTTTAAAGAGTTTAAAGCTTTTGTTGAGAATCAGACTAGTAAAAAGATTAAGTGTTTGAGAACTAACAACGGTGGTGAGTTATGTTCCACAGAATTTGATAAGTTCTATAAAGAACATGGGATTGAAAGACATAAGACAACTCCATACACCCCGCAGCAAAATGGAGTTGCAAAGAGGATGAACAGGACACTGATGGAGAAGGCTAGGAGTATGCCTAGTGGAGCTGGCCTTGAATAGAAGTTTTGGGCTGAAGTTGTTACCACTTCTTGCTACTTGGTAAACAGGTCTCCTACATTAGCTCTTGTTGGTAAAACACCCATGGAGGTGTTGTCTGGTAAGAAGCCTTCAATAAGACATCTTCATGTTTTTGGTTGTGAGGCATATGCTCATGTGCCTAGGGAGAAGAGGTCAAAATTGGAGAACAAAGCTGTTAAGTGTATCTTCATTGGCTATGGTGTTGGTGTGAAAGGATACAAGCTTTGGGGTACTATGGCCAAAAAAGTATTGTATAGTAGAAGTGTTATTTTCAGAGAGTTAACATCTTCTTCCATTGTTCTACAGCTAGAAGAGAAAGAAAAAAAAGAGGATGTGGTTCAGTTTCCCACTACTCCTGAGAAGACTGAACCGACAGACCTTGTGAGACCTAATGATGAGGAGATCTCTAGCAGCTCTAAAATCTCAGAAGAAGTAGAACCTCAACCTTAGCCTTTGAGGAGGTCTACATGAACAAGGAAGCAACCTAATAGGTTTGGTTATTCACTACTTGATTCTAGTTGTGTTTTTGCCTTGCTTACTAACACTAATGAGCCTAGCACTGTGATAGCGTCTATGGGCATGAAAGATGTAGGTTCCTGGAAGGAGGCCATGGAAGATGAGATGGCTTCTTTGGAGAAGAATAAAACTTGGGACTTGGTGCCTTTGCCTGAATGATAGAAACCTGTTGGCTATAAATGGGTGTTCAAGAAGAAATTCAGTGCAGATGGTAGTGTTGAAAAGTACAAGGCCAGATTGTTTGCGAAGGGGTACTCACAAGTGGAGGAAATTGATTATGGTGAAATTTTCTCTTCTATTGCAAAGCTGACATCTATTCAGTTCCTGTTATCTCTTGCAGTATCTTATGATTTAGAAGTGGAGTAGATGAATGTGAAGACAACATTCCTTCATGGTGACTTGGAGGAAGAGATTTGCATGTCACAGCTAGAGCATTACATAGAAAAAGGTAAAGAAAATTTAGTTTGCAAGCTAAAAAAGTCTTTGTATGGTTTGAGGCAATCTCCTAGAATGTGGTATATGAAATTTGATGCCTTTGTGTTGTCCATTAGATTTCTGAGATCAAAATCATATCATTGTGTGTATTACAAATTTGACAATGATTGTATTCTCATTATTGCATTGTACGTTGATGATATGTTGTTAATTGGGAATGGTATGAATATGATTTTTGATTTGAAGTCTTAGTTGTTAGTATAGTTTGAGATGAAAAACTTAGGGGCAGCTAGGTACATTCTGGGAATGGAAATCAGAAGAGACAGAGCAAACAGAAAACTTTGGTTAAGCTAGAGTAAGTATGTGAAGATCGTGTTGGATAGATTCAACATGGTAGATTGCAGACCATTATGTGTTCCTGTTTCTTTGGGGACAAATTTATTTGTTAATGATTTTCCAAAATTTCCTTCTGAGGTGGAGGACATGAGAAAAGTACCTTGTGCTAGTATTGTTGGCAACTTGTTGTATGCTATGGTCTATACTAGACCAGACATTACCCAAGCAGTGGGAGTCCTTAGTCAGTTTATATGGCTAATCCTGGATAGGTACATTGGGATGCATTGAAGAGAGCATTTACATATTTGTGGGGTACTTCTGAGTATTCCCTATGTTATCATGGTTATCCTACAGGACCTCCACATTTTGTTAGTATTCATGGATTTGTGGATTCTGATTGGGCAGGTGACATTGACAGTAGGAGATCCACCAGCGCTTATGTGTTTACTATGTTTGGTGGTGCAGTTAGTTGGATGAGTAAGTGGCAACCTATGGTTGCTTTGTCTATGATAGAAGTTGAGTATATGGCAGCTACTCATGCTTGCAATGAAGCCATTTGGCTTAAGAGATTGTGTTCAGATATTGGTGTTGATGCATGATAGATTACTATCTGTTGCGACAGTCAGAGTGCGATTTGCTTAGCAAAGAATCCAACTTTTCATGCTAGAACAAAGCATATTGATGTACAGTTTCATTTTGTGCAAGACATGGTAGAGGATGGAAAGATGACATTGGAGAAGGTAGACACTTTGAAGAATGTTGCGGATGCATTGATGAAACCAGTGGGCATAGAGAAGTTTAGATGGTGTTTGGAGTTTATGGGCCTCTCAGCCTATAGCAGTTAAATCATGTTATTTCTATTAGCTCTTACAAGCTATTCGACAAGTGGGAGAATGTTGGGAATTAAGGTGTCTCAACCTTGGTAATTCCTTGTATTTATTATTTGTAATGTATTTATTTTATTAGCCTATGATGTAATTAAGTTGCACATCCTATTTTGTCATTTAGTGTGAAGTGGCATGATGAGTTGTCACTCCACTTGTAAGATGACTAGGATGGTCAACCCACTCCATGTGGATATAGGCATCCCATATTGTGGTAGAGGTTTTCTACCATGTGTCGGCATCTTGAGTAGTGTGTAAGGAATTATGACGTGTAACGGTCATGATAGATTCCTATGACAGATTATATGACACATAAGAGTCGTAAATAGAAGATCATATGACAGGTGAGGACATGTGTTGAAGAGAATCTTTGAGGAAGGCATCTTTGGGTGCCCAAGGGAGGTTATGACATGTTGTAGAGGAATATGCTATTTTTAGTCAGTGTATGATAGATTCTCTTACAATTGTAAGTGCTATTAGTTATGACAGATTCTATGACATTTGTAAGGTGCGTAAGAGCATCTGCCATAGCCTATCTTGGGAATAGGTGTCCACTTTGGGATGGGGTGATGTGACAAGTTTCAGGACCATGCTATAGTATTGGACAAGTGTCCATAGGCGTGGGTTTTGGGCCATCAGGCCAAGATGGACGCCCATTTCAATAAGGTTCCATTTTTTCCTTGAAACTTCTTTATAAACAGGTGCTTGGATGGGAGATGCATAGTTGATTTACGAGTGTTGAAGGCCCCTGTAAAGACTTGCATTGCAAGTGTGTTGTAAACATTTCTCTGTTTGATAATACATTGTGCAGGTTTTGGAGTGTGGTGTTTTTCACCTGAAAGGGTTTTCCCCACGTTATATCTTGTCTCTCTCTCTTCTATATACATTTTGTGTGTATGTGTATTTCTGCAATATGTTTGTTGTTGTGTTAACATCACTATAATTGTAAAGGTTGTAAATAATTTGCATACATCTCTCCTCATTAGATTAGTGTAGGAAGCATTTTCCGCACACCTAGCTTCCTTTCAGTAAAGACTGTCTTGGTGGAAAGGTAAGAAAAAGAAACCTAATTTATCGACATATGATAAGATATGGGTATAGTGGTATAAGCCCTTGGCATTAAAATTATTATGAAGATATGATAGAATTGTAGAGTGTGAGAGATGAAGAGGCAACAAACATAGATGAAGTGGCACCAAACATAGTGACAAGGGTCGTTGTTCCTTGGCATTTAGTCATATTTCATTTTGTCAAATCTAGGGCTGTGTCCATGGCTGTCTACAATTAGGAATCCTATAGTCGCCAGTTTATTTAACTAAGTCTAATGATCTTTACTGATTAAAGAAACTAATATTACTAATCTATCTACTATGAAAATGAATTCCAAGAATATTAAAAATGAAACTAAACAATGAATTGCTAAAGTAAATCTATACTATTCCTTTCAACTGAAACATGCATTTATCTATGAAAACAATAACTATATCCTTAAACAGAATCTAAAATAAAAAAAACAACAGTACTAGCCTTCTACCTTGGTGGTGAGAGTGGGCCCTTGCTCCACACCCTTAGGGCTGAAGACTAAAGTAAAGAATCAGCACAAGAAAGTAATATCACAATTTGCTTTCAGTCCAATTCCATCAGCTTTTGTACTAAAAAAATGTCTATATCAAAATGAGATTACAATAACAATAATTTGCTCCTTGTTCTGCTGCTACCTTTGTAAGTTTATATCTAATCCAGTGATGAGATATTACTTACCTTAACTACTAGTTCATCTATGAGATAATACCAATCTCTTATTCTATTAACTATTTAACTATAGAGCAAACATTCATGCAATTAAAATAGGTTTAGTGGAACAATAGTTTCACTAATTAGTCTTAGTTTTAAATACAACTGGGCAACGAGGCCCAGAAATATAGGTACTTAAATTAGTTTGTCAAGAACTCATGCAAAATCAAAAGAAAGATAAACTTCCAACAATTAACTACGGTCTTCATCCGATTACTTAGGTGTTGATTGAGTAATATCTGGAATACCCCAATTACTACTAGAAGTGTTGACTGGCAGCATGCTAGAAATTTGCATCTATGTTGGGGAGACTTTGGAGGTGTGTACTTCTGTCTGCATCTCCAGAGATATGCTTTATGACCTTCTGTTCAGCTCCGGAGATATGCTTTATGACCTTCTATTCAGCTTCGGAGATATGCTTTTGACTTTAGTCCAGCTCCGGAGATGATCCTCCCCCTTTATCTCAAAATCTCTCCAATCATATTTGAAAATATTGGAGACTGGTGCGGGATCTATCTGTCAGCTTTAGAGATTATTAGGACCACCTCCGGAGATGACCAAAATTGTCTTTGCCCAAACATCTGCACCTATAGATTCAAAAAGAGATAAATTTTGCATATTTCCATTAATTCAGTGCACATTAGTCCCTCAATTAAAAATCATGATTTTAAGTAATTCATCTCTTATTAATCATAATTAGAACAATCTTGTTAATCTATTTTGGTGCAGTCATCAGGACAATGGAAAAAGAAGGAAGGAAAAAGAGAGGTAAAAAGGTGCTACCTGGCACTCATCATCCCCCCATACTTAAAGGTTAGTAGGTCCTCTTGCTTCTCACAATCTAGACTTATTCAAGTGGAATATTCTATCAGTCAATTTGTAGTCCTTTGCATAAGTGGTCCAAGTGGTACGATCTGTATTACCATTTCCTCTGAATTGATCAACCTGCTTCATCCATTCTTGCAATTTATCATCTTCCATTTGTTCATCCCAGATAGGTAGTGGCTCAATGATGAGAGGGGGGTCTAAAATGGCCACCTATCCACTCCCATTGGTATTTATCCATCATTTTGGATACTAAC
Organism: Cunninghamia lanceolata; assembly: GCA_027924645.1. NCBI lineage: Eukaryota > Viridiplantae > Streptophyta > Pinopsida > Cupressales > Cupressaceae > Cunninghamia > Cunninghamia lanceolata. Next base: position 11,732,662 of record BSBN01000887.1, read on the forward strand.
CTAGCCTTTCTCATAAATAACCAGAGGTTGGCAGGGGACACCACTTCCCTCATCTTCTATTCTGTAGTTAAAATGTTCCACCTTTTCTTTGCCACTGCAAGCATTTGATTAGATGAACTGTTCATGAGGAGACCAAAATCAATGGAACATTCCTGCAGATGCTTTAGATACAATGGTAAAATCTTGGTCTTATTGTTTGGGTGGTAAATGTATGCCCTAAATTGGATCTTAAAAGCATGGGGATTTAGACATTCTTTTATAATAAAAAGGCTTGTTTTTGCATCCTTCTTTTGATAAGCCTCCATCCTTTCATTCCAAATCTGATGATTTCTCATCAGTGACATGAATGCCTTGAGTTGACATTCTCCTACAAAATAGTTGATAATGAAGGTCATATCATCAACACAGAAGCCATGCAAATATAATTCACAAAAAAAAATTTTGTCTTCATCATAACTTCTCATGTATGCTTCCATAAACCCTTCCCCTATTTTTGTGTCTTCAGTTAAATCAGACAGAACCAAAGATAGTTTTCTTTGCAGAATTCTTTATTGTAAGAACAGAGCATAACTTCCACTTGGGGGCCTGCAAGATAGGATCTTAGATGCAATGGAAGCTACTTGAAGGACTTTTTCTTCCAAGGTTTGTACTCTTTTTGACATGGCAGTTACTACCCTCTATAATTGTAGCATCAGCTTAGAAGCCTCATATTCCCTACATCTTCTTTCCCAATGGTGATAGAGGAGTCCATCTCACTAGTATAAATATTAAAATAGTTTACCGCAAAGCAAGTTTTCATATATTTTTAAAAAATCCTTCTTAGAAGGATACACTTTTGACCATGCATTGACTTTATGTCCACAAGCATCAAGAATAAAGAGAAAAACTTGAATTGGAAGATGAATTAGATAATTTGCTATTGGATTGGTTATTCCCTTCTTGTCCTTGATATTTAGGTGGAACTATTTAAAATATGAAGACCATTTATGATGCCACTCTTGCTATAGCTAGAGTGACTTGTTGTTTATGTAGATCATAGTTTCCTTACCCAAGATATAATGCTTCCAATGTTTACGTGCTTGAACAATAGCATAAAGCTCATGATCATATGTTGGGTAGTTTTTGACTAACGTAATGAATGATTCACTATGGTATGCAAATGGATGGCCATGTTAAGTGATAATTGCTCCAAATGTGTATTCTAATGCACCAGTCTTGATCTTGAATGGTCATTGAAGATCTAGTAGAAAAAGGATTGGTACATATAACATAATACATGCATTTGAAGTCTTTAAGTGCTTTCTATTATCCTACTATCTAGATGAGCCTTGCTTTGGTGCCACCTCTTGCAACCTAGTTTAATGGTCAAGTCACATGTGAAAAACCAAAAGTTTGCCAATCTGGAGAATCTATGCAAATCTCTATGACATAATTCAAGTATTACCAATCTTGGATGACTTGAATCTTGTTTGAGTCCACATGCACTCCTCATGTGTCTATAATGTATCTTAGATACCATATTTTCTTCCTAGAAAATGAAAATTTCTCCATGTTTGCATACAAATTGTATTTGTACAAGTTGTCAAGTACTTGCCCAATATGGTGTAGGTGTTTATCCCAAGTCTTACTAAAGATTATCGAGAGGGAGATGGAGAGGGAGGGAGGGAGGCAGAAATAGAAAGAGATGCAGATAGAGACATGGAGAGGGAGAGGGAAATAGAAAGAGATGGAGATAGTTTGGAATGATTCACCCACTTGGGGCATGAAATGAGACCTCTCCTAGTGTTTACTTGCCCACCCCAATGTGTTGGCATTGTCCGTTTAGCCCCATGAGGTTTAGAATGAAAAATATGGCTCCTTGCACCTTTCCACTACATGAAATTGATGTTTTTTGCAAGAATGCATCCATTGTCCTCATGGTCAAATGATGTTGAGTTCAAAGAAACTAAGAGAGGTTATTGTGTATGAATTCTACATGCATCTATAGGTCTAAATGAAATATTCCTAGGTGTCACAGAATCCAAGAACTACCCCATCAAATAGTGACAGTTTTTACCTCTTAGGGCTCTTAAGAGACTTTGTCGCGAGCATGTAGTCCAAAATGATTCAGCCACTTGGGACATGAAATGAGACCTCTTCTAGAATTTACCCACCCACCCTGACATGTTGACATTGTCCATTTGGCCCCATGATGTGTAAAATGAAAAATATGGCTCCTTGCAACATTTAGCATAATCATGCAAAGAGTGAATTTTTGCATTCTGCACCTCCTGAGGCCAAAAAATAGTGCCAATGGGTCCAAGTGGGTGGGTAGATGCTAAGATAGGTCTCATTTCATGCCCCAAGTGGCCAAATCATCATGGACTATGTGTTACCAGCAAAGTCGCTTTGTCGGTAGTGTGTAGTCCGGAATGATTTGCCCACTTGGGGCATGAAACGAGACCTCTCCTAGCATTTACCCACCCAACTTGACATGTTGGTGTTGTTTGTATAGCCTCACGAGGTGCAGAATGAAAAATATGGCTCCTTGCACCTTTCCACTGCATGAAACTAACACTTTTTGCAAGAATGCATCCACTATCCTCACAACCAAAAGATGTTGAGTTCGGAAAAATTGAGAGAGGTTATTGTGGATGATCTCCACATGCATCTATAGGTCTAAATGAAACATTCCCAAGTGTCATGGAATATGAAAACTACCCCATCAAAGATTGGCATTTTTTTCCTCTCAAGGCTCTTAAGAGACTTTGTCATGAGCATGTAGTCTGGAACGATTTGGCCATTTAGGGAACAAAATGAGACCCCTCCTAGAATTCACCCACCCACCCCAATGTGTTGGCATAGTCCATTTAGCCCCATAAGGTGCAAGATGCAAAATTTTACTCCTTGCACCTTTCCATTGCACAAAACTGAAGCATTTTGCAAGAATGCATCCACTCTCCTCACGGTCAAATGATGTTGATTTCATAGAAACTGAGAGGTTATTGTTGATGGAACCAACATGCATATGTAGGTCCAAATGAAACATTCCCACTGTCACAGAATCCAAGAACTGCCTCGTCAAAGATTTGCAATTTTTGCCTCTCAAGGCTCTTAAGAGACATTGCCAGTAGTGTGTAGTCGAGAATGATTTAGCCACTTGGGGCACAAAATGAGACCTCTCCTAGAATTCAACCATCCACCCCAACACATTGGAGAAATTTGTTCAGCCCCATGAGGTGTGGGATGCAAAATTTCACTCCTTGCACCTTTCCACTACATGAAATTGAAGCATTTTGCAAGAAAACATCCACTATCCTCACGGTCAAATGATGTTGAGTTCGTAGAAACTGAGAGAGGTTATTGTGGATGGACCCCACATGCATTTGTCGATCCAAGTGAAACATTCTTGCATGCTATAGTTTGAGAGAACAATCAGTCTAAAGTATGGAACCTTTTTTGTCTGTAGGCTCTTAAGAGACTATCTTTGTCTGATGTAGCAAAGAACGATCAAGAGGCATGGACACTGAAAGGACATCTCCCCTAGCATTCAATCGCCCACCTTGACATTTTGGCACTAGTAGTTTGGACTCATGAGGTGAAGAATGCAAAATATCACTCTTGGTCAAACATATAGAAGATGAAATGAGGGTGTAAAGCCAAATTCCACAACAATTGCCTGCATCCTCTTTGATTGTGCCAAAATGGGATCTTTGGAACATGATACATGGACATCCATCAAAGCATAAAGGATATGGGCATTTTGATAGATGGTGTAGTTGCAACTACCCTAGAAGACATGCATACAAAATGTGGAAGCATAAACAAGGCAAGTGAACTGTTTTATAGGACACCTCAAAGAAATACGGCTTTAGAAACTAATTGTCTCTTTGTCTCTTATATACCTCATTCTGCTCTTTCCATAACCCAACACTAAGCATCCATATAATAATTTAGCATAAACAAATATTGAACAAGTATGTACTAATTTAGCATAAATTAAAATGAAATGTTAAATATAGATTTCATATGATTGCCATTATTCTTTTTTTTTAAATTAATTCTTACTAATTAGGGTATTCATATAGAAATATATAGTATCTCATGTATTCTTACAAAATGCATATGGGAATTTTATCAAATGTTGTAGTTGAATGGAATGATACCTCAAAGAAATGCGGTCTCATGGAATGCCATGATTGCAGGATATGCACAAAATGGATTTGTTGATAAGGCTTTAGAAATTTTCAAGAAAAAGAAATTGGTGGGTGTAAAGACAAATTCCACAACCTTTGTCTGCATCCTCTCTACCTATGCCAAATGGGATATTTCGAACATGGTACATGGACATCCATCAAAGCATAAAGGATATGCGAATTTTGAAAAATGTTGTAGTTGCAACTGCCCTAGAAGACATGTATGCAAAATGTGGAAGCATAGCCAAGGTGAGTGAACCGTTTGACACAATGCCTCAAAGAAATGTGGTCTCATGGAATGCCATGATTGCAGGATATGCACAAAATGGATTTGTTGATAACGCTTTAGAAACTTTCAAGCAAAATCAATTAGCGGGTGTAAAGCTAAATTTCACAACCTTTGACTACATCCTCTCTGCCTATGCCAAACTGAGATCTTTGGAACATGGTACATCGACATCCATCAAAGCATAAAGGATATGGGAATTTTGTCAAATGTTGTAGGCAACTATCATAGGAGACATGTATGCAAAATGTGGAAGCATAGAGAAGGCAAGTGGATTGTTTGACATGATGCCTCAAAGCAATGCAATCTCATGGAATACCATGATTGTAGGATATGCACAAAATGGTTTTGTTGATAAGGCTTTAGAAACTTTCAAGCAAAAGCAATTAGTGAGTGTAAAGCCAAATTCCACAACCTTTGACTGCATCTTCTCTACCTATACCAAAGTGGGATATGTGGAACACGGTACATGGACATCCATCAAAGCATAAACGATATGGGAATTTTGATAGATGTTGTAGTTGCAACTTCCCTAGAAGACATGTATGCAAAATGTGGAAGCATAGACAAGGCAAGTGAATTTTTTGATAGGAAACCTCATGAAATGCAATGATTGCAAGATATGCACAAAATGGGAATGTTGATAAGGGTTTAGAAACTAATTGTCTCTCTGTCTTCCTCTCTACCTCATTCTTCTATTTCCATAACCCATATAGGAGGTGAAATGAGGGTATGCTAGACCTACAGACAGTGTAATGAGGATATGATATTGAAACATGGAGTATATGATATTGAAACATACTTCCATTTATGTTGTACACCTATTTAGATTTCCAAATGCAATGTTAGGTGAATTTGGGTTGTGGATGATAGTTTTTTTGGCATAAACTAGATAACAAAATGGGTAAAAACACAAACATGTCTTTTCTCATTAATACAAATATAACTATCTTTGATTTAATGAAAAACACCATAACTTTTGTCATTTTTAACATATATCTTGCATGTTTAATATGTAAGATGAGAAATTATTTATGATTATCATATCAAATCTAGTAGTTTCAATATCACGATTGTTATGAGATGTATACAAAAAGAGTCTAGTACAACATTTATATGTATGCAAATAATGGAAGCATATGGAAATGTTATCAAATGTTGTAGTTGCATGGAATGATGCCTCAAAGAAATGTGGTCTCATGGAATTCCATGATTGCAAGATATGCACAAAATGTATTTGTTGATAAGAATTTAGAAACTTTCAAGCAAAAATAATTGCTGGGTGTAAAGCCAAATTCCACAACCTTTGACTGTATCATCTCTCCCTGTGCCAAATTGAGATCTTTGGAACATGGTACATGGACATCCATCAAAGCATAAAGGATATGGGAATTTTGACAGATGTTGTAGTTGCAACTACCCTAAAAGACATGTATACAAAATGTGGAATCATAGACAAGGCAAGTGAACTATTTGACATGATACGTCAAAGAAGTGTGGTCTCATGGAATGCCATGATTGTAGGATATGCATAAAATGGATTTGTTGATAAGGCTTTAGAAAATTTCAAGAAAAAACAATTGGTGGTTGTAAAGCCAAATTCCACAACCTTTGACTGCATCCTCCTTTCCTATGCCAAAATGGGATCTTCGGAACAGGGTATGGACATCCATCAAAGCATAAAGGATATGGGAATTTCATAAGATGTTGTAGTTGCAACTACCCTTGGAGACACATGTATGCAAAGTGTGGAAGCATAGACAAGGCATGTGAAATATTTGACATGATGCCTCAAAGAAATGTTGTCTCATGGAATGTAATAATTGCAAGATATGCACAAAATAGATTTTTTGATAAGACTTTAGAAACTTTTAAGCAAATGCAATTGGCAGGTGTAAAGCCAAAATCCATAACCTTAGCCAGCATCCTCCTTGCCTATGCCAAAATGGGATCTTCAAAATAGGGTATGGACATCCATCAAAGCATAAAGGATATGGGAATTTTGTCAGATGTTGTAGTTGTAACTACCCTGGGAGACATGTATGTAAAATGTGGAAGCATAGACAAGGCACGTGAATTGTTTGACATGATGTCTCAAAGAAATGTTGTCTCATGGAATGCAATGATTACAAGATATGCACAAAATGGATTTTTTGATAAGGCTTTACAAACTTTCAAGCAAATGCAATTAGCAAGTGTAAATTCAAATTCCACAACCTTAGCCAACATCCTCCTTGCCTATGCCAAAATGGGATCTTTGGAATAGGGTATGGACATCCATCAAAGCATAAAGGATATGGGAATTTTGTCAAATGTTGTAGTTGCAACTGCCCTAGGAGACATGTATGCAAAGTGTGGAAGCATAGAAAAGGCACATGAACTATTTGACATGATGCATCAAAGAAATGTTGTCTCATGGAATGCAATGATTGCAAGATATGCACAAAATGGATTTTTTGATAAGGATTTAGAAACTTTCAAGCAAATGCAATTGACAGGTGTAAATCCAAAATCCACAACCTTTGCCAGCATCCTCCCTGCCTATGCCAAAATTGGATCTTTGGAACAAGGTATGGACATCCTTCAAAGCATAAATGATATGGGAATTCCGTCAGGTGTTGTAGTTGCAATTGCCTTGGGAGACATGTATGAAAAGTGTGGAAGCATAGAAAAGGCGCATGAACTATTTGACATGATGCCTCAAAGAAATGCAGTCTCATGGAATGCCATGATTGCAGGATATGTACAAAATGTATTTTGCAAGGATGCTGTCAAAATATTTGAGTTAATCAAACACTCTAGAAAATATATTGAAGCATAATTCAACATAATATTATTTCATGGAAATATTGAAGAACATGTATGTAATATCAAAACTTTTAAGCATGATACATTACCTATCTTGTAACCATAATTGATCATCACATGTAAAATCGCATATACATAATGTCATGAAAATCACATATAGTGTATATATAAATCCATATAGGCATGTACAAACAAAGCCATGTAGGCATATACAATGATATACATCGATAAAATAGAAAAGTATGTTTACAAAACCATATAGGAATACAACAAAATGTCCCAAAATCAAAATTCCTAGGGAGTGTTATCAAATAATCGACAAACCTTACTCAGCCATAAAGATGGAGAATCAGTCAATGACTCATCCTCTCTCATCCACCGACTAGACCTCCTCGATAGTGATTTTTGAAGCTCCACCTGTTAATACAATCAAACAATATCCACATTAATATAGAAATCATGAGATATACAACATGACATAAGTAATCAATCACTTACCGCCAACTGGTGATCCCTCTCGATCATTTGTTGTCTCTCTTCTTCTGTAGCTGGACGGGTAGGAGTTGTGATGTCCTATGAGAAGCATGAAGAAGAAAATTTGAGTAAACATAAATATAATTTATGTAGATTAAATGATGTAAGATAAAACAAGAAATACAAAATGGCCTTCACATGTTACTGGCCCATACCTCGGTCAAAGGATTTGCAGACAAAACAATTGTAGCAATGCCCACCTCTGTTGACTGATGAAGATGAGGAGGAGTCTCCAAATTTGTCATCATCTAAAAATGGAGTTCAAGTGTATTTTACCAAAATAGATACATAACAGGGTATGTGCAGGATCATGATGGGCCAAACTATACCTCTAAGTGGTAATGAAAATACTAAAAATTAGACTTAATCAAGTTCATGTGAAAATTTGAAAGGATTATCTACACAATTTGAAAAAGATGTAAGAACAAAATTTGTAGAGAACTGAATCTAGTTTATGAGCTACTATTTTTTTAAAAATTAAATTTACTTAGTGAAAAATGAATATTTCGATGAACAACTATTAAATTTTTCAGAAAAAAATTAAAAATTGGGTGTCATTCTACCCAACCTAACTATGAGCAAAAAAAAATATTTTATTTTTGAATCTTTCAAAGTAAGTAGAGGACTCATGCCTAGATGTGATGCATATTTTTTTGAAATTTTTTTCCAATAAAATAATTAGTTATGATTTTTTTACTGTGACTTTTTTTCAAAACTAAAAAGTAATTTTCCAACCAGCCTAACTCGATCAAAAGAAATCAGAATTCAATTTTTTTTAACCTATAACCAGAAAAGCATAGAGTGTGACGCAGCTTTCGAATCTCAAAAAGGTGAAACAATTTGAAAGTTATGGATGTTTTTTAATCAGTGTGTCCATCAGGATTTCAAACTCACACTATATAGAAAATTATTAATAATTATTTAATAAAATGATAACCAAACAAATCTTATATTTTTAGAAAGCTAACAATTTCTTCAATAAACCCTTTTCATTTTATCAATTTTGCATAAAAAAAGTCATCAGCACGAAGGGTGAAGTTTGAAGAAGAGAGTGAAATCTAAAAAAATGTTAGAATTTAGGAAAAGTCAACAACAAAAATAGATATTTATTTTGCTTCAGTAAATGGAAAATAGATATCTATTTTGCTTCAGTAAATGAAAAATGGATATTCGTTTTGGGCAGCTAGAAATGGATATCCCTTTCTGGGCTGCCCAAAACCTTGTGGTTGTGTGTTTATGCTTCATTCCTCATGGTCCTTGTAGTGTATTCATGTTTATACTTCATGATTGACGTGTATTCAAGTGTATACTTCATGACTTATGTGTATTCATGTCCATACTTCATGACTTATGTATATTCATGTTTATGCTTCGTAATTTATGTGTATCCATGTGCATACTTCATGTATATTACATGTATTTACGTGTATGGTTCATCCCTTGTGTACATTCATGTATATGCTTCATGTCTTATGTGTATTGAACTCTATCATGCTACTTACCTCCTCCCTATCATGAATCTCATGCACTCCTTATCTCTCTCTTTCCATGCTAAGTTATTTAATGTAGTTACGCTATACTTATATGTTCAAGCCATCCACATTCCACTTTGCATTATTACATTTACTATTAGCTTATCTTATACACTTTCCTTTCCTCATTCTCCTAAAACCCAAGATTACACATTGACTAGTCCATTGAATGATTCATGCAAAGCTTTATGCTACTCCCTTGTCTTTTCACATTATCTGGACTATATCCTACATTTCACATACTTACACTCTACACTTTCCTATACACTTCCACTTTTGCATATGTACATGGTGTACTTCTATTTTATATTTGAAAGAAATTTTCTTAACATCTTGGTATATAAGATTAGGATGGCATTATGAAATTCACTTGAATATGTTGTGACTCCTTGTGCATCTATACCTTATTTTCCTACAACCTATTCTCCATATTATCCTTGTACATCATTTCGCTTATCACTCATAATCACATTATCTCTTATTACTTTATGATCTTTGATTTTCTATAAACTTTATTTGAAATTTTAAACCTTCTTCTCTTTCATCCCATTTACCACTCTAACATCACACCGACCATTACACTTTTTGGGGCATAGTCTTACTTGTTCGGATCCTATTTTTATATTAGTTTATTTTCATTATCTTTTTCACTCTATCATCTCTTTGGGACATTTATCTCTTTTTCCCCTTGGGGAATCCACATTGACATTAAAACCATATTATTACTCCACACCTACTTGTACAATGTAAACAACTCACAAAAGACACAAAAGAAAGGGATGGTATAATCACTCCAAACTCCAAACAACAATATTGATGGTGCACATGCGACTTTGGTAACACTCTTCCCACATCATCACAATAAGCTTTTAGAACCCTAATTTATTATTTCATATCATCTAATGCATTAGGGAATTGCTCCCTCCTTAACAATGAAGATGTTGAACTAGCTCCTTCCACCATCATTGCATGCACTTTTGGACCAACCACCTAGTTATTTACAAATTGGTCTAGTAGGAAAAGTTTTAGGAGCCACAATCATGCTTCTACATTGGGAAACAAGAGCACTAAATCCACAACTATATTCTCCCAAATATCTACTTAAATGATTGTCTACTATACCTTAGAGCCAGCTCACCCAACACATATTTGACAAGCCCTAACATGATCAAATCCTTGCAAGCAAAAATACATTATAATTTCAATGATCAAAAATACCTCCTTGTGACATGACCTTTTATTTGTTACAAAACAATGACATATCTTCCATGCTTAATAGTTGCCTTTGTAGCATATCAACCTTCTAGCAACACCAAGTCTCTTACAAAGACACATTATACAAATACTAAATGATACCTTAACCATCTTTTAATGCTTCATACTTTAGCTACCAATAGACATCATAGAATTAATGAATCTATAAAAATCTAATGAAACCAAAGAGCTCTAGAAGTGCCACTCAATACACACTACTTCGCATGTTTGACAAGTTACCACTCTTCTGCTAATGATAACATTATTATTTATATTTCATAAAACAATTTTTTTTGAGATAATTCTATGACTCAAGCTAATGAAATTACATCTACTTACCTTGGAAAATAATGCTCCAGACATGCCTTAAGATGCAAATATACCCATTCACCACCCTACACTTAACATAAAGACTCAATGTAGTACACACCAATCCCTCTCATACACTCACCACTTAGAATTGCATGATGTATATCAAAACAATGATATCCTAATAAGAAAACCCTACATTTACTAGGGTTTTTTAAATAAATTTAGAATCTAAAATTGGCCAAATATTTGAATAGTGACTATAAGTTGTCCTTATCATTTCTGGTTGCACTCCCTCATTCACCAAGAAGTTAGACATAATTTTGAATTTCCTTTATAGTTTAAAAACTTAACTCAAGATTAATGCCTCCTCAACCTATAGATTAAGCTTCCAACTAAAACTCTTTCCCTTGAGCATTGTATTACTTACAATCATAGAATCCCCTTCTACTAAAAAATAGTTTACCTTCAACATCTTGGCTACTCCTAGCCTTGTTAATGTTAACTTCCCATATTGTCTCATTGTTGGTGTGTATACCCATGTGAAAAGAGACCCACCATAGACCCTTTCACCTTGTATTATTTTCCTACAACCTATTGTCCATATTATCCTTGTACATCATTTCTCTTATCACTTATAATCACATTATCTCTTGTTACTTTCTGATCTTTGATCTTCTATCAACTTTATTTGAAACTTTGAACCTTCTTCTCTTTCATCCCATTTACCACTCAATCATCATACTGACCATTACACTTTTCGGGACATAGTCTTACTTGTTTGGATCCTATTTTTATATTAGTTTATTTTTGTTATCTTTTTCACTCTATCATCTCCTTGGGGCATTGAACTCTCTTTTTCCCTTTGGGGAATCTACATTGACATTACAACCATCTTATTACTCCACACCTAATTGTTCCCTTCTCCTTGATTGTTTTCCTCTATCATCCACACTTCATAGATGCAACATAAGTAGGCTCACATCCAAATGTTTTGTAGTCCTTTACATACCAAAAATCATAAAACTTACATAGGAAATGAAGGACCTAGGTGGCAAGGACACAATGCAAGTACCTAGTAATATAAAATATTTAGAATATAGGACTTTAATGAAAGTGTACATACCTCATGACTTGTAAATGTGTATTATTGTGTATACTTTATGATTGACGTGTATTCAAGTGCACATACTTCATGACCTACGTGTATTCATGTGTATACTTTGTGACTTACGTATATTCATGTGTATGCTTCACGACTTACATGTATCCATGTGAATACTTCATGTATATTACATGTATTTATGTGTATTCTTCATCCCTTATGTACATTCATGTATATGCTTCATGTCTTATGTGTATTCATGTGTATACCTCATGACTTGTAGTGTATTCATGTGTATACTCCATGACTGATGTGTATTCAAGTGTATAGTTCATGACAAGTACATGTATTCATGTGTAAGCTTTGTGACTTATGTGTATCCATGTGCATACTTTGTGTATATTACCTATATTTACATGTATGCTTCATGCCTTGTAGCTTACGTGTATTTATACATATACTTCATGTATTACGTGTATGCTTCATGCTTCATGTATTACATGTATTTATGTGAATACTTTGTGTATTATGTGTATGTTTCATGCTTCTTATATTACATGTACTTATGCATATACTTGGTGTATTACATGTATGCTTCATGCTCCGTGTATTACGTGTATTTACATGTACAAACTTCATGTATTACGTGTTATGCTTCATGTTCTATGTTATACGTGTATATATGAGTATGCTTCATACTTCGTGTATCATGTGTACTTATATGTTTCATGTCTCGCATGTATTAATGTGTATACTTCATAGATTACATATAGTTTCATGCTTTGTGAGGAAAACAAAATGGATATCCATTTTGGGGAAGTGATAGCTATTGTTGGATATTCATTGCCCAAAGAATTGGGCTTTAAGAAACAGATATTCATTTTGAAAATGAATATCCATTATGTAAATGCCAAAAAAAGATAAAAGAAATTTTGTTGGGCCCGACAACCATGCCCACAGACCCTTTGTTGTCGAAAAACCTGTGATTTCTACCTGTTACAGTCAAAAAAAGTATTTTTATGCACTTTTGGAGACACAATTTGCTTGTTACAATCATAAGGGTGATATTTTTGTTCCCCTAATGGGGAGCAACAATCGTCGTAAAGAAAAAAGGAGGAAAGTTACATTGGAGTAAATTGAAGCAATTAGGAAAAAGGATAGGGCAAGGAAGAGGATTGGAAGACCAGGTTTGGTAGATGCTCATCAAGGTGAAGCTTCTTCTTTACCATCTAATGACATGCAAATTGAAGATGTTAATTTTGATTATAATGAAATGTTAGATAAGAATGAAATTGACCATGATATTGCAAATGAAAATGTTGCAAAATGTTATGAAACACCTATTGATAAGAGCAATACCATGGAAAAAGAAGAAGAAAAACAAAGACGTGCACTTGAAGAAAGTGGATATGAACCTCATGATGTTGAATTTGCACTCCATAATCCATTTGTTGATAAAATTGATGAGGTTGATAACATGGATGAAATAATGAAAATCAATGTATCTCCAAATTACATAAGCAGAGAGGACATTTGTCAAGAAGAGAATAAGCATGATGAAATTGGAAAACATCCAAGAACCCCAAAATGGTTACTTGAAATTGATGAGAACATAATGGAAAAACTTGAAGGCAAGAGGTCATCACGAATGGTTCAGTTGTGGGCTTCAAAACTCTTCAATGAATACTTTGAGAATAAAACATTAACTAAACAATTCTAACTTTTTGTACAATTACTAAAGATGTACAAATGAGACCTTTACTAAAACAATTAAAGATTCAGTTAAACAAAGTGTCCAATCGGAATAAAATTATTGTTAGAAGCCTTTTCAATGCACTCAATTCTATTGGAAAGACTAGCAAGGAGAAAGATAAAAGAGCTGCTCGTAGAGTAATAACAACCTCAATAGTAAGTAAACAATTAAAAAAGGCTCGATTAATGAGGCAAACTTGTGTTTACTTAAGATTGAATTGTAAAACATTGTCAAAAGCACTAGCATTAAGATCAAGACTAGATAGCACTCTTAAAAATGATACTTGGGCTTTTAGTAGTAGGCTTCCACTAGTTGATAAGAAGCTAATCAATAGCACAAAGGAAGAAATTGAATGATTTTGGCATACTAACTCTAGGGTATCACCGAATACAAAAGATGTTTTAAAGTTAAGAATTGGTGATAAAGACTACACACCACATCCTAAACATTACTTGGAATGTAGCCAAACAACATTGTACAAACAATATTGTGAAACACACCCAAGTATGACAATCCCACAAAGAACATCTGAATCTCTTAAGCCATTTTATTGTGTTCCTCTTAAAGTTCATAATACATGTTGTTGCAAATACCATGTAGAGTTTTCTATGTACCATGAATTATTATGCAATATTCGTTCTACTTTGCACACTAACAATATGTTACAGGAGTGTGGTACAATTCAACTACCAAAGTCATCTAGGGACTTATGGGATTTATTTCTATGTATTAGAGATGATGGTTGCATTTTCTACAAGAATGATTACTTAAATGAAAAGTGTTAAATACAATGTGGTGGATTGTTAAAGTTTGTATCATGTTTTCATGAGGGCAACAAGCATGATTTTGGAAAGAGAATGGTTGAGAAAAAGAGATGAGACAGTGAAATATAATTTGAAAATTGGAGGTGAAGGTTCTAGATGTGGGTTGATTGTAAGAGAGGTAAGTATTGCTGATTTTATTGATGATTTTAAGAAAAATCTTTTCTACAAGTATTTCAGACACAGCCATAGGTCTTGATGGTTAGATCAATAGTTCAGGATGTGTAAAGACTTTTCCTGATTGGAACTATTGTCTTGGTAGTTGATTTTGCAAAAAACTACACATTGCAACCCCAAAATGAAGTTCAATCCCAATACTACAATTCTATTCAGATTGCTATTTTTGTTCACATCACATACGGACATGCCCCTGAGAGTACATAAGAGAACAAGAAGATTGCCAAAGAATACCATTTTTACATGAGTGATGATCGATCTCATTCATCAGAGTATGTGCAATATTATTTTCAACAATTTTATGGGTTCTTGCAAGAAAAAGATATTAGAATGGATCAACATCTCATTTGGTCAGATAATTGCATCGGTCAATTCAAGAATGCTCGTTTTTTCTATTGGTTAAGCAGAATGCATGTAGAGACGAGTATAACTCATATTTTGAATTTTTTTTAGCTGGGCATAGAAAAAGTGAACATGATGGAGTGGGTGCATGCGTGAAGAGAGCTCTTTTTAAAGAACAACTAAATATTAGAGATGGTGCTACATTCAGTGATGCAGATTCTATTTTCAAGTGGTGTAACTATGTATTGTCACAAGGAGTGGCTCTTGATTCAGAAGTGTGTAGGTTCTTTTGGTTGGTTGATGACGAGACAATGAGAGAGAAATTGGATTGTCAGAGAATCAGTGAATCGTCAAAGATGCATTTATTTTGAAGCTCATATGCAAGTGCATGGACTATTTAGACATGAGAATAAGCTTGTTTTTGTCAGAGTTGTATTAAATGTGATTGGGATCATTATGAGTCAAGTGAATGGGTAGATGCATGGATTCCTTGATATTTAACCCCTTTATCTTAAGGGCAATCATCTTTAGTCAATGACATGGAGAGCTCATTTGACTATAAATATCTTTCAGACCTTGTACAGCAAGGTCATGTTTATGTAGTTGTACCACATGGAAATGAAGAGAGATCAGACTATTGGTTGGCATGATGTGTACAAGGAAAACAAAAGCTAACACAACCTATGACAGATGATGATGGGTTCACATATCCTACAGGATCAGTTGTTATTGCTGGGAATTGGTTGCAAACATATATGATTAGAAAGCATGCCATCCCTGCCTTTGAAGACTTTGAGAAGCATAAAACCATATTGATGTATTCGCACCTAGTTGTAGCAACAAATGTTAAGTTACTAAGGCATCATGCAAAACCACAAACAAAACAACTATGGACAATTAGTAATGCTGATCATGAAGCAATATTGGATACTTTGAAGGTAAGAGATAACCCCTCAGGTACGCTTGACTAGCATTTAAACTTCCAGATGGACAGGTATGACAATTTTTATCTTAACTTGTTTTTGTTTTTTCTATTTTTTAGATTTGTTTTATTAAAAATCTTGTTTCTTTAACTATAATGCATGTTTTTGACTATACAAGATTGTGAATGAGGTTATTTTGCATGGCATCATAGGTTATTTTGACTATAATCGAGGTACAATTTTTAGTGTTAATTTGAATTTCTTAATATTTTGCTTTCTAGCTTTTTCACATACTAATTTCTACCTATGCTTCCTCACTTTGCATTCATGTCTCCTAGGGTAGTTGCAACTACAACATCTGACAAATTTCCTATATCCTTCATGCAATCTCATATGGTATATGGCAATCTCTACTTTCCTTGGGTTTTGGATAAATAGTTTCAATGACACCTTGACCATGTTCAAGCAAGTAGGTATGACAAATGAAATCAAATTACACACTTTTCTATGTTTCCACACTTTGCTTTACACCCGCCAATTGTATTTTCTTGAAATTTTGTAAAGAAATAAATCTATTTTGCATATATCTTGCAATCATAGTATAACAGTCCTATATAATAGTCCTAGTAAAAGGTTGTGGAATTTGGTTTTACACCCACCAAATGCATTTTCTTGAAAGTTTGTACAGCCTTATCAAGAAATCATTTTTTTGCATATCTTGCAATCATTACATTCCATGAGATGACATCTATTTGAGGTGTTCTATCAAATATTTCACGTGCCTTGTCTATCCTTCTACACTTTGCATACATGTCTACTAGGGTAGTTGTAACTACATAGTCTAACAAAATCCTGCTTTATGTTTTGATGGATGTCCATGTACCTTGTTCCAAAGATCCCATTTGCTAATGATAACTTTGTCAAAAGCTCATGGCAATCTCATATGGTATATTTCATATGGTATATGGCAATCTCTACTTTCCTTGGGTTTTGGATAAATGATTTCAATGACACCTTGACCATGTTCAAGCAAGTAGGTATGACAAATTTGAAATCAAATTACACACTTTTCTATTTTTCCACACTTTTCTTTACATCCGCCAATTGCATTTGCTTGAAATTTTGTAAAGAAATAAATCCATTTTGCATATATCTTGAAATCATAGTATAATAGTCCTATAACAGTCCTATATTATAGTCCTATATAATAGTCCCAGTAAAAGTTGTGGAATTTGGCTTTACACCCACCAAATTCATTTTCTTGAAAGTTTGTACAGCCTTATCAAGAAACTATTTTTTTGCATATCTTGCAATCATTGCATTCCATGAGATGATACCTATTTGAGCTGTTTTGTCAAACAGTTCATGTACCTTGTCTATCCTTCCACACTTTGCATACATTTCTACTAGGGTAGTTGCAACTACATAGTCTAACAAAATCCCACTTTATGTTTTGATGGATGTCCATGTACCATGTTCCAATGATCTCATTTGCTAATGATAACCTTGTCAAAAGCTCATGACAATCTCATATGGTATATTTCATAAATCCATTTTGTATATATCTTACAATCATAGTGTAGCAGTCCTATATAATAGTCTTAGTATAACAGTCCTATATAATAGTCCTATATCATGCAATCATAGCATTCCATTAGACCACATTTCTTTGAGGTATTCCACCAAAAAGTTCATGTGCCTTGCCTATGCTTCCTCACTTTGCATTCATGTATCCTAGGGTATTTGAGACTACAACATCTAACACTTAGGAAGGTTGCACTTAGCTATGGGATCATGCAATAGTCTCTTGGCAGCCCCATTTTCCTTTATGACAATACTCATGATAGTCTTGAAGGAATGAAACTATTTATGTGCATCATTCCACTATGACTATCATAGTATTAGAATCTTTTGGAAACCTTCCTTCAAACTTTCCTCTAGACTATCTTACCCTCATACCCTCATGACTATCATAGGGCAGAGTATGACTATTTTTTAAAAATTAGGACAACACTGGCCCTCTAGACTATCTTAAGGTTTATAACTATTTAGGACAACCTAGGTATAATAGTCCCCTATGCCTCAGTAAAGATAGCTTCCATAATTTAACTATAACATTCAAGAAAGGAGGGTTGAGATAGTGCACAAAGTCTTAGTAAATAGTTTGTGTGGCTTGTCTATGTTTCCACACTTTGCTTTAGACCCACCAATTGCATTTGCTTGAAATTTTATAAATCAATAAACCTATTTTGTGCACATCTTACAATCATTGCATTCCATCAAACAACATCTCTTCTCCCAAGGTAGTTGCAACTACAACATGTAATAAAATTACCATATCCTTTATGCTTTATGGATGTCCATACACTATTCCAAATATCACATTTTAGCATAGGATGGGATGATGTTGGAAAAGGTTGTGAAATTTGGATTTACACCCACCAATTGCATTTTCTTGAAAGTTTATAAAGCCTTATCAACAAATCCATTTTGTGCATATCTTTCAATCATTCCATTCCATCAAACAACATCTCTTCTCCCAAGATAGTTGTAACCACAACATGTAAAAAAAATACCATATCCTTTATGCTTTTATGGATGTCCATACACTATTCCAAATATCACATTTTAGCATAGGATGGTATGATGTTGGAAAAGGTTGTGGAATTTGGCTTTACACCCACCAATTGCATTTTCTTGAAAGTTTATAAAACCTTATCAACAAATCCATTTTGTGCATATCTTGAAACCATTACATTCCATCAAACAACATCTCTTGCAATCATTGCATTCCACCAAACAACAACTATGTTCATATGGACTAGTATAATAGTCCTATTCATCACCATGACCATGTTCATATGGACTAGTATAACAATCCTAGTATAACAGTCTTATAACAGTCCTAACACTAATTTTCTTAAAATTTTCTAAAGCAACAAATCTATTTTGTGCATATCTTACAATCATTGCATTCCATCAAACAACATCTCTTTGAGTTGTTTTGTCAAATAGTTATAAATGAAGGTGTTTTAAGTTTTTTTTGCTTGACAGATTTTAATATACAAATGCAGGTGTTTTGGAGAATAGAGCAATTGTACATTCAAGGAACTAAGATTCTAGTTAAGGCATTTAGCTTTCATTTTGGAGACATTTGATATAATTCCTAAGGTGACATATAAGACATCGTTCATCAAACTTCTTATAAAAAAATAAGCTAGTTGTACTTGATGGTGTTTACTTTTCTTAACAAATTTTTAACATATAAATGTGGGTGTTTTCGACTATAAAGCTATTGTATCCAAGGGATTGAGATCAGTGGTTAAAGCATTTAGCTTCCATCCTAGAGACATTTTTTTATATTTTATATTTGTATATTTGTATATTTTGTATATCATATGAGGAGATTATGAGCATAATATAATAGCTTTTCCATCTTACATATCCTCCTAGTGTTTCTTCACATCTGGTGCTAATAATTGATGACCATTTCATGTGATTTTAGTAGTACACTCTTAAAGGTGTGTTTTTTCATTATGTTTAATGCTAAATTTGATGGTTATATATGTAGTGATTTGATGTTATGAATATTTTAACAATAAACTAGTATATCTCTTCAAATCAGTCCCAAAAAAACTTTTAAAAATAGTCCTAAAAAACTCTTAAAATAGTCCCAAAAACCTCTTAAAAATAGTCCCAAAACTTCTTCAAAACAGTCCCAAAAACCTCTCAAAAATAGTCTAAAAAACCTCTTAAAATAGTCCCAAAACCTCTTAAAATCGCGTCTCCCCTTATGAAAACTAGGGTCTTTGCTGGTACATTGTTCCCAAGAGCAAAGTCACTTAAGATCCTAAGAACAAAAACCTTGCCATGTGCCATTTTTTTGTTCTACTCATTGTGGGGCCGAACAGACTGCGCCAATGCGTCGGAGTAGGTGGGTAAATTCCAGGGGAGGTCTTGTTTCGTGCACCAAGCATCCCAGTCATTCTAGGCAATAGGTTACTGGCAAAGTCCCTTAAGATCCCTAAGACCAAAACACTGCCAAACTTTGACGGAGTGGTTCTCAGAATTTGTGGTAGCTGAGAATGTTTTGTTTGGACCTATAGGTGCATGTGGAGTCCATCCACAATAACCCCTCTCAATTTTGGTCAACTCCAATCCATTTGATTGTGCCAAAATCAAATGCATTTTTGCAAAATGCTTCAGTTTCATGTAGTCGAAAGGTGCTAGGAGTGACATTTTGCATTCCATAGCTCATGTTGCTGAATGAACTGCACCAATGCAGCGGGGTGAGTGGGTAAATTCTAGGGGATGTCTCATTTCATGTGCCAAGAGTCTCATTCATTCTGGGCTATAAGCTACCAACAAAGTCACTTAAGATCCTAAGACCAAAAATTACCAAACTTTGACGGAACAATTCTCAAAATTCATGGCAGCTGGGAACATTCTATTTGGACCTATAGGTGCACATGGGGTCCATCCACAAAATGTCCCTCAATTTTGGTCAACTCAAATCTGTTTGACCATGCCAAAATCAAATGCATTCTTGCAAAATGCTTCAGTTTCATATAGCACAACCTTGTTAGGTGCCATATTTTTTGTTCTTCTTATTGTGGGGCTGAACAGACTACTCCAATGTGTCGGGGTGGGTGGTTAAATGCCAAGGGTGGTCTCATTTCATGCACTAAGTGTCCCAGTCGTTCCAGCCAATAGGCTATCGACAAAGTCCCTTAAGATCCCTAAGACCAAAAAACTACCAAACTTTGACAGAGTAGTTCTCAGAATTCATGGTAGATGGGAACATTTTATTTGGACCTATAGGTGTACATGGGGTCCTTCCATAATAACCTCTCTCAGTTTTGGTCAACTCTAGTCTGTTTGATCCTGCCAAAATCAAATGCATTCTTGCAAAATGCTTCAATTTCATGTAGTGGAAAGGTGCTAGGTGTGACATTTTGCATTCCATAGCTCATGGGGCTGAATATGTTGGATCTAGGGCATACAACTGAGAGGGGGGGGTGAATCAGTTGTATAAAACTTCTTCTTCTTTCAAACACTTGATTCTTTGTTGTTAGTTAGCAGCATATCAAATAATCATCCATGAAAGCATAATACATAAACACAAGAGCAGATAAGCATCAACACATTGAACACCAAGATTTTGACGTGGAAAACCCGGTTAAGGGAAAAACCACGGGGTGATTAACCCAAGAATTATTCTCTGTTAGAAGAATAAAGAAAAATGAATGGCACATGCCAATAAGGGCTCACTGCCCGAGCACACTGCTCACAAAGAGGCCCACTGCCTACAAGGAGACACACTGTCTACAAAGTGATAAAAATCACAGTCTTGAACTGGAGAATGACATCTCTACCATGTCCGGATCAGTTCCAATTAAGCCCAAAAACTTCTGCTCTGCCTTTCGCACTTCCCTTTACTATGCCACACTCATCCACAAAAACCACGCTTTGAAATGAACTCACAAACCGTTATTTATACAAGACATCGACTTAGGAACAAACATCTAAGTCGGCAAACAACCATAAGAGTATCCGTAAGATGAATAACACATCCGGTCGGCCATCACAAGAACATTCGCAGGATGAACAACTCATCCGGTCGGCTAAACAGAGCAAGAACTTCATCCGGAAGAATAACTTCAATTCCGGGCTCTACCATCAATGCGGACCAACAACACAACCTAAACATGATCCAAGAACCTTCACAAGCCTGTCTGAATGACCGGATACATCCGCACTTCCTCTACTTACTGGGATCTCTTGTCTTCCTCATCCGGAACTTCAAGAACACAGTCTGTCGCCACTGTCATAATGCAAGAGGTACTTCCGGACCTCCAAATCATACACAAATCAGGATGACACATCACAAGGACATCCCAAACACTCCGTCCAATCCGTAGATTAGGATAATACAATTCCAGACCTCACCGGACCTTTTTGTGATCCTCTGTCACCTCTGGATACTTGCCGGAACCGGTTCTATACCGACAGCCACAAATCCTTCAGATCTTCATGCGGACCTCTGAAATCTTAACTGAAGCATCTCAAGACTCATATCTACTAACCTTTTAATCCGCATCCTCCGGTTCTCATCCTATACAGTACATTTGCCTTCTTCTCATCACTGTTCTTCACTGTTCCTGACTGAGGCTAATTTTCTCAATATCCTCAGCACACAGCTCATCAAATCCTTCTTGTCAATGCAATATGAGTATGTTGACATCAATGACAACACTGGCTCACCTCATACTTGCAACAATCTCCCCCTTTGTCATTGATGGCAACATATGATGTGAAAAACCATTAAGACAAGAACTTCAACTTTTCATATGTCTTCTCTTCCTTTACTGCTCCCCCTTTGATCATCAACCACTTGTTTTTCACATGTCTTCTCTCCCCCTTTGACATCAATGGCAAAGGGCTCATACTTGCAATTCTCATACATCAGAATCATACCAGCTGCTCCCCCTTAGTTGCAGCTCCCCATCAGTCCGGATCACAAGATATGACTGTGATAGCCACCGGACTGATGCACATCAGTGCATCTTAGTTCATCACCGGAGGGGCCATTACCCCTAACTTCTCCCGGAGATATTCAAAAGAGTCTTTGGGAAGAGGTTTTGTAAAAATATCTGCAATCTGATCCTTGGAGGGAACATACTCCAATCTGACTTCTTCCTTGTGGTGCAAGAGCACCTACCTGACAGCTGGCCTTCATGAGGCAGTTAGTTGTTTTAGGTCTTGTTTATGTTTCCAAGAAGGTCTGTTAAGACCAAATGCATGTAATAAGGTCATGCTGATCGTGATAAGATCATGCTGACCAGGGTTTTACTATTTTTAGTTAGTTTGTTAAACAGCTGTCATGCTGTAGGGTCCGGTTGGATCTCCCAGCCGCTTGGAGAGTTCCCAGCCGCTTGGAGTCGGGTCAGTAGTACTCGTAGGATAATCTATTTAAGCATGAGGATCATTTGATATTAGACATACAGATAGATATCATCGATCGAGGTAGGTTGCACAGAGTGAGACAGAGAGAGAGAGACTGATCATTGTAATCGCATCTTGTGAAATCAATAAAGAGATCCTGTTTGTGTTCTTGCTCTGGTTGGATTCCTTTGTGTAATCGATTTGCTGGTTTGAGAGGTTTCATGGATTTACTGATCCATTCCACCGGTTAATCCGCCTGATCGGTGGAATGGCGATGTACAGTAGGTTAGGTTGTAGTTTGTTTGTTTGTATGCAGGTGTGCAGGATCGCCGTCGAGAGATGTTGAAGACCCTAGCATGGGTATGTGCTAGGTCAAGCTGATAAGATAGAGTGTGGAAGATCACCCTAAGAGTGGATCGGGTCATCCCTGGAGGATCGGCGAAGTGAAATTTTGCTAAGTGAAGAAGTTCGTTAAAACGGCATCATCAGGATATTTCTGCAAATATCCTGCAGTCAGTTTGGGTATCGTCATCCGGATAAGTGAAGATGAGCATGATGCTTTCGAGTGCATGAAGTGCAAGTGCATCGGGGTGATCATCATCAGGAGGGCCGAGGAGGAGCGTATCGGCATCAGGTTGAAGATCGGGTTGATCAAGTTGATCGCGGGCCGAAAAAAACTAAGTTTGGCCAACAGCAGGATATGACGTCATCATCATCATGATATACGTCATCAGGACATTTCGGAGCGGCAGGATATTGAGAAGCTGCGGGTGACGTCATCGTCATCAGGATCTACGTCATCAGGATATCGGGTGACGCAAGCATCGAGGAAAGGTGCGAGGAGTTAAGGTTTTGTCATCATCAGGATAAATGGAAGGAACCGGATGTTCTTTATCCTGTTGAATATCATGATGTTGAATATCATGATGTTGAAGGAAGAGAAGACGGAAGTTGTCGCTGAAATGAACAGTGGACGTCAGGAGGATGTTCGTGCTGGTCGAACATGATGATGCTGCCGAACATGATGATGCTGTCGATAATCAAGTAAGGTGATGCTGTTGACAGGCGAAAGTGCGAAGGCTTGTCTGCAGGAGGATATCGGTCGGTAGGTGAAATATGATGATGATGCTGACAGTGAAGTCAAATATGATGATGATGAGGATGAATATGATGATGATGATGGGCTGCAGACATCCATGCTGTATGCGAAGGTTATAGTGTGGATGCCTCTGCATCATAGTGGTATCAGAGCTCAGCAAAAGGTCTAGGCTGTTGTGTGTTGATTCTGTCACCGAAAGGGCAGAGGTAGAGTTGAATTGTGTGTTGTGTGTTGATTGAGAGGTTGACAAAATGCCTCCGAAAGGTAGTGGTACTGCAAGGGAATTGCAGGAGATGAAGGAGAAACATGCCAGAGAGATGAGGAAGATGAAGGAGCTTGCTGAAGCACTTCAAGCCAGGCTGACAGCCCTGGAAAAGAACAAAAAGAGGGAAGTGGAAGACAGTGAGTCTGAAGAAGATGAAGATACTGTTGAAGAGTATGAAGAGGTAGCTGAAGATCTGGATGCTGAAGACCAGAAATTTGTAAAACTGTTAAAGGCAGTGCAGAATGATAAACCTAAGGTAAAGGTTGATGTTTCCAAGTATACTGGAAGCTTGAATGAAGATGAGTTGTTAGATTGGATTGCTGCACTTGATAATCACTTTGAATGTGAAGATGTTGCGGAGGATCAGAAGGTAAAGATTGCAAAGACCAAGTTAGGAGGTCATGCTTTGGTATGGTGGGATTATGTACAATCCAAGAGAAGGAAACAAGGGAAGTCAAAGATCACTTCATGGGATAAAATGGTAGCAAGGATCAAGGGTAAATTCTTGCCAAGGGATTATGAAATCCAGATGTTTAAGAAGCTGCAATTTTTAAAGCAGAAGGAAAGGGATGTGAAGACATATACTGAAGAATTTTATAAGTTGAGTATGAGATCTGGTCATCATGAGAATGAGGTAGAAAAGGTGGCTAGGTACTTGGCTGGTTTGAGGTTTAACATACAGGATGAGTTAGTGTTAGCTAACCCTAAGAATGTGGAGGATTGTTATCAAATGGCAATCAGGATTGAAGAAAAGATGAATAGAGGACATGATAAGTCCATAAGAGGAAGAGGAAACAGTATGAGGGGAAGAGGATCAGCCCCTGCACAAAAGCAAACCAATGAGGGTCAAGAGGACACTGGTAAAGGACAGGGACAGTCTGATTTCAGGGGTGGATGGAAAGGTAATAGAGGAAGATTTGGAGGTGGTAGAGGTTCTACTACATTTTTAGGAAAATGTTACACCTGTGGTGAGTTTGGTCATCCATCTTTCAAATGTCCAGAAAACAAAGGTTCATCATCCAGAAATGATAGAACTAGTGACAAGAGAGTACAACTTGTGCAAGAAGAGAAAGTAGAAGAAAGTGCACAGAGTTCAAACAGAGAGCCTGATAATTATGGATATCCAGAGAGTGGAGAATCACTGATGCTAAGGAGAATTAGTTTGCAGGCATCAAAGGATCTGATGCAAAGAAGAGCTCTTTTCAAGACCACATGCAAGAGCAAAGGTAAAGTATGTAAGGTTGTCATTGATACTGGTTCAACAGACAACATGGTATCTCAGGAGATGGTGGATAAACTGAAGTTGGAAAGGATTCCACATCCACACCCTTACAAGGCATCTTGGGTGAGTGATAGTCAATCACTTTTTGTCTCTGAACAGGCATATGTGGATTTTCAGATTGGAGCATATCATGATAGAAGTTTGTGTGACATATTGCCTATGGAATGTTGTCACCTACTGTTGGGTAGACCATGGCAATTTGACAGAAGGGTACTGTATGATGGGTATGCTAATACCTACACCATCAAGAAGGATGGGAAGATTATTAAGTTGATGCCATTGCAGGCAAATGCTGCAGTACAGAAGGCAGCCCAAATCATTTTGATGGGAAAGAAGGAGTTTGTGCAGATGCCTATAGGAGCAGGCATAAAGGCAGTTAAGGATACTGCAGGGACAGAAGTTGTTCAAGACAACAAGCTGAAGAAAGTTTCAGTTGTGACTGACAGAGGTCAGCAACAGGTGCAGAAACAGGTTTGCACACAGCAACTAGTTCAGAAGAATGACAAGGATGTTGTCATTGTTGGGACTATTGCTTGTCCTATAAAGATTGAAAGGAAGATAGAGTGGAACATTTCAGAAGTTCAAGAGGCAGTTCAGACCGAGGTTCTGGTCAGCCAATCTGACAAACACAGAGACAACCTGAGAAGGGCCTACATTGACAGGCATGCAGATTTACTTGCCAGAAAGCAAGTTACAGTTCAGAAGTCTTGGAGCAGCCAAGAGACAGCAGAGGATAAAGCTGGAGCAGGTCAGACTATTGACAAGGCAAAGTGTAAAGGTGGAGGACTTCCACATACTAAACTCATGGGACATGAGTTCTTTTCTGTTGGGGAGTATGGTGCAGGAGCACCTACCTGACAGCTGGCCTTCATGAGGCAGTTAGTTGTTTTAGGTCTTGTTTATGTTTCCAAGAAGGTCTGTTAAGACCAAATGCATGTAATAAGGTCATGCTGATCGTGATAAGATCATGCTGACCAGGGTTTTACTATTTTTAGTTAGTTTGTTAAACAGCTGTCATGTTGTAGGGTCCGGTTGGATCTCCCAGCCGCTTGGAGAGTTCCCAGCCGCTTGGAGTCGGGTCAGTAGTACTCATAGGATAATCTATTTAAGCATGAGGATCGTTTGATATTAGACATACAGATAGATATCATCGATCGAGCTAGGTTGCACAGAGTGAGACAGAGAGAGAGAGACTGATCATTGTAATCGTATCTTGTGAAATCAATAAAGAGATCCTGTTTGTGTTCTTGCTCTGGTTGGATTCCTTTGTGTAATTGATTTGCTGGTTTGAGAGGTTTCATGGATTTACTGATCCATTCCACCGGCTAATCCGCCTGATCGGTGGAATGGCGATGTACAGTAGGTTAGGTTGTAGTTTGTTTGTTTGTATGCAGGTGTGCAGGATCGCCGTCGAGAGATGTTGAAGACCCTAGCATGGGTATGTGCTAGGTCAAGCTGATAAGATAGAGTGTGGAAGATCACCCTAAGAGTGGATCGGGTCATCCCTGGAGGATCGGCGAAGTGAAATTT
Organism: Cunninghamia lanceolata; assembly: GCA_027924645.1. Taxonomy (NCBI): domain Eukaryota; kingdom Viridiplantae; phylum Streptophyta; class Pinopsida; order Cupressales; family Cupressaceae; genus Cunninghamia; species Cunninghamia lanceolata. Next base: position 11,759,802 of record BSBN01000887.1, read on the forward strand.
TGCTAAGTGAAGAAGTTCGTTAAAACGGCATCATCAGGATATTTCTGCAAATATCCTGCAGTCAGTTTGGGTATCGTCATCCGGATAAGTGAAGATGAGCATGATGCTTTCGAGTGCATGAAGTGCAAGTGCGTCGGGGTGATCATCATCAGGAGGGCCGAGGAGGAGCGTATCGGCATCAGGTTGAAGATCGGGTTGATCAAGTTGATCGCGGGCCGAAAAAAACTAAGTTTGGCCAACAGCAGGATATGACGTCATCATCATCATGATATACGTCATCAGGACATTTCGGAGCGGCAGGATATTGAGAAGCTGCGGGTGACGTCATCGTCATCAGGATCTACGTCATCAGGATATCGGGTGACGCAAGCATCGAGGAAAGGTGCGAGGAGTTAAGGTTTTGTCATCATCAGGATAAATGGAAGGAACCGGATGTTCTTTATCCTATTGAATATCATGATGTTGAATATCATGATGCTGAAGGAAGAGAAGACGGAAGTTGTCGCTGAAATGAACAGTGGACGTCAGGAGGATGTTCGTGCTGGTCGAACATGATGATGCTGCCGAACATGATGATGTTGTCGATAATCGAGTAAGGTGATGCTGTTGACAGGCGAAAGTGCGAAGGCTTGTCTGCAGGAGGATATCGGTCGGTAGGTGAAATATGATGATGATGCTGACAATGAAGTCAAATATGATGATGATGAGGATGAATATGATGATGATGATGGGCTGCAGACATCCATGCTGTATGCGAAGGTTATAGTGTGGATGCCTCTGCATCACCTTGTTTACTTGTTCTCTCAAAAAGTGAAATTTAATAGATATGTGCTTAGACTTAGAATGCAATACCGGATTCTTGGAGATATTAATTGCACTTGAATTATCACAGAAAATTGTGATAGGCTCCTCATATTCAACTTTGATGTCTCTTAGCATCTGCTTCATCCATAAGATTTGAGTGCAACTACCTGCTGCTGCAATGTATTCTGCTTCAGTTGTAGACAGAGATATTGCATCTTGTTTCTTGCTTAGCCAAGAAACCAATCTCTTCCCCAAAAAGAATGCTCCACCACTAGTGCTCTTCCGGTCATCCACATCTCTTGCCCAATCTGCATCTGTGTAAGCATGAAGAGAGAAGTCCAGATCTCTAGGGTACCATAGACCATACTCAACTGTTCCTTTCAAGTACCTAAAAATTCTTTTGATTGCCATAACATGAGATTCTCTAGGATCAGCCTGGAATCTTGCCACAAGACCAACAGCCTGCATTATATCTGGTCTAGTTTGAGTGAGATACAACAATCCACCAATCATTGATCTATACTTTGTCTGATCTGCCTTTGGAGAATCATCATCTTTGCTTAACTTACATCCGGTTGCCATAGGAGTGTTCATAGGCTTTGAGTCTTCCATACCAAATTTCTTTAACAATTCTTTCACATATTTGGTCTGAGAAATGAAGATCCCTTCTTTTGTTTGAGTAATTTGCAGACCCAAGAAGAAATTCATTTCACCAAGCATAGACATTTCAAACTCACTTTTCATCTGATTTGCAAAAGTTTTGCACATACTATCTCTTCCTCCAAAAATGATATCATCCACAAACACTTCAACAATTAAAATATTTTCATGATCAATTTTGAAATATAAGTTACTGTCAGCAGTACCTTTGTTGAATCCAATCTGCACAAGATGCTTATCCAACCTTTCATACCATGCTCTTGGGGCTTGCTTCAATCCATACAAAGCTTTCTTCAACTTGCGGACCATATCATCATTATCAGAGAATTGAAAACCATCCGGTTGTTCAATGTAGACTTCTTCTTCCAGATCACCATTTAGGAAGGCAGACTTGACATCCATCTGATATACCTTGAAGTCTTTGAAGGTAGCAAATGCAAGAAGTAATCTGACTGCTTCAATTCTTGCCACCGGAGCAAAAGTCTCTTCAAAGTCAATTCCTTCTATTTGAGAGTAGCCTTTGCAGACCAATCTAGCTTTGTTTCTGATTACTTCACCAGCTTCATTTAGTTTGTTCCGGAAGACCCACTTGGTTCCAATTACATTCCTGTCTCTAGGTCTGGGAACAAGATCCCAAGTATGATTTTTCTCAATTTGCATCAATTCATCTTCCATTGCTTTTGTCCAGTTTTCATCATTGCAGGCTTCATTTATTGTTTTAGGTTCAATCTTTGAAATCAGACAACATTCATTCTGATTTTGAGCAACATTCTTTCTAGTTTGTACACCTTTGCTTCTGTCACCTATGATTTGATCTTCAGAGTGGTTCAGTTTTACATACCTTGGAATTTTGGGAGTATCCTGCACTGCTGCTTCTTGATCAGGCTCATTCAGACCTATCTCTTCTTCCTGATTTACCGGATCAGGCTGACTCTGTCTCACCGGAGAGGATTGAGGTCCTTGAACACTGTCTTGGTCATCTTCATCAAACTCATAAAATCTTGAAGGCTTCTCAATTCCTTCATCAACCTTTACATTGGTGCTTTCTATCATCTTCCTCAATCTCTTATTGTAACACCGGTATGCTTTGCTTTGAGTGGAGTAACCCAAGAAAATTCCTTCATCACTTCTAGCATCAAACTTTCCTAGATCTTCATCTCTTTTAATATAACACTTGCTACCAAATACTCTGAAATATTTCACAGTAGGAGTGATGCCAAACCAGAGTTCATAGGGGGTCTTACCGGTGTTGTTTCTGATTTGAACTCGATTGAGAGTGTAGACTGCGGTGCTGATAGCTTCTTTCCAAAACATTTGAGGAACATTTGCTTCCAACATCATTGTCCTAGCAGCTTCCTGGATGGTCCGGTTCTTTCTCTCAACTACTCCATTTTGCTGTGGAGTCTTAGGAGCAGACAACTGTCTCCTTATACCCTGTTTCTCACAAAAGTCAATGAATTCACCAGATGTAAATTCACCACCTCTATCAGACCTTAGACACTTTAGTTTCAATCCGGTTTGATTCTCCACCATAGCTTTGAAGATTTTGAACTTCTCAAAAGCTTCTGATTTTTCTTTTAGAAAGGTAACCCACATCATCCGGGAATGATCATCAATTAACAACATGAAATATCTATCACCCTGCAGACTCTTGATTCTTGTCGGACCACATAGATCAGTATGTACTAATTCCAACAATCCGGTAGAAGACTGATCTTTGCTTTTGAAAGAGACTCTGCTTTGTTTACCTAACTGACATTCTTTACACACACTATTTGTAGGTTTCATCAATTTTGGAAGATCTCTCACAGCCTGAGTATTGCTTATCTTGATGATGTTATCAAAATTTACATGACACATTCTTCTATGCCATAACCAACTCTGATCAATTTGAACAAACAAACAACTTTTATTTGAACCAACCAGATGAAAGATATTACCTTTTGTCTGAGTACCGGATGCAATTTCAGTTCCGGAGCTTGTAAAGATTCTGCATTTTCCATTCTTGAACCGGAGATCATAGCCTTTGTCCACTAACTGACCAACACTGAGAAGATTGTGCTTGAATCCTTCAACATACAGTACATTACCTGTTTTGCTCTTACCATCAAAGGAAATAGTTCCCCTACCTCTGATTCTGCCAGCAGAATTGTCACCAAACTTTACCATTCCTCCTTCATATCTTTCCAAATCTAAGAACTTATTCTTGTCACCAGTCATATGGTGAGAACATCCACTGTCAATAACCCAATCATCCTTTTCTTCCACTTGAGCAGCCAAGGCTTTTTCAACAACTTTGTGATTGACAGATTTAGAGAGTATTGAATCTTCTTCCTTGATGGCTATAAACACCCACTCATTTCCGGATTTGCTTCCTCGTTCTGATTCATCATCTGTTACTCCTTCATTGTCATCTTCTTCATGAACATAATAGCAATTCTTTTGAAACCTTTGTCTGTGAGTATTAGATCTTGCAGATCTCTCCGGACATCTTGAGGCAAAATGACCAATCTTATTGCAGTTGAAACACTTAAAGGGTAGTTTTCCTTCATACTTACCGGATCCTCTTGGCAGTCTCCTTGCAATGAGGGCTTCAAGTTGAGCTGTTTCTGCTTCTTCTTCTTCCATGTCTCTTCTTGCTTGATCATACCATGACATTTTCCTTGATGAGTTTTCACCCGGATCAAATCTCTGTTTGCCTTTCACATAGGCACTGGCTTTGAAAGCAGATTCAGTCTTGGGAGGATCATCTCCAAACTCAGTCATTTCAAATGCAGCTAGTTTGCCAGCCAGTTGTTCTCTTGTGACAGTTGTGTGGGCTCTGAATTCATCAATGGCAGCAACTTTGATTTTGTAGGCAGCAGGAAGGGATCTTAGGATTTTGCAGACAATCTCATTTTCATCTAAAGTTCCACCAGCATTTCTGATTCCACATACCAGCTCATTTACTCTTGGCATAAAGGTAGTGATGTTTTCATCATCTCTCATTTTCAATCTTTCAAATTTCCCTTTCAGGCTTTGCAACCTTGCACTTTTGACAAACTCATCTCCTTCATACAGAAGTTCCAGTTTAGTCAGGATCTCATATGCAGTTGGTAGGTCAATAACATTCGAGAGATCTGAGTCATTCAATGCGCTTAGAAGAGCTTCCTTGGTCCGTAGATTGTTTTCAGCTTCTGTGATTTCATTCAGAGTTGTCGGACCACCTTGTGGAGGTACATATGGTTTTGAAACCATAGCCAAGTATGCTTTTCCCATACATTCCAAGTGACACTTCATGCGACCTTTCCAGAGAGTGAAGTTGGTTCCATCAAACTTCGGACTATCCTTCTTGTATGACGACATCCTGGATCTCCTCAAGCGGTTAAGCTCCTATCAGAGGAACTTGGCTCTGATACCAATTGTTGGATCTAGTGCATACAACTGAGAGGGGGGGGGTGAATCAGTTGTATAAAACTTCTTCTTCTTTCAAACACTTGATTCTTTGTTGTTAGTTAGCAACATATCAAATAATCATCCATGAAAGCATAATACATAAACACAAGAGAAGATAAGCATCAACACATTGAACACCAAGATTTTGACGTGGAAAACCTGGTTAAGGGAAAAACCACGGGGTGATTAACCCAAGAATTATTCTCTGTTAGAAGAATAAAGAAAAATGAATGGCACATGCCAATAAGGGCTCACTGCCCGAGCACACTGCTCACAAAGAGGCCCACTGCCTACAAGGAGACACACTGTCTACAAAGTGATAAAAATCACAGTCTTGAACTGGAGAATGACATCTCTACCATGTCCGGATCAGTTCCAATTAAACCCAAAAACTTCTGCTCTGCCTTTCGCACTTCCCTTTACTATGCCACACTCATCCACAAAAACCACGCTTTGAAATGAACTCACAAACTATTATTTATACAAGACATCAACTTAGGAACAAACATCTAAGTCGGCAAACAACCATAAGAGTATCCGCAAGATGAATAACACATCCGGTCGGCCATCACAAGAACATTCGCAGGATGAACAACTCATCCAGTCGGCTAAACAGAGCAAGAACTTCATCCGGAAGAATAACTTCAATTCCGGGCTCTACCATCAATGCGGACCAACAACACAACCTAAACATGATCCAAGAACCTTCACAAGCCTGTCTGAATGACCGGATACATCCGCACTTCCTCTACTTACTGGGATCTCTTGTCTTCCTCATCCGGAACTTCAAGAACACAGTCTGTCGCCACTGTCATAATGCAAGAGGTACTTCCGGACCTCCAAATCATACACAAATCAGGATGACACATCACAAGGACATCCCAAACACTTCGTCCAATCCGCAGATTAGGATAATACAATTCCGGACCTCACCGGACCTTTTTGTGATCCTCTGTCACCTCTCGATACTTGCCGGAACCGGTTCTATACCGACAGCCACAAATCCTTCAGATCTTCATGCGGACCTCTAAAATCTTAACTGAAGCATCTCAAGACTCATATCTACTAACCCTTTAATCCGCATCCTCCGGTTCTCATCCTATACAGTACATTTGCCTTCTTCTCATCACTGTTCTTCACTGTTCCTGACTGAGGCTAATTTTCTCAATATCCTCAGCACACAGCTCATCAAATCCTTCTTGTCAATGCAATATGAGTATGTTGACATCAATGACAACACTGGCTCACCTCATACTTGCAACAGAATAAACTATGCCAACATGTCAGGGTGGGTGGGTAAATGCCGAGGGAGGTCTCATTTTGTGTGCCAAGGGTCCTAGTCGTTCTGGGTTGTAAGCTGCCGACAAAGTCACTTTGCTGGTAGCTTATAGCCTGGAATGAATGGGATGCTTGGTACACAAAATGAGACCTCCCCTAGCATTTAACCACCCACCCCGATGTGTTGGCACATTCGGTTCGGCCCCACGACCTGTGGAATGCAAAATTCTAGTCCTAGCAACTTTTGACTTTATCGGTAGCTTATAACTCAGAATGACTGGGATGCTTGGCACATGAAACGAGACCTCTCCTAGCATTTACCCACCCACCCTGACATGTTGATGTAGTCAATTCAACCACATGATGAGTAGAACAAAAAATATGTCACTTGGGAAGGTTGTGCTACATGAAACTGAAGCATTTTGTAAGAATGCATTTGATTTCAGCACGGTCAAATAGATTTGAGTTGACCATAACCCATAGAGGTTATTGTGGATGGACCCTATATGCACCTGTAGGTCCAAATAGAATATTCCCAGCTACCATGAATTTTGAGAACTATTCCGTCCATGTTTGGTAGTTTTTGGTCTTAGGATCTTAAATGACTTTGCTAGTAGTTTACAGTCCAGAATGACTGGGACCCTTGGCACATGAAACGAGACCTCCCCACCCTGATGTGTTGGCACAGTTCGTTCAGTCCCACGAGCTATGGAATGAAAAATGACACTCCTAGCACCTTTCCACTACATGAAACTGAAGCATTTTGCAAAAATCTATTTGATTTTGGTACGGTCAAATGGACTGGAGTTTACCAAAAATGAGAGAGGTTATTGTGGATGGATTCTACATGCACCTATAGATCCAAACAAAACATTCTCAGCTACCATGAATTCTGAGAACTGCTTTGTCAAAGTTTGGCAGTGTTTTGGTCTTAGGGATCTTAAGGGACTTTGTGAGTAGCCTATTGCCCAGAACGACTGGGATGCTTGGCGCATGAAACGAGACCTCCCCTAGCATTTACCCACCCACCCTGACATGTTGGCATAGTTCGTTCAGCCCCACAAGTTATGGAATGCAAAATGTCACTCCTAGCACCTTTCCACTACATGAAACTAAAGCATTTTGCAAGAATGTATTTGATTTCAGCATAGTCAAATAGACTAGAGTTGACCAAAACTAAGAGAGGTTATTGTGGATGGACCCCATATGCACCTATAGGTCCAAATGGAATGTTCCCAATTGCCACAAATTCTAAGAATTGTTCCATCAAATTTTGGTAGTTTTTTAGTCTTAGGGATCTTAAGGGACTTTGTCGGTAGCATATTTCCCAGAATGACTGGGATGCTTGACGCATGAAACAAGAACTCCCCTGGCATTTACCCACCCACCGCAACATGTTATCATAGTTAGTTCAGCCCCATGATGAGCAGAATAAAAAATATGTAGTCATCTTCGTCGTTTGCAAGGGAAAAATGTTCACTCCCCCATAAACATTGGAAGGCACTAAGGGCACAACTCATTCTGGTCTTTCCATAACTTATGTAGACATGAGGAAAATGAGGATATGCAAAGTATGTAGACCATATAGAAGTTGAAATGAGGATTGCAAATCATGCCAAATGTACATGTCTCTCCCTATGTCTCTCTCTCTGTCTTCATCTCTACCTCATTCTACTCTTACCATAACCCATATGGAAGGTGAAATGAGGGTATACTAGACCTATAGATGATGAAATGATGATAGGAAAATCATATTAAACATATAGAAGTTGAAATGAGCTTAAGAAAATAATGTCAAACATATAGAAGGTGAAATGAGGATATGTTATACATGTAGAAGGTGAAATGAGGATACATTATAAATGTAGTGTCCTAAAACTGCCACAAAACTATTAACTGCCATTATATAACTATGAGGAAATATGGAAGTTGTCTTGGTCAGTTTTGAATAGTCATGCTTTGATCCATGACCATATCAGTTTCTACATTTTGACGAATACACTAAATATGTAAGGAGATTTCCATTATGTGATTTAGAAACCCTATAAACATTGTTTGAAAAAGATTGTTATAGTCAAAAGGGATTGTATAGTCATGATTAGGTGGGTTTAAAGCATTGTAACTTGTGTCATAAACCTTAGGTCTTGGTGGAGTGAGGAGAGTGGGTGGAGTGAGGAGACTTTTGTAATATCCCAAATGGGATATATGCAACAATTCTGATTTCTCTACTCAAACCCTAATTTTATGAAGTTCTAATTTTATATCAGACCTAAACATACACTTATCTTAGCTCAAAATACATGTTCAATACATACGCTTACCACAATGAACTTGGGATGAGAACATTCCTTATGTTCAACACGACTATTAGGATTTTAAATAGTTCTACAAGTAAGATTCCATTTGAAGTATGTTTTGGTTTCCATCTATTAGCACCACTAGTATGTTTTGGTTTTTAAATAATTGCTTCTAAAATCTTACCACCCTCTCTTATCAAATAGTCCAAAGAATCTATTCAAGCTCCAACGAAAATAAACCTGAAGCTACAAACTCTCATTACAAAAGTTACTCTTCTTTATTCTTATGATAGACATATGTCAAAGCAAACATTTCCATTGTTCCAAGTGGCAAAGATAGGACTAATTTAAGGAATAGGGAAATGGGTTTCTTTGCATGCATTGAAGCTCTTGTTTCCCCATGTACAAAAACAAGCAATGGAGGCCATTGCTAATAATGGGGAAGGACTGATTTGGATGCTACAACCATGTTAGTTGATTGACCCATTGATTCAAGAAGAGTTTGTAAGCTTCCCAAATGGGCCAGGTAAAACAATTGCCTAGAAAATATACCTATTTTCATTTTGTTTCCATTGTATTTTCAAATATAATATATTTTGCCCTACTAAAAATTTCTTCAAGGTGCTTGTGTGCTAAGTGGGTAACCTTGCCTTAGAATTATTACTAACATGCATGAAGAAATTTGTTGTTAGTGTAACACTACTTATGGAGGCCCTCTTAGGATGGCTAAAAATTTAAAATACACATGGGTCAATGACACAAAAATAATTATAACATATAATATATCATAGAATTTGGAGGCAAGAAGAAGCGAATAGAGGGATAGAAATATATAAAGAGTAAAATATGAAAGTTCTTCAATACAATAAGTTTTTGGCTCTTTATTTAATCTAATCCCTCTTTCTTTTTACTATGTTGTTTGAAATTTGTATTGTGTTCTTAACTAACATCTACAAGACTGTGTTTTGACTATTGTTTTCTTGCAAAGGCCATATCACATCCCTAGAAACTAGAGGCTTCACAACAAATCTCCAATTGTGGAAATATCTAGAATATTCTCTAAAGTCAACCAAGTGTACTTATAGGACAGTCATAAAAAGTTTTATCCTAATTTACATAATTGAAGAAAGGAATGATTGAAGAAATGATTTCAAACTCCTAATTTGCTATACCATCCATGAAGCAAATTGATTTTCAGACCTATATCACTATTGTACCTACATAATCATATCTAGAAATGGTCAAAGATGAAGGAATCGAGGTCTTGGAGCTGAATGAAAATGAACTTTATAATCATGTACCAGAATTGTAGCCTTAAATATGATTGTTACAGCCTTCCATGAGGTACCAAATTGTTGTTCTAGATTGCAGATGTCCTAAATAAGACTTAAAATGGAGAAAACATAAAGAAATGAGGCTAGAAATGAACTTTTGATGGTGAAATTAGTTATCTAAAACTACTTTTTGATGTTTGTACTTGAAAAATGAAGAGCTGCAACTACATATGGAGGAAATAAAAGTATTATATAGCTCTGCACATGTGTGAACCATTCAAATTTGTCATTTCATGAAAATCCTATATCTAACTAAAACTACAATCACGTGGCAACTAAGATCAAGTTATGTCTTGAGGTATGAGACTACATATATCATCTTTATACCAAGAAAAACAATCATATATAACAAGAAATCAATCTATAACATGTTATTGATCATAACTCAACCATTGTAAACTGATTATACATCAAACCTTTAAGTTTCAAAGTAGGAATACATGCACATAAGGAATTTAAATTTAATTGTATATCAAGGTGTGTATATATTAAAATCTAGTCCATAATGGTAGACATATACAAAAATTTGGCAAATATGCCAACTCAAAACATTTTTTACAAAATGTGGCATATGCCATGTCTCAAAATCTATATACAATCTACATGTAGAATAGCTACATCAAATACTAAAGGTCCACTTGACCCTATGTCTTTGGTGAATCCTCAATCTATGATAGATCCTCAAAAAATGTCCTCTTCATACCATGATGTCTAGTAGTTGATGGAGGCAAAGTTGACTGCATTAACAAGTCAAACCACAAATTTGATTAATCTCTTCAATGGTAAATAAAAAAAAGTTAGAGTTAGTAAATATAATTTTATCAACTATAAGGCCGCTATAAATTATCAATTATTTAGAAAAATTTAATTCAATTATCTCAACTCTTCTTGTCGTTCAGACAATTGTTTTGCAAATGATTTTCTCTTAAGACAATCAGATGTCCTACTGAAGCATGATGGCAAAGGTGGCACATCACTAATATTCTCAAGAGACTTTAAAGTAAAGTAACATTGAAATAAATTAATATATAATTATTAAACAAAAAAGGAAATGCATACATTAAAAAAGGTTAGATGTGTTACACATAAACAACCTAGAGTGCACTACACAAAAAAATATCTACTAGAAAACAAGCACATACCACCATCGAGGCCTCCTGCATCGATTGAGAAGGACTCATCATGGATGAACCAACTAATATCTCCTGTATGAAAAATGACAAGAATGTAAGACTCTATGTATACAAATAATCATAATAATTTTTAAATTATTATTTATCTAAATGACTATAATCAAATATTTAAGTTTTCTAAATTATCAATTAAAGTACAGTTCAATCAAATTACCTCCACCCTTTGTTGGCGTTTAGAAAGTCATTCCGCGAAAGATAGTTCCTTGGGTCGATCAAGAGTTTGAGTAAAGACCATTGGCAATGTTAGAAATAAAAGAAACACTACTTTAATGGAAATTTGATTCAAAATAAATTTTAATAATCTTTAAGTGTGCATTAACAATGGAGATTGTAATCAAAACATAAAACCCACTACATATGAAATGCCAAACATGAAAAACTCAACACAAGACACAATGACATAGTGTTTAACATGGAGAAAACCCTTGTGGGTAAAAAACTCCACACAGGAAAGAGGCCCAGTGTTTGTATTAATCTGCAAAAGATTGTACAATACAACAACACCACCAATCTCTCCTTCAATCTTCAATCTAACAGCATTCTTGCAGCACCTGAGAACCTAAAATTTGTATTGCAGCAACAAATGCATGGAAAATACTTATAGAAATGTTTTCCAACTCATCCTAGGTGTTCACCTTCTCTCTCCTAAGATTCTTCAACCTGTAAACATTAATTACCATCTTACAAGCATCTTACATTTGTCAAAAAATAGTCATGCAAAGGTTGGGCATCCAAGACTAAATTTAGCCTCTTACAGCATCTTATGACATGTCATAACCATCATAGATTCCACAAAAGAGTATATTTCCAATATGGGAACTTTGGGCTAAATATAGCAAATATACAACTAACATATCTATCATATGCATCATAGAATCTTAGAATCTTATGACAACTTAAAGTTGTCATAGATTCACTTACCAAACATTATGACAGTTGTCATACATGCCAAATATAGTAGATTCCTCAAGGGAAAATGCCTACCCTCATTTACTTTGAGTTTTTACATTTGCCAACAATAAAAGTCACTCTATAATTACCTCTAGTTACTCTGAAATTACCCCTGCCAGTGAAACTAGTACATCTCCTCATGGATAATTACAAATTACATATAATAAATAGAATAAATACAATATTGGGATTTACAAGGTTAATGCCACCTTATCCCAACATTCTCCCACTTGACATTATACATTGTAAATCAACCCATAGGAAATCAAATGAAAAATAATCAGGCACTAGAAACAAGGCCCATGGCCTCTCTGCACCACACGAACTTCTTTGTGCTCACAGGTTTGGTCAATGAATCTGCAACATTCTCTTGAGTGTCTATCTTCTTCAGCTCAATGTCTCCATTTGCAACCAACTCTTGAACAAAGTGATACTGAACATCAAGCTTAGTCTGAGCATAATACATGGGATTCTTGGCCAAACAGATAGTACTCTAGCTATCACAACCAATCTGAATGATCCTGTAATCAAAACCAATACCTGTACACAGTCTCCTCAACCAAACTACCTCCTTAGAGATGTGTAGCAGCCATATACTCTACTTCTATGGTGGACAAAGTAACTATGGGCTGCCTCTTACTCATCCAACTCACTGCACCTCCAAATAGAGTAAACACATAGCTACTAGTGGACCTTCGACTATCCAAGTCACATGCCCAATCTACATCAACAAAACCCTGTATGTCCAAAGATTTATCAGCACTATCAATACCAGAATAAACCAAACAATGATTAGGAGTACCTGCAATATATTTAAACACCCTCTTCACATAGTTCCAATGTTGTCTACCAGGGTTAGACATAAATCTACTCAAAAGTCCCACTGCTTGGGCAATATCTAGTCTAGTGCAAACCATTGCATACATCAAACTCCCTACAGAACTAGCATATGGCACATTAGACATCCTCAAAATCATCCTCAGTCTTTGGACACATATCTAATGAAAGCTTACTACCAATGGGTAAAGGAACTCTAACTAGGTTACAGTCCTACAAACTAAACCTCTACAAAATAGTATTCACATACTTACTTTGTGACAACCAAAGCTTTCTGTTAACTCTGTCCCTCCTGATCTCCATTCCCAAAATATACCTTGCAGCACCAAGATCCTTCATCTCAAAAGTTAGGCTTTAAGCTCACTGATCATACCCTTAGTATTGTTGAAAAACATGTCATCAACATACAAAGAAATAACCAGTATAGAATCATCAATACAATGAATGTAAACACAATGATCCTCCTTGCTTCTAACAAAACCCAATTTCAAAACAAATGAATCAAACTTTTGATACCACATTCTAGGGGACTATTTCAAACCATAGAGAGACCTCTTTAACCTACAAACCTAATGTTCTTTTTCTTTTACCTCAAAACCTATAGGTTGTTGCATATATATTTCTTCTTCAAGATCTCCATGCAAGAACGCAGTCTTAACATCCATTTGCTCAATCTCCCAATCATAAGCTACAGCAATGGATAAGAGAAATCTAATAGAAGTCAATTTAGCAACAAGAGAGAATATCTCACCAAAATCAACTCCCTCTCTCTGGGAGTAGCCCTTGGCTACTAGTCTAGCCTTGTACTTCTCCAATGAACCATCTACTCCAAACTTCTTCTTGAAGGCCCACTTACAACCTATGGCCTTTCTTCCTTTGGGAAAATGAACAAGATCTCATGTGTTACAAGAGTCTAAAGCCATCATCTCCTCCTGCATAGCTAACTGCCAAGACTCACTATCATCTATAGAAATAGCTTCCTTGTAGGATCTAGGTTCATCAGTAGTACTTAATAAAGCATATACACAATGAAAATTTGGTGGGCTATACCTATCAACTTGATTCCATTGTCTTGTGGATCTCCTCAAGGGTGGAGTAAGAGACTCAATTGGTTCTTCTGCATGATCATCTATACCAACTTCTTTTGTAACAACAAATTCATCTTCATTAGAACTACTTGAATCTTCTTCTTCTTCTTCACCCCCCAATCCATCATTTTGTTCTTCTTGAGGTGCATCTTGCTACTCTAACTCAAAGTGCACTCTCTTTACCTTTTCTTCTTTTTCTTTTGGCTGCTCAGGTTTAGAAACAACTCTAAGTTCCCTAAAAATAACATCTCTAGAAAAGATAATCTTGCGGGTTAGTGGATTCCAAAGCTTATAACCTTTGACATTATTACCATAGCTAATGAATGTACACTTTCCAGCTTTTGCATCCAACTTAGATTGATTTTCCTTAGGCACATGAACAAAAGCCTCATAGCTAAAAACCCTTAAATGTGAAACAGAAGGTTTCTTACCTATCCACACTTCATAAGGTGTCAAATCAAGAGCCTTACAAGGAGATCTATTTATCAAGTAACAAGTAATACACACAGTCTCTACCCAAAAGCATCTATCCAACTATGCATCACTCAACATACTTCTAGCCCTTTCTATAATTGTTCAGTTCATCCTCTCTGCAACACCATTCTGTTGTGGTGTATACAGAATTGTCTTTTATCTGATTATACCTGCATGCTTGCAAAACTCATCAAATTCCTTAGAGCAATATTCCTCTCCATTGTCAGATCTTAATATTTTTATCTTTAAACCTAATTGGTTCTCTACTAAGACTTTAAATTCCTTAAACTTAGTGAAAACTTCAAATTTATTTTTCATAAAATAAATCCATGTAAATCTCGATACATCATCAATGAAGGTGACAAAATAACGAGATTTGCTGATAGATTCAATATCCACAGACCCAAACACATATGTATGAATAATTTCTAACTTCTTTTTTGCTCTATTGCTTCCTGAAGGAAATGATTTTCTATTTTGTTTACCAAACACACAATGCTCACAGAAATCAAAGTGCTCATCAGAATAGGAGAAACTGTCCAACAAATTTTTATTCTTAATAGTTTTTAATACATTATTGATTGTGTGGCCCAATCTATGGTGCCACAACATACATGCATTTTCAGTACTAGCCTCAGAAACATAAGAGGCATTACAAACTATAGTGGCTTCCAGCTTAAACAAGTTCTCAAATCTCTTCCCTTTTGCTACCACCAAGTTCCCTCTCACCAATGTGCATCCATGCTTGTCAAATGTCACATGAATTCCCAAATCATTCAACTTCTAAACCGAAATCAGATTTCTAGCTAATCCAAGAACATGCAAAACACTAGGGAGGGTTTTAATCCTCCCATCACTGAAACACAACAATACCTTTCCTTTCTTAACAATCAAATATGAAGAGTTGTCACCAAGGTAGATATTACCTCCATCATATTCTTCATATGTAGAGAACTGTTCCTTATGCGGGGTCATATGAAACGAGCATCCTGAGTCAATCAACTAGTGATCATTAGAAACAACATTACATGCAAAAAGTAAAACATCTTCACCTACATTCGAGGACTTATCTGAAGCACTCTCCCACTATTTCTTGGGGTTTTTGCACTCCTTCTTCACATGTCCCCTTTTACTGCAGTTCCAACACTTAACTCTATTCTTTTTACCAAGAGTCTTAGACCGGCCCTTGGACTTGTCCTTAGCCCCTTTCTGATCTCCCTTTGGTCCTCTTTCCTTAGACCTTCCCTTGACACTGAGAGCATCCCCTGAACTATCTGAACTCTTCTTCCTCAATTCTTGTGACAGTAAAACTGCAACAAGGGCATCCAAATTTGGATCTGTGAGGTTAGAAGTGATAGTAAGGATAACATTCTCCCAAGACTTAGGTAAAGAACATAGAAGCAAGATACATTTATCTTCCTCATCAACCTCAACATCTACTAAAGCAGGCTGACTCATCAACAAATTAAATGATTTAAATGCTCTACAACTGACTCACCCTCTTTCATTTTCAAGGAAAACAATCTTCTTTTTAAATAAAGTTTATTTACCACACTCTTGGCTTGATAGATCTCACCCAACCATTTCCACAACTTGTGTGCAGTCTCTTCCTTTGCAACATTCAGCAGCACAGAATCTTAAAGACATAAATAGATGGGTCCCCATGCCTTCTTATCCTGTTTTGCCCACTCATCTAGAGAGACATCATCAGGTTTCTTTTCTTTTTAAACAGCCAACCATTGGTTTCTTTCTTCCAACAAATCTTCCATTTTCAACTTCCACAACTCATACCCCATTCCATTGAACTTCTCAATGTCCATTCGAGAGGTTGATGCAATAGTGGATGCAACCATAATAACAACACAAGATCTGCAAAATAAACACAACCAAATCTCCCACTATAGCTACAGCTTCCACACTACCACCCAAGAGTCAAAGCTAGCTAGGCTCTGATACTAAATGTTAGAAATGAAAGCAACACTACTTCAATGGAAATCTGATTCAAGCTAAATTTCAGCAATCTTTAAGTGTGCATTAACAATGGAGATTGCAATAAAACATAAAACCCACTACAAAGAAAATGCCAAACATGAATAACTCAACACAAGACACAATGACACAATGTTTAACATAGAGAAAACCCTTGCAGGTAAAAAACTTCATACAGGAAAGAGGCCCAATGTTTGTATTAATCTGCAAAAGATTGTACAATACAACAACACCACCAATCTCTCATTCAGTCTTCAATCCGACAACATTCCTACAACACCCAAGTACCTAAAATCTATATTGCAGCAACAAATACATGGAAAATACTTATAGAAACATTTTCCAACTCATCCTAGGAATTCATCTTCTCTCTCCTAAGATTCTCCAACCTGTAAACATTAATTACCATCTTACACTTGTTCAAAAATAGCCATGCAAAGGTTGGGTGTCCAAGTCTAAATCTAGCCTCTTACAACATCTTATGATGTGTCATAACCGTCATAGATTCCACAAAAGAGTATCTTTTTAATATAGGAACCTTGGGCTAAATATAGTAAATATACAACTAACATATCTGTCATATGCGTCATAGAATCTCATAATCTTATGACAACTTATAGCTGTCATAGATTCACTTACCAAACATTATGACAGTTGTCGTACATGCCAAATATAGTAGATTCCTCAAGGGAAAATGCCTACCATCATTTACTTTGAGTTTTTACATTTTCCAATAGTAAAAGTCACTCCATAATTACCTCCGGTTACTCCAAATTTACCCCTGCCAGTGAAACTGTTACATCTCCACATGGATAATTACAAATTACATATAATAAATGGAGTAAATACAATATTGGGATTTACAAGGTTAATGGCACCTTATCCCAATAGGCAAAGATGCCACATCATTCACATTTTGGATTGACTATAAAATTAAATTAACATCAAGATATAAATTAATATATAATTACTTGTGTAAAGAAATAAATGCATACAAAAAAAAGTTGATGTGTAGAACAAATTATACCGACAAGTCAAAGCCAAATTGGATGGCACACAAAGTTCCATGATGAACTTCTATCAACTCCTCCTTTGTCATCAACTATTATCCCCCTTAGATACATTAGTATTAATAAATTTGTTTATATTATTCAAATGGAATACACCATGAAATTTAACTTTAAATTTTACCTGTATAAAAGATTGGTCATGCTCTTCTCCTTCTCTATGGTCCACTGATGCTTGTGCTTCTATTCTTATCCCTGGCCCTCAGCTTGAGTTCTAGACCCCCACTACCTCATCTCGTGAATGGACATCATACTCTAAAGTGTTCAAGGGTGGCTCACTACTCTCCATAACAAGACCTAATCACAACTGATTGCAAAAAATGCAATGATGGGGCACACAAACATGTGTGGACAAGGAGGGTCTAGTAAAATCAGGTGATCCAATATTATCACCAACATCATATGGTTGTGCAAACTGAGAAGTCTATATAATCAAGTGCTCGGTCAAAGAGTGTATGGCACTAAGGCTCTCATGTGTTGCATTTGCAACAATGTTTGGGTGCTAACTTTGGGGTGGAGAAGGGATAGCAGGAGGGGGAATATAGGGACCTTGTACTTGTCTCATCGCCCCAGGTCTATCTTGAGGCATTCCCTTACCTACTCCCTGAAACTCTCTAAAATTAAAATAATTAACATTGTGACCCATGACGAAATCTGTATAGAGTTTACGAAGGAAATACAAAGGTACATCTAAATTATTGTTGGGTGGTTTATCAAAAACCATCCACCAATGATCCCAAAAATTCTAACTAATGCCCTCATGTGTACACCATTTGATTGAATACTTAGGCTTACAAACATCAACATGCAATCCGATTTTAGGATTGACAAAATGTTGGGCTAACATAGCTTTGGTAATGTCTAAATCTTTCACTTGATCATATGATAAACCATCAGCCTATTTAGCCTTCTTCATTTCTCACCAATGCCTAAATGATTCGTGTTGGCTTGACAGGGTTCAAACATGACTAATAATTCCCTCTAAATTTGATGTCATTGTAGATAATCGAGGGTGCAGGCGATACATTTCTACAATCCTATTTATTTGATCAATGTTTCTTTGAATTTTCTCTTTGATTGTTGGAGGTGGAGGGTTTGGTGGTGGAGGGTTTGGGTTTTCATTTTGTTCATCCATTTTACCTATTTAAAATATAAAACATATCCATTTAGCATATAAAACCAAAAAAAATTGCTTGAATATACAAAACAAAAAAAAAATGCAAATTTACTAATCTCTTTGGATCGAATATCCATTCTTGAGCTCTGATATCGGTTTTGGGAGAGGTTTGCATTTTGCAAGTCACGGGTTTGCAAAACGTGACCTTTTTTTCCCTTTTTTATGTTTTGCAAAATGGATATCCATTTTTCTTTACCCAATTCTTTTCATTATTTTTTAGTTTGTTGTCTTAGATTAAGTTATAGTTCATTTCATTGTTCTTTAAGTTAAGATTCTAAATAATTCTATTCTTTCATACCAAATGTTGGGACTAAGGAACCATGTTGCAATTGGCCAACATACTATGATAGAGGAGCAAATTAAATAATATGATCAAAGATAATGATACAAATGTATTATCTATCTAGTAACATTTAAGAAAGCTCATGATAGTATATAAAACCAAAAGAAACAATATGGGACAATAGATTTTCTGTTAGAAACCCTTATGTGAGAAAACCTAGTAGTAAAAGATAGTTAAACCATTATATTATTTAGAATCCATTGATTTAATAGAAGAATTCTTTTGATAGAGTTGATATCTACATGCTTATAGCATACTTTTCTTCAATGTTTCTAACATCCAACAACTAACTAATCACAATCCAACCATTCTCCATTCACATGAGTAGATAGGTATATGCATCATCACATAATACCAATTGTCTAACTATCCAACCAACCAATGGAAAACCAAGAGTCGCAAAGTTATATGTTGACCATATCATAAAATTAATATATCACATATATCACCAAACATGACACCTTCATGTGGATAATCGTTATAGATGGCTATATGTTGTTACACATTAAATATCAATAGTTTAAATTACTAACTATAGTCAATGTATTCATGTCTTCTTGTATAACCACCACTACCAGCCATAAGCTTGTGGTAACACATACAACCATCTAACTAATTCTTTCAATTTGTAGCATTGTAGAACATTCTCTTAACATAACCAAGCCTCTAGATTGTTCCAAATGAACTTCAACTCTTCTACAAGTCCACCTACATTATTATTTATGTTTCTACTAGCGCAATTAAATATGTAGTTGTGAGTACTTCAAATGAATCATAGTTAAATTTCCATAGCATCACCACATGTAGACATATCTCCATGCTATATCGCAACATCTAAAACTCACCACATCCTACCACATTATATTTTATCATTGTTTAATAGTTTCCACATAAACTCAGGAACTCTCCATAGGTGAATTATAGATACAAGAAGAGGACATCAAAGAGAAAATCACTAGAGGACATTTTGATTTGTAAAAGACAATAAATAATCTAATCTAGATTAGCATATAGGCCATATGCATGTCTATGTATGTTGCCTTTAATATCTAGCTCAACATCATTAATCTTTCTCCCCAAAGGGTTTGACCTAGTTGAACCCATTCACCTATCAAGTCAACAAACTCCTAAATGGTGCCCTAAACACCACCAAGTGACAAATTCAACTATTAAGAAGGCAAAAGCAAGTAGTTTTGGTGTAAATTCTAACGAATCATTTCACATAACTACATATTAGATGATATTTGTGTCAACAATTGAGATCAAACTTGTGACACTCGAGATTGACCTCCATCATTTTTCTATGCCTATTCAAATTCCAAGACAATCATTGGATTGATGTCATTTATTTTCTAGAGGTGGCAAATCAATTTAGCACATCCTCAACATCATTCTTCTATCATCAATTCTAGATCAAAGTACTAATATCCCTCACCTTTAAGTTTTATATTTATTGCAATTATTTGTCCCAACTTTGATTAATCTATATATCTATGTTAATTCATGTTTAAATGATTTCATTTGTTTAATTACCATAGATTTATGTAAAAAGGATTTTATTCCTTTACATTTTTGGTGAACTTGACGTTCCTACACAACTTAGGGTTTATTATTCCTTCCTTGATAGGGTTTTCAAATTTGATTTTTTAAATTGCATAATCTTATTTCTAGATCTCATTAGGGTTTATCATTTGGATTCCCTTTTTACTTACATGCTTCATAAATATGTCTTCCTTTAGGTTTTTGTGATCCATTGTGTGCTATTGTTTTCACCCATCATACCCACCCTTCCTTTTTGCCTTTAGGATTTCATTTGCTAATTTATTCTCGCAGATAAATGCTTTTTGTTTTTTTGATTTTATAATAGTACTTACATTCTTTTATATTAGTTTTGATTAGGGTTTGAATCCATGCTTTATTTGTGTGTCATTAATTTATCTTTATTAGGGTTTGGACCTTTAATATATCATCTCTTCTTGATTCATACCCAACCACACTTGTTTATGCTTCATTGATACATTTTTTTTATCATGGATTGTCATATTCCATTATTTTTAGCCTCTATATGTCATTATTACATAATTTGATATTTTTATACACTTTGTGATATTTTCAATCCCACTATCCTTGATTCACTCATGTCCTTTTATCACATGCATGGCTTTATATTGTCTATGAAGGTCTTGTTCCATCATGTGTGTGCCTCTTCCTCCATTCACTTAGTTATTGCCCATCCTTCCTTGTATACCCTCATTTAACTTATCGACAAACCTCATGTTGTTTCTATTTCTTCTATGGATAAAGCTTGTAATATGCTTGAGCATAGTGATAATTTACCTTTGAGCATTTTTCCTTCATATGATTTGATTCATGATACATGGTTTGAGAAGGATACACATGATATACCCTTACCCTGTAGTGATAAAATTATGAATGATACTTTATGTGGTGAAGCTACACCTTATTTAATCCTTCATGACATTGTTATGCCTTGTGATGATGATGATACTTCATGTGATGATGGTATACCTAGTGAACATATCCTTTATACATCTCATGATAGATTTCCTTGTTCACTTATGGATTTTCCTGCTTGTGTCTCTCTTGCTTCATCTTGCCTTGGGGATCCTAATGATAAATTGATACACATGTTCCACCTTCACATGAAGTTACTAGTACATATTAGCTATCTTGTGGCTCATGGCTTATTGTTGATATGTATTGTGATGACCATGATGAATTTTTTATCTTCTCACAATGAAGTTTATGACTCTTTGTATTGCATACACTCTATTGGCCCTTCCTTAGTGGATTCCATTGATTTTTCTATGCATCATTATGATATACAACTTTTTGATGGAGACCCTTCTTTGGATACTTTTATGCTTTTTATTATGTATCCTTAAGTGATCATGGACTACATTCTTCTACATCTTATATTGAACAAACATATGATTTAGGCATACCCAAGGATGACAAACATGTAAATCTTTTACAATTTTTACTTGGTATATGTGAGGATAATGTGCCATTAGATGATGATACATCTTTCACATCCTCTACCACTATTACACATGATAATATGAAAACACACATGAATATGCTACATGTTGATAATGATACTTCACCTTATATAAACTACCGCATCACTAGGATTGACCATCAAGAATGGTATATTGATGCTTATGTGCAAAGATCTAAACAACAAGATGATACTAGCAAAATATTTCATAATCCTTTGGCATATAAAATTTTAACTTATTCTTCACCAAGTGGATTGGTGGCACCTTTTTTTACAAAGTGTGATGGTAAAGGTATCCAATTCTAAATCTAAGTACTTTCACTACTACATGATTTTCTTATTTTCATGAGGACCAATTACTTGCCAAATTATTTCCAACAAGATTAAGTGGTCATGATTATACATTGTTTTGTTCTCTACCTTATGCTTCTATCAATTCTTTTGGGGAGTTGGATACTACTTTTGTGAAGCATATTCATTACAGTATTTAGCCTAAGACATCTATCACATAATTCATGCAATATAAGTAACAAGAACATGAACCAATTTATGATTTTTATCATGAGATTTCATGCTTTTATTACTAATATGAGATCTTCGTAATGGGATGTTAAATGTATATTTGTTGATGGTTTACTTCTCATCATCAAATTCCACAAGTATTTCCCAAGGTTTATTGTTTATTTTAAAAATTATGTGCTAGTGTATGTAAATGTGAGCATGCTTTACTAGAAGAATGTCTTTTATATCAACATATTTCTAGCACTTCTCCCTTCGCCCATGAGTTAGCATCATTGTCACATTTAGAAAATGAGGGCAACGAGAATAATACCTAATGATATTTATGATTATCATAATGCACTTTCCAAAGATAAGTAATTTAGAGAATTCATTATATTGAAAGAGCCTCCACATATGGTATTAGAGTTCAACTTTTGCAACACAATCTCATTACCTTAATTATTGTCAAACCCATGGATAACTCTAAGATTGCACCACACAAGTATAATTACTTGTGTGCTTATCATATCATACATGAATATTCTATATATGTGTGTGTCATGCATTCAAACATAAGGGCGGGTGCAAAAAGTTGGGGGGCCAAAAAGTGGCCAACTTTTTTTCAAAAAAATTAAAGCCATAACATGCTCATGTTATGGTTTGGTGATGATGAGCCTAAGGCTCAGCAAAACTAAGCCATAACGCACTCACATTATGTTTAACTATATAAAAAAATGAGCATTTATGCTCATTCATTCCTTTGTTTTCTCTACACCCGCGGCTAGAAAACCCTAAGGAGCACACTCACATTTTTGAAGACCAAATTTGACACCAAAATCTTGTCGATTCATTGCCAAAATGCTGCCACGACGTTGAGCAGGCCAAAGGAGTGAATTTTATTTGTTTTTTTGTGTGAATTTGTTTCTAAATAGGTAGGTTTATGTTGATTTTTTATGTAAATTTCCTTAATTGACAGGAAATGTTAATGTACCTCCTCCTCCTGAAAATCCACAAAATCTTGAATCACCTGAATAGGAAATACCTGATGAAGAACAACTCAAACAACAAACTCCTGAATCACCTAAATAGGAAGTACCTGCCGAAGAACAACCTGAACAACAAACTCCTCCATCCATTCCTCAACATGCCCCTAGGACACAAGAAAATCTAATGGGGCAAATTGAAAACAATAAAAAAGAAATTGAAGACATAATTGCAAGGTTGAAAGATCCTTCAACTTCAACCTTGCATAGATCCACACTTTCTCAATCTCTTGAATCTATGTTATCAAATGTAGATTCAATTAGCAAGAAAACATCTAGTTGGTCAGAAAAGAGGAGAGAATTTAGAGAGTATTATGCAGACAAGCTATCGTATGAAGAAGTAAAAAAGTTACAAATTACAAAATTAGACTTGTGTTCCATTTTCACAAACCCACAAACAAATTAACCTCCACCCATTTCATGCAAGAGGTTCCCTATCCATTGGTGCAACAACCAAGCGATAAGGGAAAATTTTGGGCAGATGTGGTGGATGGTTTTTGACCATCCTCCATACAACAATAATGAGGTCCTGCAATACTTTTTGAGGAAACTCTACTGCGAGTTTGTCCTCAATAAAGTGCCAAACTATTTTGATATGTGGGAGTTTCAGGGTAGAGGTGGGGGGTCAGCACAAGATAGACTAGGGGCACGTGTTGACCCACAATGGCCAGTGAGACGAGTAGTTAGCAGACTAGCCCATGAGCATGTGTCTATCCCTTCCATTGTGAAGGAGAGTGTTGAGGTCAAGACACTTCAGTCCATTAGTGCCTTGACCTAAAGCATCATAGACCATGCCAATCCTGCAACACAGTATGGGTCAGAGGAGAGTGCAAGGAGTAGGGTTCCACCCCATACTTGTCAGACTTGCAGGTTAGCCTATAGTTATGACCCCATGGATAGTCAAGATACAGGTACGTAGGCTACATCTGCAGCTGAGCAGATGGTGATGACAGATACCCTCCTGAGTGAGACTTTCAACCTTGATGCTTATGTAAATGTTAGCAAGTTCATTGAATTTAATTTATTAAATTTCATTTTTGAAATGCAAGATTAACTAATTTAGTTTGATGATTTTGATGAAATTTCAGGGTCATAGCATTGATGCAGTTCTCACCAGTAGTCCACCTACATTTTACACTATGACATTTACTGCCGAGGTATGTAACTAGTAAACAATTATAAATATTACATGTGAATAGCATTGTTATATGAATGGTATTGTAATATCTAATTTTAGATGTTGAATAGGTTAATCTTGGAGATTTCACAGCAACACCTACCAGTGGTGGTGTAGTTCAAAGCTTCACTGAGGTAATAAAATAAATAGTTTAACTAATGAATTGTACTTACTAGATTTTTGTATATTATATTCATATCGTTGATTACATTGCATTACACATCTTTCAAACTCAAAGTATTATTAGACATTGCATAACTAATAGCTAGATGTTGATAGATAACAAAATTTTAATTACAATATAGTTAAATTTGGAAAAATGCCACAAAGAAATGTGCTCTCAGGGAATGCCATGAGAAGCAGATGCATAGACAAGGACATCACCATGAGACCACTTTTCTTTGAGGCATCTTTTCAAACAGCTCACTGCCTTGTCTATGCTACCACATTTTCCATACATGTCTACCAAAGCTTGTTGATCCCCTCCACACTATTCTTTGACAAATTCTCTCTAATAATCTCATCCAATTACCACCAATTAGACCCCAGGACATGACACCAGAGAGGGGCATCAACCTATGACATTTTATATAGCATATGATTGACTCAAACATCATCTAGGTTTTAGGTATTAATTATGGGGGCAACAAGTCACCCCTAACTAAAATCTTCAAATCTACACTAACCCTTTCCCCTACAAACTTATGTCAATCCTATTAGCTCAATTTCTTCCATCCCTACATCTGATCCTACATATAACCCACCTAAGTCTAATGAGTACCCTTCATTTAATACTACTATATTCTTTGAGATGAAAGAGAGCACAAAATCCTCCAAGAACTCACATAAACATGTACCAAAAGAGCACAACAACAATGGAGACTTGAGGAAGCATAAGAAAGAGCTATAGTATATCACCAAGAGAGCAAAATTTTCATTGTGATTATGTGTATTATGTGTCTATTTGTATCATAGTGATGCATTGGTGACAATGAATATCATAGTGTGCTTTATTGTGTGTACTTCCATGTTTAGGTGAATGTGTGTGTATGTTAGGAGCCATGACTTGCATCACTATTCTAGTTTCATAATTGAATAATGTTGTTTTATTTTCAGATGATTCAGGCTGTAGAGACACCTCCTGAAGTTCATAGGGCAATGGAGAATGGTGTGTCCACTGTGATTCATAGCTCCATGCCTTTGACAGGGGTATGAGGCAGATTAGTAAATTTCAAATTACATTCATTATTATAGTTGCTTATTTTTGAAAAATCAAATGATTATTAATTTGAAGTTTAATTTCTATCTAGATGGTTTCTATAGGACATGACATCACCACAGCCTAATCTGCTACTAAGGTAAATGAGGAGACAGATTATATGGTAGCGGTAAGTGATTATTTTGTTGAATGTTTCATTTTTTATAACATGTAATTTCTATATATTAATGTCTATACTTTTTATTGTAATAGCTACATATCCATGAAGAACTAAATAGGAGGAGCAGCCCTTGGGTTCGTAGTAGACCACCCTCATACACATCTCTGTCCTCCCAAAGATCAAAGGCTGCTCTTGATCTATTCCCTTCACCGAACAGAGGGGAATGAATGCTTATTGGGGTCCTTTGTTGTATGCATATATGGCATTTGTGGACATATATTTTGTATTCCATATAGAAGACATTGTATGCCTATATGGCATTATTGTAAGCCTATATGGCTATTTTGTATATATGTTATACTTATATCAACAGATATTGATGTATGCCTATATGGATATTTGGTTAATACAAATCTTTTTTATTGATGGCATCCATATTTGCATTATAAATCCACATTTCAATGGATATTTGTAGATGGTTACTTCAAATATTTAAAGTCCAATTGTATTACATAGGATGTTTGTTGATCCAATAAGCCAGCTATTGTTATTCAAGTATCATCTAAACCTTATTCTAGAACTAAAAGATAAAAGTTGTATTTAAAATAAAAATGAATCATCATGTTGAATAAAAAATATTCATATTCTTTATGAGTTGATCAATTGAAAATATTCAAATAAGTATGCTAATCCATATTCTTTATGAGTTGCTCAATTGAAAATATTTCTTAATTTCTTGTTATTATACCATATTGGGATGCAAAGAGTACGTTTGTTGTCTTGAATAAGATAGTCAAAATCATATGCTTATGAGCACCTGATGACCATTGTGGTTATTAAATGTAATTCCTCTTACATATAAGGCGAGGTTATGAGAGTACATTGAGTCTTACCTAATTTGAGTATGCAACATAACATTGGGGCTATAGGCTTCCATAATTCATCAACAATCCCTTTGAGAATGTGGTTAATATTATAAATGTATACTTTGCATCTTACCATGTTAATATGTATCATGTCATCACATTTACCAATTTGACTCTCATTCCATAAAGTAAGTTGTAGATTGTTTGTCATTGATGTCAAAGGGTCAAGGTTGTTTGTCATTGATGTCAAGGTTGATGCCATGATGTTGATAAGGTGATACAGTGATTCAAGGTAGGTGATGGTCATGAGGTGCATGATGTTGTGAATATGGTTTTCATGATAAGGTCTCTCAGTTATGTTGATGTTGCACAAGACAAACATGGTTCATATGATGCAAGGTTCATGTTCATGGTGGATGTGGTTTTGTTCATGCAATAAGAAGTTAGAGAAGACACAAGCTTTCATAATCATACTTCAATGTCATCATCAAGGAGAGTTATATTTATCAAGGGGAGTCATGAGTTTGATTCAAATGTGAAGTTGTTCGTGTCTTAGAACCCTAAGCCTATGATAAGTGTCATACTCTAATGTCTTTCTTCTGATGTGCCTAAGGTCTTTGAAATGTCCTAGATATCTCTTGATGAAAGTTAGAATGTTAAGTCTTTCTTATTGATAGTTAGGGTTTGCATATTAGGCATTAAACCCGAAAAAGAATCTACTTTTCTTAAGAATTTAAAACCCTCAATTGCCTATCATGTGTAAAGTGCACTTTTGTTTTAATTTAATATTAACTTATAATCATAGGTTACTATCACTTAAGTCAACCTACTAAAGGGTCTTTAAGTCATTAGTTCACTAGCCCTTCAACCTAACTCAATCGGCCTCTCTGGTAAACTCTCATAAGCTCGAGCACATATAGAGACATACCTAAGTGATGATGTGTAGCATGAAAAGAATAGTGAAGAATAACTAATGATTGAATGGCATCTTTCAAGGAAATTGAAGAGAAACTGTGAAGGAATTTTATCATTTAGGGCTTGTAATATGATGCAGAGGGCTAGTAAATTTTAGAATGAGATCTGAGCAACATGTTTTGAGATTTTGGTCATTGATATGAGTTTTTCGAAGGAATATCTACATGTCTCCATGAGGATTGATCAGTTTTATGCAGCATATCATGGTATTTGCAGTGTTTGAAGATTGAAGACTAGTTAGTGTTTGAATCTCAGACTATTTTGACATGTTTTGGTGTGAAACAGGACTATACCTAGCCTAAACGTACCCATCTAGACACGTTGGAACTATCAGTTTGGCCGCATGAGGAGAAGAACAAAAGTTACACCCCTTTGCAACTTTACACTACCTCCTTCTGACAATTTTTGGGGCAGTAGAAAACCTTTCACCACGGGCAAACGCCTTAGAGATATAAAAACTGAGAGAGGTTATTGTAGAGAGACCCTATGTGATCATGTTTCCTCAGATGAAATGTCTCTAAGTAACATGGTTTCTGAGTAATAGCTCATCGAATATTGCTGCCTTTTTGCACTTTGGACTCTTCAGGGATATTGCTGGTATAATGTAGCTCATACTGTTTCGGCATGTTTGGGTATGAAACAGGACCATGCCTAGCCTAAACGTACCCATCCGAATGTGTTGGAACTGTCAGTTTGGCCGCATCAGGAGTAGGACGAAAGTTACACCCCTTTGCAACTTTACACTATCTCCTTCTGACAATTTTTGGGACAATAGAAAACCTTTCACCACGGGCAAATGCCTTAGAGATATAAAAAATTGAGAGAGGTTATTGTAGAGGGACTCTATGTGATCGTGTTTCCTTAGAAGGAATGTTTCTAAGTAGCATGGTTTCCAAGTAATAGCTCGTCAAAGATTGCTACCTTTTTGCACTTTAGACTCTTCAGGGATATCGCCAGTACAATGTAGCTCAGACTGTTTCAGCATGTTTGGGTGTGAAACAAGACCATACCTAGCTTAAATGTACCCATCTAGATACATTGGAATGGTCGATTTGGCTACATCAGGAGCAGGACAAAAGTTACATCCCTTTGCAACTTTACACTCTCCTGATAATTTTTGGGGCAGTAGAAAACCTTTCACCACAAGAAAACGCCTCAGAGATATAAAAAATTGAGAGAGGTTATTGTAGAGGGACCCCAATGATTATGTTTCCTCAGACGGAATGTCTCTAAGTGACACGGTTTCTAAGTAACAGCTCGTCAAAGATCACTGCCTTTTTGCACTTTGGACTCTTTAGGGATATTGCCGGTACAATGTAGCTCGGACTGTTTTGTCATGTTTGGGTGAAAAATAAGACCATGCCTAGCCTAAGCGTACCCATCTAGATGCATTGGAATAGTCAGTTTGGTCACATCATAAGCAGGATGAAAGTTACACCCCTTTACAACTTTACACTACCTCCTTCTAATGATTGGGGCAGCACAAAACCTTTCACCATGGGAAAATACTTCAGAGATATAAAAAAATGAGAGAGGTTATTGTAGAGGAACCCTACATGATCGCGTTACCTTAGACAAAATGTTTCTAAGTGACAAAGTTTCTAAGATTGTTGCCTTTTTGCACTTTGGACTCTTTAGGGATATCGCCGGTACAATGTAGCTCAGACTGTTTCGACATGTTTGGGTGTGAAACAAGACCATGCCTAGCCTAAATGTACCCATTCAGACACGTTAGAACTATCATTTTGGCCACATGAGGAGAAGAACAAAAGTTACACCCCTTTGCAACTTTACACTGCCTCCTTCTGACGATTTTGGGGTAGTAGAAAACCTTTCACCACAGGCAAATGCCTTAGAGATATAAAAAATTGAGAGAGGTTATTGTAGAGGGACCCTATGTGATTGTGTTGCCTTAGATGGAATGTCTCTAAGTGACATGGCTTCTTAGTAACAGCTCATCAAAGATTGATACCTTTTTGCACTTTGGACTCTTTAGGGATATTGCTGGTACAATGTAGCTCAGACTGTTTCAGCATGTTTGGGTGTGAAACAGGACCATGCCTAGCCTAAACGTACCCATTCAGATGTGTTGGAACTGTCAGTTTGATCACATCAAGAGCAAGACACCGAAAATGCAAAAATGCAAAAGTTGCTTTGTGCAACTTGACAACGTTGACATTTTTTTGTAACAAGACTCAAAGACTCAAACTAACCCCAAATTACTCAAACCAACTCAAAAACATATGAAATGGTCTTAGAAGACCTTATTACATACAATTGACTCAATCAAAACAAAATTTCACTTTTTGACCCCTCTTGGAGGCATGACAACCTAGGTGCCCCTGCACCATGAGGACACTGAAGTCAATAAAGTTTTCCTATTAAGAAAAAGAGTTTCCCTTAGCTTCAAGAAATATAAATATTCTATACTGACAAGGCCAACCATGTGAAGGTGGAAGCTCATGTGGCCTCACCTAAGACCTAAGACACATGTATTCTAGTAGTCATAGGACACCTAAGACACCTATTGTAAAGTATGTATCTAGATTTTATAGACATAGTAGACCTAAGACACCTAGTCTTTATACCTTATCGTAGTCTAGACCTAAGTCACTTAGGCACCTAGATTATAGTTCTACCTAAGACACCTACTATGGTAGACCTAGTTGATATATAGTACCTACCTAAGACACCTAGATTAAATTATACCTTATCCTAGTCTCTAGACATGTAGTTGATATATAGTATCTACCTGGAAGACACCTAGATCATTCTAGATTATACCTTATTCTAGTCTCTAGATAGGTCGTTGATATATAGTATCTACCTGAGACACCTAGATTAGATTAAATACCTTTTTTCTAGTCTCTATCTACTTAGTTGACATATAGTATATACCTAAGACACAAGTAGAGACACCTATTATCTAGTTAGAAACCAAGACTCCTAGAGACACCTATATTTTATACATTACCTAGATTGTATACATTACTCTCAGGATCAACTTCATCCATCACTTAGGTCTAACCCCATGAAGCATAACATGATGATGTAAAAATGTGTATGTGTAAAAATACAACAACAAATAAAAAAAGACAAACCTATGTAAACTTACAAATTAATGTGCATACTTACAAGTCAATGTAACATGCTTTACAAAATCAATGTGAATACTTACAAAATAATCCAACAAACCATCCGGGTCTACTCTACTCTTTATTGTGTCAAGTATTGCCTCATGGTCAGACTCACACACTTTCCACAAGGTTTTGTTCAAAGGTCTACCCCGATATTGTATCAAATGAACATTGGATGCCACGACAAGGTCAAGTAATGAAGAATCTTTCAATGTGTGTCAAAATCTTGAAACAACCAAACATTAACACTCTTATGTGGTTACCATCTAAGCCATGTTCCAGTAACAACCACTAAGCCTCTAGGGTATTTAATGTTTTCTCCATCTTTAACTAGGGCCTCTAATTTCTTTTTGGCCTCAACACAACGACACAAGTAATAATTTGTTCCCTCTTCGTTATCTTCATCTGCAATAACTGCATATACATGCCCTACATTGATATGTGTAGCAAATTAGATGAAATTAGTCAACATTACAAAAATACTACAAAGTAAGATAACATTAGGAATTTCAAAAACTATGCAAATAGATATATTACCTGGTTGAACTAGATCTGATATGTGGTCAAAGTCAACTGATGATTCCATCTTTGTTAGTTCCAATGTCGTCGGGGGTCGATACGTGTCAAGTGGGCTAGATAACTTAACTGCCATTCATCAACCCAATCCTTTGACTTGTACTCATCCTAGGCTTGAATTGTACATGAAGAACAAAAGCATGCCATCTTTCATGTATGGATACTCCATGAACCTATAGTTGAGCTTCTGAAAGAGTGCATCTCACTTGATCATGTTAGTGTATAACATTCCTCATATGGTGCAATGTTAGTATCATCTATCAACCAAAAAAATCTACAAACTAAAGACTTACCTTCATTACCTAGACCCATGGAAGCATTACACTACTCGACAATTGATTTTGCATCTGTCAACTTTGCATTATCTTTATAATTTAACTCTTCTCGTGCTATGGCTCTTTTGATACATGCTCCTACACCATCATGCTCCCCCTTTCCATGCTTAGCCTCACAAAAGTTCCACATATGCTAAACACCTATAAAATTATGCCTCCTGCACAGCCAATAGAAATTCTGCAAGTTCTTGAATTGTGATGCACAATTATCTGACCATATGATATGTTGACTAAATGATATGCCCCTTCTAGCCAAATCATTGTAGAATACCTAAAAGCAACCTTGTACGAACTCTGTAGAATGTGTGCGATTGTCACTAATATAGAAATGATACTCCCTTATGATCTTTTTGTCATCCTTTGTACTATCATTCACATGCATGAATGTGATGTGCACAAATATAGAAAGTTGTGTCAAGTTGTAGTATTGTGATTGTACCTCACGCTGTGGTTGTAGACTGTAGTTCTTTGTAAAGTTGACGACTGAAACAATGCTACCAACTAGAAATGTGTCCTTGCATAACTTGAATTGCAAGTCCAACCATCGAGCTCTATGGGTATGTCTTGCATACTCATACACTACACTGTCACAAAATATAGCCATAAACTGATAAACTAGAATCTTTTCAATAACCAATTCACACCTCTTTGCTTCTTTACCATCTTTTGTATTGTATGCCACTGTTTTATACTTGTCGAACTCTCCTAGTTCATTTCCAACTACATGTGTTCTTTCCATATGTTCACATATTGGCATACGTTGCATGCCACCGCAATGCTAACATGTGTCATCCAAGCATAATTTCCTATAGAATATTTGACCTTCCTCTCTATCACATAAAATTCTTGATATGAAGTCTCTTGAAGATGTTGGTGGGACATGTATGCCACAATCCTACAAAACATTGTTAGTATGTAAATCTAAACATATAGACTGATAAACATCAAAATGGTTAGAAAATTTAATATGTAATCTACAACAACAAGTAGTGTGTGTGTGTGATTTATCTTGACATAGAAAGGTTTTAGCATTTCAAAATATTTTTGACAAATTTTAATTTGAGGATACATCTCTAGAAATTTACCCAAAAACTATGTTTGAGTCATATCCAAAAAATGCTATGGATGTGGCTCGTGGTTTCGACTACCTATTCTCCTTCTTACCACATCCCTTTGATTTGGAGATACCCTTGTGTAATTCTTCCAAAAGTCTTCATTTAGTGATCTCAATGCTTCAATAATTGGTTTATCTTTTCATGGTAGTCTCCCAGAGAACACCCATAATTCATTGGCATTGGTGTCCTCAATTCTTTGGTGCCTTCCAACAGCTCTTGATAAAGTTTTCCTATTAATTCTCAATGCTTGACTTGTCTTTCTAATGAGATGAGCTTTCTTCATTTGACTACTTACTATAGTCGATGTAATCACACGCCGTGTTGCATTACTATCTTTTGTGCGTGATGTGTTACCCACATTGTCATATGCACTCATAAGATTCTTGACAATAGATTTTTCACTTGAAGCCTCTGATGTTCTCAACCCAAGAATCTTCATGATGGACCTATACTTTATACTTCACATCATTTCAATGAATACTTGGCATCTTACGGTCTCATTTAACTTTTCAAAGAACAATCTCCAAATCTTATGAGCATATCTTCTACAAGTGTGTTTTGGAATCTTACCTTCCATTGGTTATGTTAGCACTCATTTTGACCTGGGGGTTGTTTTTTCATAATCAGGGGGTTTCTTCATTTGAACCCTTTATCTTCTTGCCCATTTTCCTAAGTGTTGGACCTCCTCAGCATTTTTCAGCTGCAGCATCATATTTTCTTTGAGGAGGAGATCATCATCATCATCTTGTCTTCGTTGATGGTCTGCATTATCATGTTTTCTGTCGACTTGTTTTTCATCAGGATCATCATATTTCAATATCGGGTGATGTCTGGATATCATCCTGATCCTGCTGATGATCTACAGTGTGCCCTGATTTGCTTGCGAAGGTGATTTTTCAAGTATCCGGTGATCTTCCAATTATCACCTTGCCCGAACATGATGATGATGTTGCCCCGATATTCTGAAGGGGTTATTCTTTGAGTTGTTCGACATGACTTGTTCTTTCTTAAGGGTCGTCATCATCATCATCATATTTCCAGTTATCACCGTGTTGTTTGCGGGGGTCATCATATTTTCTGCCTTCATGCTATTTCACCGGGTTGATATTTTTATCATCGGGTGATCTTGGTTATGATCATCCTGATGATGTTGTTGAAGAGTTCTAAGTGTGACCTGATATTCGCTGGGGGTCATCATCTTTTGAACGTCAGGATGATCTTAGTCAATATCATCCTGATGATGTTGTATCACTTCATGTTCGTTGTTTTATCATCCTGATGATGCTGGCGTCATCCTTATGTCAGGGTGATATCTATTCCTCTGCCTATCTGCATCATGATATTTCTGAAGGAGGGGGTGATATTTTCATTTTGAATATCACCCGGATGTATGTTTGTTCCAGCGTCATGATGATGCTGATATCAAGGAGATATCCGCCTGCCGGCTTCGTGCATTATCTAGTGGGGGTGATCTTTTCAAGCATCATCATATTCATCTATCGCCCCGATCTTATAGTGGAGCTACAGTGCAACCTGATATTTGTGCATCAGGATGATATTTCCAAATATCAGGTTATCTTTCGAATATCATCCTGATGTCAATATGATGATGACGTCATCAAGGTCCGGGGGGGTCATATTTCTAACACTGATCATCTTGTGGAGATCTCCCGATATTTGCAAACATGATGATGATGTCATCCGGATATGAGGAGGTACGCAGTAGGCAGATATGATGATGACGTCAGCAAGATATGATGATGACGTCATCAGGATGTTCATCGGCCAGACTTTTGGTATAGGCTCAGCAGGAGGATGTTCCTCCGATGGATCAGGTTGTGCGGATGATGGCAAATATCACGAAGGTTATATTGCGATATGATGCTGACGTCAGGGTGATATTTCAAGCGACAGGATATCATGCTGCTGAAGGATGATGATGATGAAGTCTTATACTAGTGT
Organism: Cunninghamia lanceolata; assembly: GCA_027924645.1. Lineage (NCBI taxonomy): Eukaryota > Viridiplantae > Streptophyta > Pinopsida > Cupressales > Cupressaceae > Cunninghamia > Cunninghamia lanceolata. The sequence goes on from BSBN01000887.1 coordinate 11,794,817, forward strand.
CGTTAGGAGCAAAAGCACCGACATCATATATGCTCATGACCTAGTATATAAAGTGTTAAAGAGGTTGCTGCGGGGTGCATGTGGGATAATTGATATCCTGCATATTTTCAAATATCATGATGATGAATCTCGGCGGGAAATGGTTGCGATCGACTGTTTGACGTTTTCCCGAGGCCGCGGGTTAGTGCGCCTTTAATGGCGAAGGTTGCAGAGGTATGGGCGGATCTGGTACCCGATTGAAGGTGTACATCAGCGGACAGTGGCGCAGGGCTCGAGATATCTTCCTATCTCCTCCCCTACCTGCTGCATTCATGTTTGGGCGCCAATCTGGTAATGCGTTGAGCGCCATTTTGCTGATACTGTGTATCTGGTGGGATTTTTTGTCAACCATGTAATTAATTGCTATGGTACACTACCTGGCTGTTATAAGCAGGAAGTGTTACTCATTTGTGGTTGTTGAAAGTTGAAATTTTTGGCTCTGTAATTCAAAACAAGCTGATCTGGTTGTTCTGTACAGCTTAACCTGTGAGTTTATGTATCTCTTGTTGTATGTTTTTGGCATGAACCCACTGATTTCATGATTAATCTTATATGAGAAATGCTATCTTAGCATGTGTTTTGTTAATTCTGTCTCCAGTATTGCATGTATTCTTCTTCTGAATCTGGATATTTGGGTAATGTTTAGATTCTAGAGCATAGAATTCCTATGTTGAATGTCTGATCTTTTAACTTCTGCTCAGGGGGTAGATCAAACTGTTTTCAGGTTGAACATTGGGAAGGGTATACTGCAGTAGGGATGCCATAAGTAGAGATAACTTAACACTCTATATTGGGAGATATTTGCAAGGCAGGTATCACATATATCCCCCTGAAATCCAGTTTTAGCTGTTCATGCTGATCATTCACAGGTGTATGTCTACTGACTCCAGGCCCTGGATAGGCACCAATCTTGCTTTGTTTTTGTGTTACACCCATGTCCAGCTTTGCATCCAAACTTAAACTCCAAATCAAAATCTAAAACAACCATTAGGACATTAGAGTTAGTTTTAGGATCCTCAGTCCTCTGTCTACAACTGCAAATAGGCCCAAAGCTAGCCCCTTTGTTCCTATCTTTCAGTTTTGGTCTACTTACAGGAGGACTTATCTACTTTCTATCAGCATCCCAGCCTTGTATGCTTATCCTCATGGATGTTGAGTAGGGAATACCCCCCTAGGTCTTGCAGAGCCTGAAGAAGAAGAGGAGATAAAATATAGAGTCTATCTCCTACACTGTTGGCCCCTGGCCCAGAGTTCCTGTTGATTACTGATGGCTACTTTGTAGGGAAATCTGGGAATAAGCATCCAGTCTGGGAAAAAACCAACAGAAATTGGCGACTCCGCTGGGGAACCTTGTGAAAGAACCCTGGTTTTCAGAAGAAAGCAGTTCCTAGTAATAGGTGGCGACTCCAAAGTAATCTCCCAACCGATCAAAGTAAAATTTATATGCAGGGGAGAAGATCCCAACAAAATCCTTTATTTGAAGAGTTACCATTAACCAGAAGAATGATGTACAGAAGAAAGGGAGCTGTCTCAGTTAGTCATGAGAGTTCCCCCAGAAAAGGTGATGATATACAAGATAACCCTAGGCCATCAGGACAGCATGTGCCTTACTTTTCAAATGCAGAAGCTGATATTCAAGGTGCATATGAGAGGCAACAGGGTGGTAGCATGAGAATGAGGTCAGAGGTGTTCCAAGAACACCCATTTCTAGACCCAAGTGAAAGGTTTGAAGAGGCAGAGTCTCTGAGGGATGATGAAGATGATGACCAGAATGGTATGAGACCATCTACCTCCAGACCTAAGGATGAACAGTTAGCTGAAGAAATCAGAAGTCTAAGAGCAGAACTAGAATATCTACAAGCCATGAAAATCAGAGATGATATGAAGCAGAAAGTGCAAGCCTTAAGAACTGCCCAAAATGATTCAGTTCCTACCCTAGAGAATGCAAATGTGCAAAGACATCAGCAAAGATATGAAGTGCAACATCAGCATCATGATGAGAGACAAAATGTGAATGATGCTAGGATACCACTGAACAATGCAGGAAACCAGAATGCAAACAGAAATGTTAATGTTAATCAGCTAAACAGGCAGCCCATGCAGCTAGATAGATTCAGGCAGCTGGTGTTTGATGGTATTCCTGGGTATCCTAACCCCATTGATAAGCATCTGAGGCTGCAAGTGCCTAAATTTTTAGGAAATAACACAGTGTCAGGAGAAGATCATCTAAAGGCCTTTCAAAATGTCATGGATAATTTTGAGGTTGAACATGAGGATGTTTTCATGAAGTCATTCATGCAATCCTTAATAGATGAGGCAAGAGAATGGTACAGGAATCTGCCTGACCGGAGTATTTCATCATGGGATGATTTTAAAAGGATGTTCAAGGAGCAATATGGTGATAAAACTGACCCTAGCTTTTTTGTAAATGAGTTCACCAGTATCACTAAAGGGTCAAATGAGCAGGTTGCAGACTTTAATGCAAGATTTACTAAAGTGTTGAACAAATTGCCACATCACATGAGGCCAAATGAACCAATGTGCATAATTTTGTATATCAATGCCTTTGATGCAAAAACTGCATATGGATTAAGAGATAAAGGTCCTGCTACTCTTAGGGATGCTTTCAGAATTGCAGTGAATATTGAAAACAACAGGAAAGCATCGGGCAAGACAAATAGAAGGGATGATATAAAAATTCTGTAGAATCCAAACAAGCCTCAGAACACTCAAGGTAGTACATCTGCCCCTGAAGATAAGATAGACAAATTGGCAAATGTTGTTAAGGACCTAAGCTATAGATTAGCTAGAAGTGAAAAAGGGATGGGTCCTGATAGGCAAGTCTATCAAAGGCAGGAAAAGAGGCCATCATTACATGATATGCCTTATAACACCAATTGGCATGATGGTAAGCCTGTATTCCCACGTAACAACACAAATCAGAGGGCTCAACATGTCAAAGAAACTCCTGATCCTCTAAAGAAAGCTATAAATATTGCTGATGATGCTCCGTGGTGTATAATTTGTCAGATGCCACATTCACAGTCACAGTGTATGATCGCTCAATCCTTGTATGATAATGCTACATCTTGTAATGAATGCAATGAGCCACATCATGTGCAGGATGATGATGTTAATATGATGTCCATAGGCAATGGATACACTCTTTATGATGCTGATGAGAATACAGATCATCAAATTCAGGCCTGCCAACAGCTCCCATATGATGAAGACAATGAAGATAACTATGTGTATGCTCAGAACTCACACAATTTTCTGAGTAACTTACAACGACCTTCTGATGAGGAAATTAGAGCCTTCACAGCTGCAGCAGTTGCTCAAGTCAAAAGCAACTACAATCTCAGAGGTAAAAATCAAGTAGGCAGCCCACATCAGCCAGAAGATATTTCTGCAGGTCAGCTAGTGCATGGTCATAAAGGAACTGAACCACAAAAAAGGCAGTGGGTAAATAATAAACAGAACTTTAGACACAGAATAGGTCATGAGTTTCAAGGACCAGAAAACAAAATCCCTCAGGCTGAAGATCAAAGTAAAGGTTCCCAAGACAAGAATGATGATCAGGGAACTATGAAAGTGAAAGCTAAATCAGCTCAGGATAAAAGCAAGATTGTGGAGCAAGCTACAACTGTTATACAAAGTTATGCTCCATTTGATATAGCTCAGGTCCTCTCTCAAGTAAAAGTCTCTGTTCCACTTATGGAACTCATGAAAGTGGAAGAGATCAAGAATAGGACAATATCCCTAATCTCAGGGGTACCTTTTCAAGCTAAACAAAATGTTCAGACCCAGGGTGAAAAACATATCATGTGTAATGAAGAAGATGAGACTCCTGAAGTCTATTTAGGAGTGACTATGACAAAGTGTCCTTCACAAGTGGAACCATTTTATGTTTCCCTGGTTATAAATGGAAAAATAATTAGAAATTGTATGCTTGACTCTGGAGCATCTACAAATGTCATGCCTTTGGCCATCATGCAACAAACTGGATTAAAAATTGACAAGGCATGTGGAAAATGTTATGCTATGGATGCCAGAGAGGTACCAGTTATTGGAATCATGAAGGATGTAGATTTCAAATTGGCAGCATTTCCTGAAAAGAAATATAAAATAAATATAACAGTGGTTGACATCAAGCCACAGTATGGTATGTTGTTGTCAAGAAGATGGGCAGCACTAATTGGTGGAAGTATGCAGCTGGACCTGTCATATGCCATGATTCCAATGAATGGCAGGGATGTTAAGCTAATCAGAGAACAAAGATCATCAGAGACAGTGGAAGACCAAGAAGCAAATGAACAAGTATGCTTTGTAGACACTGACTGTGATAACTTCAAGGTTGTCTCAGATGATACAAAAGATAAAGAGAAAAATGTCTGCATTGAAGAGCTGGATCAGCAAGGCTTATGGACCATGTTTTTTGATGGAGCTTGTGCAAAAGAAGGCTCTGGAGCTGGAGTTGTTTTCCTGTCTCCAACTGGTAAGCTCCTCAAATTCTCTTTTTTGCTGAGGTTTGATTGCACAAACAATATTGCAGAATATGAGGCTTTACTCTTAGGCCTAAATATTGCTCTCAAACATGGAATTAAGATGTTAAGAGTATTTGGGGATTCTGAGCTGATTGTATCCCAAATTAGAGATAAGTATGCTGCAAAAAATAAAAGACTGAAACAATACAAGCATGCTGTTTGGGATACCATTGAATTATTTGATGCATTTTCAATAGGCTGGGTAGAGAGGTCAAAAAATGTTATGGCTGATTTCTTAGCCAATGTTGCAATAAGGCCAGATGACATCACTCTGTCAGGTGTTACAAATGTAGAAGTTAAAATTAGGCCTGCAATGCCAGAAAATATATGCAGTTGGCAAGTGTTTAATGATGATAGGGATTTGTTGAAATTTTTGCACTGCATAGATGAATATGAGAATCAAGAAATTGATTTCCAAGCTTTTGTAGAGACTATAGATGGAAAAGAGACTCTTGTGGGAAAAGAGATAATTCAATTGAAGACTAATAAAATCCCTAGAGGGTTGGTAGCTTTGGAAAGAGCTTTTGACAGTAGAGATAAACTGGTCACAAGGACATCTCCCACAAATAAGGAAGATTTAGAGGAGATAAATTTGGGGACATCTCAGGCCCCTCAGAAGGTATACATTGGTAAACAGCTCAAACCACACATTAGAAGTATGCTGATTGCATTACTGAAAAAGTATAAACATGTTTTTGCTTGGTCATATGAGGACCTAAAAGCCTATAGGGAAGATTTATTCCAGCATGAGATCCCATTGAAGCCTGGAGCTAAGCCATTTAGACAAAAGCAAAGACCTATTAATCCTACCTTAGCTCCCAAGATGCAAGAAGAACTCAAAAGGCTCAGGGAAGCTGGAATAATTGTGCCAATTAGACATTCAACTTGGGTGTCTAACCTTGTCCCAGTCAGAAAAAAGAATGGTGATATTAGGCTTGGTGTTGACTTCAGGAACTTGAATGTATCCTCTTTAAAGGATAACTATCCACTGCCTAATATGGAAGCTATGTTGCAGAGAGTGACTGGTTGTGAACTCCTATCCATGATGGATGGATTTTCAGGATATAATCAGGTGAAGGTAAAGGAATCAGAACAGTATAAAACTGCCTTTACCACTCCATGGGGAACTTATGTGTATGTTAGAATGCCATTTGGACTAACCAATGCAGGTGCTACATTTCAAAGAGCAATGGATGTTGCTTTTGCAGGGTTGATTGATTCAATCCTTGCTGTATATCAGGATGACTTGACTGCTTACTTAAAGAAAGAAGAGCAGCATTGTTTGCATCTGGAGCAGATTTTCATAAGAGCACTAGAGTATGGTATTTCTTTAAATCCAAAGAAGTGTGCCTTTAGGGTAGTTGAAGGAAAGCTTCTGGGACATATTGTTTCCAAGGATGGAGTCAGGATAGATCTAGAGAGAGTGGCTGCTATTGACAGGATTCAAATGCCAAAAACTGTAAAAGGAGTTCAGTCCTTCTTTGGGCAGATAAATTTTGTTAGGAGATTTGTTCCCAACTTTGCAGAAACCACAAGGAACATTTCCAAGATGATGAAGAAGGATGCAACTGTCAACTGGGAAAGGGAAGCAATAGAATCATTTCAGAGTATCAAAGAGGCAATCAAGATGGCCCCTGTTCTTAAATCTCCTGATTTTTCTAAGCCATTCCAAGTATTTTCATTTGCTTCCTTTCATACTATTGCTGCATGTTTGTTACAGAAAAATGAAGATGGTTTTGAACAGCCCATCGCTTTCTTCAGTATGTCCTTGCAGTCCTCTGAGTTGAAGTATGATATTATGGAAAAACAGGCATATGCACTAGTCAGAGCCATCAAAAGTTTCAGACCATACTTGGTAGGATCATATATAATTGCATATGTACCTCATGCAGCAGTCAAAGACATATTCACTCAGCAGGAGGTGACTGGAAGAAGGTGCAGATGGATAAACAAACTGCAAGAGTTCAACATAGACATACAAGTTACTAAGTTGATAAGAGGACAAGGATTAGCCAAGATGATGGCACAATCAAACTTGGAAGCATGCCAAGTTAATGCAGTCCTAAATGAGAGTGTAAATGTATCAGGATCTGAATGGTACAAGGATATTATCTACTACTTGCAAAATCTGAATTGTCCTTCCCATTTCAGTGACAGTCAAAAGAGGACTTTAAAGTTACATGCAATCAGGTATGTTATTGTTCAAGGTGAGCTATACTGGAAAAACCCTGATGGTGTGCTGCTGAGATGTGTGGATGAAGATATGGCTAACAATGTTTTGATTGATATGCATAAAGGATTGTGTGGTGGACATTATACTGCCCAAACAATAGCTCATAAAATTCTCAGAGCAGGATATTGGTGGCCCACTCTCTTTTCAGATGCACAAAAGTTAGTGAGAAAGTGTGACCCTTGCCAAAGATTTTCAGGAAAGCTGAAATATGATGGTGCTTTACCCCTCAGAACTGTAACTGTGGATGCTCCATTCCAGCAATGGGGAATTGACTTCATAGGGGAAATTGCAGACAAATCAAGTGGGGGACACAGTTGGATTTTGGTGGCAACTGATTACTTTACCAAATGGATTGAGGCCATTCCAACTAAGAGAGCTACAAGTAAGGTGGTGACAGATTTCATACTAGAAAACATCATCATTAGGTTTGGAGTACCATTTAAGATAGTCACTGATAATGCTATGTGCTTCAGATCAGGTGAATTTGTTGATTTTTGCAACAGGTATGGGATAAATCTATCATATACATCACCATATCACCCACAAGGAAATGGTCAAGCAGAATCAAGAAATAAGAGCATCATGAAAATTATCAAGAGGATACTGGACAAGAACAAGAGAGCTTGGGACTCAAAGTTGAACTTAGCAATATGGGCTGACAGAGTGACAGTGAAAAGGGCTATTGGGAAGTCACCTTTTGAGCTAGTATATGGTGCATCAGCTAGATTGCCCATAAACAATCTCCTACCAGTTTACAGATTCATTCAGGAAAATGATGAGGAGATTGAAGATTCCATGACAGAAAGAGTGAATCAGCTGGTTGCATTGGATGAAAACAGAAGGAAAGCCCACCAGATCAATCTCAAAAGACAACAAGATGTGAAATATCAGTTTGATAGGAGAACTACAAAAAGGAAGTTTCAAGTCAATGATCTGGTGCTCATTTGGAATGCTAAAGGTCAGGAAAAGGGTAAACATGGTAAATTTGAACCCTTATGGATGGGCCCATATCAGGTTTGCAATACTCATGGGGAGGATTCTTATTTCCTCCAGGCCCTAGATGGTGAAGTTCTGGAATTGCCTGTGCATGGCCAATTCCTTAAGTTCTATTTTGCATAAATGACTTGTTGTTGTGCACATTTGTAAAAGTATGTATGTAGTGTAAATGCCTTGTACAGCTCGTGCTTTTTGGCTTTTTGTCTGGTCTGCCCGGAGATCTGGTTCTCGCTGCAGGTTTTCACCTGCACGTCCCCATTCGGAGCCACTGTTAGCACTCATTTTGACCTGGGGGTTGTTTTTTCATAATCAGGGGGTTTCTTCATTTGAACCCTTTATCTTCTTGCCCATTTTCCTAAGTGTTGGACCTCCTCAGCATTTTTCAGCTGCAGCATCATATTTTCTTTGAGGAGGAGATCATCATCATCATCTTGTCTTCGTTGATGGTCTGCATTATCATGTTTTCTGTCGACTTGTTTTTCATCAGGATCATCATATTTCAATATCGGGTGATGTCTGGATATCATCCTGATCCTGCTGATGAGCTACAGTGCGCCCTGATTTGCTTGCGAAGGTGATTTTTCAAGTATCCGGTGATCTTCCAATTATGACCTTGCCCGAACATGATGATGATGTTGCCCCGATATTCTGAAGGGGTTATTCTTTGAGTTGTTCGACCTGACTTGTTCTTTCTTAAGGGTCGTCATCATCATCATCATATTTCCAGTTATCACCGTGTTGTTTGCGGGGGTCATCATATTTTCTGCCTTCATGATATTTCGCCGGGTTGATATTTTTATCATCGGGTGATCTTGGTTATGATCATCCTGATGATGTTGTTGAAGAGTTCTAAGTGTGACCCGATATTCGCTGGGGGTCATCATCTTTTGAACGTCAGGATGATCTTAGTCAATATCATCCTGATGATGTTGTATCACTTCATGTTCATTGTTTTATCATCCTGATGATGCTGGCGTCATCCTTATGTCAGGGTGATATCTATTCCTCTGCCTATCTGCATCATGATATTTCCGAAGGAGGGGGTGATATTTTCATTTTGAATATCACCCGGATGTATGTTTGTTCCAGCGTCATGATGATGCTGATATCAAGGAGATATCTGCCTGCCGGCTTCGTGCATTATCTAGTGGGGGTGATCTTTTCAAGCATCATCATATTCATCTATCGCCCCGATCTTATAGTGGAGCTACAGTGCAACCTGATATTTGTGCATCAGGATGATATTTCCAAATATCAGGTTATCTTCCGAATATCATCCTGATGTCAATATGATGATGACGTCATCAAGGTCCGGGGGGGTCATATTTCTAACACTGATCATCTTCTGGAGATCTCCCGATATTTGCAAACATGATGATGACGTCATCCGGATATGAGGAGGTGCGCAGTAGGCAGATATGATGATGACGTCAGCAGGATATGATGATGACATCATCAGGATGTTCATCGGCCAGACTTTTGGTATAGGCTCAGCAGGAGGATGTTCCTCCGATGGATCAGGTTGTGCGGATGATGGCGAATATCACGAAGGTTATATTGCGATATGATGCTGACGTCAGGGTGATATTTCAAGCGACAGGATATCATGCTGCTAGAGGATGATGATGATGAAGTCTTATACTAGTGTCGTTAGGAGCAAAAGCACCGACATCATATATGCTCATGACCTAGTATATAAAGTGTTAAAGAGGTTGCTGCGGGGTGCATGTGGGATAATTGATATCCTGCATATTTTCAAATATCATGATGATGAATCTCGGCGGGAAATGGTTGCGATCGACTGTTTGACGTTTTCCCGAGGCCGCGGGTTGGTGCGCCTTTAATGGCGAAGGTTGCAGAGGTATGGGCGGATCTGGTACCCGATTGAAGGTGTACATCAGCGGACAGTGGCGCAGGGCTCGAGATATCTTCCTGTCTCCTCCCCTACCTGCTGCATTCATGTTTAGGCGCCAATCTGGTAATGCGTTGAGCGCCATTTTGCTGATACTATGTATCTGGCGGGATTTTTGGTCAACCATGTAATTAATTGCTATGGTACACTACCTGGCTGTTATAAGCAGGAAGTGTTACTCATTTGTGGTTGTTGAAAGTTGAAGATTTTTGGCTCTGTAATTCAAAACAAGCTGATCTGGTTGTTCTGTACAGCTTAACCTGTGAGTTTATGTATCTCTTGTTGTATGTTTTTGGCATGAACCCACTGATTTCATGATTAATCTTATATGAGAAATGCTATCTTAGCATGTGTTTTGTTAATTCTGTCTCCAGTATTGCATGTATTCTTCTTCTGAATCTGGATATTTGGGTAATGTTTAGATTCTAGAGCATAGAATTCCTATGTTGAATGTCTGATCTTTTAACTTCTGCTCAGGGGGTAGTTCAAACTATTTTCAGGTTGAACATTGGGAAGGGTATACTGCAGTAGGGATGCCATAAGTAGAGATAACTTAACACTCTATATTGGGAGATATTTGCAAGGCAGGTATCACATATATCCCCCTGAAATTCAGTTTTAGCTGTTCATGCTGATCATTCACAGGTGTATGTCTACTGACTCCAGGCCCTGGATAGGCACCAATCTTGCTTTGTTTTTGTGTTACACCCATGTCCAGCTTTGCATCCAAACTTAAACTCCAAATCAAAATCTAAAACAACCATTAGGACATTAGAGTTAGTTTTAGGATCCTCAGTCCTCTGTCTACAACTGCAAATAGGCCCAAAGCTAGCCCCTTTGTTCCTATCTTTCAGTTTTGGTCTACTTACAGGAGGACTTATCTGCTTTCTGTCAGCATCCCAGCCTTGTATGCTTATCCTCATGGATGTTGAGTAGGGAATACCCCCCTAGGTCTTGCAGAGCCTGAAGAAGAAGAGGAGATAAAATATAGAGTCTATCTCCTACACTGTTGGCCCCTGGCCCAGAGTTCCTGTTGATCACTGATGGCTACTTTGTAGGGAAATCTGGGAATAAGCATCCAGTCTGGGAAAAAACCAACAGGTTACAAAATATTCTCATCAATATCAATCAAATACTTTGGCTTTCTATGCAAAATTCTAGGTGGTGTTAAGATGGGTAAATTCATCTCAACATTAGGAATTTCATCAATATTTAAATGAGATGGGCTAGATGGCATACCTTCAATCGAAAATGGAATAGATGACATACCTTGAGGTTGAGGTGGGAATGATGGCATACCTCCTTCATCACATGTGAGTGATGATGTGCTCTCAAATTGAGATGTGGTAGATGGTGTCCCTACATGTTGACTTGTGGTAGAGGACATGTCTCCAACTACGGTATTCAAATCTCTCATAGCATGAAGTTTTTGCATTCAATCTCTTTGTGCTGCCAATACCATATCTCTTTGTGATGGTTGTGGTTCCTCTTCAATTGGCATGTCCTCATTTATCATGTCCAATTTCCTCTTCTCACGAAGTTCCCTCATAGTCGCTGTTTTCTTTGCATTCTTAGCTTCTATCTCTTCTTGTTTCAGTTTAATTCTTGATCGTTTCCTTGGCATGATGGAGAATTTGTCTGTAGCATGATAAAGAGACCAATATTAGTTCCTAAGAAATTAATCCATACAAATAACTAAAATATATTACAGCCATACAAAGCATACAAAGCATTATTGCAGCCATCACACTAGGGCATGCTTTGGATTAGTGTAAAGAGACCAATATGGAGAAAACCAAGGAAGACAAGATAAGACACCAAATTTGTGAAGTTGATAATGGCAACAAATTTACCACCTAGCTGTCCTTAACTAATCCATGATTGCAAATGGATGTATTTTGGCTTCTATTGACTAAAAGTGACTTATTTATGATGAATATAATACTCAGAATTATTTCTTGCACGTCTAAGAATCATGTTCTATCTCTCACCTCTCTATATCTCACTTATATCTTCCCCTCACCTCTCTACCTCTCCCCTCTCTATGTCTCTCAGTCACTCCTTGTCTACCTCTCCATCCATCCTTAGCCACCTCTCCATCCATCCTTAGCCATCTAGGTCTCACTTAACCTTAAACCCTAAAGCCTCAACCCTCAACTCTTAAAACTTAAATCCTAAACCCTATCCCTAAACCCTCAACACTTTACCTTAAACCCTATTCCCTAAACCATAAACCCTAATCCCTCAACCCTAAACCTGACACCCTATCACTAAACCCTATACCCTATCACTAAACCCTCAACACTCTACCTTAACCCTAAGCCCTTGACCCTCAACCCTCAACCCTAATCCCTCAACCCTCAACCCTAATCCCTCATCCCTAAACCTTAAATGCTATCCATATTCCTAAACCCTCAACCCTCAACAATATGTGTTAAACCCTAATCCCTTATCCCTAAACCTTAAACCCTATCCCTCAACCCTTAACCCTTAAACCTTAAACCCTAAAACCTTGACCCTCGACACTATATCTTAAACCCTAAACCCTTAACCCTCAGCCCTAAAGCCTCAACCCTCAATCATTAAACCTTCAACACTAAACCCTATCCCTAATCCCTATACCCTCGACACTCTACTTTAACCCTAATTCCTCAACCCTCAACCCTATCCCTAAAACCTCAACCCTCAACCCTATCCCTAAAACCTCAACCCTCAAACCTCAACCCTCAACCCTCAACGTCAAACCCTAATCCCTCTACCCTTAACCCTAATCCCTCAACCCTAAACCCTATCCCTCAACCCTCAACACTATACCTTAAACCCTAATCCCTCAACCCTAAACCCTAAAATCTAATCCCCCAACCCTCAACCCTAATCCCTTAACCCTTAACCCTAATCCCTCAACCCTAAACCCTGTCCCTAAACCCTCAACAATATACCTTAAACCCTAATCCCTCAACCCTAAACCCTATTCCCTATCCCTAAACCCTAATCCCCCAACCCTCAACCCTAATCCCTCAAACTTTAACCCTAATCCCTCATCCCTAAACCCTAAACCCTAATCCCCCAACCCTGAACCCTAATCCCTCAAGCCTTAACTCTAATACCTCAACCCTAAACCCTATCCCTAAACCCTAATCCCCCAACCCTCAACCCTAATCCCTCAACCCTTAACTCTAATCCCTCATCCCTAAACCCTAAACCCTAATCCACAAACCCTCAACCCTAATCCCTCATCCCTAATCCCTCATCCCTAAACCCTAAATGCTATCCCTATTCCTAAACCCTCAACCGGCCTCAACACTCTACTTTTGGAATTAAGGAACACTAAGAGGGGGTGAATCAGTGTTCTACAAAAATTTTTAGATTGTTTCTTAATTTGTTTCCCACATACATTCAAAAGAAAGAACTATAAACATAAGAATAGAAACAACAAGATCATAACACATGAACACTAGGATTTTTACGTGGAAACCCGGTTAAGAGAAAAACCACGGTGGGGGTTAACCCACAAGAAATTATACTCTGTTAAAAGTATTACAAATGGGGAAGGCACATGCCTTTAGGGTCACTACCCAGAGCTTATTGCTCAAAGAGGCTCACTGCCTACAAGATTGATTATAAGAAGATTATAGAATGTTTGAACTGATGAATAGCATCTGCCAATGCAAGAATTCAGTTCCGGTTAAGCACAAAATACTAATCTTACACACTACATCCTTACTCTGCCCTATTTATTGTTCTGCCATAATCCAAGCTTAGATCTTCACCTTCACACTTGTTTCTGCATTTTTCACACTTATTCCATCACTACATTCCTCTCCCTTCCAAAACACTCAAATCCATCGGCTATATATATTTGCATCAAGAAATTCAATCAACTATAGTCAGCTTCAAAAGAACTTAGAACATTTATTAAAAAAATCTGCTCTGCCAGCTGAAACCATGCACAAACAACAATATGGACCAAAGACTTATGTTCAAAATCATCAATCATGTCTACCAATACCACTGATTATCACAAACTGCTTGACCAACACTTTTTCTTCATCCAGACCAAGATCAAATACTAGGTCGGCCTGTTCTTCTTCTGACTGTATTGACTAACTGGAACCTGATACTCAATGCTTATAACTTTTGAGTCCTTCATCACCAGAGGCTAAGATTCTAGTTTTAGATATTCTTGACAATCCTTATCACTCCATCACATCCGTAGCACACTATGAATTACCACCAGAGAGATCCAGACCAAGATACCGGACCTTGTCACATGCTCTATTTCTGACATCCAGACTTAGACAAATCCTCATTCTGACTTCTGGTATGAACAAATCATGTAATATGGATGAGTAGGATAGACTTAGTTTCCATCAATGACAACACCGATCATGTGTAGCAGTGTCTCTTACCAACAATCTCCCCCTTTGGCATTGATGGCAACACTTAGTGAAAAATGACTAAGTGTCGGAACAACTCCCCCTTTCTATGTATACTTATGCTTTTCACTGATCTCCAATGCTCCCCCTTTGCTAGATTCATTATTTTTCACTACTCTTCACTCCCCCTTTGATATCAATGGCAAAGGGTGTGGTTCATAAACCAAAAATTACACAAAAATTCTACATACCAGGCCGCATATGTACAAACAATCCTTAAGTCCTATTTACATAAACTTAAGTATATCACCAAAAACATTCTTCAATTGTGCCAGCTCACTATCCTAGCTCTTCTTTATAGTGTTCAAAATTGAGATGTGGTCACTGAAAAGAAATGATTGTGACTCTACCATCCACAGATCAATGGGATCACTTGACTAAGTTGCATCTTGGGCTTTGGTCAGGGCATTGAACATTGCTTCCATTTTAGGGGAAATTAGTCCCTGGAGCTCACTCATCCTTGTCTCTATGCTCTCCTTTTCTTTTGTCAATTTCTTTATATCTTCAATCAAGATGATTACCTGACTCTCCTGGCTTGTCATTGATGTTGTCACAGGATCAAAAGATTTGGATACACTAGATAGTTTTTGCTTAGACACTTTTATTTTATCTTCAATATCCTCCATAACTTTAGGACAGGATAAGCAAAATTTATATATGTTTCCTCCTTCTGTAAGAGCATTTTGAATACTCTTTACACTGGAATCTAGCACCATTCTATCTACTCCAATCAACCCTTTTAAAGCATCAAATATTTTAACATTGAATTCCTTTTGAACCTTGACTTCTACATATTTTTCAAGAGATTCAAAATGGGTACTTACAGAGTTTATCAAGTTCTTTAAATGTCTGGAGGGGCATGCTTAACAGTCCTTCTAAAAACTAGACATGATCTTCTCCAAGATTCCTGATGCCAGACTAGGTAGCTCATTGTCTTCTATGTGAGACTTCAATATATCTTCTCTTTCTTTAGCTTGAGCAATAGAAGCCAACTTTATCTTCTGCACTAGAGATAAGGTATCAAAATTTATTAGAACTTGAATTATATCCTAATCTTCTTTAATTTGTTTGTCTCTTTCCAGAATTTCCTTCACTGCTTCTACAGTGTCTCTAGCCCAAAATGTTGATGTATCTATCTGATCCTTACTGGTACTGTCGACTAGATTGTCTTGCTTGGCCTCTCCATCAACCTTTGCAATCTCTTCTTCATTTTCATTTTTCTCCTTGGCCTTTTTTGCTTCTTGGTCCTCACCTTCTTCTAATTCATGCTCTTTATTCTTTAATGAATCATCTTCAATTTGATCATCTGCTTCAACATTCATCTCTATATCTTCTTTGCAAGATTGATCTGAAGGAGTTTGAATACCTCCTGTATCATCAGTTTCACTTGTCATCTTTACATCTTCCTTGTTTATTGCTTCCTCTTCTGGAATAGAGGAGTCATCTAACTCAGTTTGCTGCTCATTGATCTTCAATTCTTCAACATCTGAAATTAAGGAGTCAATCCCATCATCAATCTCTTTTTCAACAATAGGAAGATTATGTCTTTTCAATGCATTCAAAAGAATCTCCTAAGTATCTTTGACTATCTCATCTATTTCACTAAGCATGAGTTTATTCATTATCTTCTTACTCCTAAAGTCATCCTTCACTTCTTTGAATATCATGTTCATCTGATCTGGAGTAATCTGAGGGCACAAATTTATCAACACATGCTCCCTAATCTCAATGTCTTTACTTTTTGCATTTTCTTTTCTTAACTCCAGAATATCTACAAGACTTTTTGGGATTTTAGAAGTTATTTCAATCAAAGCCTTATTGTAGATGTTCAAATATTTGACTGTTGCTTCTTTTAGAACCCTCTTATCAGCATCACTGTAATGATCAAAGAATTTAGTCATTGGCCTTAAGTTACCATCCACAGTGATTGATTTGATGATGTCATCCACAGAGAGAGTAGGCTTTTCAACATATGTTTCAGTCTTTTGCCTCTTGCTTGCTCTTTTGCTTTCAGAGGGCTTCTCCTTAGACACCTTGGTTGCTTTTATACCTGATGCCTTTTATTCTTTGACTTCAACATTAGAATCAGTTTCTTCTTCATCATTCTTCATGCTTTTATATGTCTGGGAGGCCTTAGTTTTCACCCTTTTCCCTTCCTTTTCAGATGATTTGCCTTCTGATTTCTCAGGTTTGGCAGGTTTTGGGGGAACAGGGGCAGCAGCAGAGCTTCTAGTTTTTCTAGGCTGGCTGGAGGAGACTTCCGAAGCACTTCCTTGTTTCTTATCCTACTTCTCCTTCTCATCTTTTTCTATCCTTTCTATGTTTTGCTTCACAACTTCCTTAGTTATGCCAATACTTTCAACATACATCTCTACTTGCTTCTAAACTTTCCTTTTGATTTCTAGTTTTCTAAGCTCAACATGTAATTTCATACTTAGCTCCTTATACGTTCCAAATCTTTGAACTGTGGTATCCTTTGGCTTGCTTAAAAGGTGTTGAGCATACATGTCTAATACTTTCCCATCAACTTCATAACCCATAGGCATAATCCATAAGGTTCTTGGTTCAACAACTTCCATTAAGCATTGATCTGTATCTACCATAAAACATACTCTATCCTTGTATTTTTCAATTATAGAAGGAATTCTCTCCCTTGAATGCATCATGCTCTAGAAATTCTTGAAAAATCCCCAGAGAGCTGTCCTTTGGGCATTGACATCTCCAATACTGTTCAAGTGTTCTCTTATCTGAATAGAAACAGGTTTATTACTGGTCCAACACATGCTTTTCTTGTCAGGTAACTCATTCATGAAATAGAAGAACAAACATAAGACCAGTGTACCATATTTGAAGGTGTTCTTCTTATCCTTCTTTACCTTATTCAAATTTTCTATCATCTAGTTCTACAACAACTCACATAAGTCATAATCAACATTCTCCCTCAACATCTGATAAGCTACATAGATAGCCGTACCAGATACAAAATTTTCCCTACTGGAATGATAAATCTTGTATCCAATCACCATTGAAAAAAACTTAACGTCTAGATCAATAATGTCATTGATAGTCATTGCCCTTTTATCAAACTTTGAACCGGTAGCATCAGTCATAGTTTGATTTTTTATAGCCTTCAACATTGGCAGTCCACCAGATGAGTTTAACCCTATCATGGATTTGATGGTGTCCTTGGTGATTTTGAAGGTTTCATTAGCCATATAAACTCATCATGCATCCGGCTTAAAACATATCAGACCCATTCAGCTTCATCGAAGGTTGGAAACCCGATAACCTGAATGAAATGTTTATTGTGCAGTGCCTTATACTTAGGTTTAAGACCGTGAATTTCATCCCTCAGATGATTCTTAAACAAATCTACAAACTTTGAGTCTCCAAATTCATCTATGCCGGCATGAATGTAGTCCCTAATATCCTCAACATGTAATATGCCATACGGAACACTTGAAAATACACCTAACAGGTCAACTTCTACTAATTTGTGTGGATGCTTCTTGAATTTGGGTCGAGGCCTTTCAGTAATATCAACAACCAACGGTGTAACCATTACAAAGGATCACAAGTTCAAGGTTTTATAGAAAATACCTTTTTCTTCACGGAGTTAGGGTTAGTAGATGAATTCACCAGTTGCACTTGAAATCCTTGAAATCTTTGCTCAGGTGCTCTTCTTCTTGCTTTCTTCGAATGTAAAGTGATCCAAATGCTTAAATGAATGACCTTTTATCTTCTGCAAAATCTAATTCTTCATTGTAATAAATGCTCTACCCTAACATATCCGATTACACTATTTTTGCATACAGTCAATTTTCAATTGCTCTGCAATCAGTCACATTAGCTTCTTTTCTTCTAGAATTAGCTTCAATAGATCTGCAATAGGCTTCTTTAACTTCATTCATTGTGCTAGATTTAGGCACCTACTTACTAGCTGGGGGAAGTAGATTTTCAAAGCAGCTCCCCCTAAGCCAGATCTCCTAATTCAATTCCTGAAGGAATTATTAGTATCAGATTCCAGTGTGGATCCATTATCAACATTCATTTCACCTTTCTTTACCCATGTTTTTTCTCGTTTCATTCTGGACCTCATTCACATCAATTTTACCCTTACCTTTGTCTTGTCTCTGCATGTTTTGGTTTCTGTTTACCAGACCTTTTCTATTATTCCTGCTTCTACAAAATCTTGCAATATGACCAGATCTATTGCAATTAAAGTACAAAACATTTCTTTTCTTATTTACTTGATTCCCTCTTGATCTCTTACAATTAAATCATTGACCGGAGAAGGATGGACTACTTTGATTCACTCTACTTCGACATTGAGTAGCTCTATGACCAAATTTATTGCACTTGAAACAATTGTCATTGAAAGATGGATACCTTTGAGCATTGGGTTGTCTTACTAGAGATCTTCTAGGATTCCTTCTTTGATTTCTTGCATCAGGATTTCTTTAACTGGATCCAGAGCTTTCACCTTTCTCAAATCCTAGACCATGCTTATCATTTGCCTTCTTCTAACTGTCAAGTAGCACCTCAAGTTTAGCTGAGCTTATCTTGAATTTCTCTTTATACTCATTTGAAACTTCTAGGTCATGTTTGAGAATGACAATTTTCCTTTCGAGTTCTTTTTCATTATCTTTGCTTTCATGTAGATCAGACTCTAGATGGCCAGCACTTCCATCCAATTTGTAGTATTCTTTTGTTCTTTCTTTTAGAGTTTGTTTCAGGTCTTCTTCAGTCTTCTTTCTTTCCTCAATTTCTTTGGTTAACCTCATCACGCCAGATTCCATTTCATGTTTTAGAACAAAAACTTCTTTCTCCAGCTTCTCACATTCCTTTGTCTTCTTCATTAGAGCCTCATCCATGTCATTGTCTACATTCTGATTTCCTAGTTGAAGAAGTAGCTCCTTTCTCTTTTCATTAGATTTGCTCAATTTTTCTTTTAAGGTCTCAATGAAGTCTTCAGCATCTTTAAGGTTTTCTTGTAGTTCTTTGACATCTGCTATGGACTAATCAAGATCTTCTAAAGAAAGTTTAAGTTGTTCCTAAAGGTTGTATGAATCTATTTTAATACCTTCCCAGATCTTCCTTAAGTTGTTAAACTTCTTTCAAGGAACCTTGCTATGATACCAATTGTTGGAATTAAGGAACACTAAGAGGGGGGTCAATCAATGTTCTGCAAAACTTCTTAGATTATTTCTTAATTTATTTCCCACATACATTCAAAATAAAGAATTATAAACATAAGAATAGAAATAGTAAGATCATAACACATGAACACCAGGATTTTTATGTGGAAACCCAGTTAAGGGGAAAACCACGATGGGGGTTAACCCACAAGAAATTATGCTCTGTTAAAAGTATTACAAATGGGGAAGGCACATGCCTTCAGGATCACTACCCAGAGCTCACTACTCAAAGAGGCTCACTGCCTATAGGATTGATTATAAGAAGATTACAGAATGTTTGAACTAATGAATAGCATATGCTAATGCAAGAATTCAGTTTCAGTTAAGCACAAAATATTGATCTTACACACTTCATCCTTACTCTGCCTTGTTTACTATTCTACCGTAATCTGATCTTAGATCTTCACCTTCACACTTATTCCATCACTACATTCGTCTCCCTTCCAAAACACTTGAATCCATCAACTATATATATCTACATCAAGAAATTCAATCAACTATAGTCAGCTTCAAAAGAACTTCAAACATTTATTAAAAAACTCTGCTCTGTCGGCTGAAACCATGCACAAACAATAATGTAGACCAAAGACTTGTGTTCCAAATCATCAATCATATCTATTAATACCACTGATTATCACAAATTGCTTGACCAACACTTTTTCTTCATCCGGACCAAGATCAAATACTAGGTCGGCCTATTCTTCTTCTGACTATATTGACTAACTGGAACCCAATACTCAAATGCTTATAACTTTTGAGTCCTTCATCACTGGAGGCTAAGATTCTAGTTTTAGATATTCTTGACAATCCTTATCACTCCATCAGATCCACAGCACACTGTGAATTACCATCGGAGAGATCCAGACCAAGATATCAGACCTTGTCACATGCTCTATTTCTGACATCTGGACTTAGAAAAATCCTCACTCTGACTTCCAATATGAACAAATCGTGTAATGTGGATGAGTAGGATAGACTTAGTTTCCATCAATGACAACACATGTCATGCGTAGCAGAGTCTCTTTCCAACATCTACTTTAACCAGGTAATCCCTCGACCCTCAACCCTATCCCTCAACCCTCAACCCTCAACCCTCAACATCAAACCCTAATCTGTCAACCCTAAACCCTAATCCCTCAACCCTAAACCCTAAACCCCAATCCCTCAACCCTAACCCCTCGACCCTCAACCCACAACCATCAACCCTCAACACTATACTTTAAACCCTAATCCATCAACCCTAAACCCTAATCCCTCAAACCTAAACCCTAAACCCTAATCCCTCAACCCTAAACCCTAAACCCTCAACCCTCGACACTATACCTTAAACCCTAGTCCCTCAACCCTCAACCCTCAACCCTAATCCCTCAACCCTAATCCCTCATCCCTAAACCCTAAACGCTATAGCTATTCCTAAACCCTCAACCCTCGACACTATACCGTAAACCCTAATCCCTTATCCCTAAACCCTATCCCTTAACCCTTAACCCTTAAATCTTAAACCCTAAAACCTATCCCTAAACCCTTGACACTCGACACTATATGTTAAACCCTAATCCCTTAAACCTCATCCCCAAAGCCTCAACCCTCAATCTTTAAACCTTCAACCATAAACCCTATCCCTAATCCCTCTACCCTTGACACTCTACTTTAACCCTAATCCGTTGACCATCAACCCTATCCCTCAACCCTCAACCCTCAACCCTCAACTCTCAACATTAAACCCTAATACATCAACCCTAAACCCTAAACCCTCAAACCTCAACACTATACCTTAAACCCTAATCTCTCAACCCTAAACCCTAATCCATCAACCCTAAACCCTCAACCCTCGACACTATACCTTAAACCCTAATCCCTCAACACTCAACCCTCAACCTTAATCCCTTAACCCTCAATCCTAATCCCTCATCCCTAAACCCTAAACACTATCCCTATTCCTAAACCATCAACCCTTGACACTATACCTTAAACCCTAATCCCTTATCCCTAAACCCTAAACCCTATCCCTCAACCCTTAACCCTTAAACCTTAAATCCTAAAACCTATCCCTAAAACCTTGACCCTCAACACTATACCTTAAACCCTAATCCCTCAACCCTAAACCTTATCCCTAAACCCTCAACACTATACCTTAAACCCTAATCCATCAACCCTAAACCCTAAACCCTAATCCCTCAACCCTAATCCCTCAACCCTCAATCCTAATTTTGATTTTCTTCCATTGCTACAACATTATTTTTGTTTTCCCCATCAGAAACCAATTCATTCAGCAAATTGTTGCCCATTGGTTGACTTGAACTGCATACTCTATTAGAAGAAGGGCATGTTTTATCTGTATCAATGTTGGTATTCATAAGCTGAAGAGCATTGATATTTTTCACACACCCTATTCTTTGAAATATCTTAACCTTAAAATATGACTTGGATATGTACTTGAACACAACAAAATCTCCAATCTCTAGCCCATGATGAATTTCTAATCTTATTTATTTATGTAATTTATAGTTGAATTTTACACCATATTTATTATAATTATGTGTATTTTAAGTGGTTTCCATGATGATATTTTTTGAGTTTTCAGGGGTTAGCTAATTAGTAAAGAAGGTTAGAAAATTAGACTTGATTGACTACAAAGAACCCAATGGCAAGTTTTATGCAATGCTATTAAAAATTGTTTACAATAAATTCTATCCCTGGCACATGGGAACCTATTTGTCTTGAAAAAAAAAAGATGGCATGAAGACCAGGTATACTATCCAAGACTGGTGCTATGGTATATGCTTCTCTCTTGGATAATGAAAATAAAGTCTGCAAAACTGCAGTATTTACCATCAACTAGCAAGAGCAAATGTCATCCATTGAAATTAGGAAAGATCCAAGGGTAAGTGCAGGAAGATGGGGGGCCAAAAAGCAGTCTTAAGTGGCCACTTTTTTTTTGAAATCAGGAAATACTGGCCTTGGATGAGAAATTGAGCATAGTTACACTCAAAATTTGGAGATGCAACCAAAACAATGTTCGTAGTGCTCTGAGTCTACTTTCTAAACTACTTTTTTTTTTGAAAATGGCATAGATTAAGGGGTTCAAAAGAGGGAGCCACAGAAATTGGTGTTGTTTCTGTCAAAAAAACATAACATAGCATGTTTTATGGCTCCCTCAAAAGGTCAACCTCTTTTTGGTATTTTTAAAATCGCTTCAGTGAGAAACTAGCTAATAGCATGTAGTTTAAGCCCAATTTTTCTGATAATTGTTTGATGAATATTTGATTTTTTACTAATTTTCAAAGTGGACACATCCTAAAAAATAGAATTTTGGCCGTGCTACCCCTATAAATTTTGAAAACTAATTGAAAATCATTTTTTTCTTTTATTAATATTTGTAGAATGGAGTCTAGTTTCTAAATATGTATTTTTTTTGAAATTTCAATAAATAGTTAATTTACAATGAAAAAAAGACCAAATAGTGGTTTTTGCCCAAAAACGGACACACAAACAAAAGAAATTAAAGATGAAAGGCTTAAAATTGTTAAAATGTGAAAAAAATTACATCGTCAGATAGCTGAGAGAAAGCCTAACATTACCCAGGTGTTCGATTTGTTTGACCTTGAAACACGTGCAAATCTGAGGGTTAGCACGAATGATATTATCTAAAATCTTGAAGAACATGGAAAAACACGTCTGTTACTGTTCAAAAGGCACTCCAAGCCTTTGGGTTGGAAATCCAAAGCAAATCCCAAGCCCAAGGCTTGAGATTACAGAAGCAAGACATAACGCGAGTGCGTTATAACATGAGCGTGTTATAATGCGCTCTCGTTATAACGCGCTCGCGTTATTCTTTTCTTTGCATTTTTCCTTTTCCACAAAAGTTTGTGCTGTTTTTCATGTTTTAAATAACGCGAGCGCGTTATGTTCAACTTAAATTTTTTTATGTTTAAGGCTATTAATCATGTATGTATGTATGCCTATATGTATGTATGTATGTATGTATGTATGTATGCCTATATGTATGTATGTATCTATGTATGCCTATATGTATGTATGTATCTATGTATGCCTATATGTATGTATGTATAGTGTCGACAGTAGAGGAGGGTAAAGATGGGAGTGAGCCAGATAGGGGAGGAGAGGGGTGGATAAGGATTCAGTGATTAAGGTTTAAGGTTAAGGGTTGAGCATTTAGGGATAGGATTTAGAGTTTAGGGATAAGGGATTAGAGTTTAGGACCTTGAGGGATTAGGGTTTAGGGTTGAGGCTTTAGGGATAGCGTTTAGGGTTAAGGGTCGAGGGATTAGGGTTAAGGTAGAGTGTTGAGGGTAGAGGGATTAGGGATAGGGTTTAGGGTTGAGGGATTAGGGTTTAAGGTATAGTTTAGTAGTTCTTGTGGATAGAGCCAGTAAACAATGGGAGATTATTTGCCTATTTCATAACAATATACCTCCCCTAAGTGCGGGGTGGACAGCAAGAAACATAGATGTACCCCAATGCAAAGCTTTTCTCATAATGATCATCCTTCTGATTTCAACTGTTAATTACTCACTGTGGATGTACCATACGCAAAGCTTTTCTCATAGTGTGTACACCTATTGGCATAATGAACCCCAGATGGGCTAGAAAAACATGCCATATAACATTACTAACATTAAAAAAGTTCATAGCCATTTTTCTGACATATTCTTGCAACTCAAATATCTTTAAGAGAAGACTGTCAAAAATGATGGGTTTAACAACCTAACATAAGGCAAAGTAGTTTTGTTGGGTTTAGGGATAGGGTTTAGGGTTTAGGGTTGAGGGATTAGGGTTTAGGGTTGAGGGATTATGGTTTAAGGTATAGTGTTGAGGGTTGAGGGTTTAGGGATAGGGTTTAGGTTTGACGGATTAGGGTTTAATGTTGAGAGTTGAGGGTTTAGGGTTTAGGGATAAGGTTGATGGTCAAGGGATTAGGGTTAAAGTAGAGTGTTGAGGGTAGAGGGATTAGGGATAGGGTTTAGGGTTGAAGGTTTAACGATTAAGGGTTGAGGCTTTAGGGCTGAGGGTTAAGGGATTGGGGTTTAAAATATAGTGTTGAGCGTCGAGGGTTTATGGATAGGTTTTAGGGTTTAATTTTTAAGGGTTAAGGGTTGAGGGATAGTGTTTAGGGTTTAGGGATAAGGGATTAGGGTTTAAGGTATAGTGTCGAGGGTTGAGGGTTTAGGAATAGGGATAGAGTTTAGGTTTTAGGGATGAGGGATTAGGGTTGAGGGTTGAGGTATTAGGGTTGAGGGTTGAGGGACTAGGGTTTAAGGTATAGTGTCAAGGGTTGAGGGTTTATTAATAGTGTTTAGGGTTGAGGGTTGATGGATTAGGTTTTAGGGTTGATGGATTAGGGTTTAAGGTATAGTGTTGAGGGTTGAGGGTTTAGGGTTGACAGATTAGGGTTTAGGGTTGACGGATTAGTGTTTAATGTCAAGGTTAGGGTTAGAGTGTCGAGGGTAGAGGGATTAAGGATAGGGTTTAGGGTTGAAGGTTTAAGAATTGAGGGTTGAGGCTTTAGGGATGAGGGTTTAAGGCTTAAGATATAGTGTTAAGTGTTGGCGGTATAGGGATAGGGTTTAAGTTTTAAGGGTTAAGAGATAGGGATTAGGGTTTAAGGTATAGTGTTGAGGGTTGATGGTTTAGGGATAGGGTTTAGGTTTGAGGGATTAGGGTTTACAGTTGATGAATTAGGGTTTAATGTTTTGAGTTGAGGGTTGAGGGTTGACAGTTGAGGGTTGAGGTTGAGGGATACGGTTAATGGTCAAGGGATTAGGGTTAAATAAGAGTGTCAAGGGTAGAGGGATTAGGGTTTAAGGTATAGTATCGAGCCTATTGAGGGTCTAGGAATAGGGATAGTATTTAGGGTTTAGGGATGAGGGATTAGAGTTGAGGGATGACGGATTAGGGTTGAGGGTTGAGGGATTAGGGTTTAGGGACAAGGTTTAGGGTTAGGGTTGAGGGATTAGGGTTTAAGGTATAGTGTTGAGGGTTTAGGGATAGGGTTGAGGGTTGAGGGATTAGGGTTTAGGGTTGAGGGATTATGGTTTAAGGTATAGTGTTGAGGGTTGAGGGTTTAGGGATAGGGTTTAGGGTTGAGGGATTAGGGTTTAGGGTTGACGGATTAGGGTTTAGGGTTGACAGATTAGGGTTTAATGTTGAGAGTTGAGGGTTGAGGGTTTAGGGTTTAGGGATAGGGTTGATGGTCAAGGGATTAGGGTTAAAGTAGAGTTTTGAGGGTAGAGGGATTAGGGATAGTGTTTAGGGTTGAAGGTTTAACGATTGAGGGTTGAGGCTTTATGGCTGAGGGTTAAGGGATTGGGGTTTAAAATATAGTGTTGAGCATCAAGGGTTTATGGATAGGTTTTAGGGTTTAATTTTTAAGGGTTAAGGGTTGAGGGATAGTGTTTAGGGTTTAGGGATAAGGGATTAGGGTTTAAGGTATAGTGTCGAGGGTTGAGGGTTTAGGAATAGGGATAGAGTTTAGGGTTTAGGGATGAGGGATTAGGGTAGAGGGTTGAGGTATTAGGGTTGAGGGTTGAGGGATTAGGGTTTAAGGTATAGTGTCAAGGCTTGAGGGTTTATTAATAGTGTTTAGGGTTGAGGGTTGATGGATTAGGTTTTAGGGTTGATGGATTAGGTTTTAGGGTTGATGGATTAGGGTTTAAGGTATAGTGTTGAGGGTTGAGGGTTTAGGGTTGACATATTAGGGTTTAGGGTTGACGGATTAGTGTTTAATGTCAAGGTTAGGGTTAGAGTGTCGAGGGTAGAGGGATTAGGGATAGGGTTTAGGGTTGACGGTTTAAGAATTAAGGGTTGAGGCTTTAGGGATGAGGGTTTAAGGCTTAAGATCTAGTGTCAAGTGTTGAGGGTATAGGGATAGGGTTTAAGTTTTAAGGGTTAAGGGATAGGGATTAGGGTTTAAGGTATAGTGTTGAGGGTTGATGGTTTAGGGATAGGGTTTAGGTTTGAGGGATTAGGGTTTACAGTTGATGAATTAGGGTTTAATGTTTAGAGTTGAGGGTTGACGGTTGACGGTTGAGGGTTGAGGTTGAGGGATAGGGTTAATGGTCAAGGGATTAGGGTTAAATAAGAGTGTCGAGGGTAGAGGGATTAGGGTTTAAGGTATAGTATCGAGCATGTTGAGGGTCTAGGAATAGGGATAGCATTTAGGGTTTAGGGATGAGGGATTAGAGTTGAGGGATGACGGATGACGGATTAGGGTTGAGGGTTGAGGGATTAGGGTTTAGGGACAAGGTTTAGGGTTTGGGTTGAGGGATTAGGATTTAAGGTATAGTGTTGAGGGTTTAGGGATATGGTTTAGGGTTGAGGGAATAGAGTGAAGGGTTGAGGGATTAGGATTTGATGTTGAGGGTTGAGGGTTTAGGGTTTAGGGTTGAGAGTTGAGGGATCAGAGTTAAGGGTTGAGGGATTAGGGTTTGACGTCAAGGGTTGAGGGTTGAGGTTCGAGGGTCAAGGGTTTAGGGATAGGGTTGAGGTTCAAGGGATTAGGGCTAAAGTAGAGTGTGGAGGGTGTAAGGATTAGGGATAGGGTTGGAGGGTTTAGGGATAAGGGATTAGGGTTTAAGGTATAGTATCAAGTCTGTTGAGGGTTTAGGAATAGGGATAGCATTTAGGGTTTAGGGATGAGGGATTAGAGTTGAGGGATGATGGATTAGGGTTGAGGGTTGAGGGATTAGGGTTTAGGGATAAGGTTTAGGGTTGAGGGTTGAGGGATTAGGGTTTAAGGTATAGTATTGAGGGTTGAAGGTTTAGGATTAGGGTTTAGGGTTGATGGATTAGCATTTAATGTGGAGGTTAGGGTTAGAGTGTCAAGGGTAGAGGGATTAGGGATAGGGTTTAGGGTTGAAGGTTTAAGGATTAAGGGTTGAGGCTTTAGGGATGAGGGTTTAAGGCTTAAGATATAGTGTCAAATGTTGAGGGTGTAGGGATAGGGTTTAAGTTTTAAGGGTTAAGGGTTGAGGGATAGGGATTAGGGTTTAAGGTATAGTGTTGAGGGTTGATGGTTTAGGGATAGGGTTTAGGTTTGAGGGATTAGGGTTTAGGGTTGATGAATTAGGGTTTAATGTTGAGAGTTGAGGGTTGAGGGTTGAGGGTTGAGAGTTGAGGTTGAGGGATAGGGTTAATGGTCAAGGGATTAGGGTTAAATAAGAGTGTCAAGGGTAGAGGGATTAGGGTTTAAGGTATAGCATCGAGCTTGTTGAGGGTCTAGGAATAGGGATAGCATTTAGGGTTTAGGGATGAGGGATTAGAGTTGAGGGATGATGGATGACGGATTAGGGTTGAGGGTTAAGGGATTAGGGTTTAGGGACAAGGTTTAGGGTTCAAGTTGAGGGATTAGGGTTTAAGGTATAGTGTTGAGGGTTTAGGGATAGGGTTTAGGGTTGAGGGATTATAGTGAAGGGTTGAGGGATTAGGATTTGACGTTGAGGGTTGAGGGTTTAGTGTTTGGGGTTTAGGGTTGGGGTTGAGAGTTGAGGGATCAGAGTTAAGGGTTGAGGGATTAGGGTTTGATGTCGAGGGTTGAGGGTTGAGGTTTGAGGGTCAAGGGTTAAGGGATAGGGTTGAGGTTCAAGGGATTAGGGTTAAAGTAGAGTGTGGAGGGTGTAAGGATTAGGGATAGGGTTGGAGGGTTTAGGGATAAGGGATTAGGGTTTAAGGTATAGTATCAAGTCTGTTGAGGGTTTAGGAATAGGGATAGCATTTAGGGTTTAGGGATGAGGGATTAGAGTTAAGGGATGATGGATTAGGGTTGAGGGTTGAGGGATTAGGGTTTAGGGTTTAAGGGGGAGGTATATTGTTATGAAATAGGCAAATAATCTCCCATTGTTTACTGGCTCTATCCACAAGAACTACTAAACTATACCTTAAACCCTAATCCCTCAACCCTAAACTTTCAACCCTAAACCCTATCCCTAATCCCTCTACCCTCAACACTCTACCTTAACCCTAGTCCCTCAACCCTTAACCCTAAACGCTATCCCTAAAGCCTCAACCCTAAACCCTAATCCCTGAAGGTCCTAAACTCTAATCTCTTATCCCTAAACTCTAAATCCTATCCCTAAATGCTCAACCCTTAACCTTAAACCTTAATCACTCAATCCTTATCTACCCCTCTCCTCCCCTATCTAGCTCACTCCCATCTCTACCCTCCTCTACCCTCGACACTATACATACATACATATAGGCATACATAGATACATACATACATATAGGCATACATAGATACATACATACATATAGGCATACACACATACATACATACATACATATAGGCATACATACATACATGATTAATAGCCTTAAACATAAAAAAATTTAAGTTGAACATAACGCGCTCGTGTTATTTAAAACATGAAAAATAGCACAAACTTTTGTGGAAAAGGAAAAATGCAAAGAAAAGAATAACACGAGCGCGTTATAACGCGCTCTTGTTATAACGCGCTCTCGTTATAATGCGCTCGCATTATGGCTTGGTTTTGACGAACTTAAGGCTCATCATTACCAAGCCATAACGCGAGCGCGTTATAACACGCTCGCGTTTTGACCTAATTTTTTTAAAAATTAATTTGGCCACTTTTTGGCCCCCCATCTTCTTGCACTTAACCCCCAAGTGCACCTTAACTCTTTAGTTTCATGAGTTGTCCTTGCTTGCATCTCACATCTTGGGCCATATTGTGCCTTGTCAATTCTCTGAGTTTCTAGCTCCATCAGTAAAACTTTCTAGCTAAAGTGAATATTCAAATTATATGGCATCTTTTTCTGGCCCATCTGGGGTTCATTATGCCAATAGGTGTACCCACTATGAGAAAAGCTTTACGTCTGGTACATCCATAGTGAGTAATTAATAGTTGAAATCAGAAGGATGATCATTATGAGAAAAGATTTGCATTGGGGTACATCCATAGTGGGCAATGAATGGTTGAAATCACAACCCCTAGTCAACATTAAGTGAACATTTTTTTATTAAGATTTTTTTAAAAGATCAGCATACTCTCTCCACCTATTTGCTTGAATTTAAATCGGGGCCATAAAAATGTGCACACATCTACTCCCACTGTATAAGGTCTAGGTGTAATTAAAACCATCAACTAGGTAAAATAAACAACTTTGGCCATAAAAATCAATCAGTCTTTTAAAAATAGATATTAGTAACTATACATTTTAGATATCAGTAACTATACATTTTAGTACTGTTTCTTTCTTGATTTTTTTTTTTAATTAACTAATTTTTGTTTGTTTTAGCCAAAATATTGCAATCCTCATGAAGATCTTTTCTTGTATAATTTTCTCCTTTTATCTTTGGCCTGTGTTTTCCCTCCTCTCCTTCAAAAGTATCCTTATTTTATCTTTTGATCTATATGAACTCTAAACATAAATCTATGTTTCTTGTTGTCCACCTACTCAAAGAAGAAAATGTCTTCTTCCTTGATATTATTATGACGTACAAAATATGCCCACCCCACACTTAGGGAAGGTCTATTGTTATGAAATAGGCAAATAATCTCCCATTGTTTACTGGCTCTATCCACAAGAACTACTAAACCTTTTTTCTCTTGGTAATTGTAGAGGACATTCACCTTTTTTTGGCAACTCCTACATTCCAAAACTATTACAAAAACTAAGTTATTTTAACCCAATAAATAGCTGATTGCATTGATTTAATACACTACTATTAAAGCTTAGCATTCACACAAATGCAGATGTTCATATTATAGAAGACTACATTATATTAGACTATTAGAGATCCCTCACAAAAATGTAATAACAAAACTGCTTTGCCTTATGTTAGCTTGTTAAATCCATTCTTTTTGACACTCTTCTCTTAATAAAGTAAGAGTAATAAGAATAGAAGGCAAAAAATTTGATCTTACTAGTATGCATGGTCAGTTTACATTCTGTGACTTCATTTTCATTGAATAAAAAGGTTTATCTAATTTAAAAGGTAGGGCAGAGTTCACTGTCATGTGCTTTTCTAGATGATAGGGTCCATAATGTCTAGGGTTCTTCAAAGAAAGGCCTTATCCCTAATCCCTTATCCCTAAACCCTAAACCTTCAACCCTAAACCCTATCCCTAATCCCTCTACCCTCAACACTCTACCTTAACCCTAATCCATCAACCATCAACCCTAATCTCTCAACCCTAAACACTATCCCTAAAGCCTCAACCCTAAACCCTAATCCCTCAAGGTCCTAAACTAATGAAGGGGTAAATCATAAAACGTAACAACATAAATTGAACACAGAAAATAGAACTTTCTTTTATTGATCTAGGCAACTCATTACATTACAAAAGCTCAATTACAATTAGAGGAATCAATCTTCCATAGGCTACAACACACTACAGCTACACATCACCAGGCTCTGAAATCTTCTGCCTTCTATAAACCCCAAATCAGGTATGGTTTCTATTTTCCCACCTATTCTTGACTCTACACTTTCCCCCTTAACTCTACTACAGCCCAGGGTTCCCAAAATAGTCATAAATAACACTTTTTGGCGGCCTCCAACTAAATTTTAAAATTTACAACTCCCTCCAAAAGTAGGTCAACTTCCAGGAAGCATAACTTTTGATCTAGGTGTCCGATTGACAAACCGTTTTAAGCACCAGAAAGCTTGCGATGTGAACTATCATGCTAGAAATTCGTAAATGGATTTCCATCAACTTTTTGGGATGTTATGGGATGTTTTGGTGCCTCATATATCATTTCAAAAAATTTCAAGGGCTTTTCAGAAAACAAAAACTTTAATATCTTTCAGCTCACAGATGATCTTTGTCTGATTCCTTTGCCAAAGGTCTTATATTTTAGTTATGAATCTTTCTATAACTTTTCACTTCATTCTATGCCCAAATGTAAACTTTCCTAAAATGGTAGTTAAAACTTTCCAAAATAGGCAGTTTGCTATTTTGAGCAGTTTTGGAAAAACTAAAAGTCCTGCATCATTATTCAAGAGATTATGGAACCAGAAACACTAATTATGGAAATAAATGAAAACAACTACAATGATTTTGAATTAACTTCTTTTTGGGTGATGCAAGATTGCCCTTACACCATTGGATGCTGCTACATCAGACACCCAGGGTAATTTGAGAAGTGACCCTGTCACATCTCAGGTGTTTGTGTGAGGAAAACCCAAACGGTCAACCTCTGCCTTAGACAACCAAGAAGAATCTTCAACAGGCCTTCCTTTCCATTTCACCAGATATTTTTCATATTGCCTATTCCGAATACTTCTTCCCACACGGCTATCCAAGATCTCTTCTATCTCCTCCGTTGAAGTAGATGCTGGAATACTCCATTGTTCTTGCGTTGGTCCATCTTATGTGCCACCTTCATGATATTCTATTAAATTAGCAATGTTGAACACATGGGAAATATTGATCCCACTCGACAGCTCTACCTCATATGCATTTCCTGAATCATGCTTCTTCAAGATTCTACACGATCCAAATTTCTTCATTTTCAACTTATTGTATGTTCCAAATGGGAACCTTTCTTTTCTCAAGTGAACCATGACTTCATCTCCTACCTGAAATTCCATATATCTCCTCTTCTGATCTACCTTAGCCTTGTACTGAATATTCATCTTATTAATATGCTTTCTCACCTCTTCATGCAAATTCTTCAAGTGTTCTGCAAAGTCTTCGGCCTCAGCACTTGTCTTTTCTCCTTTGTCCAGCTTCCTTAACTATGAAGCATTTCTTGGACTATTGCCATATACAATCTAGAATGGTGATTTACCAGTACTCTTATTGACAGAATTATTGTAAGCAAATTCTACATGTGGTAAAATCAAATCCCATCCCTTGGGCTTATCTCCTACTAAGCATCATAGCAGGTTACCCAAAGTCCTATTTACCACTTCTGTCTATCCATTAGTCTATGGATGGTGTGCAGAACTAAACTTCAAATCTGTCTTCAACTTTTTCCATAATGTCCTCCAGAAATAACCAACAAACTTGGTATCTCAATTTGAAACTATGCTCTTTGGTAGACCATGTAATCTCACCACCTACCTGAAAAATAACTCTACAATATGAACAACATCATTAGTCTTTTTGCAAGGAATGAAATGTGCCATCTTTGAGAATATGTCCACCACTACAAAAATGGAATCATGCCCTCTTTGTGTCCTTGGTAAACCAAGAACAAAATCCATACTAATATCATCCCATGGCTTCTTTGGTACAGGTAGTGGCTGATATAGACCTGTATTTTGACTTGTTGATTTTTTCATCTGACACACTCTGCAACTCTGCACAAATTTCCTCACATCTTGCTACAACTATGGCCAATAATAATTTTCACCAACAATAGCAATGGTCTTATCTCAACCAAAGTGTTCAGCCAATCCTCCACTATGCTTCTCCTTAATCAGGTTCTTTTTCATAGAACTCCTCAGAATGCACAACTAGCTTCCTTTCAGCAAAATGCCATCTTGGATTATGAAATCCAACCATTTTGTCCTATCGAAAGTAACAGGTTCTAAACAAGCTTTCTAGGCCTCTGCAAAATCTGGATCTTCAGGATACAAACTTTTGAGCTCATCAAACCCAACAACCTCTATCTTCATTTCTGTCAACAAATTTTGCCTTCTACTCAAGGTATCTGCAACTCTGTTGGACTTCCCACTCCTGTGCTTCAAAATAAAAGTATAGCTCTACAAAAACTCAACCCATTTTAAGTGCCTCTGGTTCAACTTTCCTTGACTATTAAGATACTGCAAAGCTTGATGATCAATATATAAAGCAAACTCCTTCTTCAAAGCCTAAACTATTGCATAAAACTCCTGATCATAAACAGAATACTTTTTCTTGGCATCATTAAGCTTCTCACTAAAATAGGCAATGGGCTTACCTTCTTGGCTCAAAATAGCTTCTATAGCACTACCACTTGCATCACAATCTACTTGAAATACCTTATTGAAGTCTGGAAGTGCCAAAACAGGTTGCTTTGTGACTTTCTGCTTCAATGTATCAAAGCTTTTGTCTGCTCCTTTAGTCCATTTAAACTCTTTTCTATCCCCTCTCATTGTCTCAATTAGGGGTGCACAAATGCTACTAAAATTTTTGTAAAAACTTGCCAAACCATGAAAAGATCTTACCTATGTGGCACTCCTTGGCGTAGGCCATTCAAGGATAACTTTCACCTTCTCTGGGTCCATCTTAAGACCTTCCTCTGAGACAACAAATCTCAGGTATACCAACTCCTTTGCAAAACTACATTTCTTCAGATTAATCAGCAACTTCTCCTCCCTCAGCTTCTCTAAAACTCTTCTAATATGCATCATATGCTCATCTCAAGTCTTACTGAAAATCAAAATATCATCTAAATAAACAATAACAAAAATTCCCAAAAATTCTTTCAATACCTCATTCATGAGCCACATGAATGTGCTCGGTGCATTCGTTAGCCCAAATGGCATGACTAACCACTCATACAAACCTTCCTTTGTCTTGAAGGTTGTCTTCCATTCGTCTCCTTCCCTAATACAGATCTGATGATACTCACTCTTTAGATCAATTTTCGTGAAGTACTTGGCTCCACTCAAATAGTCCATTATGTCATCCATTCTTGGCAATGGAAACCTGTACTTGATAATGATCTTATTGATGGCCTGAGAATCTATACACATTCTCCATTCTCCATCTTTCTTTGGTGCTAGTACTGCAGGTACCGCACATGGACTTAGGCTCTCCCTTATCAGTCCCTTAATAGCTCTTGAACTTATATGTTCAGTTCTTCACTCTCTGTAGGAGTCATTCTGTGGGCTGCCTTATTTGGCAAACTAGCTCCTGGTATCAAATCCATTTGGTGACTTATCTTCCTCACCAGTGGTAAACCTTCTAGTACATTATTAGAGACAATATCTTGAACTTCTTCTAACATTTCTGAGACTTTTGCTGGTACATCTTCACATTTCTCTTGATTAATCTTAAGAATCAATGCAAAGCAATGACGCTCATGCTTCATACCCTCCAAAAATTTTCTACCACCTACCAAGCAAATTCTGGTAGTACTACATACCTTTTCTTCTACCTCCTTCAAGGGCTTCAATTTATGATGAACTCCATCCTTTGTTAGGAAATATGTATTTGCACGGCCATGATGGACAGCACTCCTATCATACTGCCATGACCTCCCCAACAACATATGACATGCACCCATTGGTATGATATCACACAGCACCTCATCATGGTAGTCTCCAATCTTGAACTTCACTAAACACTGCTCATTGACCAAAGCTCTATGGTCCTTTTGCAACCATGCAATCTGATATGGATGTGGATGCTTTCTTCTTGTCAACTTCAACTTGTCAACCATCTCCTCTGAAACAAATTATCAGTTCTCCCACTATCAATAATAATATCACAACACTTATCTTCACATTTGCACCTTGTACGGAATAAACTCTTCCTCTGATTGGGTTTTTTCTCCTCATTCAACAAAGTTCTTCTGACAACTAGGGTTTCTCCCCTTTCAGCATCTTCAGAGCACTCAGATTGTACATCTTCATCAACATGTACAACTCCTGCATTACCTTCAGGTCTTCTATTTGTCCTTCCTTGATGTTGTGGACACTCGTATGCTTGATGTCCTTCTTCTCCACATTGGAAACAAGTTCCTTTGAAACCTCCTCTTACAAGTCCTTGCCCAGGTCTACCTCTTCCTCTTCCTCTTTGTTCACCATTGTTCTGGTCAAGAGGGTGGTAGGTATTATCTCCTCTTTGATTTCAACTGGTGCCAGCTTCTTCACTTTTCTTTGAATCTTCATTTCAGCCTCCATAGGGTCTTCCACCAGTCCTTCCACCTTGACCTCTTCCCCTTTGCTTACTGTCAAATCTTTTATTCAACTTCTCTTCTACCTTCAAGGAAAACTGGTATGCATCTTCTATGGTGGTCATTCTAACCAGGCTCAGCTCCTCTTGAATACTTGGCCTTAACCCATTAATGTAATGGGCTACCTTCTCCTTGTTGGCCTCTGCATGACTAGTTTTGATAGTAATCTTACAAAACTCTTCTGTATACTCCTTAACAGACTTGTTACCTTGCTTCAGTCCTTGCAGTTTCTTCAACAACTCCATCTCATAGTCCACAGGAATGAACTACTTCTTCAGTTTCTCCACCATTGATCCCATCTGGTGATCTTTCCTTTTCCTCTTTTGTTCCACTCTAATTGGACCTCCTTCCACCAAATACTGGCGTGGCCCTTCAACTTTGTTTTTGCAAACTTGACCTGATCTAGGTCGTCCACATCTTCATACTTAAAATACTCCTCCATGTCATTGATCCAATCAATAAGCTGTTCCAGATTCAAATCTCCAGAATATGTAGAAACTTTGATCCTGGGCCTCTTTCCGATCTTCAAAATGGCCCTCAACAACCTAACTTTTGTAGGATCTCCTGCAGCTTCTTGTTCTTCCTCAGATAGCTCTTCTTCAGCTTCATCTTTGCTTCCTTCTCTTGTTCTCGGCTCAAACCCTCTTCGTAGCTCCTCTTGCAATGCATCGATTTGCCTTTGCAGGGCTCTAAAACTCTCTTCCATCAAAGCATTCCTCCCAATACGATTTCTTCATGGAGGCATCTTGATCTCCGCAGTACACCCACAACCTCACGTCCTGGCGCAAACCACCTCAGGGTCAGTGATATGTCTACACACTTAGGAACCCTTGCTCTGATACCACTTGATGAAGGGGGTAAATCAAAAAACACACAACAATATAAATTGAACACATAAAATGGAATTTTATTTTATTGATATTGGCAACTCATTACATTACAAAAGCTCAATTACAATCAGAGGAATCAATCCTCTATAGGCTGCAACACACTACAGCTACACATCACTAGGCTCTGGAATCTTCTACCTTCTATAACCCCCAAATCAACTAGGGTTTCTGTTTTCCCACCTATTCTTGACTCTACACTTCCCCCCTTAACTCTACTAAGACCTAGGGTTCCTAAAATAGTCATAAATAACACTTTTTGGCAGCCTCCAGCTAAATTTTAAAATTTCCAACTCCCTCCAAAAGTAGGTCAACTTCCAGGAAGCATAACTTTTGATCTGGGTGTCCGATTGACAAACTATTTTAAGAGTCGGAAAGCTTACGATGTGAACTATCACACTAGAAATTTGTAAATGGATTTCTGTCAACTTTTTTGGATGTTATGGGATGTTTTGGTGCCTCATATCTTGTTTCAAAATTTTTTAGGGGCTTTTCAGAAAACAAAAACTTTAATATCTTTTAGCTCACAGATGATCTTTGCCTGATTCCTTTGCCAAAGGTCTTATATTTCAGTTATGGAGTTTTTTGTAACTTTTTGCTTCATTCTATGCCCAAATGCAAACTTTCCTAAATGGCAGTTAAAACTTTCCAAAATAGGCAGTTTGTTATTTTTAGCAGTTTTGGAAAAACTAAAAGTCCTACATCATTATTCAAGAGATTATGGAACCAGACACACTAATTAGGGAAAGAAATGAAAACAACTGCAATGATTTTGAATTAACTTCTTTTTGGATGATGCAAGATTGCCCTTACACCACTGGATGCTCCTACATCATAAACCCTAATCCCTTATCCCTAAACTCTAAACCCTATCCCTAAACCCTCAACCCTTAACCTTAAACATTAATCCCTCAACCCTAAACCTTAATCCCTCAACCCTCAACCCTAATTCCTTATCCCTAAACCCTAAACCTTTACATACATCAACCCTAAACTCGAAACGCTATCTCTATTCCTAAATCCTCAACCCTCGACACTATACCTTAAACCCTAATCCGTTATCCCTAAGCTCTCAACCCTAAACCCTAATCCCTCAACCCTAAACCATCAACCCTAAACCCTGTCCCTAATCCCTCTATCCTCAACACTCTACCTTAACCCTAATCCCTCGACCCTCAACCCTAAATGCTATCCCTAAAACTTCAACCCTAAACCCTAATCCATTATCCCTAAACTCTAAATCCTATCTCTAAACCCTAATCCCTCAACCCTAAACTCTAATCCCTCTTGACCTTAAACCCTCAACCCTTAAACCCTAAAATCTTAACCCTTAAACCCTCAACCCTTATCCACCCCTCTCCTCCCCTATCTGCCTCACCCCCATCTCTACCCTCCTCTACCCTTGACACTATACATACATATAGGCATACATACATACATACATACATACATACATACATATAAGTATACATACATACATACATACATACTAAATTAACCTTGAACATAAAACATTCCAAGGGATACATAACGTGAGCGCATTATAATGCGCTCGCGTTATGTCAAACATGACAAACATCGGGCAAATGTTTGCGAAAAAGGAAAAAGTGCAAAACAAAACATAATGCGAGCGTGTTATAATGCGCTCACATTATATTTTGCTTTGGGAATCCCAAGCCTTAGGCTTGGGATTTTCTTTGGATTTCCAACCCAAAGGCTTGGAGTGCCTTCCCAACATCCACAAACATGTTTTTGCAAATTCTATAGGATTTCACATAATTTCATTCATGCTAACCCTCAGATTTGCATGTGTTTCAAGGTCAAACAAATCAAACACCTGGGTAATGTTAGGCTTTCTCTTAACTATTTAATGATGTAATTTTTTTCACATTTTGACAATGTTAAGCCTTTCATCTTTAATTTCTTTTGTTTGTGTGTCTATTTTTGGGCAAAAACCAGTGTTTGGTCTTTTCTTCATTGTAAATTAATCATTCATTGAAATTTTTAAAAAATTACATTTTTAGAAACTAGACTCCATTCTACACATATTAAAAAAAAATATTTTCAATTAGTTTTCAAAATTTATAGGGGTAGCACAACCAAAATTCTATTTTTTAGAATGTGTCCACTTTGAAAATTAGTAAAAAATCAAATATTCGTCAAAAAATTATCAAAAAAATTGAGCATAAACTACATGTTGTTAGCTAATTTCTCACTGAAGCGATTTTAAAAATACCAAAAAAAAGTTAACCTTTTGAGAGAGCCACAAAACATGCTAGATTATGTTTTTTGATAGAAACAACACCAATTTCTGTGGCTCCCTCTTTTGAACCCCTTAATCTATAGCATTTTCAAAAAAAATTAGTAGTTTAGAAAGTAGATTCGGAGCACTATGAACATTGATTTGGTTGCATCTCCAAATTTTGAGTGTAACTATGCTCAATTTCTCATCCAAGGCTAGCATTTCCTGATTTCAGAAAAAAGTGGCCACTTAAGACCCCTTTTTGGCCACCCATCTTCTTGCACTTACCCATAAAGTAGAACAAAAATCTCACAAAATATGACATTGTTGAATGACATCAATGTAGAACAAAAATCACTAAGTAACAAATAAACAAACTACTATGTTGCACAAAACAGATATCCATTTTGGATACCAAACCAAAATGGATATCCATTCTGAAACGGATATCCATTTTGAAATAGATATCCATTTTGGTTCGGTATCCAAACCAAAATGGATATCTGTTTCAAAACCTATGAAAATCAAACTTGGCCAAGTCGCAAATTTGGCTAAGTAAAAATGTGATTTTTTTTCTATTGCCACTATTTGGCCCGCAATGATCCTGCACGTACCCAACATTATTTAAATGCATAATGATTAGAAATAGTAAAATTTACCTCAGTGAAACTACCTCTATGACTGGCCCAAGGAAATCCTCCTGATGGTGAAGCTCCAACATCCACTTGTTCATCATCAAACTATTACTAAATAAGATTACCATTGATATATGACAGAAAGCTTACATGTAATATATTTACGATCTTGTGACAAATTACATACCTATCGACTCAACCTCCTCTCATAACCTTATAGTGGATGGCTGACAGACGCATGATTAATACTTTGACTCTACAATTTCATAGTGCATACAATTACCTATGATTAATTTTGACTTATAATATCTATTAATATAATTAATTAGAGATTTTAAATACAAATATAATAAATTGCAGAACCTTCTAAAAAATTACTTGGGAATCAATACCAAACATATCATGCAACAAGTCATCTATCAGTACAATATCATCCAATATGGATGTGTCATGTGCCTGTTGTTGCCGCTGTGTCACATATTCCTAAAACTCTGGAGCATAATCTCTAGTGTCTATATGGGGAGCATCCTCGGTTCCATAATCACACAAAGCTCCACATGATTGGAAAAGATGGGGGGATCGACGATGCCTACTACTCTCACCCTCAGCAACATGGGAAAGATCACTGCCATGTTATGCTAAAGATTGTGTGAGGGAACTGAGAGAGTGTAGTGTCTCCACCTCAACACTCTCCTTCAAAGTTGAAGGGAGTGAGACATGTTATGGCCTCATGGGTAAAAGCACAATAGTGTGTCACACTTTCGGCTAACTAAATAATTCTGCATGGATTATTTACACACAATTTAGTTACACCTATTTTTGTTATGCCTGAAACCATGTTGCGCCTATGTGGTGCCTACGTGGTTGTACGTTTCCTGGCGAAACCTTATCAGGCAGTAAGGTTACGCCCGTTTACATTTTGGGCATAACCAAAGAAAATAAAAATTAAAAAAAAGGCAAAATTATCATTTTCACTTGGATTGATATAATTTTGGTGTGTTTCGCCTGGAGCCCATGATGGACAGCGACCCATAGCCAAACTGCACTGCCACCTCTAGCCAACACTGCACTGCACTGCAAGTTGCCACCTCTGGGTATTTTTCCTCAACACCCATGTGCACCTATTGATTTGAATAAACCCTAATCATGAATGCTGGGAATGTATAATATTTATCTCA
Source organism: Cunninghamia lanceolata (assembly GCA_027924645.1). NCBI lineage: Eukaryota > Viridiplantae > Streptophyta > Pinopsida > Cupressales > Cupressaceae > Cunninghamia > Cunninghamia lanceolata. The sequence continues at coordinate 11,834,993 of BSBN01000887.1, forward strand.
TAGATTATATCTTATAAATCCCATAGTTTATATCAACGAGCTGCAACATCCACACAAATTAATGATAAAGTTTATGGTGTCCTCAAGATAGCCAACGCGGGCAAGAATGTCAACCATGCACACATACTAATCAATTGTAGGTGTAATGCAATAAGGGTTACTCATATGATTGAAGCATACATGCAGCGCTCATCCACTAAACCTACAACTTTCCAAGTGTCTATGCTTCTACATTTTCCATACAGATAGCCAATGCAGGTAAGAAGGTCAACCATGTACACATACTGATCAATTGTAGGTGTAATGCAATAAGGGTTACTCATGTGAATGAAATATGTACAACCCTCATCCACTAAACCTGCATAGCTACATGCACATAGAACACAAGCAAAGCTTACAATGTCAGGATATGTTCTAGAGTGCATTGTTTCAAAGATTTTGAGAGCATCCTTGCAAAATCCATTTTGTGCATATCTTGCAATCATTACATTCCATGAGATGACATCTTTTTGAGGCATTCTGTCAAAAAAGTTCATGTGCCATGTCTATGCTTCCACATTTTGCATACATGTCTACCAGGGCAATTGACACTGTAATATCAGACAAAAATCCCCCTTCCATTATGCTTTGATGGATGTCCATACCTTGTTCCAACGCTCCCATTTTGGCACAAGCAGGAAGGTTGTGGAATTTGGATTTACACCTGCCAATTGCATTTGCTTGAAAGTTTCTAAAGCCTTTCCAACACTGCACTACATTGCAAGTTGCAAAATCCATTTTGTGCATATCCTGCAATCATTGCATTCCAGAGATGACATCTTTTTGAGGCATTATGTCAAATAGTTCATGTGTCATGTCTATGCTTCCACATTTTGCATACATGTCTACTAGGGCAGTTGACACTATAATATCAGACAAAAATCCCCCTTCTATTATGCTTTGATGGATGTCCATACCCTGTTCCAACACTCCCATTTTGGCACAGGCAGGAAGGATACTGGCAAAGGTTGTAGAATTTGGCTTTACACCTGCCAATTGCATTTGCTTGAAAGTTTCTAAAGCCTTTTCAACACATCCATTTTGTGCATATCCCAATTAGGGCTTAAATGTGACAATCCACCTTGCCTGTTAAGCAACTTTTTTAATGACAGATATCTATTCAATGGTGCCCTTCAAATACTATAAAATGCCTTATTATAAGTAAATCATATAAAACTTATATATATATATATATATATATATATATATATATATATATATATATATCATCATAATCTTATATAACAGTTCACGTGCCTTGTCTATGCTTCCACATTTTGCATACATGTCTACCAAATCCATACTTTAGCATTTATTATTTCATAATACATTAGCCCATAGTATCATCATTTATTAATATAGGTTAGTATGTGCTTATTTGTATGCATTTGATTAGATTAGCCTAGATCCAACTTAGGGAAATTTTATTTTCCTTTACAGTTTTGTTAAACTTGTCCATATTTACACTCTTAGGGTTAGTATTAGAGATATATGTTCAATGATTTTAAGACATTTTAGATTTGATAGTACTATGATTTTATTATACTTTTTAGATTTTCTAGGGTTTTATCTATATATGATTATGTATTTTGATTAGGGTTTGGGTTCTATAGTGGTCTATCTCTTTTCCCAACCTCTCACGCTAGGATATTTTATCATTATGGCTTCTTTTATATCTTGCCCCTTGGCTGATTTACATGCATACATTTCAGATTTTGATAGGCTCTTATCTTTGATATGCATACATACCTAGTGAGGGTATACCATGTGGCACAGGATGGGCATAGTTTTCCCTCCTTAACCTATGCATGAATGTGTTACACCTTTTGTTGATAAATCTCTTATATGTCATGTAGCCTTATCTCCATAGATTTATGTGGTTTTAATGCATTATCTTCTTATATACATGATGATGGTATAATGACAATCATATTTCTACTTGTCATGTTGAATCTATGGATGCTTTTAATAACCTTTCACATTGTCTTGCCCCACATGATCATAGCTTATGACATGATGGTAATTTAGTGGCCTCTCATGTGTCCTTTATTGACACCATGTTGTCTTATCCTACATTGGATTATGACATTGTGAGCCTTAGTGAAGAACTTTTACATGATGCCTAAGATGGTTCTATAGATGCCTCTTTACGTGTAAATTCATTTTTACTTTATAAAATGATGATATCTTATTGATTAGTGAGCTTAGATTACACTTAAGTGGTAGAGCTTTACAATGGTTTGATTCACCTTATTTTCTTTACACTTCCTTCATGAATTTGGCTCATAATTTTATTGCCTATTTTCTAATCATAGTTCACATAAGACTAGCATGGACTTAGACAAGTTCCCTCATGATTTATCTTTTGATCCTAATTCATATGAACTATCAATTTGGCTTATGTAGTTTCTATATCTACCTTTCATGTGGACCTTGATTCACATGATTACAATCTTATGGGGCATACTCATCAAAGATTAGGAAGAGGCCAAGATGTCAATTTGCTACCATTAGTAAATTACAATCTAATGCACTTAACTTACCTCTTATGCCTAAAATCAAATCTAAAACAAAGGAGTTTAACATCATTCAACAATTACAAAACACTCTAGCCAAAATATCTCTATGGGGCTTAATGTCTAGATGTCACCCTTTTGTAGAGATATATTGCAAAAAACCTTAGAGAAAATATAAGCTAGATCTAGTGTTGGTCCAAATATACTCAACGTGCAAATGTGTATGAGTCAGATCTAGGTCAGCACATGTGTTGCACTCATTTGAAGCATTTCCAACTATAAACAAAGGTTTAGAGTACAACAATAAACAATAAATGATGATTTACAAATTTCATCTCATTGTAACACATTGCAAAATATTTTCTAACCCTTTGTACAATGTATGCATATTCTATTTATAGAAAAGTGATAACACTCATCTCACAGATGATTGACACTTGTCAATTCTTACTACAATTTAAAATTAGTTAGGTGGTTAGCACCATTACAAGTGCCACCTAGGTCCAAACTCATTGATGACTAGGGGCTACATATTACAAAGAGAATCAACTCCTAACTTTATTTTGTTCTTGCAAATGAAAGAAAGTAATTGCCATGAAGACACTAGACTTTTTTATCCTCCCAACATGAATGATTTAAATAAGTGCATTGAATTTGTTTCAAGGGCCTCTATCAAAATGATGGAGTGCAATGTAGAATTTGACACCTCTTTCCCATATATTGTAGCTCAAAGCCTTCTAAAACTTGTCTCTAGGTATAAAACATAATAATTCCAAGACCCTTCTATTTCTTCTTGTTAGTATTTATATCAATAAAATTTGCATTTTTATTCAAGATCTGTGAACAATCTAACTACATTATTAGTTTGAAAATCTGAACTTGGCTAGATGTATTTGAAATAGTTGTATTAGATTGAATGTATATTTAATTTTTAAATTTTAAATGTTTATAGAGTTTTGTAAAGTTAATTTAAATGTGTAGATTGTTCATGTGTATTTAATTCTTAGATTTTAAATGTTTTTAGTTTTGTTATTTTAAATGTAAAAATTGAATGCACATATAAATTCATTAAATTATAAATTAAATGTATGTTAAATTTTTTAAAATGCAGAAATTTGCACATACATGGCATCTCATCATAGTGATGGCCATGATAGTGAGCATAATAGTGTTGATGCACATAGTGTAAGTATGAGTGAGTTATATGTTGCCACTCTTGATAGACTCAATAATGCTTTAACACATTTAAATCAGACAATCCATAATACACCTAACCTATCTGTTGATGATTGTTTTTACACACTCATAACAAAAGTTAAAATTCATGAATGAACCTAACTATCTTGAAAGATATGGAGAAATCAATTAAGATTACTCAATCCCAAGTTTCCTTATTGGTCAGGTCTTGACCTGTTGGACCGTTCAGTAGGTTATTATGAAGCTGTAATGTGCAAGGGGCCTTACGTGATTTAAAGTGAGTTTGTGACTTATTGGACTCCTATTATGCAAACTAATACAAATATCAACTTTCTAATCATTCATTTGCATAAAATTGTTATTGTAATTCAAAGCTTTACAAGATTTATATTCAAACGTGCTTTGCTTTTAACTAATTATGAAGATTATCAAATATCAACTTATTTCTCTTAAACTCCTTCAAATGTCAGATAATTTCCTTTGGATTTCAACGTTTAAGCTAAGTATTTCAGAATTGTTGGGAAAAGTTAGAGAAACTTAAATCTACCATCATTCACTAGAGGATCTAAACGTTCTGTTATGTACACAGTAAGAAATATAGTGAATTCAATTAACTTAGCAGATCAAATCATTAAATGCAAATGTTCTAAATATTTTCACAAACAAGCATTCAAGAATGCGAGCTTTAAGAGGAACTGTTTCAAATATAACGAAGAGCTAGAAGACACTCAGAAAGTAGACGCAGACTTCCAAATTCACTTATGTTTAAAACACATAGCCATATAAGGTTTACAATGTATGTATGAATCTTAGCTTTATTAATCAAAATTCACAAAAACTCACAATGCTTTACAGATACAGTAAGAAAGCTGGATGTTTCCATGCATTCCTCAATGTAGACAACAGGCAACCTCCTCTAAACTAAAATATTCTAATCAAAATTCTCAGAAAGAATTACAATTTCTATGCTATTTCCTATAAATCCCTGTGTAAACTAATATACAAGTAGCACGTTCCTTATATAGAATTTGAATTCCCTCCCATGCTATGGTTACAACTTCCATTCCATCGTTAAGGTCTTTTTATTATTGACCAATGGTGTGCCTTCATTTCATAACCATGTGCCAGTCCACTACTTGGCATCTTTTCTCTCAAAGATGTGCTTGGAATCTTTACATAAGATTCCCATTTTATGTGACCTTTTCCCACCAAAGCTCTTCATTTAATTTCTTCTCAAAATTCTTTACTCCTTGTCTTCTCACTTTTTCAAGTATTTCTTGAAATTATCAAGCACACCCTTCACAAAGGTCCGGTCCCCTCCTGGACTTTTTGCAAAAATATATTCTTGCATCATCACCTTTTCTTTCAATTCCTTTTCTTTGTCCTCTGAGCCCTCTGTTCTTTTCTAGAACTTCTTCATTTTGGCTCTTTCCTCCATCAGTGTATCCATCATTTGTTTACTAAGGATTGCATCAGGGTTTTCTGTACAGGGTGTGAATATGGCCTTGAACTCTGTTAATGCTCTGCTTAGGTCATAGGCTGGCATCTCTGCACATTCATGCTATAGGAGCTTTTCTATGATTCTCTTGTGCATTTTTATCATTTCTCTTGCTCTTTTTACCAGTTCCTGTATGACTACTACATTTCTTTTGAGGTTATCCTCTTCAAATTTGATCTCAAAAATTATCTTTGGCACTTGATTTGCTAGTGTGACACTGAGTGCCCCTTTGTTTATCAACTCCTCTGCCCTTCTGTCAATTTTAGTTAATTGTTCAATTTCAGATCTACATTCCTCTACTCTTGTTTGACAATTATTTATTAATCCCATACTTTTGTCCCTTTCTTCTGTGGCCATTTTCTAACTCTTCACAGCTTGCCTTATTATTTGTTCATCTGGTTGCATAAAATCATGAAACCATTCGTCAAAAATGCTGGCCTTGAACCTTTTGTTTTCCATGTCCTGCACTTCCTTCTTAGACACTATTGCTATGTCAGCAGGTAAGTCAAGCATTGTGGCACTGGGGTCAAATATCCCCTTAATAAATTGTTGGAGTTGGACAATGTGTCCCTTCAATACCTCCTGCTTACTTTTGTCTTTCCTCAGCATTTTTGCTATTACTTGGTTCATATCTTTCCACTCAGCAATGTGTTGTTCCCGTGTGGAATGCCCGAGGTCAAGATTTAGTATCTTCTATTCCTCCAAGGTAATTTCACCTTTTTCCTTCTCCTTTTGTGGTATAGCTGGGTTTAAAGTTCTAGATCCATCTGGATCTCTCTATATTGTAGACATCGTCCTAGCCTTTCTCTTTTCTTTCCTTGGAGTAGCTTTCTCACCTAACAGGCTTTTGATGTCAATAGGAGCCAAATATATTTCCTTCTTCTCCTTCCTTATCTCTCCTTCCAGCCAGGTAGGCGCCTCCCTTGTGCCCTCTGCAGCCTTCTCTGCATCAATCACCTCTTCATGAGGTTTATCTATTCCAATTTCTTCCTGTTGCTGCTCCTACTATTATTGTTGATCTTGTTGTAATGGAGGCTCTTGTTGTTGTTGATGATCTTGTTGTAATGGAGGCTCTTGTTGTTGTTGATGATCTTGTTGTGATGGAGGTTCTTGTTCTTTTGACCTGACTTCATTTTCCTCCTCCTCTATCTCAGTATCTCCCCCTTCTTGGTCCTCTTTATCAGGAGCCTCTTCTGCTGCTGACTCTTCTTTTGGATCATCTTCATCAAGATCCTTTTCTGCCACTGACTCCTCAGGTTTATTCCCATCTATTTTTTCTTCTACCTCTATATTTCCTGTCTGTGGCAGCTCTGGATGTATTGGTAAATTGACCTTCACCTCATCTTCTTTTACTTCCTCTCCTTGGGCTTGCAAGTTTTCTGTATTTTCCTCATCTTCACCGTGCTCCCCATACATATTTAACATATCCAATGCATCCACCTTTGAGGTGTCCCCTCGTGCTACCTGTCCTTTTGTGTTTACCCCTTCAGATGATTTTTCCTTTTCAGCTTATTCAATCTTATGTGCTTCCTCTTGCACATCTCTAATGATTTCTGGTGGTACTAAACTACCAAATGGATCAACATATCCCATTTCTACCTGCACCTCCTCTTCTTCAGTTTCTATATTTTGTTCTATTTTTGTTTCAGCTTGTGGGTTTGATTCCTCCTCTTCACTGAGGAAATCACTTGACTCTTCCTCCATGTCAATCGCTTTTCCCCTATACATTATCTTTTCTTCACTATCACGGCTCTCAATTTGCACAGTCTCTACAGCAGTAGGTTTGGCCTTACTAACTTCTGACTCCTGCAGCCTCTCTCCAGCCAGCTCTACCTTCACCTTTATGAATGTTTGTCCTAGTTCCATTGGAGTAGAAGTACTGGACCATTGGAGCAGAAGTACTGGACATACTTCTCATTTTCTCCCCCACTTCTTGGGCTCCAATTGTATCTTTTGGTTTTGAGGACTCACCCTTAGACAAACCTATTGGGATTGCCCTCATGACTGATGGTCCTGCTGCCCCTTTTGCAGCCTATGCTTCTTCTTCATTAATCTCATGGCTCATGGATTTTGCATCAACAAAAGTTTTAGATGTAACTGCAATTGTTATGTCCAAGGCATATGGGTCCATTAATGTGGCATTTTTGTCTTTTTCCACAATTTTAGCTTCAACAAATTTTCTCTTCTTCTCATAGAAACATTGTAGGTCCTCATTGGGCTCTACCTTTCTCTTACTTCCCCTCTTTGGGAATGTAACTTCTTTTCTTTCAACTTTAAGCTCTTCTGTCATGTCCTTAAGCCATGTCTTTGAAAATAATATCACCGACTTTGTCAAAACATCCAATGATGTGTTCTAAGTTTGCGACCAATCGAGCTCTATAATGGGAGCCAGCCTAGCTTGTGCATAACTCTAGTGTAACAATTGATCATCCTCCCTAACCTCTGGAGGGACATATATATCGCAAATAGACCTCATTTCCTCCACAATCAACCTTTTGTGAGCCCTTTTCCTTACCTCCTTGTCATTCTGGCAGTCAGCCTAGAAATCTTCAATATGTACTTGTTGTTTGTATTTCTTGTCTACAAAATTCTGAATTCTGTGGAAGGGGTCGAATCTTCTTGCTAAATCAAACTCTTTGAAGCCATAATACCTCAATTCTTGCTCTGAATAACTTGCCACCTCCTCACAAAAACAAGAATATCTACCAATTGCCCATGGCAGTTTCACATTTCCCCTGTTGTTAAATTTCCTCTTGTACATCCTGAAAGCATTCAAATACTACCTCCAAAACTCCAACACAATTAGCTTGTCAAAAGGATACCTGGGAAGCATAAATGGCTTCCCCTCAAAACCCTCAGCTCTTATATGAGTAAAGTGTTCAAACTGTATAAACCATGAACTGTGCAATCCAATTGCGCTCTCAGCATCCTTGGACAATCTTTTATCAGGCTCTTCCCTTAATATTCTTACCAAATAAGTATAAAAAACATCATTGACCAAAGCAAAATTCTTTAAGGCATTCTCCTCCTGCAAGACAGGGTAATGTTCATACACTAGCCTCTGATTAGGGCCATTTCCCAAAACACCAATCTTTTCTATCCCATGAATAAAATGCCTAATTGCTACAGTACAGGAATACAACACATAAGAAGACAAATAAAATGGCAAGCCCTTTTGCTGCCTCAACATGGCCTACCTCCAAATAGTCGTACTAATGGCCTTGGCCCAATGAATTTGCCCTTGTTCCTTTTCACCTGTTCTCAGGTATTCTATGATAGTGAACATCCAAGGATCACATTTGGTGGCATCCCTCGCCCAACCAGTCTGCTCAACATGGTGATTATCAAATATATCTCCTCCCTGAAATGTATTCTCATTAGATTTTTAGGGATTCTGGCCACTGCCTTTGGTTTGTTCTCTGGACTATACAAGTGGCGAAATATTTTACCCTTACAGTCTTCCTCATTTGCGTAGAAACTCTCATTATACTGATCTATATCAATGTTCATCATCTTGTCAGTGATCTCCAACCCAAAAGTGTTAGCAATCCCCTCAGGAGTCAAATCAGCAATTATTTTATCATAGAGCATAACCATCCTGGTACTTGGGTTATACATTATTACACAGTTTAAGCACAAATCCCTAGCTTCCATCGCCAATGGGAAACCTGCAGCTCGGTATAACCCACTATCCCAAATGCATTTCATATCAGGAGTAGCATCTGCAGCAGTAATCCTTTTTAGCACATCTTCTGCATCATAGTTTCCTATGTTGGTATATGTCCCCACTCCATTCGTGCTGACCATGGTCGGACACCCTCTGTGTATAGGTAATTCTTCTTTCTCCACCTCTTTCCGTGGTTTTCTTTCCTTTTCTATATCTTCCCCTGTATCTTTCTTTGGTTTAGGGGCCATCCTGTAGAAGTATACATGTCTCAATTTTTGTTTTTACTTCATATCTAGGGTTTTACTGTGAATGCCTATTTTCTACTATTTACCCTAACTTGTAACCTACTTGAATTTGTTAAGCTCTATTTAGCTAATTAATAGTTAAAATAGTAACTTTAACAAATGCATGCATTTTGAAAGTGAAATTACTGGAATTAACAGTTGTGCTTTACCATTCAGAATTTAAACGGGGTTCCAAGATAAATACTTGTTTCTGTGACCATTTAACCTTTGATGTTGACTTACTTTACCTTTCACTTTCACCCAGCAACTGTAACTTCGCTAATTCGGTAAATTCCGTTTGATTTTATGGTGACAGTGCCCTTTTCTGCAAATTTCAGTGTTAACAATATATCTTGAAAGCAAAAATAACAATAATTCTGTCCTAACCCATGTTAAATTCCATTTGATTCAGTGTTAAATTCGCATTAATTATAGCCATTAATGCGCTGCGACCTTCAGCTTTCCTTTTTCGTGTTTGAGAGTTTTTGAACTTTTTTGACCGTTAGCTTAATTGAACATGCATTTTCTTTTGTATATTTCGTTGTATGTTTTCCTTGTATCTTTTCATTGTATCTTCGGACATACAATGCCTTATGCATAAAATTGAACTAAAGCCCCTTTTCCCTTTACCTTTTCCGTACAACCCTTGTACTTCTTGCTTGTATATTTTACTTGTATATTCCATTGTATAACCGCATATACAAACACACTATACAAACATTCCTTACCTTTTGTTCCTTCGCAATGCCCTTTGATCCTTTGTATATCAGGTTTGTATATTATAAACATACAAACACGAAATATACAAGGACTTCTCCGTTTTTAACTCTTTTCTGGCATCCGGCTTGTATTTCCACTTTGTATCTCCGAATGTACATCATAAAATATACATGTTTATTATACAAGCCGAAATGTTCATATAGTAGGGTCCACTTTACCTTTTTACTTTGCCACTTCCGCAATGCCTTTACTCTTTATTGAGCCTTCAGACCTTAAATCACTGTAAACTACATTGTATATACCCTTGGCTCCGCAATGTATAAAACCTTGTATATTTTGCTTTGTATACTCTAAAATATACAAAGACAAAACATACAAGTTAGTCACATTTCATAATGATTTCAATTCCAGCCATTGTATAAAGTGAAATGTGCATCGCAATATACATCAAATCCAAATGCAGTATTTATACTGTATTTTAATTTCCTTTCGATTCTGCGTTGTATAAAACTCAATGTACCTCTCGATTGTATATTTCGCGCTTGCCAAATATACAAGTGCCAAATATACAATAGTTTAACGCTATTCCATAATATCTTTGGTTCTAGTTTGTGTAAAGTGCAATGTATATCAGAGTTGTACATTAAGAACATACGACACCAAATATACAAGCACTTTATTATTTTTGATAACTTTTTAGTTCCGCGCTGTATATGATTCCTTGTATCTTCGATTGTATATTTCGCATCCGCCAAATATACAAGCCCCAAACATACACCGATTATACCAAATTTAATACTTCTTCAATTCTGCGCTATGTATAATCCCTTGTATATTTACTTGTATGTTTCCCATTTGCCGAATATACAAAACCAAAAAATACATAGTGCGCTTCAATCGTTTATTCATCTCAACCTTAACTTTTTCAGGTCTGACTTGTATACTAAAGATAAAACATTATCACAGAATGTATACAAGTATAAGATTATATAAAACTCGATTACCCTTCCTTTTGCGACTAACACCAAGACCCGATATACAAACACATTTGCATATGAGATGACCCTGCATATACAAAGAACTTTGTATATACAAGGTGCAAACCCTCTAATTGTACATTTACCAAAAACATCAATAACTTACAAAATACAGCGAATTTTAAAATAATTCAAAAAGCAACCCCTGTTTATTTTCAACAAGGAATTCACCTGTACTTTGACCTAGTACTAAAATGCAAATTTTCCACTATTTCTAACAAGGTTTGTATTAAACCTACCTTTTCCCTTTACCACCAAGCAAAACCCACACACAAAAGCAACCAAAAGCCAGCTACAGCAAGGGTCCTCATTTTGCTAAGGAGTAAAATGGGGTGTGTTGTGAGCATCACAACAACTAGCAACCAAATAAAATAATTAAATTAAAACCATTAAAGGAAACAAAATGAAATAATTTCATAATTTCTGAGTACCTTTTATGCAAATCATCATTTAACTTTAAGACTTAATGTATTCAATAAGGTGCATGAATTTTCCTTTTCAGTTTAAGTGGGTGCGCATGATTAATTATCCTCATCTTGAAAATTAGTTGAACAGACCAGTGACTGACATTAGACTACCTAGTTGATGTCATTCCCTCATAGCCAACCAGATAGAGCCTTGCTGCCAGCAGGCGTCCATAGCCCCGGCAAGGTTATCGTTACAATTCTCCTAAGTAGAGCCCCACTGCCAGTGAGCGTCTATAGCCCTGGTAGAGTTACTTAGATGGCTTAACCTAGATTTTAGTAAAATCCAGTTTATTTATTTATTCGATTTTATATTTTAATAAAGATCAAGGTTTCATAAGATATAATAGTTGTAATTTTATGATGCAAGGAATGATCACTTGCTGAAATTAAGCTGAGAATTGTAATGGTAGCAAGGGTGACCTCTGATTTTTCACCTAACATCTACACTGGTAGGTTCAACAAACCCAAGGATTTTAGGTGTGTCATTGTGAGAAACTTCCCTTGAATACTCAACCCATTCTTATTGAATACAAAATTTCACAAGCTAACTAACTTTCTACATTCATGACAGTCACAACAAGTTATGTATAAATTTCAAATGATTTACTTGAATGTTCTGAATTTTATATTATTTTCAATGGTTGCTAATCTGGTCCTATATACTCTAGAACAAAACAAACACCCCTATTGAAGCAATAGAAAACAAACAAACAAACACATGATAGAAAACCAATGGAGAACAACAAAACAAGACAACAAAACACAACCAAAAACAAAACAAAGAAACAAAACTATACAACTATCCACATTATGATACAACAGACCAACAACCTTCACTTCAAGCCTGGAAGTAGTGTTTCAAATGCTGGCTATTAACTGGTAATGGCACATCCTCTCCAGTCAGGGTTTTGAGTCTAAAAGTGTTGTCTCCTATTATTTCTAACACTTGTAATGGACCTAGCCATAACTTGTCAAACTTTCCATGGCTACCCTTCTTCTCATGTGCCTTATCCCAGCATAGCACTAAGTCTAAAATCTTGAATGTTTTGACTCTTGCTCGTTTATCAAACCATCTCTTTACTACTGCTTGATGTTTGGCAAATCTTTCAATAGCTTGGTCTCTTTTCTCATCTAATTGCATCATTTGAACAATTCTAGCTTCTTTATGATCATTGAAGCCTAAGTACTCATTCGCGAACTTCCATATTGGTATTCTTAGATTCACCGAAAGTATGGGATCAGTCCCATAAACTAAATGGTAAGGTGTATTACCCAGAGGTGCCTTAACTTTGGTCCTATCTACCCATAGTGCATACTTTAGCAATGTGTTCCACTCTCTTGGGTTCTTTTCAATTAGCTTTTTAATTATGTCTAGTAAGATTTTATTCATAGATTCAGCTAACCCATTCCCCTGAGGATAATAATTTGAAGAGAACTTTAAAACAATTCCATGTTCAAACGCCCATTTAGAAAACTTTAAAGAAGAAAATGCAAGGCCATTGTCACATACCAGTGAATAGGGAACTCCAAACCTAGTGATGATGTTCTCTTCAAGAAACTTGATGACTACCTCTGTAGTGGAGAATTTGCAACATGTGGCTTCAGTCCACCTTGTATAGTAATCTGTCACCATCAATATGAATTTGTGTCCTGCAGCTGATGGAGGATTTATGACTCCAATGAAATCCAAGCCCCACTGTGCAAACGGCCTAGTCTCAATGACTGGCTATAATGGATTGGTTTGATTTCTCCCTTTATCTGCTGTAACTTGGCAAACATGGCAGTTTCTGACATGATTCTCTGTATCTTTAAACATAGTAGGCCAATAGTAACCTGCTCTCAGTATCTTATGTGTTGTAGCTAGATGGGAACCATGAGCAGTTCCATATTTATCATGCAGTTCCAGCAACACCTTATCTACTTCATCTCTATTTAAACATCTTAAATAAATTCCCCTGTGGTTCTTCCTGAATAGAAGACCTCCTTGTACCATATACTTTTGTGCTTTGATCTTCAAAGCTCTCCTTTATGAGGGTTTCATCTTATTTGGGTACTTCCCCGATATTAGAAAAGTGTTGAGGTCATCGTACCATCCTGATGCATCACTTGTATTTAGCAGGTACTGTTGCTTTACCAAATTTGGGTCCGTATTAGCTATGGTTTGTACTAAAGCTTGTCCCCTAACTAGCTTCATCAGTATGATTTCCATGTCAAACTCCTGCAAAGTGGTGATCCACTTAGCCCTTTTCTCTCCAAGCTCATTTTGCATCAACATCTTTACTGCTGCATCAGGTACTACAGCTTTAACCTGACTGCGTAGAATGTAGTGCCTAAACTTTTTTACTGCCCTCACTAGTGCAAATGCCTGTCTTTCTGTATCCAGGTACTTTAGCTGTGCATCCTTCAGAGGTGCACTCATAAAAGCGATGGGCTTTTCTTCATTATCTGTTCCTTTTTGTGTCAATGCGGCTGCAACTGAATGTGAGGATGCGAATGAATAAATGTAGAATGGCTTGGTATAGTCTAGACTTGTCAACACAGGAGCATCAGAAATAGCCTCCTTGATATCTTCAAATGTGGCCTTGGCTACTGGTGTCCACTCTATCACTGCATCTTTTTTTAACATGGCGTTCAGTGGTTGCACGATCTCTGCAAATCTTGTAATGAACTTCCTGACAAAGTTAATTTTACCAAAAAAAGATTTTAATTCTTTTCTAGTGTTTGGTAACTGTAATTTCTTTATCCCTTCTATTCTATCAGGATCAATGGATATACCATTCTCAGAAATGACATGCCCCAGTAATTTACCCTCTGTTACGCCAAATACACATTTTTTAGGGTTGAGAGAAATTCCATACCTCTCACATCTCTTGAGTATTCTTCTTAAGTCCTCAGCATGAGTAGACGCATCCTTAGAATACATAGTTAGATCATCCATGTAAATCACAATACACTTACCTATCAGTCCACGGAACGCAATGTCCATGGCCCGCTGAAATGTGGCACCTGCATTGATTAGACCAAATGGCATTCTTCTATATGCAAAATTACCCCATTTACTAGTGAAAGTGGTCTTTAGTCTATCTTCCTCATTAATTAGGACCTGGTTATAACCTAAAAAATTGTCTAAAAAGGACATCATCCTGGCTCCAGTTACTACTTATAACACTTCATCCATGGAAGGCAGAGGATAATTGTCTTTCTCAGATGCCTTATTTAGATTCCTAAAATCTACGCATAACCGAATGTCCCCATTTTTCTTCCTAATAGGCACTAAGTTGGCTACCCACGTCGAATGTCTAACAGGGAAAATTATCTTGGCAGACAGTAGTCTTTTTACTTCCTCAAAAATCAATGGCTCTAAAATTGCATTTATAGGCCTTTGCTTTTGCCTAAATGGTTTAACGTCTGGTTTTAATGGTATCACGTGTGTTATAATGGACATGTCATATGTTTTCAAATCTTCATATGTCCATGCTATTACGTGTTTGTACTCCTTCAGTACGTCTACGACTTCCTTTCTAATCTTCTCAGGACAAACCTTTCCAATTTGTACATTTTGAGGATTCTGTTCTGTTCCTAAGTTATAGGGATCACATTTACCTCCCTCTATTTTAGGCAAGTCCTTTTGCTTCACTAATCCATCTAAGTCAAAGATTTGTTCTAACTCTATTACTCCCTTAGGCAAGAAATTACTCTTTAGGTTGATGATGTCTTCCTCATCCCGAGACACATCGGGCCTATCTTGTTCATCAATGATTTGGGCTTCAAATACTTCATTATGAGTTAGAAAATCCACAATTTGCTGGTCCCCCTCAAATACCTGAAAATGAGTTACATTGTTTGGCACAATGGGCACATTTACTAGTTCTATAGCAAATATCTTTAAACCTGACAACGTTAAAGGCTCCAAGGTGCTAGCAGCAACTGCTAGTGCATCAAACCTATGGTTTTGTTCTCTGGGGATATGCTCCAAGTTGAAAGCATCAAATGACTCTATTAAATCCCAGATTCTATGTCTATAGCAGACCATTTTCTTATAATTACAAGTGTACAACTTCCTGACCTGTTTGACTACTAACTCAGAGTCTGAAAATACTCTGATCATTCTTACCCCTTTCTTTATAGCTAAGACTAGTCCATAAATTAAAGATTCATATTCATCAACATTGTTAGTGCAAGAAAATTGTAACCTATATGCTGCTAGATATGACTTACCTTGAGGATCTATGAGTTCTACACCTGCACCTGCGCCCTGCTTAGACTTAGACCCATCACATTTTAATGTCCACATGCTACTTTTATTCCTTTGACCTTTTCCTTTGACATGTTTTCCTTTGTCTACCATGTGTGCGGTGTCATCTTATTTATCCATATGCAGTTCATTCTGACTTGCTTGTTCATTTACCTTCTCAGTGTGCAAATCTGAATGACAAACATCATTGCTTGAACTTTCTCCTAACTCTGGAGTTTCTACATCTATGGGGCTCTGAAAGTACCTCTCAGGTTGACTAGAACTTACCCTTTCCTCACAAAATTCCCACTCCTTTGTGCATTTTAAGTACTGATACTAAATAATGTCTTTGCACATTCCACACTTCTCTTCAGAATGTGGCCTATCATGAACCCTACACATATCTTTGTATAACTTGCATTGGACTGAAATAT
This sequence comes from Cunninghamia lanceolata, assembly GCA_027924645.1. Lineage (NCBI taxonomy): Eukaryota > Viridiplantae > Streptophyta > Pinopsida > Cupressales > Cupressaceae > Cunninghamia > Cunninghamia lanceolata. The sequence continues at coordinate 11,851,086 of BSBN01000887.1, forward strand.
TTAGTTCCATGCACTTTTCTATTTCCTGTCTAATGATCTGACTAAAATTATTTAGTGTATTACCTTCTTCATCAGAAGAATTTCCATCAGATTCAATGAATAGTACAATATCCTTTCTGACCAATTTTTTTTCAAAATTTAGCATTAATATCTCCTCAATCTATACCCCTTTATTGGTGACCCTATAAACACTGGGTTCGACAAAAGCATACAATATTTCATTCGTCCTATTGTATTCTGTGATCATATGCTTCATCCTAGGTTCAGCCTCTATTCTGATTTGATTAGGCACACCCCTCCGAGGTAACCACATATGTGAAAAGCCAGTGGCCATGTATTCGTTCAGTGTTTTTGACCAATCTCTGCTTAATAGCATCCCATAATTTGTAGGTATATCAACTACTTGGATGTCAATGAACTGACTTACCCTGGGGTCTGAAGCTAATTGCATCTGAATATGCATTAGTTCTCCTACCACGTTAACTCCAGTCTTATCTAATTGTGTGACAACTTTGGCAGACTTGGTGGGAGTCAAACCTAAGGTTTTACATATACCCAGAGGCATCACATTAGCTGAGGCACCCGAATCCACCATACAATTGTGTATGTTCTTTCCACATAATCTAGCAGTTAACAAGAAGGGAGGAGTATCCCTCTTATCAGCATACATTACTACATTTGTGTTAGAAGGCTGCTCAACTTTCTTACTTCTTTCTTTTGGCTGTGTCTCTCTACTAGGCACAAGTACCTCAGTAGAAGTCTCTCTTGTCACAGATGTGTCCAAAGATTGTAATAAGGTATTTCTAACTTCTGGACTTTTTAACAATTCACACAAAGGTACACTGACCTTGATTTTCTTTATTTCTTCTGATAGATAACCCATCAGTCCTAATGTTTCTGTTGTCTCAGTTTTATTTGTCTGGACCCTATGAGTTACTATTCCATTATTTGCATTATGATTGGCCTTCAGTATAGCAGGGTTGTTGCTAGCATTCTGGTCTGGTGGAGTATTGTAATTGTTAGGAGGAGTGGAGGTGGTGAAAGGTCCTCCTGGCCTCGGATTATTTCTCAAGTTGTAAGTATGATTCTTACTTGACTGTTGGAAAGCTTGCACCTCCTCCACCTCATGAAACACCTCATTTTCAGTTTCAAATAGAAACTGAAAAGTGTTTAATACTAGGGTTGTCTCAGGATATAGGTTTTCACAATAATAGGGTTCATCATCTAACGATTGGTCATTCTCCTCTTCTCTAAAAGTGAAAGTCTCTAAAACTAGAGCAATATCATACCCTGAGGGTACTATCTCATTACCCTTGGGAACTAAGAAACTCAGAAGTAGGAGCCTGCACATCCACATTAAAAATACCTGCTGCCAGATGAAACTGAGGACAGTCTATTTCAGCATGGGCACTAGTATTATGGATTCTACACCAATTCTTTAGTGCTACATTTGTCATTTGAATCCCTACTATTTTTTTGTGTCCCAGTTGTCTAAATTCTCGAATGGAGAAGCTAGGGTGCCATTATTTGGCCCTATGTTCCAAGTTTTGGGTGGCCTAGGCTAATTTTGATTCCTGTTATTGTTATTCCAGGCCCTGTTATCTATAGTTGGTCCTCTATTTTGCATTTGTTGTCCTTGATTATGATTCTGATGTTGACTGTGATTTTGACCCTGATTAGAACTCTGACCTTGGTTATGACCTTGACTTTGATTATAGTTCTGGTTCTGATTTTGGTTATAATTGGGGCTGCAGTTCTAGTTTTGACTTTGATTATAGTTTTGGTTATACCCCTGGTTGTTTCTACCATAGAAATTCTCATTTCTTAATTGTGTCACCTCAGTGGTCAATCTTCTCAGATGTGCAGTGATTTCTTTGATATCTTCCCTTTCCTCTTGTGCTTTTGCTATAAATGTATCTTGAGGTGGTTGGAAAAATGATTAGCCATTGTTCTGATTAAGATTGGCAGTATTACCAGTGTAAGGTACCATAGCCTAAATTGGAGCAAGGTTATACACAGGCGTGTATGTAGGGACTGGATTTAGCATTGGAGTACTCTATGCAAGAACTCCATTCCAAAGTTGCACTTGATTTTGCATTCCAGGATTTCCTCCATTGAGGAATGGATTATAGGTTGTCTGCCTCATTTCCTAGTTTACAGATGCTACCTCTTTATATGCCTTGGATACATTATCTATGTTAGGTTTTCTGTTGATAAACATGGCAGTTAGTGGATCTAAAGCAACATAATACATAGCCAACAATGTATCTGGAGCTACTATGTATGGAGCCACTATCCTAGAATAAGCCTTTTGAAACCTGTCATTGAAATTATCAATTAGTTCACCTTCACCTCTCTTAATTGTGGCCTGTTTATGGTACAAAGTGGAAGGATCTATTGGTCCCCTAAATCTAGACAGAAATGCCTCTTCCATAAGTGTCCAAGAAGCAATGTAACCACTAGGTAAATTCACATACCAATTGGATGCTTGTTCATTGAAAGTATAAGGAAATAACCTACAGACTACATCTTCATGCTCTAACTGGGCTCTAAAGTAGGCTTCCTTAAATATCCTTATATGATCCTCTGGATCCTAGTGTAACTGATATTTAGGACATATTTTCTCAGGGTTTTTTGGCATCTCATGATAATCCACGAAATATATGGGAGAGTTGGTATTGAAATAAGCCATTGCATGTATCTGTGCTGGGCCTAGACCTGCAGGAATACCTGGATTTATAGGTGGATCTGGATCTCTAGGAGGACTAGGACCCCTAGGAGGACTAGGATCCCTAGGAGGACCTGAACCAAGATTCAAAAATCTGTATGAAGAACTGTCAGGACTCATAATATTGTGGATGTTAAAAGGTGATCCAGGAGGCATTCCAGATGAACTTTCTGTGTTTGATATTTTAGGATTCCACACTAAAGGAGTTTTACTCGGTCTCCTGTTAGGTAATTGCACAAATATGTCATTTGAATTGGATCTAGACCTAGTCACTCTACCGCTGTTATGAGCTAGCTTTATTTAAATTCAACCTTAACTCCAATCAGGCCCTCCTTCTAGTACCAAAAACTATTGATGATTATTTTTACACACTCATAACAAAAGTTAAAATTCATGAATGAGCCTAACTATCTTGAAAGATATGGAGAAATCAATTCAGATTACTAATCCCAAGTTTCCTTATTGGTCAAGTCTTGACCTGTTGGACCGTTCAGTAGGTTATTATGAAGTTGTAATGTGCAAGGGGCCTTACATTATTTAAAGTGAGTTTGTGACTTACTGGACTCCTATTATGCAATCTAATACAATTATCAACTTTCTAATCATTCATTTGCATAAAATTGTTACTGTACTTCAAAGCTTTACAAGATTTATATTCAAACGTGCTTTGCTTTTAACTAATTATGAAGATTATCAAATATCAACTTATTTCTCTTAAACTCCTTCAAATGTCAGATAATCCCCTTTGGATTTCAACGTTTAAGCTAAGTATTTCAGAATTGTTGGGAAAAGTAAGAGAAACTTAAATCTACCATCATTCACTACAAGATCTAAACGTTCTGTTATGCACATAGTAAGAAATACAGTGAATTCAATTAACTCAACAGATCAAATCATTAAATGCAAATGTTCTAAATATTTTCACAAACAAGCATTCAAGATTGCGAGCTTTAAGAGGAATTGTTTCAAATATAACGAAGAGCTAGAAGACACTCAGAAAGTAGACGCAGACTTCCAGATTCACTTATGTTTAAAACACATAGCCATATAAGGTTTACAATGTCTGTATGACTCTTAGCTTTATTAATCAAATTCACAAAAACTCACAATGCTTTACAGATATAGTAAGAAAGCTGGATGTTTCCACGCATTCCTCAATGTAGACAATAGGCGACCTCCTCTAAACTAAAATATTCTACTCAAAATTCTCAGAAAGAATTACAATTTCTATGCTATTTCCTATAAATCCCTGTGTAAACTAATATACAAGTAGCATGTTCCTTATAAAGAATTTGAATTCCCTCCCATGCTATGGTTACAACTTCCATTCCACGGTTAAGGTCTTTTTATTATTGACCAATGGTGTGCCTTCATTTCATAACCGTGTGCCAGTCCACTACTTGGCATCTTTTCTCTCAAAGATGCGCTTGGAATCTTTACATAAGATTCCCATTTTATGTGACCTTTTCCCGCCAGTGCTCTTCGTTTAATTTCTTCTCAAAATTCTTTACTTCTTGTCTTCTCACTTTTTCAAGTATTCCTTGAAATTATCAAGCACACCCTTCACAAAGGTCCGGTCCCCTCCTGGACTTTTTACAAAAATATATTCTTGCATCATCACCTTTTCTTTCAATTCCTTTTCTTTGTCCTCTGAGCCCTCTGTTCTTTTCTGGTACTTCTTCATTTTGTCTCTTTCCTCCATCAGTGTATCCATCATTTGTTTGCTAAGGATTGCATCAAGATTTTCTGTACAGGGTGTGAATATGGCCCTGAACTCTGTTAATGCTCTGCTTAGGTCATAGGCTAGTATCTCTGCACATTCATGCTATAGGAGCTTTTCTATGATTCTCTTGTGCATTTTTATCATTTCTCCTGCTCTTTTTACCAGTTCCTGTATGACTACTACATTTCTTTTGAGGTTATCCTCTTCAAATTTGAGCTCAAAAATTATCTTTGGCACTTGATTTGCTAATGTGACACTGAGTGCCCCTTCATTTATCAACTCCTCTACCCTTCTGTCAATTTTAGTTAATAATTCAATTTTAGATCTGCATTCCTCTACTCTTGTTTGACAATTATTTATTAATCCCATACTTTTGTCCTTTTCTTCTATGGCCATTTTCCAGCTCCTCACAGCTTGCCTTATTGTTTGTTCACCTGCTTGCATAAAATCATGAAACCATTCGTCAAAAATGCTAGCCTTGAACCTTTTGTTTTCCATGTCTTGTACTTTCTCCTTAGACACTATTGCTATGTCAGCAGGTAAGTTAGGCATTGTGGCACTGGGGTCAAATATCCCCTTAATAAATTGTTGGAGTTGGACAATGTGTCCCTTCAATACCTCCTACTTACTTTTGTCTTTCCTCAGCATTTCTGCTATCACTTGGTTCATATCTTTCCACTCAGCAATGTGTTGTTCCCGTGTGGAATGCCCGAGGTCAAGATTTAGTATCTTGTATTCCTCCAAGGTAATTTCACCTTTTTCCTTCTCCTTTTGTGGTATAGCTAGGTTTAAAGTTCTGGATCCATCTGGATCTCTCTATATTGCAGACATCATCCTAGCCTTTCTCTTTTCTTTCCTTGGAGTAGCTTTCTCACCTAACAGGCTTTTGATGTCAATAGGAACTAGATATATTTCCTTCTTCTCCTTCCTTATCTCTCCTTCCAGCTAGGTAGGTGCCTCCTTTGTGCCCTCTGCAGCCTTCTCTGCATCAATCACCTCTTCATGAGGTTTATCTATTCCAATTTCTTCCTATTGCTGCTCCTGCTGTTGTTGTTGATCTTGTTGTAATGGAGGCTCTTGTTGTTGTTGATGATCTTGTTGTAATGGAGGCTCTTGTTGTAGTTGATGATCTTGTTGTAAAGGAGGCTCTTGTTGTAATGGAGGTTCTTATTCTTTTGACTCGACTTCATTTTCCTCCTCCTCTATATCAGTATCTCCCCCTTCTTGGTCCTCTTTATCAGGAGCCTCTTCTGCTGCTAACTCTTCTTTTGGATCATCTTGATCAGGATCCTTTTCTGCCACTGACTCCTCAAGTTCATTCCCATCTATTTTTTCTTCTGCCTCTGTATTTCCTATCTATGGCAGCTCTAGATGTATTGGTAAACTGACCTTCACCTCATCTTCTTTTACTTCCTCTCCTTGGGCTTGCAAGTTTTCTATATTTTCCTCTTCTTCACCCTACTCCCCATACATATTTAACATATCCAATGCATCCACCTTTGAGGTGTCCCCTCGTGCTGCCTGTCCTTTTGTGTTTACCCCTTCAGATGATTTCTCCTTTTCAGCTTCTTCAATCTTATGTGCTTCCTCTTGCACATCTCTAATGATTTCTAGTGGTACTAAAGTACCAAATGGATCAACAGATTCCATTTCTACCTGCACCACCTCTTCTTTAGTTTCTATATTTTGTTCTGTTTATGTTTCATCTTGTGGGTTTGATTCCTCCTCTTCATTGAGGAAATCACTTGACTCTTCCCCATGTCAATCACTTTTCCCCTATACATTATCTTTTCTTCACTGTCACTGCTCTCAATTTGTACAGTCTCTAAGGTAGTAGGTTTGGCCTTACTACCTTCTGACTCCTACAGCCTCTCTCCAGCCAGCTCTGCCTTCACCTTTATGATCGTTTGTCCTAGTTCCATTGGAGCAGAAGTACTGGACATACTTCTCATTTTCTCCCCCACTTCTTGGGCTCCAATTGTATCTTTTGGTTTCGAGGACTCGCCCTTAGACAAACCTATTGGGATTGCCCTCATGACTGATGGTCTTGCTGCCCCTTTTGCAGCCTGTGCTTCTTCTTCACTAATCTCATGGCTCATGGATTTTGCATCAACAAAAGTTTCAGATGCAACTGCAATTGTTATGCCCAAGACATATGGGTCCATTAATGTGGTATTTTTGTCTTTTTCCACAATTTTAGCTTCAACAAATTTTCTCTTCTTCTCATAGAAACATTGCAGGTCCTCACTGGGCTCTACCTTTCTCTTCCTTCCCCTCTTTAGGAATGTAACTTCTTTTCCTTCAGCTTCAAGCTCTTCTATCCTGTCCTTAAGCCATGTCTTTGAAAATAATATCACCGGCTTTGTCAAAACATCCAATGATGTGTTCCAAGTTTGTGACCAACCGAGCTCTGTAATGGGAGCCAGCCTAGCTTGTGCATAACTCTGGTGTAACAATTGATCATCCTCCCTAACCTCTGGAGGGACATATATATCGCCAATAGACCTCATTTGCTCCATAGTCAACCATTTATGAGCCCTTTTCCTTACCTCCTTGTCATTCTGGCAGTCAGCCTAGAAATCTTCAATATGTACTTGTTGTTTGTATTTCTTGTCTACAAAATTCTGAATTCTGTGGAAGGGGTCGAATCTTCTTGCTAAATCAAACTCTTTGAAGCCATAATACCTCAATTATTGCTCTGAATAACTTGCCACCTCCTCACTAAAACAAGAATATCTGCCAATTGCCCATGGCAGTTTCACATTTCCCCTGTTGTTAAATTTCCTCTTGTACATCTTGAAAGCATTCAAATTCTGCCTTCAAAACTCCAACACAATTAGCTTATCAGAAGGATACCTGGGAAGCATGAATGGCTTCCCCTTAAAACCCTCAGCTCTTATATAAGTAAAGTGTTCAAACTATATAAACCATGAACTGTGCAATCCAATTGCACTCTCAGCATCCTTGGACAATCTTTTATCAGGCTCTTCCCTTAATATTCTTACCAAGTAAGTATAAAAAACATCATTGACCAAAGCAAAATTCTTTAAGGCATTCTCCTCCTGCAAGACAGGGTGATGTTCATACACTAGCCTCTGATTAGGGCCATTTCCCAAAACACCAATCTTTTCTATCCCATGAATAAAAGGCCTAATTGCTGTAGCACAGGAATACAACACATAAGAAGACAAATAAAATGGCAAGCCCTTTTGCTGCCTCAGCATGGCCTGCCTCCAAATATCCGTACTAATGGCCTTGGCCAAATGAATTCGCCCTTGTTCCTTTTCACCTGTTCTCAGGTATTCTATGATAGTGAACATCTAGGGCTCACATTTGGTGGCATCCCTTAGCCCAACTAGTCTGCTCAGCATGGTGATTATCAAATATATCTCCTCCCTGAAATGTATTCTCATCATATTTTTAGGGATTCTGGCCACTGCCTTTGGTTTGTTCTCTGGACTGTACCAGTGGTGAAATATTTTACCCTTACAGTCTCCCTCATTTGCATAGAAACCGATCTATATCAATGTCCGTCATCTTGTCAGTGATCTCCAACCCAAAAGTGTTAGCAATCCCCTCAGGAGTCAAATCAGCAATTATTTTATCATAGAGAATAACCATCCTGGTACTTGGGTTATACATTATTACACAATCTAAGCACAAATCCCTAGCTTCCATCGCCAATGGGAAACATGCAGCTCGGTATAACCCACTATCCCAAATGCATTTCATATCGGGAGTAGCATCTACAGCAGTAATCCTTTTTAGCACATCTTTCGCATCATAGTTTCCCATGTTGGTATCTGTCCCCACTCCATTCGTGTTGACCAGGGTCAGACACCCTCTGTGTATAGGTAATTCTTCTTTCTCCACCTCTTTCTGTGGTTTTCTTTCCTTTTTTGTATCTTCCCCTATATCTTTCTTTGGTTTAGGGGCCATCCTGTAGAAGTATACATGTCTCAATTTTCATTTTTACTTCATATCTAGGGTTTTACTGTGAATGCCTATTTTCTACTATTTACCCTAACTTGTAACCTCCTTGAATTTGTTAAGCTCTATTTAGCTAATTAACAGTTAAAACAGTAACTTTAACAAATGCATGCATTTTGAAAGTGAAATTACTGGAATTAACAGTTGTGCTTTACCGTTCAGAATTTAAACGGGGTTCCAAGATAAATATATGTTTCTGTGACCGTTTAACCTTTGATGTTGACTTAATTTACCTTTCACTTTCACCCAGCAACTGTAACTTCGCTAATTCGGTAAATTCCATTTGATTTTATGGTGACAGTGCCCTTTTCTGCAAATTTCAGCATTAACAATATATGTTGAAAGCAAAAATAACAATAATTCTGCCCTAACCCATGTTAAATTCCATTTGATTCAGTGTTAAATTGGCATTAATTACAGCCATTAATGCGCTGCGACCTTCGGCTTTCCTTTTCCGTGTTTGAGAGTTTTGAACTTTTTTGACCGTTAGCTTAATTGAACATGCATTTTCTTTTGTATATTTCATTGTATGTTTTCCTTGTATCTTTTCATTGTATCTTCAGACATACAACGCCTTATGCATACAATTGAACTAAAGCCCCTTTTCCCTTTACCTTTTCCATACACCCCTTGTACTTCTTGCTTGTATATTTTACTTGTATATTCTATTGTATAACTGCATATACAAACACACTATACAAACATTCCTTACCTTTTGTTCCTTCGCAATGCCCTTTGATCCTTTGTATATCAGGTTTGTTTATTATAAACATACAAACACCAAATATATAAGGACTTCTCCGTTTTTAACTCTTTCCTGGCGTCCGGCTTGTATTTCCACTTTGTATCTCTGAATGTACATCATAAAATATACATGTTTATTATACAAGCTGAAATGTTCATATAGTAGGGTCCACTTTACCTTTTTACTTTGCCACTTCCGTAATGCCTTTACTCTTTATTGAGCCTTCAGACCTTAAATCATTGTAAACTGCATTGTATATACCCTCAGCTCCGCAATGTATAAAACCTTGTATATTTTGCTTTGTATACTCTGAAATATACAAAGACAAAACATACAACAAGTTAGTCACATTTCATAATGATTTCAAATCCAGCCATTGTATAAAGTGAAATGTGCATCGCAATATACATCGAATCCAAATGCATTATTTATACTGTATTTTAATTTCCTTTCGATTTCATGTTGTATAAAACTCAATGTACCTCTCGATTGTATATTTCACGCTTGCCAAATATACAATAGTTTAATGCTATTCCATAATATCTTCGTTTCCGGTTTGTATAAAGCACAATGTATATCAGAGTTGTACATTAAGAACATATGACACCAAATATACAAGGACTTTATTATTTTTGATAACTTTTTAGTTCCGCGCTGTATATGATTCCTTGTATCTTCGATTGTATATTTCACATCCGCCAAATATACAAGCCCCAAACATACACCAATTATACCAAATTTAATACTTCTTCAATTCCGCGCTATGTATAATCCCTTGTATATTTACTTGTATGTTTCCCATTTTCTGAATATACAAAACCAGAAAATACATAGCGCGCTTCAATCGTTTATTCATCTCAACCTTAACTTTTTTGGGTCCGACTTGTATACTGAAGATAAAACATTATCACAGAATGTATACAAGTATAAGATTATATAAAACCCGATTACCCTTCCTTTTGCGACTAACACCAAGACCCGATATACAAACACATTTGCATATGAGACGACCCTGCATATACAAAGAACTTTGTATATACAAGGTACAAACCCTCTAATTGTACATTTACCAAAAACATCAATAACTTGCAAAATGCAGCGAATTTTAAAATAATTTAAAAAGCAACCCCTATTTATTTTCAACGAGGAATTCACCTGTACTTTGACCTAGTACTAAAATGCAAATTTTCCACTATTTCTAACAAGGTTTGTATTAAACCTGCCTTTTCGCTTTACCACCAAGCAAAACCCACACACAAAAGCAACCAAAAGATAGCTACAGCAGGGGTCCTCGTTTTGCTAAGGAGTAAAATGGGGTGTGTTGTGAGCATCACAACACTATCTTATAGAGACAGGTTGGTGGGGACTAGAGCAGAGTTTGCACGTATGATTGACATAGTCAAATCATACAATCCCTACGATGATTTGAGTATTGAGGATTTTTATGTGTCACTTGCTAGCACTATTACTAGGACAGTGAAATGGCTAGAAGTTAATAGGTTCGTTTCATTGAATATGGTGCATAGTATGTTTCCACATTATCACGGACATGATAGAGTTCAGGGCTATTTTGTCACCAAGTGTACAGATGTTGTTACACCACTTATATATCCTAAGTGGTTAGCAGCACCATAGATGGCCACACAATGATGAGTTGCCTTTGTATTTTTTCAAACAACTATTTTCTTTTACTCATTCATGACTTGATGTTGATTTCACATCTATACCAAAACATGCAAGATAGGGTCATGGGAGGTTTTCAGAGAAATTCTGATGTCCTGATCAGAATCCACCTGAAAATAAGAGGGCATTAATGGGTCCAAACCTTTTGGTACTTCTAAAAAGGTTGGATCTAGGACGGTCAGCTGAGGCGGCAGTTACATCATCGAGACAACATATTTTTGAGAGTTTAGGTTCTATTGTTGGTGATGTTGACCATTTGGCATCAGATCATGTTGGTAGATATATGTTGCATCCACGCACCAGCATAGGATCAGTTGATTCGACTTCTGCCAGTTATGATCCTTACATACGTGCTGACATAGTTTCACCACGTGATGTGGCACAGACTTCTGGAGAGAGTGCTTTGCGCAACTTGAGTACATGTCTAGCGCATGATCTACTTTTTGTATATCAGTTTGTCAGTTTTGAGTATGACATCCCTCTCGACACTGTGTCCACATTTGTTAGTCAGCATAGTGATCAGCGAGCTACACATATGACTGACACAGTGCCGTCACAGTAGACTCCATCACAACCTGATGCTGGTATTGTGCCACCTTATGCACCAGGATCATTCCATGATCTTTTGTTTGATGAAAATATTGTGATGACCCTCAATTCATCCAATCTTAGTGGGATTGGGAGGGTCATCCATGGAGCTACACAGGTTGCTGATGATGAGGTACATACATTTTAAATATTTTTAAATTTTATATAATTTAGTCTTGTGCATCATACACGTGTTGACTCTTATTTAATCAATCTTACATTAGGGACCAACAAGAGAGGTGCTAGGACATGGCACTGTGCAGCAGACAGCGGATGTGGATGAGGTTGGATGTGAGGTATTTAGTATTTAATTATACATTTAAAAATTTTAGAACATGTGTACTTGAGATTCCATATTTTTTAATATATATTTAAATTTAATTTAATAGAGATAATTTGTATGTTCAAAGATCTACACATCACTCAGATATTCATAGATGGATCAAATTAGACACACATGGTTCAAGACAGGGCTTGGGACGAGGATCAGTATAGGGATCAGTACAGGGCTCAACTCATCATTCTAGTCCTGGGTTGAGTGAGGTCCGTTCTGCCCATAGGAGGCAGGAGTCATGATGTTGTGCACAGTTAGATGTATTCATATGTTCTTTGTTATGTTTACCCGAACTCTCATGATGTTATATTGTAGATATACTTGATGTTATGTTATGCGTTTACATGTTGCAGTTAGACTTTATATTATTTAGACTTGATGTTATATTGTAGTTAGACTTGATGTTATGTTGTTATAGACTTGATATTATATTGTAGTTAGACTTTATGTTATTTAGACTTTATATATATGATATGTATATATGCACATTTAGATGTTTAGTTAAATTTAGATCTATATGGATGTTTTCCTTTGAATATATGGGTCTTAATTTGGATAAAATCAAGTTTTAACTTAAATAGTTTTTATTCAAATTAATATATCTTAAATAGAGAAATAATTCAAGTTGTATATTATTCTTGTACATCACATAAAGTACATATGACATGCTCAATTTTTGTGATTTCAAGAAGTTTGAGTTATCAAAATTTGAGAATTAAATATAGTGTCATCAATACAAATAGGATGGATGGTTGGGAAATATGATATTCTATTTTGGCATGCAATGATTTCAATTTATGATTATACTACAACATCTACATTTTATAAAAGTTGCCTTCAATATTATAAAATAACATTTTGATACAACTAACATTTTTCTTAGGTGCATACAATCAAAGGTTTTATATTTATATAAATATGTTTTATTATACCCTACCATTGCTGTAATGCCCCGCCATGAACACCTTAGAGAACAACATATCTATGCTATTCAAAGCAGGATAAATTTTTTTTTTATATGAATAAGATAACAAAGTAATGTTAACACATCTATACACATCATTTGAACTAACGACCTGTCCTCTAAGATTTCATGGTTGCATTACTTGCCAAATCAATTAACATAATTCAACATACATTATTAACTAACATTAGTAGATCATTCTAAATCTATAGCATTAAATGAATAAACATATACATCTCCATATCATAACATCAGATGAATAATCGACATGACTAGGATTACATGTGAATGTACAAATTCCTATACACATGAGTAATTCATTACATTGATTACATTATCACCTTTCTGAATACATACATTATGAATCGACTATCACACAAGGCTAGACCATGAGTATGCATAATCATCTTCCTCAAACTGGTACAAGATCTGATATCTAATGCACAAGATACATCCTCCTCACCCACGAACATCGGCAAGGGAAAAACCAATGGAAATAAAAGCTCTTCCACTCGACCATGTGGAACCCTAAGGTCCACCCCCTGAGCTAGGAGATAACACAAGATCCCACACTCATAGATAGTAAGGAGAACAATAGACTAACACACGCAGTAGGGTTATACATGACACCAATTATCAAACTGTCCACAATAAACATCACTGACATACTTAACTGCACTTCCAAAGGCACTTATGCAATTGAGGGAGGAAATACAACTAGGGAGTGCTAGACTGCAATAGGGAGGAGTATCATCACATGGATTGATATGGGTTGTCCTGGTGGACTTCACTAGGCCCCGACTCCCATTTTTGGGTTGTCTTGGCAGCCTCTCCTGATCCCCGGTCCCCATACAAACTCATGTAGAATCAATGTACCTTTCATGGGGACAAGGTAGTTGATCTTACCATTCCAGGCCTTCTCATCTCATCTCAAGCCTAAATGAGCATTTGAGCCACGAGTGAGGCATACATTATCTTGATTAATGTGAATTCTACCCATTGCCCTATTTCATTAATAATGTTATCACTGGATTAAGAAACCCTTCAATGGGTTGTCCTGGACACCACTATGGGTTTTGGCCCCCATTGAGAGCCACTCCCCCTACTTTGCAACTAGTAAACCCTACACTGGGCAAGGCATTGACCATCTTGCACAACCATCATAGCCACATAATCCATACACCAAACAAGGCATTAATCATCTTTGAATGTTCATCACAATAAAATGAGTTCATGTCAGAATAGGAGACAACATTTTAGGGTTACATTTCACAAGGACCATACACACAACTACACCCTTCTTAGCCTCTACAATCCAACTTCCCAATGACATAGAACTTACATCCCACTATAACAAAAGCATGAACATTTAATCCAATAGTCTAGATACATTGGTTACTACAGAGAATTTATCATAACAAAGTTATCAATATAAGATTGTAACTTGGTTATTATCCAATCTCAATTTTAGAATAGACCAATTTCATAATTCTATGCACAATGTAAGTAGATAGTAAACATAAAAGACAATTACCTATATGTAATTATTTCACAATAATCTATTCTTACTTAACACAAAGAGCCAACTTTTATTATAACAGAAAATTAAGAAAATCCTATATTCTAAACATGAGATCCTTCTATGATAACTCTTTCTCTCTTTATTCAAAGATAGCATATAAAAAGATAATTCATAATTAATTAAAATCTAATTAAGATTAACTACTTACTATTCTTACCTACACATGACTCTACTCAATTAAAACATCAACTAAGCCTTAATTTGGAACTTAAGTCTCTAGAGTTGTTGTATGTTTTTACCATGGTTTTAGTTTCTCTGCAACTGGTATATTGTAAATTCTAACTAGAAGAATACATTTCAATTGTCATCTATAAATAATTTATTCTACGTAAAGAATATAACCTTTCCATTTATTCCTAACTGAATCTCATGAACATTTAATGAGAAATCAAAATAAACAAAATATTGTTTAAATGGTATAAGAAATGTTATAACTACTTATTCCTAACAAAGTTTATAATTAGACATAATGTAATTATTTATTTATTTTAAATGTCCCCAACTCTCAATGACTTATCTATAAGAAGTAATCAATCCACTGACCAATATATTTATTCATCACTAAAAGCTTGATTTAATTGATAAGTACACAGTTAAAAATCCTTTCATACTTATGTCCTTATGCTTATGATCTCATAATCCCATTTTCATATTCATAATAATTTTTATATTCACTTTCATATTCATATTTATATCCATTTTCATATATGTAAGCAGATTTACCTTATTTCTACACTCCTATTTATTCTCATATTATTTTACCTATTCTGTATGCATACTTATACATAATGAATGTATATACATCAATGATGGTAATATATTCCAATTATTATTATGCTGATATAAGCAGTATTCATTTATTTATATTCATATTATTCATCTACAACATTTATATTACCTAACCTATTAATAAAGGAAAGTGCACGTACCTCTTTATGCTGCTTGTCTTGTTGAATCTGCTCACTGGATTCTATTCTCTTTCGCCTATTCTTTAATATTTATATATTATAGTATTTGTTATAATATTATTAATATCTCTATATTATATTATTATATATGCTATTAATATATATATATATATATATATATATATATATATATATATATATATATATATATATATACTTGAATAATTCCTCCCTATATGTATTTATGATATCTTTCCTACTTATGACTCAGAAATATATATATATATATATAATGCAGATTTAAATATATAAATATAATGTGGATTTAATTATATTTATTTATAATGCCGATATTCTTTTTTTTATTTATTTCCCATATATTTATAATACTTCCTCTTAAATTAAATGCAAGCTATTGTTATTCCATACTTTCTAACTTTTATATTTAAAGACTTCTGTTTGCTTACTTTAGACTTCCTTATTTTCTTATATCCCCAAATCTGATCCCCTTTCCTTCCTTACTACTGCTATTTATATTATATATGTTCCATTATGCCTCTTACGAAGAATGGTGACTCTTCAAAGAGTCACATACATAATATTAATATCTAATATATATATTATTTAATTAATTCATTCATATTAATAATATATATTATAATAATATTTATATCTATTAATATCTTATGAGTATAATAATAATAATATTTGATATTTATATCCATGTAATATGATAATATATTATATAACTTATTAATATTTAATTATTAATATTTGTGTGTAATTAAATATATTGTTTAAATCTTCAATTTAAACAAGGCTTTAATATGGGGACATGACAATATAGTACTGGAAATAAACCCTAATAAAATAGTATATTTTACCCTAATAGTATATTTTATACCAGCTTTACAGTAAATAAAATGTAGTGTTGGAAATAACCTTTATAAAATATAAAATATTGTACCACACCTATAAATAAAATAGAGTGATGTAAATTTAAAAGATAGTATAAAATATTATTTTATAGCACTATATTAAACCCTAACAAAATATAATTATAAACAACAATGAAAAGATAATAATTTAAATTTCATTGTGTAGAAAACATAAGTAAAAATTGGTGACAAAATCTATAAAATATAATGCACTTACCATTCAATTAACTTCTGTTCTTCGGGTCTAAAATATTGCAGCCACCTCTTAAAAAAAACTCCATGGAAATTTATAATGCACAGTGTTCCCAATAAAGTAATTTCCAAAAAGATTAAAAGGCCCCCAAATTCTCCAGGTCAAAATTCCCCCTCCCCATTTAATAAATAATGAAGGGAGGGAAGTTATTTTTCCCACTCC
This sequence comes from Cunninghamia lanceolata, assembly GCA_027924645.1. Classification (NCBI taxonomy): domain Eukaryota; kingdom Viridiplantae; phylum Streptophyta; class Pinopsida; order Cupressales; family Cupressaceae; genus Cunninghamia; species Cunninghamia lanceolata. The sequence goes on from BSBN01000887.1 coordinate 11,867,684, forward strand.
CGTACAAAATAAATTTACAACTACCCCAACTAACTACCTACTAACCCTTATTAAAAATAAATAAAATATATGCAAACAACATAATTTAAACATACACACAATAAATAATTTTACACAAACGGGTAAAACCATTTACCCACACTCACTCACATATTATAATTAATTATATAACCAACTTTATAATATTCTATTTATTTACTATTTTATTATTATTTCTTAATTATAATATTACACTATAATTTTATTTTATTATCAACTAGGATTATATATATTACTTATCAATCCATTTTAATGCATAAGATAACCAAGGCATATTATTAGACAAATTAAACCAAAAGCCAAAACAATTACCTAACCACTAACCAGGGTCAAAAGGCAAAACTTCAAGCAACACTGACTGGCCACTGATAGTACTTGACAAGGTATCAAACTAGGTACTCATCCTCTTCGAGGATGATGGTTAGGGTGGGGGACCAAGTGTTATCTGTGGTCAACTACTTCCATTGGGTGCAAGGCATGCTCAAACCTGCCAATTCAGGTGGAGTCGATGTCTGGTACCTATTCACTCAAACATACAAGTTAGAGCACATGTACATAATAGCCAAAGCACTAGGGAAGGGACTCTAGCAATCATATCTCATAATCGTATGTCACCCATATGTCCAATGGTATGATGCCACCCTTTCCACCTGTCCTAACAACATACTACTACATCACCTTATCCAAATAAATCTCTGCATAATAACAATATGCATCATGCTCCCAAAAGTATTAACAGAAGCTCTTGTTCCATCCTCATCATCAGGTTCCTTAGCCAAACTACCTGCACATCCAAGGTGAGAATGGAGGGGCGCTACAATTGCTAACAATAAATAAATACATGCATAATCAAGAATCCTAAGTAGGTCATTAGGTGAAAAAAATACTTCCCAAAGTGATATTCTAATTTAGTTCATCAAGTTAACCCCAAATATATACATAAGTATATTTTATCATTGATTTGTTTACAAAAATAAGGAAATGACTATTACAAAGTGGAAATAACAAGGTATTCATTTAATAGGTTTAGCAACTCTCGCCAATCTATCTTAAATTATGCATGAGTCATTACATAGAAATCTTTATTAAGTGTATGTTTTCCAAATGGGTGATAAAAGATAAATTTAGTATATGATATGAATTATTCGCTCACTAAATTTTTATTAAATGACATATAGTATAGCTTAGTTTGAGTTTTGGATCATAGTAAATATATACTTATTATGATAATTTGGAGCATTATATTATAACTACAATGTTGAATAATCTTAAAGTTAGTTGCATTTAATATGGATCTTTAACTTATAAAAGTAAATGAATGAATTTGGAAGCATGGTAAAATTCATGAAGTTTAACAATACCCAAAAAGCTATTGGCATTGAATTAAAAATCATGCTTGCCATTAGAATTGCTTCATTTCAAGGAATTTTTTGAATAAAACTTTTAACAATTTATATGATATGTTAGGCATGTAGTGCACACAACTATGAATGATCTTCACTACTAACAACTATTTCACTATCATATTTTTTTTGTATTTTATGAATTCTATAAGGTTCATAATACAATACACAAATTAATTTTCAAATGCATTATAATGACTAGGAATAACTCTTGGTGTGCATAATTTTCAACTATCTTCTCTAATAACACAAGGGATTCACCTCTAAAACAATACCTTATCATGTGCATGTGTATTGGATTTTTAAATAACCAAAATGTGACCCAATATAACACTTCCATATTAGAAGGAAAGTGGATAATTGAATTGATGTGATCATATTTGGGTTTGAGAAGTATGTACAGAAGTGGGCTGAAGTGTTTATAAGTGGAATTCCAAATCCTTTGCAAATCACATAGCAAAATTCAATTAGAGGAAATTGAAGCTATATTTTTCCTATTCCACATAGTCTTGTATTTTGTGAGAGCCTCATAATCCTAGGGGTACCTATGTAATCCCAAATATAATGCAATTAAAAAGGAAACAATAGTCACACCTTGAGGTCATGTAGGTTCAATACAATCCCACACAAGTTTCCTAAAACCCAAAAGAATCATCTAGTATCTGTAAAACCTTCCACTATAATTTAAATTAATATGCATATTGTAATTGACATATTTGTTATTAGGAAGATTCATTGTTAGAGTTGGTGTGGCAAGGGTTTGGGGGTTGAGATATATTTATAAGTACTTGTAAATCAAAGCATTCTATAGGGTGACATGTTTGCCATCTCTCTTCTAGGTTTTTTATGTCAAGGCTATAATGTATTGAATGGAAATCAAAACTTGTTTTGAGTCAAATGTAGGTGTGGGTAGTGCCCTTGGTTGATAGGGTAGGAATAATAAGGAAATATAAAAATGTAACAAAAAAAAGGCATATAGGATACCTAGTGAAAATAGGGAGATATTTCAATTATACTAATGAATTAAAAGTGGTACCAAAACATAAAATCAAGGGGTAAAAATAAAATTAGGGGTGTTTGTTAGTAACTTACAAATGCACATGCCATGCCATTGGTTTATTAAGTGAATCCCTTGGACCTTATAACAACTATTTTACCATTATAAATTTTTAAATAATGTTTTGTGAGTTTTATAGGGTTCATAAAATAATATACATAACATAATTTTCAACTAAATTACAACTACAAGAACTAACTATTAAGTTCTATGCTCTTTGTTGCACAAACTCAAAGAACACTAGTCTATATTACACCAACCTCTCTTGTCCAAACAACCTCTACACTATGTGATGTTGATAACTGAGAGGGGGGGGTGAATCAGTTATCCTTAATTCACTTTCAGTTCAAACACTTAAATCCACTTTGTTAATCAATAGCATAGCAATTAATCATTCATGAAAGCATAAGACATAAACACCAAAGCAGATACACATCAACACATGAAACACCAAGATTTTGACGTGGAAAACCCAGTTAAGGGAAAAACCACGAGGTGATTAACCCAAGGATTATTCTCTGTTAGAAGAATAAGAAAAATAGATGGCACATGCCAATTAGGGCTCACTGCCCGAGCACACTGCTCACAAGGAGGCACACTACCTACAAGAGACACACTGTCTACAAGATAAAAAGTATTACAAACTTGAACTGGAGATTGACATCTTTACCATGTCTGGATCAGTTCCATTTAAGCCCAAAAACTCCTGCTCTACCTTTCGCACTTCTCTTCACTATATCACTCTCATCACCGCAAGACACACTTCAAAATGAATTCACAAACCCTTATTTATACAAGGCATCAACTTAGGAACAATCATCTAAGTCAGAAAACACCTACAAGATCATTCGCAAGACGTGTAATACATTCGGTCGGCCTGTCTCAGGAAGAACACCAACAACTGGTGGACTTTACATCAAATCCAAACTCTAACTTCAATGCGGACTACCAATAAGAATAGTACACGATCCAAGGATCACCGAGACCTTCCCTGAGTCATCAAGAACATCTGCACTTTATCAGCTTACTGGAATTCTTCTCTTCTTCATTTGGAACTTCAAGAACACAGTCTGTCACCACTGTCATAATGCAAAAGGTTCTTCTAAACCTCCAAACAATGCAAAAATCAAGTTGTCACTTCACACTGACTTCTTCAACACTCCTTCCAATCCGCAGAATGAGAGAATGTAATTCTGGAACTCACCGGACCAATCTGTGACACTCTATCACCACTGAACACCTGCCGGAACCGGTTCTACTTGAGCGAACATAACTTCTTCAGATCTTCATGCGGACCTCTGAAATCTTAACTGGAACATCTCAAGACTCATATCTACAAACCCTTTAATCTGCATTCTCTAATCCTTAACCTATTGAGTACTTTTGCCTTCTTCTCATCACTGTTCTTCACTGTTCCTGATTGAGACTAATTTTCTCAATATCCTCAGCACACAACTCATCCAATCCTTCTTATCAATGCAATATGAGTATGTTGACATCAATGACAACACTGGTTAACCTCATACTTGCAACATGTGATACTTTGCACAATGATTTATGCTCCAATCAACTATTGAGCTACTATATGTATAAAAAGGATCCTAGATCAATTATAATCCATTTGCATAATTGATCATTATTAAAATCCTAAAAGTAAAAAAATGTTCAAGACTAAAGTGATTATTTGGTTGTGGTTACCAAAGACATCCTAGAAAGCTTGTATTATGTGACACATATTTTATAGTGATAAAAATTTCAAACATTACAAGACATTCATATTTATATTTGAGTGATGAAACTTACTCTATTTCACTTAAATAACATATTAACTTTAAATTTAATCAAATTTTTATTATAATTCATAAAAATAAGCCAAGGAATTTGTATTAAGAATGTCTAGTAGAAGAAAAATGTCTTTTAGTTAGAAGAAAAAATCACACAACGTTTATTGCACCTTTTGCATATAAAATTTGTAGTCAAGAAAATTTTGAATTTTGAATATGAAATTAGCAAGGAAAATAAGATATTAAAGTACATGTTACCTTTCTGAGTATGAAGTTTTCATCAAGTCATCCTCAAGTTATAGTGTTTCCTCTACTATTTTAGTACTAAATTTTGTAGTTGCAAGGAAGGGGGTTTTAAGTATTTTGATGTGGGTACTTGGTGACCGCCTTTGACTTTATGGGTGTAGGTAGATTAGTTGCACATGATTGAATTTGTTTTCATATTCTTTTAGGAGGGGTTGAATTGGTTGAGTTTGATTTGACATCTAAATTTTGACTATGACATTGTAACACATATACCTATAATCTAAGACAAAATCAAGAAACAAAAGGCAATAATGAATGGAGACTTTATGGTGTTAAAAATTACTATTCATCAATCTTAACATAAAAACATATGATGAAGACTAGTATTGGCTCTCATAAGATACAAAGATAAATAGATAAATATCAAGCTATGTAAGTTGTCAACACAAGTACAAATAAACATAAAGTTAAATGAGTTTTGGGTTCATTGACAAGATTGTTCAAGTCTATATAACAACTTTATCAAGACAATAATGCATAATTATCCAATACAACCCTTCAAAAGTTTAAATAAATGCATTTCATATAACCTCATAAAGCTCAACAAGCTAGAAACCAACATTGGGTGCGATTGATAGCTTCCAATAAGGATCGCAATGTATACAGGCTACGCTATTTCAACATTGCTAAGAATGAGGCGAAAGATGAAGATTAGATTTAAGTTTTGTCAGTATTTAGGTATGAGTGATACTGATTTTTTAAACTATAAAGAGTTCTAGCTGCTACAATTCTCTTATAAATGCCATACATAGAAAATCATGGTTGTTACTCTAAATGAAAGAAAATAAATTACAACATGCCTAGATACATTCCAATGCTTGGATAATGTCGGGGATTGGCTGCAACTGATAGCTTCCAATAAGGGTCGCAATGTATACGAGCTACACTATTTCAACATTACTGAGAATGAGGTAGAAGATGAAGATTAGATTTAAGTTTTGTCAGTATTTAGGTATGAGTGATACTGATTTTTTAAACTATAAAGAGTTCTAGCTACTGCAATTCTCTTATAAATGCCATACACAGAAAATCATGGTTGCTACTCTAAATGAAAAAAAAAAAATTACAACATGCATAGATACATTCCAATACTTGGATAATGTTAGGGATTGGTTACAAGTGATAGCTTACAATAAGGATCGCAATGTATACGAGTTGTACACTATTTCAATTGTTGAGAATGAGGCAGAAGATGAAGATTAGATTTAAGTTTTGTTAGTATTTAAGTATGAGTGATACTAATTTTTAAAAGGAATTTAAAAGAAAAATATATGATCTAAAGTCACTAGGTTTTGTATTGAAAGCATATATATTCAATTGGACAAAAATTTAACAAATTTAAATACAATTGGACAAAAATAAATGACTGGAAGCCTTTGAAAAAAATATTCTAAATCATGTCACATGTCCAATCAATATAGATATCTAGATAGATCTATAAAAAGTTTGAGTACATACATATATATCCAGTCATATGTATGTACATATATCTAAAAACTAACTTAAATCTCCTAGTACATATAATTTGGATCCTCTCTATCTTTAATTATCTCTAAAATCTTTTCATGATCTTCAATAGGCAACCTCCACTTTTGTTTGGCATGTCCTTTTTTAGGTAAAGTTTCTAAATTTATTTTTGTTGCTATAACTAAGTGACTATAATGTAGAACCTTTTGTCCTGGCATATAATCAACAAATACAATACCATGTCTATCTATATTTATTTGTTGATAATATGTGCCTTCAATAATGACTGATCCAATGGGATACTCTTGTCCATCACCATCTGTCATCAATTCCACTAATTTGCTTTTTGGTTGCGTACATCTTTGTAGATAGTAATCTACACCTTCCACATTGTCAGGATCTGCAACAACAATGAAAATATCTCTTGTACACACACCATGTAGAGTTTAGGAAAGTTGTAAATATATATTTTTAATATATATAAATTTAAATTTATATATAAACTTACTTATACATAGAATATATAAATCAATTTTAAGTTAATCGATTAAATACATACCTATAACAACTAAATCAGATACACATTCGTAATCAGCTAAATATAAAGGATCATAGACATCGACATTATCATTGTCTTCAAAAGGAGGCATTGATATTAATTGTTTCATTTCCCATTGTGAAACATACCCATCTCTAATATTCTCACATTGAACAATATTTGCATTGTCCTCGATGCAATCAACACAAAAACATGATTTTTCTCACATTAATTACATAAGGCCTGCTACCTCCCATTGTCATGATTTGATGCATGCTTCTAATACCATTAATTGTTTGACAATTAATAGCATTTGATCGATCAATATCTATATATTATAAACATCCAAGTGATTAATTTATATATGTAAATTTAAATTTAAAAATTTAACTAAAAATCATGTGTATGTACACACTTTGAAATTCAAAATTAACAAATTTTGACTAGATGTACTTGTAACTTCCCAAAAATACCGTTTGTTGTATGTTGAGTCGCGAGCGAAAAAATAACTTTTGCACCATTCAACAATTTAATTTGCATTCTGTATGGTATTACCTACAAGTACACATGTTGGAAATTTATTTGTCCCCTGTTACTTTCAAGGTTTATTTAAGAATTTAAAATTAAAGTTTTTAAATATAGATATATTTTTTTAAAAAATATCTCTAGATTCTATATATATGGCATGAACTACCTGCAAGTTCATGTTGACGAAATGCATGCTTCACACATGCTCCTATTCCATCGTGCTCTCCTTTTCCATGTCCACTCTCATAAAAATTCCACAAGAATTTGGTGTTGCATCTAGCATGTTGATGGCTTAACCAAAAAAAATCCTTTGCAGACTTAAATTGTCCTATGAAGTTACAAATAATTACACTCAAACAAAATTAGCTTCAAAAAACTTGACATATATTAAATAAGTAATTGAACAATTTAAGTCTCAAAGTTAAAAGTAAATAAAAATTTAAAATTAAACCCTAAACAATTACTTACCAGCACATCCATCAGACCATATCTAGTGTTGTTCTTGATTTATGCTGCACCGGTTTAGGTCTTCAAAAAATATTTTCATATAATGAGCTACATAACTTCTATCATGACTCGTATCATCACTAATATAAAAGTGAACCTCTTTGATGATAATTCAATCATTTTTGCTACTTTGTATACCATCTACCTGAAACTCAACATGTCTATAGCAAACTTGCACAAAGATTGCGACTTGCTCTGAATGATAATATTGACTTTGAATCTCAGTTTGAGGACTAAATGTATAGTTCTTAGATAAATCTACAATAGAGATAATACAACCTGGTGGACAGCAATTCTTTTAATTACGGAATTGCTTAGCTTTCCATCTTGCACCATGACAATGTTGGATATGTGGATATATGATATTGCGAAATTTATTCATAAATTCATTGTAAGGCAATCCACTCTCTTTGAGAATAATTTTTCTAGCCTTGACTCATGACTTCGTTAAGTATGTCTCATATTCAAATCTCTTCCAAATAACTTGCATTTCAATGTTGTCAAATTGTAATTTAAGATTCTTCAAATTTCTACAATCATTACATATATTTTTTATACACTGAACATTGAATTCATCTGAATCTTCTGATTTTTCACATAAAAGAGACTTCACAAATTGTGTTGTGCTTCCAAAGATGGCTATATTTCAATCAATTATTGCCATAGCGTTTTTATATGATTGTAGATGTAGATCAAATTCAACATGATTTCGACAGCAACAAGTTTCACGTACTTTATTTATACGTACAAATGATGGTTGTAGTGTCTCAAACATCCTTTGAAAAATCTTCACATTTGAAAATTCTTGCTTGAATGCTTCAAAAAGTTCACTTTGTGTTGTATCTATAAAATATTTTGGATGATAAATTTTTGTACCATCTTCACCTGTTATTTGTATAGTATCCCTTCTAATGGAAGAAACACGAGAGTGACTGGTCCAATATTCAACCACCTATTTCTTTACATCTTCTGAAATTCTATCTTTTTTTGGAACCCTACAAATATTTACCCAATTTTTCTCAATTTTTGCATCTATTTCATTTCTCTTTTCAATATACCTTTGAACAGTTCTTCTAGATAAATTTAGTAATCTAGAAATTGCTTGAACTTGTCTTCTATGTGATAATTTCTTACTAGAAATTACAATCATCAATGCTCTACATGCAGCAATTGGATCACTAGCTTGACTCTTGCTATCAATACAATTCAATGCTTCTTGCAAGTTTTCAACAATTATTTGTTTTAATGAACCTGATGACTGTTTCCTATTATCAACCCCTAACAACTCCAAAACAGGGGTCATTTCTTTTTGTCTAAATAACTTTGCAACTAATTGTGCTCTTCTAATTAGAGATTTTTCTTCAAAAAATTCATCCCATATTCTTTTAGAGTGTAATTTTACTGTGCTTTCAGGTAACATATCTTCAGATGAAATCTTATTGAAAAGAGAATCCTCGTCCATCTCCATCAGATTTTCCATACCATAGAACAAATCTCTATTACTAAGTTCAGTTTGTTCTTGTACCTGTATGTCACCTTGGTCATCAATATTTTCCATGGGTTGTTCTTTAGTAGATGTTCCTTCACCCACGTTTCTCTTCCTCTCTCTTGTTCGATCATACTTCCTTGATCTAGTCCTTCGATTCCCTATCACAAATTACACTCAAATTTGAATTCACCTGCATACAAGCGTACACACATGTGTGCTTTCAATGAATGCATGTAGTTAATATTGCATAAATAGAACACTAAATTATAAATTGTTCATTTGTTAAAGCCAAAGTAAAAAAAGCATTCAAATTACAAACATATCATGAGCAAATTTGGTATCATAAGCATATTTGGTACATATCAAGATGCCTCTAATTTAAATATATTGTAATAAAAGACTTATATGAGGTGAAAGAGAGAAAACATGATATATAGATCCTATGAAAAGGTATATGGCAATGAAATGATAAGATTACAAAGGGGAAGACCTATGATTTCTTAAATGCAAGGATGTGATGTAAATAAAATCACACTAGATGTAATTGATTTCATTTGTTAAATACTAATGTAATTGATTTCATTTGTTAAATACTAATTTGTAACAAGGGATAAAACCCACACATGAGAAATAAATGAAAAGTAGAGAAGAGAAGAGGTGTAAGGGAAAACATGATTATGCACATACATAAAGCTAGTTTTCTCTAAATGCCTAGAATAGTATATATAATGATTTACTCATGAGGGGGGAAAGACATTATGCCTCTATTTTAAATATATATCATAATAAAAGACTTATATGATGTGAAAGAGAGAAAACATGATATGAAACAAACCTTCTTTTGTTGAAATAAGTCTTCTTTTCTCCAAATAAGCCTTCATTTGCTGAAATTTGTCTTCTTAAATTGTATTTAATCAAATTTTCTTGAGTTGAATTTTTTTTTTTTAAAATTGTATATATATCGACTCTTTACGACCGATACTTTATCGGCCAACTAGGTACCAGCCGATATTTAATCAGGTGACAACTTATCGCTCGATAAGAATACACCTGAAACGTAGTTGGCCGTAAAGTACTTGGCCAAGTATGTCTAGTTGGCTGCCTACATGGCAGCCAACTCACCTTTTTTCACAAATTTATGAAACATTAAACTTTAACAAGGTATTTCTCCTATCAGAATAAATTTTCAGCAACAAAGAAAAATACCCTTTTGTAGATCTCAGAGTGGAAAATCCAAATATGTAATTTTTTTCATATTTTGATTAGTTTTAATATATTTTATTTTTAAAATACTGCAAGTAGGTTGTTAAAATTAAAAAAGAGGCTGATTAGAAATTAAAAAGAAATAGTAAAACATATTTAATTTTTTTTTAAAAATATATGGTGCACTAGATAAGAGAGTCCTCTTCAAAAGGGTATATTTTTTTTTTAAAAATCATTAAAAAAATAGACAATAGTTGACGTCCCATGAAAACTGTCAAATTCTGACAAATTTAATTTTAAAATGTTATTACAAGAAAAATATACATCAAAATTTGATTTTTTTTTCCATGCACTAGATATTGAAGTTACCTATTTGGAAAAAGAAAATTAAGGGGAAATTAAGTTTGTTTTAATTTATTTATTGACGTCCCGTGAACGTCACTTTTTCCTAAAATTTTCAGCATTCCAAAATTTGTTCTTACATTGATAAAAAAATTAATTTTTTTAAAAAAAAATCTAAAAAATTACAGGAATAAACTTCATCAAAAGATGTACATTTCATTAGTTTACATCATTTTAAAATTTAAAACATAAAGACCACTTTTATGTGGTTGAAGTTCAAAAAAAATTTTGTTGTTGGTCGATTCCTTTATAAAGTGTGACACACTATTGTGCTTTTACCCTCAATAGTAGGTCTAGGTGGCAGTTTTGGGTATGATGTGACCCCTCTCTATTCTATGTAAAGCCACCACTTATGCCCTGGAAATCCTGGATGTCAAAGTAGTTTGGAATCTCATTGAGTTTGAACAGTTCACAATAAAGTTTCCTCAAGAAATACTGTGGGACCTCATTATTATTACAAGGTAGGTCATCAAAAACCATATACCATCTATCCCAAAAGTTTTGGGATATGCCATCATGCACACACCAATGAATGGGGAATCGTTTGCAACTATCATGTAATGGTTGATTTGTTCTAGTTCAATAAAAAGTGCACATAAATCATCTTTCAAAATTTTATTATCTTTAACCTATTTGTAAGAGAATTTGTCTGCATAGAATTGTTGACGTCTATCCCTACAGTCTGCCCATTGGTTGATTCGGTTTATCACTGAGTCGACATGAGAAATAATGGACTCTAATGAACTGGAAAGGGATCTTTTGTGATCATTGCTTGCATTTGGACTCTTTAGTTTTTGAATTAAGCTTTCAAGTTATTTTTTATTCTCTTGGATTTGACCTAAATAGTTTTCTTGTGTGTCACATGGATGACGAGGAAGAGAAGGCAGAGTTTGAGCAGGGTTTTAAGCCTCCTCTCCAACTAGAATCTCACCTCCTGGATTAGGGTTTTGGGGAGATTGATTGGCTGAAATTTGAAAATAGAAATTCAATCAAAACAATGAAAAACAAACTTAATTCATTTTCAAGTGTAGAGAAAAGATGAAAACCCTACCTTCTTGAGTTTGTTGTCTTTGTTGAGCTCATGCACGATGGGAATGGTGATGCGATATTGTGTTTGTGTGCTTTCTCCCTCAACCTCCTCAAAATGTGCTCGCAAAACAACACTTATTGCATTTTCACACCTCTCAAATGCAAATAAAAAATGGCAACTCGTGGATTTGTTTTTTACTTTTAGTAGCAAATAACATGATCATGTTTTAGGATCGATAATACCGAGCCTAAACACGATCGTGTTATAACGTGATCACATTTTAGTTTTCTAGGACCAAAAAGTGGGGTGGCCACTTTTTGGTCCCCCATCTTCATGCACACACCCCTAGATTGATTTCACAATGCCCAATGGGGAGAAATGAAAGCCTATCCTAGCTAATTTGACCCTTTTGAATGCAATGGAATAATCAATGTCTTTACCGAAGGCCTCCTACAATGAGTGGTCTGAAAAACACCCAATTTGCAGGACTAATAACCATAGGTGAAAGAATGCTAAGACATTATTTTAGATTAAATTATTTTGCACCTAGATTGGCCTACCATGATACCATGTTAGATTTAATAAGGATCATGCAATATTAAATCTCCCTAAAATCAAAATAACAAGATGACACTGATTCAAATATAAACAATGAGAATAACAAGATTTCAATATTTATATTCAAAGTATGATAATGATAGAAAAGAGCTACAATATATAGCCTTTGAGTTTTCAATCCGAAGAGGATAAAGATAAGAAAAAAACACAAGAAATAAGGGAATGACATATACTCTATCCTATCCTACCTATGTAATAAAAAAGAAATTACCAAAGTAAACTTAATATAATATGTATGATATAAATATTACACCAACAATAATCAATAATCAACGCAATAAATTTTAATGCCATCTGATTGACACCCCATTATCTCTTTACATTTTACTATTTTAATTTTATGTTGGGGCTTGACTAAGGTACATAAGGAAGCCTTGTACTTCAATCCTTGCATTTAACAACTCCATGATGCTTTTTAGCACTGTCATTTTCCTTACTTTATATTTCAACAAACAAACAAGTATTTTAGGTACTAAAGATCCATTTTAGCAAAGGACATGTTCATAGAAAAAAGACAGGTTCATACAATAAGGAAAGATAAGATTTGTTGATAACTGAGAGGGGGGGGGTGAATCAGTTATCCTAATTATTTCCCTTATTGAACTTTCTTTTTAATTGATGCAGCATTGAATCAAACACTAAAACATTAACATGAAATAAGAAACACATAACACAGTATTTTTGACGTGGAAACCCTGTTAAGGGAGAAAACCACGGGGTGATTAACCCAAAATTATTCTCTGTTAGAAGAATAGGAGATTACAAAAATGGCACTTGCCAATTAGGGCTCACTGCCCGAGCACACTGCTCACAAGAGGCCCACTGCCTACAAGAAGACACACTGTCTACAAAGTGATAAGAATCATAGTCTTCAACTGATTGGAAGCATCTGCATATGCTGGAGTTCAGTTCCGGTTAGGCTCAGTACACTGATTTGCTGCACTTCATCTTTCCTCTGTTCTTTATTCTGCTATCTTTCACATACCGGATCCTTTTTGCTACTTCTGCTCTGTTCTGGACTTATTCGCATATATCTTCACATCATCACGTACTTCACAACTAAATCCATCCTCTATATATATCCGCACAAGTAATTTCATCACCTTTCTAGTCGGCATCCGGAACAGTCTAGTTTCTTACAAACTCTTGTTCTGTCGGCTGAATCCTTCCTCACCAAGCAATGCGGATCAAGCATATACTTGTAGATATCATTAATCATGTCGGCCAAACATGATTCATGCCTTCACAACCTCTATCATCAATAGTAACACATCCGGAAAGTAGTCTGATACTCTGTCAGTCAGTTCTTCCTCTGTTTTCACTGTCTCTCAGGAATCTGGTACTCAACTATTCATATCTTTTTCCTTGTCCATCACCGGAGGCTAAATCCTTGGAATATACCACTCAAGGTAGTCCTCTTGACTTTCCCAAATCCGCACTGCACCAAGACACTTCCTCTGAGAGATCCGGACCAATCTGTCGGACCTTGCCACATGCTCTGTTCTTGTTCACCGGACCACAACATTCTTTATTCTGACTTCCGGTAGAGACACATCATGACTTGCGGATATGTGGGATGACCTTTGTTGCCATCAATGACAACAACCATGAATCCATATAGTGTCTCTTGCCAACAATCTCCCCCTTTGGCATTGATGGCAACACTTAGTGAAAAATGACTAAGTGTTTTCACTATGCTCCCCCTTTGCTGATGCTCTATCTTTATATACAATTTCTGGAACTCCCCCTTAATTGGATTCCTCATTTTTCACTGCTCCTCACTCCCCCTTTGACATCAATGGCAAAGGGTAGGGTCCGCATATCAAAATTTTCAAAAAATTTCTATACATAGCCGCATATTTACATACTCACATATACTGAAGAATTCTGCAAAGGATGTCTACAATTGGATCATTTCTGTAGCCCAACTTTGCTTCATTCTATCCAAAATTGAAATGTGACCACTCAACAAAAATGCAAAAGCTTCTGCCCGCTTGAGATCTGTCGGATCTTTTGTTTGGGCGGTGGTCTGAGCATCACTGATGGCCTCATGCATAGTTTCCAACTTAGGGATTATAATCCGTCTAAGTTCTCCCATCCGGTTAGTGATGTTCTTCCTTTCCTTCTCAAGATTCTTTATTTCATTCAAGACTGCAATAGTCTGACATTCTTGATTTATTATGGAGGAAGAGAGAGGATCAAAACTTTGAGATAAGCTTTGTAGCTTGTCCTGTTCCTCTTTTATTTTCTTATCAATTGCTGCTGTTGCCTTTGGCCAGGATATACAAAATTTGTAGATGTCACCGCCATCCTTAAGAGCATTCTCTAAGCTCTTTATTCCAATGCTCACAATCTTCCTATCTTTAGAGATTAATTCTAATACCTCTGAAAATCTTTTATCCAAAAATTCCTTCCGGACCTTTTCTTCAGCTGATTTTTCTAGAGAATCAAAATGTGTATCAACACTGCTGACTAAGGTTTTTAGATTACCGGAAGAGGAGGCTGTCGGATCTATCTGGATTGATGGCATAATCTTTACAAGTACTCCGGAAGCAGCCTCTATCAGCTCACAGTCTTCCATATGAGACTTCAGGAGTTTTTCATTTGCCTTGGCATTTGCAAATGAAGCTATCTTCATTGTTTGTACCAGAGAGAGAGAGTCAAAGTCGAATGGGCCTTTTAGAAGCTCCGGTTCATCAATCTCTAAAGTTTCTTTGCTCAAAAATTGTTGAACAGTTTGTGCAGTGTCTCTTGCCGGAGACAGATGTTTCTTTTCTTCTGCAGTCTTGGAACTGTCAACCTCTTTGTCTTTCACCACTGCTTCCTTCTCCTTTAATTGCTCTTCTTCTTTGGATCCGGAGACTGTAAGGGAAACCAGAGGAGAGATGCTTGTATGTTCAGGGCCCACTTCTTCTGGAGCAGAGGGTTCCAAGTCCTCAGCTGTTTCTGTACCTAAGTCCTCTACAACAGGAAGATTGAACCTTTTGAAGGCCTTCCGGAGGATCTCTTCTGTTTCTTGGGCCACTTTGTCAGTCTCACCAAGCATGAGTTGATTCATCCTGGCTTTACTTCTGAACTCATCTTTGCAGTCCTTGAAGATTATGTTCATTGTCTTGGGATCAATTTGAGGATATAGCTGAATAGCTATCTGCTCCCGGATCTCAAGATCTTTTGCATGAGCATTGTTCTTTCTTACTTCCAATTCCTTTTCTAGGCTTTTAGGAATAAGAGATATGATCTCAATGAAAGCCTTATTATATATGTTCAGATATTTGACTGTGGCTTCCTGCAGAGTCTTTTGGTCAGCCTCACTAAAGTCATCATAAGATTCAGTCATTGGTTGAAGGTTTCCATCCACCGTGACCGACTTGATTATGCTCTCTAGAGACAGAGTGGGCTTTTCAACAGATACCTCTGCCATTTCATCCTTGTCTTGTCCTGAGGAGGGTTTACCGGATCCTTTCTTCTTCTGCTTCTTTATTTCTTTTACTCCCTCATCTGACTATGTTTCCTCTTCATCCTTTTGGCTTTTATAAGCCCTTGTGGCTTTTGTCTTGGATCTTTTACCGGATGCCTGGACTTCCGGTTTTGAACTTTTGGTTGAGGGAGGTGCAGATCTTTTTGATGATCTGGTCCGGGTGGGAGTTTCAACCGGAACACTTTCTTTACTTTTCTCTTCTTCCTCAGCCTTCCTCCTCTTTTCCCGGCTGGCATCAAGTGCCTCTTTTGAGATGCCTAGGCCTTGAGCAATATGCTCAACTTCTTTTCTTACCTTCCTCTTTATCTCCGGTTCCCTGAGTTCTACATGTAACTTTACACTCAGTTCCTCAAAGGTTCCAAACCTTTCTGCCTTAGGATCTTTGGGCTGGCTTAGCATGTGTTGAACATGCAGCTCTACTATCTGTTCATCCACTTCATACCCCATAGGCATGATCCAGACAGTCCTAGGCTCCACTGCCTCCATCAGACACTGATCTGTTTCTACCATGAAGCATACTGTGTCTTTGTATTTTTCAACAAGGGATTGGGGTATTCTTTCTCTTGCATGCATCATGCTTTGGAAGTTCTTGAAGTAACCCCATAGAGCTGTATTTCTTGCTTTTGCATCCCCAAGTTCATGCAAATAGTCTCTGATTTGAATGGCAACCGGTCTGTCATTCTACCATATCCATCCACTGGATCCGGGAAGCTCATTCATGTAGTAAAAGAAGAGACACAGGATCAGATTGCCATATTTGAAGGAGTTTTTCTTGTCCTTCTTAATCTTCTGCAGATTTTCAAAGAGTTAGTTTACTAGAAGCTCGCACAAGTCATAGTCTGCATTCTCCTTTAACATCTGATAGGCTGTGTAGATTGCAGTTCCCGGTACTGAATTTTCCCTACTGGAGTGATAGATTTTGTAACCAATTATTATAGCTGCAAATTTGACATCCGGTTCAATGATATCATCAACTGTCATAGCTCTTTTGTCAAACTTGGATTCGGTTGCATCACTGACTGTCTGATTTTTGACAGATTTAAGAACAGGTAATCCACCGGATGAGTGCAGACCGGTTACAGCCCTAATTGCATCCTTGGTGATCTTGAAGGGCTTGTTCAACCATAGGAAGTTGTCATGTACTCTACTTAGTACATACCGGACCCATTCATCTTCTTCAAAACAGGGGAAATGAATGCACTATGCAAAGTGTTTGTCCTGGATGGCTTTATACTGAGGTTTGATCTCAAAGGAGTCATCTATCAATTGTTTGTGATAGATATCCATTAGTTTTGATTCTCCAAAGTCTTCAATATTCGCATGGATGTAAACCCTAATATCTTCCGTATGCAATACACCATGAGGAACACTAGAGAAGGCTCCTAGTGGATCTACCTCCAATGATTTGTAAGGATGTTTCTTGAATGAGGGGCGAGGTCTATCAGAGATCTTAACTATGTTTGGAGTAGCCATTCTTCAAAGATTTGCAGTGAGGTAATGAAAAATGGAGAATACCTTATGCGCCTTCGACTTGCACGGAGTGATTGGATTGATTTCTTTATGCAATGACTTCGACAGGAGATCCTTGGTGTGCTTGATGAATCTTGTTGCAGAGCTCCACTATTCGCTTCTTCTTGAGTGCAGAATGAGCAAATGACTTTTGAAAATCCCTTATATTGCTCCGCGAACCCTAATATCTGTCTGCAATAAATGCTTCACCTACATTAATCCAGTTTGCCTTGTCTGGATAGCTTGGAGTATCCCGGATTAGTCCTGATCTGTGAATATCATCCGGATCTTTCAATCATGAATAAATCGAGGTAACATATTACAAGAACATCCCAGACACTCTGTCCAATCCGCAGAACAAGATAGTGCACTTCCGGATCTCTTTGAACCTTTTTGTAATCCTTTGTCATACCGGAGCATCTCCCTGAACATGTCTTATTTGATCGATCACAGCTTCTTCATGACTCCATGCAGACCTCTGAAAACTTGACTGAAGCATCTCAAGACTCATATCTGCAAACCCTTTAATCCGCATCTTGTGCCACATTCGGCACCACTTATTTGGCTAGGGGAACAGGATTTTCTTTGAGTCTCCCCCTGAGCCTGAGCTCACTTTTTAATTTCCGGAAGAAATATCAGCACCAGAGTCTGGTGCGAATCCAACCTCTACATTCTCTGAACTTTTCTTCACCCAAATCTTGCTCATCTGATTCCTAACTTCATCCACATTCATCTTTTGTTTACCCTTGTCTTGATTCTGATTATACACCGGACCTCTTTTGTCCTGATACTTGTTTCTGCAGACTTTAGCATTATGACCGGACCTATTGCAGATTTGGCAAATAACATTTCTTTGCATATTTGACTGATATCCTCTTGATCTGCATTGATTAGCCATATGACCTACTCTATTGCATGTGAAGCATCTACCTTTGAATGATTTGTTTACTTGCATAATTCTGCATTCATGGGATTTGTGTCCATACCTTTTGCAGTTGAAGCACTGTCCGGAGAAGGATGAATTAATCTGATTCATTCTCATTCTGCACTGATTAGCTTTGTGACCAAAGTGGTTGCAGCTGTGGCAGTATCCATTGAAGGATGGATATCTTTGAGCATTTGGCTATCTTACCGGAGGTCTTCTAGGCCTGCTCCTTGGATTTTCTGATCCAAGATTCTTCTGACCGGATCCGGAGCTTTCTCCTTTCTCATATCCCAAACCATACTTGTCATCTGTCCTCTTTTGACTTCCAAGAAGAACTTCAAGTTGAGCAGAACTTATCTTGAATTTCTCTTTATATTCATTTGCTGTTTGAAGGTCTCTTTTGAGAGAGGCAATTTGATCCTCAAGTTTTTCTTTATTATCTTTGGCATCTTCAAGATCAGATTCAAGATGTCTGATAATCCTGTCCATCTGGTGGCATTCTTCTGATTTTTCTTTAAGAGATTGTCTTAGATTGTCTTCAGCCTTTCTTTTTTCTTCAATCTCTTGAGTAAACTTTATAGTTCCTGATTCCATTTCATGTCTTAACATAATGACTTCTTTTGATAACTTTTCACATAACTTGGTTTGCTCAGTCAATTCTTCATTTGTATTACTTTCTTCACTTTGTCTTGCCAACTGTTGGAGCAGCTCCTTTCTCTTTTTCATAGAGAGACTTAATTTGTCTTTTAATTCTCTCATGAATTCATCAGCCTGTTTGAGTCTTTCCTTTAATTCACTGACTTCAGAATTTGACTGTTCAAGATCCTCAAGAGCAGTCTTGAGTTGCTCCCTTAAACCATATGCATCCATTTGAACTCCCAGATCTTCCTCAAGCTGTTAGGCTCTATTAGGAGGAACTTAGCTCTGATACCAATTGTTGATAACTGAGAGGGGGGGGGTGAATCAGTTATCCTAATTATTTCCCTTATTGAACTTTCTTTTTAATTGATGCAGCATTGAATCAAACACTAAAACATTAACATGAAATAAGAAACACATAACACAGTATTTTTGACGTGGAAACCCTGTTAAGGGAGAAAACCACGGGGTGATTAACCCAAAATTATTCTCTGTTAGAAGAATAGGAGATTACAAAAATGGCACTTGCCAATTAGGGCTCACTGCCCGAGCACACTGCTCACAAGAGGCCCACTGCCTACAAGAAGACACACTGTCTACAAAGTGATAAGAATCACAGTCTTGAACTGATTGGAAGCATCTGCATATGCTGGAGTTCAGTTCCGGTTAGGCTCAGTACACTGATCTGCTGCACTTCATCTTTCCTCTGTTCTTTATTCTGCTATCTTTCACATACCGGATCCTTTTTGCTACTTCTGCTCTGTTCTGGACTTATTCGCATATATCTTCACATCATCACGTACTTCACAACTAAATCCATCCTCTATATATATCCGCACAAGTAATTTCATCACCTTTCTAGTCGGCATCCGGAACAGTCTAGTTTCTTACAAACTTTTGTTCTGTCGGCTGAATCCTTCCTCACCAAGCAATGCGGATCAAGCATATACTTGTAGATATCATTAATCATGTCGGCCAAACATGATTCATGCCTTCACAACCTCTATCATCAATAGTAACACATCCGGAAAGTAGTCTGATACTCTGTCAGTCAGTTCTTCCTCTGTTTTCACTGTCTCTCAGGAATCCGGTACTCAACTATTCATATCTTTTTCCTTGTCCATCACCGGAGGCTAAATCCTTGGAATATACCACTCAAGGTAGTCCTCTTGACTTCCCCAAATCCGCACTGCACCAAGACACTTCCTCTGAGAGATCCGGACCAATCTGTCGGACCTTGCCACATGCTCTGTTCTTGTTCACCGGACCACAACATTCTTTATTCTGACTTCCGGTAGAGACACATCATGACTTGCGGATATGTGGGATGACCTTTGTTGCCATCAATGACAACAACCATGAATCCATATAGTGTCTCTTGCCAACAAGATTGTTGTTGCAATGGTATCCTAGACACTTTGATTCTTAGGATTCTATCGTCTCAGTCTCCTGATCAGTAATCCAATTCCAATATTTTATCTTGGGACCCTTTGTCACATCATTTCATAAAAAAAAATTCAAATCATAAAGTACGAAACTATAATCACCTCTTAGTTCAATTTAACACATATTTAATTTCAATCTAAACCAACCTACATCCATCACATTATCAAAATCACTTCCATTTAATTAAATTTTATTCATTTATAAATTTAGAGATTTATAAATTTAGAGATATTTTGAAGAGTAGTTTTATTTCTCTTGCAACACTTCAAGTTCATTTTTACACGTAATGGGAATAAGATGCTACTTTCCGAGATATAAGGAGAGTCTTCAATCATATTGGAAAGGCCCTCAATTACCTAGATTTTCCCCATCCTCAAATTCTTTGATAGTGAAGCGTACACATTGCGTATATGAACATATCAAGAATAATTCCTTTTAATTAATATATGTAGTAAAGATGAAATATATATATAATATTTTATTTTTGATATTTTATATTTTTTGGTTGGTGTATAAAGTATACACCTAATAAAATATGTAAACATGTGACAACTATTTAAATTTGACTCATTTGCACCGACAAAATAGGTCGCCGACATCAACAAGACTAAAAGTTCCAGCAAAACATACCTAATTTACAACGAGTAAAAAGATCTGCTAAAAACTTGGAATACTGCCTGTTAAAACGGCACGTTTTAGGTCATTTATTTTTAATATTAAAACCGTGGATTCTTGGCCGACCAAAATTTAATTATTAAATTTAAAGAAGAAAAATCAACGGCAGTAATGGCGGCTAAACTTGGTATTTAGAATTTGACAGTGACGTTTTACTGCGGTATGATTGCCAATTGAGCAAGTACTCTGAAGTAAACTAAATTAATTAATAGCTGATTCTACGTTGTTATATTTTTATTATTATTTTAATTTGTATTAATAGAAACATTAAATGTAACTGTAATGTTGAAGATAATCGACAATTATTTTGGGGAAGGTGAATCGAATCGAACGGCTGCGGTGCAGCGATCTGTAGGAGGAAGAGATTTTAGACCGTCGGATGGTGATTTGACATGTGAATTTGAAGATTGGAGAATTTGTCGCTGTCAATTGCGGTACGTGATTTGTCTGTGTTCGCCGTGCGTTAGGCGTGCACTGCCGACAGTTGTAGAGGCCTGTAGTTTTAATGGGGATTTGAGACAGATCATCATATGGAAGGAAGAAGGGATATTACTTATATGAAGAAGAAGAAGAAGAACAAGTGAGGAATTTGTTTTTGTTTTTTTGAAATTTGAACGATTGTTCTTGCTTTGGTATGGGCGATTCCAGCAGCTCTGTGTCGGTGGACATTGAAATTATTCCCTGGGGTGGACAGGTATGTATGCCGATTGATCTTTGCTTTTACTTTGCCTGAATTCTGAATGTAGGATGGAATTGTAGTTTATAGTAGTAATGATATTTCCGCAGTTCATGATAATCAATTGTAAACTTTTGGAAAAACTGTGTTGCTTTTTCTGCATCGACGTTTCGGATCATACTCCGTGATCCAGGAAGAAAAAGAGAGAATGAGAAAGAGTCACTCTTTCTCATTCTCTTTTTCTTCCTGATAATGATGGATCACGAGTGTGATGGGAAAGGTCGATGCAAAAAAAGCAACACAGTTTTTCTAAAAGTTTAGAATTGATTGAGTAATGTAGGTGTTATGCGGATTGATCTTTGCTTTTAGTTTGGCTGAATTCTGAATGTAGGATGGAATTGTAGCTTGTGTTGAGTAATGTAAGTGTTGGAGTTAGGTTTTGTAGATTGTATTTGTTGTGTTTTGTGTTGGCTCGGCGTTTTGGAAGGAAAATAGATGCGGAATAATAGTAGGAAAGGATCGAAGGGTTCTCTGGAGAGTTTTGGGGGGCGTTTCTGCGAAACATTGAGAGTTTTCGAGAAAGATTGATGTTAATTTTGGAGAATTGGCTTTTTTTCTTTAAGGAAGAAGATCTTTAGGTGCTCTTTGTGAGGAATTTGAAAAGGTTGAGATGAATTCTGAGTTAAGTTTGGTGAATGGCTTGCTGGCGAGAAATCGTGTGAAGATTTTGTTTTAGTCGGATGAGCTTGGGCGGGATAAAGATGAGGTCTGCTTTGGAGGTTGCTGATTCGGGATGTTTGAAATCTTTTCTTTAAGATGAACTGCGCAAATTTGCTGTATTTGAAATCTTTTCTTTAAGACGAGCTGCTCGAATTTGCTATATTTGAAATCTTTTCTTTAAGACGAACTGCTCGAATTTGCTATATTTGAAATCTTTTCTTTAAGACGAACTGCTCGAATTTGCTACATTTGAAATCTTTTCTTTAAGACGAACTTCTCGAATTTGCTATATTTGAAATCTTTTCTTTAAGACGAACTGCGCGAATTTGCTCGAGTTTGTTTGCTTGGGATAAAGAATTGGCTCTCTTTCGGCAAAGATTGCACTTGTCGTTTGGCTTTTGATTTTGTTCGGATGTGCTTAGGCCTTGAATAATGATCCGCCGTAGCTCGTTTTCGTAAAATGTATTCTTCTGTTGTATAGATTAATAAATTTGGAGTTTGAGTCGGAACGCGCTGTAGATTTACAGAAAGAGAGCATACTTGGCAGCCATTCTTTAAGGCTAGTTTGTTCTCAGAGTCGAAGCTGGCACTTAACGAATGGATTCTTTGAGAGACTTTATACTGATCTCTGAATTGAATAACGCTAACTACAGGGAATCAAGTGGAAATTTAGCGTTTAAATTCATCTGAAAATTACACTCGGAATCTTTGACTGGTCTTCTAAGATGAGCTTAGGCTTCTACTCAAGATCTATCAGGGTTTTCTTCGTTGAAATTTTGTTTTGATGTTGTGCTTAATCAATCGGCTTATTGAACTAACGTTCTCTAATCAGCCTTCTCCAGACACATCTGAAAGAAAACTCATCGTGCAATGAAAATGCGCTGTAGATTTTGTGATTAGAAGGCTTATATTCCTTTTTAACAAAGTGCGACGCCAAAGCAAATAAGGTATACTCGGAGCAGAAATAGGCATCTCATTGCGGCAAATGCGACCTTAGAATCGAATCTTGCTCTCCCTTCCTTAAAAAATGGAGTCTTTAAGAACCTTTTCCGCTAAATTCAACCCTTCTAGACTGCATTCTGCATTCAGTTTGGTTCAAAGCTGAAATAACGACGATTCCGGAGTACGAATTTGTGTGAAGATTATACTTTCATCCTGATTTAAGAACCGACTCTCATCAATTTCTTCACAGATTTAAAGCCATTTTAGACTTATTTATGCATTTAGTTTGGTTGTACGTCGCTAAGTACTGTAAACAACCAGAAATCCAGTGTCTAAAACCTACACTAGATTTGCGTTTAAATATAGGTCAGATCAGATGAGGCCTCGAATAAAGATATCTTTTTGGTCGATAAGTTATTTTGCCCTTGGACTTGTTAAATCGGACGATTGTATGAAATTTATGTCGTTTGTTCTTGGCATCGGTACCCTCCAGCCTTCAGGCCCTTATCAAGTAGAGTTTTAATAGAAACAAAATGTGCTGCAGACTTGCTGGAGTGGGCTATTTATGTTATTTTATCAAAATTTTGTTCTCCGTTATTGATTATTTCAAGACAAAGATTTCGTTTAGCGTAGGCAGACATTAAATCGACATGCGAATTGCCATATTTCAATTACTGGATCTACGTAAACTGCATCTGTGGCTGTTAAATTGTTAATAGCTTCACCGTGTGCGTTAGTTCTGTCTTATTTTCGTCTTGATTATGAGGTCAAATTCGCTTTAGATATGGGGGAAGAAAGCTTTTTCATATGATTCTCTGCAACCGAACTTCTCCTTACCATGGATTATGAGGCATAATGGGCAACAAAAGCTTTGTCACTCTGGAAGCAGGCTTGGAGTGCAAGTCTCTAAGTCGATCTGTTAGCAACCTCCCTCTGTCCGGTTCTGTTTTGCATGTACCTTTCCTTAAAAACACAAAAAACTTTGTCATTATGTTCTGGAAATTAAATTATTCTCTAATGAAAAACGTAATTCCCATTTCGTACGAAGATACATCAGACTAGATCTTTCCCTGGCACAGACCAAATTCAATTACTATTCTTCTTATCTATTCTATACTAGCTGTTCTTTTAAATTTCCACTGACTGGATTTGGCCATTTGCAACATTAGTATAATTTCATTCTCTTTTTCTGTCTCTCGTTCTAAAGATTTTTCGTTTTTACCCATCTAGCAAGGTCCAAAACATTATGGGTTGTTTTTCCTTCAAAAAAATATTTTTGCTTGCTCCTACCTGCTTTAATGTTTGGGTTGAAAAAAATATTTTTGCTTGCTCCTACCTGCTTTAATGTTTGGGTTGAAAAAAATATTTTTGCTTGCTCCTACCTGCTTTAATATTTGGGTTGTCATCAGGAGCATGTTGTGCAGACTAGTTATGGTCCTGTCTCAGTCTTTGTATGTGGAGACCAGGAGAAACCAGCTCTCATCACTTATCCAGACGTTGCTTTGAATTGTAAGTGTTGTTTGCCTAGTCTAAACGGTCGGTAGAGTAATATCTTTGAAGCTAGCTCTCCCATTCTTATTTGCAATGGAAATAAGTTGAACAGGAGATTCCATCACTGATAATTCAGGGACACTTTTAACAGATATGTCCTGCTTTCAAGGGTTATTCTTTTGTCCTGAGGCCGCCTCCTTGTTGTTCCATAATTTCTGTGTGTATCACATAGATGCACCAGGGCATGAGGTCGGTATTGAGGCTTTGCCCTGCATTTTATGTTGCATTCTAATTCATATTTCTGCAATTCCAGGGTGTGCTCACGATGCATTATCTATTTTGTTTTCATTTTAAGTGTTCTTGCAGTTAGGAGCTGCAGCCATTTCATCAAATATTCCTGTCCCTACAGTGGACGATCTGGCTGAGCAGGTTGCTGAAGTCCTCGACTACTTTGGGTAAAATTATATGTCAATGTTGAATTGATCATCTACCAATTTAATTGTTTTATTTTACAATATAGACAGTAACTAGTGCATTCCTTTATGCATGTCACCTTTGAATGACTACTTTTACGCAGAAAAAATTATTAGGCTGAGTCATGTTTTCAGCAAAGCAATCGATTTGTATTTTGAAACCATTAAGTTGTTCATAACCCATCATTCTTATTTGACAGGCTTCGGGAGGTTATTTGCATGGGTGTGACAGCAGGGGCTTATATCCTGACATTATTCGCAGTAAGGACACATGACTTAAATCACTTTTGATTGTCAAGTAGTGGTGGTAGCGGTTAAGACACTTGGGTTACACATCACCTTCCTTTATTTTTCAATCAGACACCCAATTGAGTATGTCAAACCCTCTTAGTAAAGCCTTCTCAGGAAGCCTGTGCATATCCCTTGCCAGAGAATAATTTGTGTCTTAATAATATTCAGCTAGTGTTTTATCAAAATCAAATTGTCAACTATATTTCTTTTGCTGTCCTTTAAGACTGATTTGTTTTGTTGTTTAGCTCCTTCCATTTGCCGAAGTATAACCTCACTTTTGTTTTGCAGATCAAGTACAAGGAGCGAGTCGCTGGTCTTATTCTTGTATCGCCTTTATGTCGAGAGCCTTCTTGGACCGAATGGTTGTATAACAAGGTTGGCTTTGCAAATGAGTCTCATTTGTTGAAGTTCTGCTAGCAGTTTCAGGATGCATTTAACATGAATAATGTTCCTAGACATTCATTCTTGATGTATATTTCACACTTTTGTGCAGTTGATGGTCAATCTTCTTTACTTCTATGGTATGTGCGGTTTGGTCAAGGAAACATTGCTTCAACGGTATTTCAGCGAGGTACTTCAAACATCAATCCTTTTAATAAGTCTGAAACTTTACTGGAACTGAATAAAGTTATTGACTGTATCTTGATGAGAATAAAAATTTGAGAAAATTTTAGACTGGATATGCCTTACTGGCTGTAAGCAATTTTTTCAATTTCAATATGAAGAGCGACAACAATTTCAAAGCAGGGTGTTAAACCTAAGAACCCTAACCGGATTTCTTATGAATTCACCAGGGACTGCGAAATATTCTAGCTGGAGAATCCGATATTGTGCAAGCTTGCCGAAGGGTTAGTGTTCTTTTCAATCAATGTGCCTTTGAAATCACTTGTTTAAGACTTTACCCTAGGGCCAAATGGTTTCATGGTCATGTAATTGATAGTCAACCATTCTGTTTGCAGTTGCTGGATGAGAGGCAGGGCAAGAATGTTATGAGGTTCCTAGAAGCTATCAGCAAGTAAGTTACACTTGTTTATCAATCTCAGCTCTGTTCAATGTGTATCAAGGATTTTCTGTGCTTTTGATGTAGAATCGGATTTAGAATTTGCTTTTGCACCCATGGAAGTGTGTCTGAATTACATGAAGCCATGGCTGCTTCACATGTCTTTGTATTTAAAGTGCCAAATTTTATATTCTTTCACATGCTGTAGACCAAGAAAACATATGTTTGATAACTCATTATTTAGAGATCTGTTGTAGTCCAAACTGAGAAACTACTAGATAACAAATAATGGGCGAGCTTCTTTTCTGACAGGAGATATGATCTTTCTGAAGGGTTGAAGAAGCTTCAGTGTAGGACATTGATATTTGTTGGAGAGAATTCCCCATTCCATGAGGAAGCTCTTCACATGCATGCTGAAATGGACAAACGGTACAATGCATTAGTTGAGGTAAGACCTACTTTAACTTTGCAATAATGGACTAATATCAGATGAAGTGATTGATGCACTAAGCAATATGACACTAACACACTCTTTTCAACATAGAAGATATTTATTATGCACTGTTTCCAGAATAGAATAGAATTGAATATTTTTATTCGCTTCATTGGGAGACCCAAATGGGCCAATGCAAAGGAGAGCAGATTTCATACAAGCTTTTTCTACAGCTTATATGTCGTTTACATCATCCGTATTAGCAGCTTAGCTGCCATTTTAAATTAAACTTATCTCTCTTTGCATGACATATAAACTGAAAACAATTTTTTTAATGCTGCACGCTTATGAGCTGTGGAGATTCACTCCAAACAAATTTGACAGAATCTCCTCTGTTCTATGAGCTGTATGTATGTGATAAAACAGTCAATTGTTTTGTTGATGTTCTACAATATGACATGCAACCATTTTTTGAGTGGTCGGATTCAACATGCTATTTCAACCATGTAAATCTTTTAGTTTTGTGTGTTTCTGTCGTAGCTGTTCATACATAAGACAATGCACATCTCATCAACTTTGTCCTTGCTTTGGATGCAATCTTTGTATATTAACATCCTCTACACACTCATTTGCAATCATAAATTAGTACATGAAACCTTAAATTAAGACAATCAAAGCATGCTTGGAAAATTTGTCATAAAGCTTAACAATTCTAGAAACAATCTTCTATCTAGAAAGATGCATTTTGATAGGTCCTACTGACCAAATTGGACTAAACGATGTGATAAGTTATAATCATCTTTACAGTAGTGGCATGGGAGTTACAAGCTATTTTTTAAATCAATTTACTACACATATAGGTGCCTCTAGAAGGATATCTCTCCGCGTACTTCAGATATATTTTTTAAATATAGGTATCCTAGTATTTAGTTGGCTCTTTAACTGTGCTCATTTTTGTGTAAACAGGTTCAAGCCTGTGGATCTCTTGTTGTGGAGGAACAGCCTCATGCAATGCTCATCCCAATTGAATACTTTTTGATGGGATATGGCTTTTACAGGCCACCTCAATTAGCACAAGGCTATGGATCTAGTCCAAGGAGTCCATCAAGTCCGCCCATTTCAGCTGAGTTGCTCTCTCCGGAGAGTTTGGGATTGAAGCTGAAGCCCATAAAGACACGCTTGGCAGGGGAGGAGGAGTAGAGCAGAGCAGAGCAGAGCAGATGCAATGTTGTAGAAAACTTAAGGGGAAACAATAATTTTTATGTGACATAGCAATTCATTAAGAGATATAATCTACTTATGTAAGATAATTGTGGATAGTCAGCTATTGTTGGAGGGAAGCTGTCTGTATATTTTTGGCCACTGCAGAATAATGTTGGCATCTTGGGAAGCAATCGGGGATTCAAAGAGCGCCAGATTGAGCAGAGATTTGTAATCATTGGATGCGGCAATATTAAATATGTAGATTAAAAGGAATAAATAGCTATTTTTGAACCCAGAAGCTGATTACTCTAAATTTGTTTGTAGAATATTAATCTCAAAAATTTCAAAAATAAAGATGTAGGCCTAAGTCCTATCAGGCCCGTTCATGCTGGTTGACGATATATGTACTTAGGTACAATGCTTATTTGGATTCAAATTGGTTGAAGGAAGCTTTCTGTGTCATAATAATTGGTGCATTATTAAATACGTTATGTAGCGGGTGAAAACAACCTGTTCATTGGCATGGGGGATTATGACATTTTCTTTCAGTGGACCCGACAGAAGTGCCCCAATGAATAGCTGGCCATTAGTTAATTATATTTTGGTGGTTTAGAATTTGTTTTCTTAATCATTGTTCTGTATGGTTGTAAGTCTGAACAAGACATTTCATCCGTTCAAATGACTTGAACAAGATTCTGGTTATCTTTTGGTACTGTGTGTCTCCCTGCAAATAATATTGTTAATTTATAATAAAACTGTGTAGCGTAGGTCCTAAATACATAACGTGCCATGGCTCTCGATTGCAACCCGCAGGCTAAGTGCGCCCACCGTACAGAAAACCCACGTGAAAAGCTCTCTGTGCACAGACGTTTTGCCCTACTATTTGTCGGCAACAAAAATTGTTAAGCACTAACCTCTGTTAGGACAAATTATTTTGTTTAAGACTACATAAAATGGAAAGAGAAATATTGGTGATTGACGTCTCCTTTATTTTGATGATGATAGATGTTTTTCTTGGGCGTCCTTTTTTCATTGAAATAGACCTTTAGATATTTCTAAGGGTAAAGTCACTCACGTCGACAATTTTAATATAGATTTAAAAAGTTGGGATTGATAATTGAAATAAATGTCAAATTAATAAATATGTAAACTGAATAAAAGTTAGGAAGCTATTTGTTAAGGTTATAAAATTTTACATTCTATTGTTGACATGTGAATTTGACTATGCAATGTGGAAGGGAAAAGTTCACAAATGGATAACTAACAAAGATAAGCACAATTACCTTCACCCAAATACAAGTTACCTTCACCTTCATCGATAGAGCGAAAGATGAATTGCACCTAAGACTCCCTTTGGATTTGCTCTCTTTGAATCTATGTGGATTGCTCAATTTACTTAGTATAATCTTGATAAAACAATGAATGGATGAATGATTTTAGCAGCATAAGTTTGATATTCTGAATGTAGATGATTTTGGCTTGGAGAAGACTTTATTGATCTTGATCTGGCTAGAGATTCAAAGGACAATACTTGGTGAGGTCACCTGTGGTACTGTAGAAACCAGTAACAATCATTGAGAGTTGTATGCCTTCTCTGCCTGTTTTCTTCGTTGTGAAAGAAGTAATATTTATTTGTATCCAAAGGTTACGTTCAAAGGTCATCGCAACCTTTGAAGCGGAGTAATTAATTAACATTAGTTTAATTTGGATAATTCCTCCCCTCTTGAGAGGCAATGGGCCCCATTGCATCGATGTTCGATAACAAATGAGGAAAGTGTTCTGCAAGGTGCTCCTTAGCCGCTTGCCCTGACAAGGTAACTCACTAGCCTAAACCACATGATAGAGAGGCATTGATTGTTTTTTTAGTGTTTTCTCAAAAAAATGATAATCTAGTCATCAGTAAATGGATCAGTAGTCTTAAGATTCAAGTCAGAAGTCTAAAATATGTTTGAGGGGGTTGTGTGGTGCATATCAAAGAGGACGAAGCTTCCTATTAGGTCCTGTAAGCACAAAAATCACGCACTGCCTCCATGAGGATCCCTATGATGTTTCAAATCCTTGTCACGTACATGTAAGCGTGAAAATTAATCTTTTGGGCAGCAAGCCTCTTGATGACTTGTCCTCTTTTCTTGTCTCATGTCGTTTTTGCTTTGTCAATTTCTCTCCCTCCCCCTTTGCGACGCTTTTTGACACTTGTCGACTTGCTTTTTCTGGCTTTCGACCTTGATCCTAAGCCTTGTGAGAGTCTTGTAGGTGAGTTTTCACCTCTCCCCTTTGTTTTTCCTCTAGTGCACCTCATAGAAACCTTCTAGAGGTCTCCCGATCCATCTCCCACTGACAGTTTTCGTTTTCGACCAACCAATCCAAATCTCCCCCTATTATTTCCAGATCTCCCATAGAGATCCTGCAGACACAAGTGGAGATTTGGATTCTTCCACATGACTGACCTGTTTCTTGATGCAAAACTCATCCTTTTCCTCTTCTACCATCTCCCAACCTGATTTTCTGCATCTGACCCAGTCTAGCCCGGATCTCCCCAGGTGACCCTACTAGTAAAAGGGGCG
Organism: Cunninghamia lanceolata; assembly: GCA_027924645.1. Taxonomy (NCBI): domain Eukaryota; kingdom Viridiplantae; phylum Streptophyta; class Pinopsida; order Cupressales; family Cupressaceae; genus Cunninghamia; species Cunninghamia lanceolata. The sequence goes on from BSBN01000887.1 coordinate 11,898,520, forward strand.
ACCCTATCATTTTTGGACCCACGAAAAAACTTGAGTTTCTCTCTTGTTTTTGCTCCGTTTTCACTCGTTTTTCTTTCTGTTTGCATGATTTTTGATCTTTGATGTAGAGTTAACTATTTCATGCACCCACACATGCATAATTAGCTCTATTTGATCTCAAATTAACTCTCTAATCAATCTCATGCATTCCCTCACCTCCATTTCTTTTTCAGTGATAAGCTATCATTGCTTCATCACTTTCTAATCAGTTGAGTTCACTGGGTAGTCAACCTTATTAACTCCCCAATCTATTCTTGTTAACTCAGCAATCAAATTAGTTAACTCTTCAATCAATCCCTTCTTCTGAACCTATAAATACCCCCTCCCCCAAGCACAAAGGGAGGCCAATTCATTATGCACACAGCTCTTGCCAAATTTTGCTCTCCAACTTAGCATTCGAATGCTCTTACAGGACGAACGTGCCTTTTACTTTTATAGTTCAACCAAGTAGCATCACGTTGCTTCATTCTATGCCATTGTGCTCAATCCAAGCTCTCATCGAGCTCATACAAGCTTCATCAAAAGCTTCTTTTGCTTCTTTGGGTCATTTTGTTGTCAAGAGTATTACCTGCTACTACAAAAGGATTTGAGGTTGCCTACACAAGGATTACTGAGGGTATTGGAGTCAACAAATATTTGTTTCTCTTAGCTTCCTTCATTGTTTTCATTGCTTTCATAGTAATTAGATCATTACATTTGCTCTTGGGAATAGTAACACATTGTTTTTTCCTTGATAGATTAGATCTTGCATGTTAGATTAAACGCTTTCTCATTTCTAGATCTACATTGTTAGAAGCATTTTCCCTTTTCATTAGATTAGATTGTATTAAAAACACCAAAAACCCAAAAAACATAGATAAACTTTGCATTTGAAAGATCATATAGAATTGCATGCATATTTCCTTTTCATAGATTAGAAGCATTTCCATTTCCAAAATACTCTAAAAAACACCAAAAAGACATTTTGCATATCATTTAGCTTGCATTCATATAGACACATCAGAATAGACAACATTACAAACTCTCGATTCCATCACGAGGTAACCACAGTTAAACAAAGTCAAACCCTAGGTCAAAACCCTAGATCTGGTTAAGGCTAGTAATCACACGACTTCCTCTCTTCTTATTCATGAATGTGTTTAGGAGTAATAAGAGAGTGGGTGAAGGCTATCTGTGACGAGATTGAGGAGATCCATCCAAGACCTCAACAACAAACATTTGTCCTACCACAAGGAGACCCATTCATCCTTTTGTTGTTAGAAGAAATCAGACAACGATAAATACAACAAGACCTCTTACAGCGCATACAAAGACAAGAGGACATCAACGAAAACAACCGTCTACCCACGCAAAGGTGGAATTTAAGGAATCCAAACAGAAGAAGAGAAACCAATGACCCTTCAGGTCATAGGGTTATTTCAACTACAATAGCAATTGAGCAAAACATACAACAAAACACACAACAACAAAGGCCACAGAACTTGCCAACCCCTCTTTGTGAAGTCCAGCTCTCAAACGAGCCAGACCCCCGCCATGTCTCACCTCCTCTCGACTGGCTACTTCCACGTGAGCAAGAGTGACGTGGCGGATCGCCCCGTGGCAAGGAGGGAAGGGTCCATGTGCATGATGAAATATGACCCGACAACCCTCATGCAACCGGAGTCACAATTTCTAGCATACATATTTTGATGAACCTGACGTGAAATTACAAATCCTTCTAGGACAAGTAGTTTTGCATTCCAACTTCAGGTATTCATTCATCACCATACTTCGTCAGCTTCACCACATATTTTTGTGAACCCAACATGAAGAGCAGAGCCTCTTGGTTATGTTGTTTGCATTCCTAATGAAAAACATTTAAACACTTCACAAACATTCTTTCATTGCTTTTCATAGCCGTGTCGACTTCCATCGTCTGCGCCATCATACATTCCATTTATTTTGCAATGTCTATGGCACCCCCAAATATGACAGAAGCAGACTTGAACTAGGGAAATATTCCCTCAACTGAACCTGAAACCCCTTCCTTTGAAAGGTATGTGCCACCTCATCCAAATGCACCTATTACCAATTGTTACGACTATGAAGACTCTGACTATGAATATGGTCCAAAAGAGTCCAAGCATTCTCTATCCTTCAATAACCCAGCTTGGGAAAATGACTCGGCCATACTAAATGTGTCTCACAAAGCTAGAAGGATAAGGTTAGAAATACATCGACCAGAACAACCTTCCACAAGTACATCAAACACTCACCTTGATGAAGAGGTTAGAAGGTTGGAAAGGCATCTGCAAGAAACCAAAGATGCTCAAGAGGCATTAGGATTGCCTTAGCAGAAGAACAAAAAGAAAAAGCTGCACGAGAGGAAGCCCATCAATATGAAAATAGTCGAAGGGAACACCCTAGAAATGAAGAAGCCCCTAGAGCTGCAACTCCTACAGATTTAATCACAACTCTAGTGCAAAGAATCAAGATCCTGGAAGCATAACAAGCTACTCCAGAAAGAGGACTCAAGTCTCATGAACAAGACCAGGGCGCATCTCAAAATCCCCCTACCTCAATTACTATTTGCGACATGCTAGTAATGACACCTGTCTGAATGGGAATCCTCCTATTCAGAACAATCCAACGAATCCAACAAGGGGTATCAAAACCCACCTACAGGGTTATTATTAACAACCCCACAATCTCAGAGTGCCTTCCTAGGAACGTATCTTGAATATTTGAAAGAGCGTCTAGACCAAAACATAAGAAGTGTACAACTACCTCGGCCATTACCAAATCTCATGAAGTTCAAAGGAGAAGGTGACCCAAATTCGCACATCAAAGCCTACACCACAGCGATAAGAGAACTCCCTTGGGATGGGGTTGTCGCAAAAAATTTCACGAAAGCGCTTGAAGGAATTGCCTTGGATTGGTATTATCATATCCCAGAAGCTTCCATCCATTCATTCAGACAACTAATTGGAGAGTTTGTCATGGTATTTGACATGAACAAACTCGTGAAAACAAGGATCAGAGAATTCCTTACAATGAAACAAGAACCAAAAGAATCCGTAGCACATTTCATCACTTGATGGAGGCAAGTCCTCTATTCTTCAACTAGTGCTCCAAACATGGATCATCGAGAACTGTGTGACCTCTTCTTGCATGCCCTTAACAAAGACATGCGAGAAGATGTCCAAAAATTGCCATATAAGTCCTACGAAGAAGCATTGGAAAGTGCTTTAAGAATTGATGAAGCTACCATCGACAGTGGTCGAAAAGTCTATGGTTCAAATGGAAAGCTAACAAAGGAAGACACAGGAAATAATTCTTCTGTCATTAAAATCGTCAAAAACAATAGGAGTGCAACCACAAATGGGGTGACGGATCAACCCCCAATCAAAAGGATAAAAGATGATTACAATGGGAGAGATTATTATCCTCCTAACATAAATGCCATATATCGACCTAGAAACAATGGGTACTATCCTCGGGACAACTACCAAAGTTGGAACCGCAATGGAAATGGGAATGGGAATGATGGAAGATATGAAATACCCCCTTATGAGTTCAACCTTTTTTGTTCTTTTCATAGAACAAGGGGGCATAGAACGAAATCCTGTAGAGAATATAACAGGTTCATAGCAAGACTACCGGAAGACCAACACCATTTGTTTATAGAAATGTTCTTAAACCCACAGGAGGTTACCCCAAATAACAAAGATACAAGATAAAATCAAGCTCCAATAGCGCCACAAAATGCAAATATGAGAATTTATTAGGATCTGTTCCCCGTGCACCAGGATACAGAAATGACAAATCAAAACATAGCAGCTTAGAGTAGTAACCCCGAAATCCCACCACAGCTAGGACAAAAAGGAGAAACTAGGTTGATGGGATTGGTTGAGATTATGCACAATGAAGAACAAGAGGAAGAAAATTAGCAAGTAGAAACACATGAAGGCACCATTTCAGTGGTAGAGCCGATATCAACTCCGATTGGACCCTACAAGCTCATAGAAGACTTAAAGAAAATGTAGGTGCACATTTCATTCATCGACTTGCTTAGAAATTCCCCCTCACATCGAGCTCCACACTGCTAAAAGCAATAGGCCTAAAATACCTTGACCAAATCATACCACCACCTAGTGAAAAAATCAACCATGTGAATTATGATCTCAGCCCACCAAACTCAGAACTTAAAGATCCTGGGTTCTTCTTCGACTTACAACAGATGCCCTCTGAGGAAGAGTTAATAAAGAAAGGAGACCCTGCGTTATATCTTCAAGTGTGGATCTATGACACGTGCATCAAACGAACATCAATTGACGATGGAGTTGTAGTGAATATAGTTCCTTTCTCCCTCTTAGAGAGAATGGGATATGGACACACCAACATCACCACTTCACGAGATACTCTAAGCGGATACGATAATTTGAAAGCAGCCACCATAGGAAAGATTACCCTTCCAGTGACTTTGGGACCCAAAACCATTCCAACCACTTTCTATGGCATAGATAAGGAGACAGGACATAACTTGATTCTTAGGAGGCCATGGATACACAAGATGAAGGCTATTCCGTCTAAATTGTTTCAAGAAGTCTACTTTTTACACTTAGGGAAAGTGTATGTTGCATAGGGAGACCCAGAACCTTTTAGCCTGTTAAAGTCAAATACTTCAAACAAACGCATAGGTATTCCCATAGACTATGAGCTCCCTCCTAACAAGTTAACCATCCCAAATCCTACACCTCAATCAATATGTGTTAAACGGATGGAAACTCCAGAAAATACCATAAATACCACCGAAATCAAAACTCTAGAGAATGGGCCATTACCAAAGCAAAGGGAAATGGTTTCCAAAGAAAAAATGATTGAAATCATGGAGTTGATCAAATAGGATGGACCACTCCAATTCTGCTTAGAAATACTCTTGATCGATTTCCAAGAGGCCTACAAGCTCTTTCCTTGCATAGGGGAGAAGCCTCATAGAACAGAAGGACCAGTCTTTGAGACCACTACATTAGATTTGAGAAATGTAGACCCACATGCTTTCTCAGATGTAGATGAAGACATGACAGAAGGTTACACACCATTATCACCACTAAGTGAATCGCGTGTCCCTGAGACACTGGAAGAAATAGAATCATATGAACCTCTCACACCAATGGAGGATTCACATTAGCCAATATTGCCCATGGAGGAGACACATTCTATCGATAATGAATCAACCAATGTTATAGGAATGCTGCCTAAGATGTTTGTGGTATCACAACCACAAGAAAAACCAACCACCTCCTCCTCGGTTCAGTCAAATGAACTCGGTGAATGGGAAGCACCTCAGGTACAAATAGAAATGGTTGAAAGACTTCCTGATGAAGACAAAGAGAGAAAAGGTATCTTCCAGAGAGAGTGGAAGATGAGAGTGACACTCGGTATCGATGACCCTGTCATTTTTGAACTACCAAAAAGTTATATTGGGTACGCCATGGATCTAAGACCAAAACCCAATGGGAGGACAAGCATAAGTTTTGTTTCCCCCAATGAGTAGAGGGAGCCACAAACTCCCCTTAAATTATTCCAATTCTTGCAAAGAATCCAAGAGAAACTTGACGTAAAAATTTACATGCAAGAACAATTCGACCTATTAGCAGAGCTATTAAATTGTGATGGGGTTCTGTATTGGACTCCCTCTTATCAACATGCTTTTTGAGACTTATTACGTCTCACGATACCAAGAGAAACCACCGAGCTGGTAAAATTTGATTCAAATGACAAACCCTATCGAGTAGGAGAATTTGTCTTAAGAAGAGGAAGCACAAAAAACAAGAAAAGAAGACGAAAGAGAGCCTTCTCAGAAGACTGAAAAGGTCCTTACATGGTTAAAGAAGATATCAGAAATGAGGCTTATCTCTTTTGCATAATGGAGGGAGAGGAATTTGGTGAAATAGTCAATGCCTTTCACCTCAAGAAATATTATGTCTAAAAGACCAAAAAAATCATAAAAACATAAAAATACATAAAAATTATAAAAATAAAAAATGTCAAAAACAATTTGTTTCTTGCATTTCTGTTTCATTATGTTCATCTTGCATTACAGTTTGTGACTTGCTCTTGTACTATTTTCCCTTTAGTAAGGAGTATAATGTTGTCCAGATATACGTTATCCTTTCAAGACTTAGAGATCCCCATTTTTCACAATTTCCATTAATCCCCCTACATTCCTAGTGATTCTAATTGAAACCTAGCTCTTAGCTTTACACTGATCCCAATCTTAATGAGTCATGATGTTAGGTCTAAACAAAGTTAGTATTCAAACCTACAGTGTTCAAAGGAAGCTTGCAAGTAGACCTTCCCAATTCTTCCGTAGTAGTAGAGAAGTCCAACCAGATTACAAAAACTTTAGGTGGCGCTCAGTCCCTTATTTGTCTTGGCCAAAACCGTTAGGAAGATCAAAACTCTGAAGGAAACAATCTAAGCTACGAGTAAAAAAAATGAGTGATCAAAATAAGAGTGTCAAAAGTGAGAATTGAGAGATCAAAGCATTGCATATCCAAGTTCCAAAAAGCATTCATTTCTTGAAAAGTCAGAAAATCCAAAACAAGGAGAAAAAGTCAAGTGAGGAAAATACAAAAAAAAGAGAGATACAAAAAAAGAGTAAAAGAGAGAAGATTGCTGAATGTCTGTACTCTTTGGTGGAGATCAGTCTAAGCTCGAAGCCTCAAGGGTGACATTCTAATAGAGAAAGAAAGGTACTAAGCACACACACATACACTAGCTGAGCAAAAACTGAAGAGTCTAGTAGTCTCTAGGATCATCTTCTATCTAGGGACCCTTGTTCTTTCCTACTTATCCTTTACCCTGGGTCTACCTTGCTTGCCATCTATGATCTAAGTCTAGCAAACATTAATAAAATTTGTTACTTGTCTAAGTTGAAAGCTTGTTAGATTGTCTTATCCAGATAAGGATCAGTGTTTAGCCTTTAGTGAAGTCTAGAAATCATAAACGCTCCATATTCATCTCTGCTCCCCACTTGAGTTTTCCTTAAAATCCTATCTCACAGCCTTGAATAGGTCTCTTATATCAGGACAATTCGCAATCCCCTAAGTCAAAAATCGTATTTAAGAGCAGTCACTGTGTTTGTTCCATGTTGCATTCATGCTAAAAATTAGAAAAAGATTCTCAAAGCAATAATGTCAAGTGTCATCTCATGACATTCAGTAAGTGTTATAGTTTCATTTACAGCATTTCTTGTGTTCTTGCATTATCATATCGTATATCTATATCCCACAAAAAAAATAATGTCATTGTTATCATACTTGCATTTGTTAAAAGAGTTGAAAAGGTCAAACATAATAAAAAAGTTCCTAAAAACTTCCAGACATGCACAAGAGATGAGTACAGAATTCGACAAGAGAAAAACCATAGAAAAATATAAACTTTCATAGATTCATCTGAGATTTGCATGTACGATGCTATCGAAGAGCTAAGACAAACACTCTTGAGAGAAGTAGAGGCTCCCCATGCAAGAGGGCATGAATTTCAAGAAAAGCAAGTCAAGGACAGTTCCCTCCAACAGAATCCTCGGGGCTTCGGCTCCTCCGTCTGCGAGTACCACTAGTCACTCCATGAGATGTGTGAGAATGATGTGTTTTGTTGCGGGCATGCGACTATGAAGGCCCCGCCATACTAGTATCAGAACGCCCAAACTTAAGGCGAGTCATCTCCCGAAGTACTTTGTTCTCACCCTAAAGCATGTTGACCTAGGTCTTCAACTTTGTAATCATCTAACACCCATGGTAGACAAGAGCAAAAATGTCAATGTATCGCCCTATAGCAGGGGGCACACCAGGATCATCCAAAAGATGATCACGGGTCATCCTCGTAAAGGGAAAGGTCAATCCAACATTAACTTCACGAACCAAGTCCCTCCACTCTTTCACATTGCCTGAAAAAGCAAATCAAGACAAGACCAAGTCAGTGCCACATAAAAAAGAAAGGACAAAGTTAAGTGAAAAACAAATAGACAAAACTTACATGGATCTCCAAACTACCAGTCAGGGTCAAGTTGACGCATAACCTCATCTAAATGAGGAGGGTAAGGAACAATAGGAGGACCCTTGGGGATGTCAAGAACCTCATCTAGAACACCAATGTCATCAAAATCCTCATCCTCGAGAGGGGCCTCATCTGGCGAATCATCACTATCAGGAACATAGTCCTCGTCAGTGGACTTTGAATCAATAGTCACAATCAGAGATCGGGAAGGAGTCCCTCTCCCTCCCCTCTGTCCTCCTCTAGAAACCATAGTGATAAAGACACCTGGAGTCAAAGGTGTCCAGAGTGTCCAGAAAACATTCCTCTGTCCAATCTTCCCCATCTCCTAAATGGTCCTATAACAAGTAGACACTGGGGACAAGTCCTCAGAGATGTCTTTGTCGAACTATTGTAAAACATGATCCACCCAATGAGCCTCAACCTGAGCATTACGGTCTGTGATCTTTGAAACCCCATGGCAGTACACTTTCATCTCGTCATCACCCGACCCAAGCCCCCTCCATGTCATGATAAGGGTTAGAAATCATGTCATCATCAGTAAGGGTAGCAATAGTGGGAAGAGTAGCATCAAAATGACCAATATGTGCCCACCTCGCTACTCTTAGTAGTCACCTGTTTGGAAGAGGAATGAGCTTCTGATTAGCCCTCATATGCTCAAAAATCCATGTCATAATTAGAGGGGAGTGGCTAAAGGCAAGAGCCCCTTGCCTAGAGATCTGATAAAAATCTCTGTAGACCATCGCCAGGATATCAGGTCCCCATGCATAAAATGTGCCTTCCTCCAATCCTCGAATGATGGGTGCCCAGAACCATCTCAGACGAGCTGAGGCCTTGTCTCCTGACAGCCTCGAAGTGATCAAGCCAATCAAAAACCTCCTCAGAAGTGAGATGTGGAGTCGTGACACAGAGGTAAGCTGAACTCCTATCTAGTCCCTAGGGTGATTAACCCCCATAAATGCAACCCAAGAAGCCTTGTCCTCACAAGACTTGCTAACAGGAAGAAATAGAGGTTGTCCCCTCACAGGAACCCCAAGTATGTGGTATACATCTTACAGAGTGATAGTCCACTCTCCTAAAATCTGTGAGAACCTAAATGTGTTCTTGTCTACATCCCAATAAGTTAGGATATCACAGCATATATGGGATACAGGATGAATAATAGGAACATGACAAACTCTAGCAAGGCCTGTCCTCTTCAGTATAGCACAATCCTCTGTACTTAGTGAAGCAAACATCCCTGAGAACCACCCTTTCTCTTGGCAGGCATTCCATTAAATACGCATGTATTGCAAAAATCAAAAGAGAATTTTAGATTAGATCTCGTAAACTCGCAAAAATCCCTAAAAATCATAAAACTGCAGAAAACCTTACACAAAAAAATCGTATAAACCTTCAAAATTACAATAAACAGGCAGATTTAGTGACCAAATCATGTCATATAAGATTGAAACAAGCGTTAAACAACTTCAAAAGAAGTCAAAAATTAGTCCAATAGGGTCATTCCCCAGGCAACCCAGGTGTTTTTCACACTACAATAGAACAGGGCATCAGCGCCTAAAATAGTGCCAGATTTTAGTGTAATTGAGCTTAGAAATTGGACACTTTTCCCGACGTAAAACTCAGTTCAACTTTGCATTATTACTTCGGTGCCAGATTTAGCACTGACTTTTGCACTAGATTTAGCATCGACTTTAGCACTGGAAAGCAATAACCGGATTTGGCACCGGATTTAGCACTGGATTTGACACCCAATTTGGCTTCTGATTTTGCTTCTGGTTTGGCTTCCAGGTTTGCTTCTTATTTTTCTTCCATTTTTTCTTCCAGTGTTGCTTCCGATTTTGCTTCCAGATTTGCTTCCAATTTAGCGCCGGATTTGGCACCCAATTTGGCTTCCAATTTTGCTTCTGGTTTTGCTTCTTGTGTTGCTTCCAGGTTTGCTTCGAGTTTTGCTTCTAGGTTTGCTTCTAGTTTTGCTTCCAATTTCGCTTCCCATTTTGCTTCCAAATTTGCTTCCAAATTAGCGCTAGATTTGGCACCTAATTTGGCTTCCGATTTTGCTTCTTGTGTTGCTTCCAAGTTTGCTTCTAGTTTTGCTTTGAATTTAGCACCGAATTTGGCTTCCACTTTGGCTTCCGATTTTGCTTCTAGTTTGGCTTCTTGTGTTGCTTCTAGTTTGGCTTCCGGTTTGGCTTCCAAGTTTGCTTCCAATGTTGCTTCAGATTTTGCTTCCAGGTTTGCTTCCGGTTTTGCTTCCATTTTTACTTCCAAGTTTGCTTCCAATTTTGCTTCCATGTCTACTCCTATTTTTTCTTCTAGTTTTGCTCTCAGTCATGCTTCGTATTTTTCTTCTTGTATGGTGTCTAAAATAGCTTCTTTTTTGGCTTCCTAATTGATGCCAAGTTTTGCTTCCATTATGAACTTTGTTGCTTTGGGTTTTGCTTCCAATTTAACAAGATAATTATATAAAAAACAAGATAATTATTATTAAATAACAAGATAATTATTATAACATGATCATCATCTATAATTAAAACAAGTGAGTCAAATATCTATAATTTAATTGAATTTTACAACATCCATCCTACAGTAAATTAAAATCATCATACGTAATAAATATCCATCCAAAAATCATCGACCACTTTCAATATATATAAATTGACAAGTCAATACTGATAAGATCATCATCATATATAACTAAAACAAGTGAAAGTCAAATATGCCAGTAGATTAATAACATGTCAAAATGATACATGTCCAACAATTGACATAAGTCAAAATGATACATGTACAAATGATATAAGTAAAAATAATAAATTATGTAATTCAAAATGATACAAGTCAATATGATACATGTCGAAATGATATAAGTCAAATTGATATATGTGAAAATGATACAACTCAATAATATGGTACTGCAGGCCGTGAAAATGATACATATGATAGTAACCATGAAAAGAGGCATCATAACGATATATCAACAATGATCCATGATGCAGTCTATATGATCATGAATGTCACTGGCTACTACCAGCAACTACCTCATCATCATCATCACCATCGTGATCATCATCATCATGATCATTGTCGTCGTCATCATCATCGCCATTGGCCTCGTTTTCTTCTGTATCTACATCATCATCATCCTCTGCCATGTGATCTGTACCAGAACCAATATAATCTGGATCTATATCATCAGGATCATCTTCATCTTCTGGAAGACTTGTGTTCTGCAAAAAAAAAAATATTTAAAATGAAAAGTTATTATTTATTTCATGTAATAATTTATTTTTCTGTTATATATCTAATATTCCAACATATGAAACGAAACCATAATCATATTGCATCATATCAAAGTGCACATACCATAATAAAATTTAAAAAAAGTAACAGCTAATATGTCATTCCAATGATGTAAAACATGCAACAATTCTAATAAATGTTACTAAAGATCATAAAAAAATTGTTATAAAATTTAACTATCAATTGTAAATTCTATTACATAACCTTAAGTGCCACAAATTGTGTGGTCAATGTATGTTCTTTTTCACTATTAATCTAATAACCCGCATTAGATAGAAACATTAAAGAGTTTTTAAGTAGCAGTTGATTAAATTCTCTTACATGTCATTAATGAATGCATAGTTTTTTTTCAATAATTATTTATCTTAAGGTTCATGAGTAACCTTAAGATAAAGGTCTAATAGTTGTTCCATGGGGTATGTTTAACAAACCAAATGCAATTGCCAACTTTTCACCATGGTGGCAGAGAAATAATTCTTTTTCGCATCCTTCCACAACATTAAGTAAATTCTTGAATCTGGAAAATACTTTGCCACCTTCATCTTCCAAGCCAATTTCTCCAACTTTGCATAGGTCTCCTCTGTCTATGGATGTGATCTGTCTCCTACACAAAAAAACATGTACCATTTTATGCCCTTCAATCCAACTGCATCCGGGTATTTTTTTAATTCCTCTATCTTTTGTAGACACCCTAAAATGACCAAGTCATCACATCACTTGCATTTCGTCATTTCTTCCTAATCACCTGCATTGCAAACGTTAATTAAATAATCTAATTATTTAATTAATTAATCATCAAATTCTTCTAAATCTCCTAAATTCAACATTAATTAAATAAATCCTCTTTATTTAATTAATTAAATTAAATTCCTCTATATTCTTCCACAATTAAATAATTTTAATTATTTAATTTGATCATTATCCTCCTTCCAAAATTCACAGCCACATTAATTAAATATATCCCATTATTTAATTAATTCATCACAATTCTATCTTATCTACAATTAAATAATTTACATTATTTAATTAAATCAATTGTTCTTCTAAATTTAAATAAATCAAATCAAATTTATTTAAATTATCTCAATCCTCTAAAAATAAATAAAATCAAATATTTTATTTATAATCTTCTATTCTTCCAAAATCATGCACGACAATTAAATAAATTTATTTATTTAATTTGCTTTTAAATCTTCTAAATTAAATAATTCTAATTATTTAATTATTTCTTCCAAAATATCTTCTCTAAATTTAAATAAATCAATTATTTATTTAAATTGTTTTTTCTTCTAATTTGAGTTATCTTTAAAATAACTCAAGCTTTCTTGCTCATCAATTAAATATTTCTATATTTAATAAAGCAAAATATCTTCTTTTCTCATGCAAATCCCTTCTTCTTGTTTTAAATCACTTAACTGATTGCTTTATTCTTTTAATTGATTTATCTCTTCAGTTAACTCATTCTTCTATTCTTGATAACTCCTCTCATGCAAAAGAAAGCAAGACACATGTCTTCTTCTCATTCGTTGCACGTTCCTCAACTCATCTCCTCCGTTGATTCTTCTGAATTATCTGGACCGTTGATCGATTTTTCTTGAAACCTATATAAACCCCCCTCATCTCCTTCATTACCTCTCTCTCTCTTCGATTTTATTCTCAGGCATACTTGACAGCGCTTTGAGCATACAACGATTCGATTGAGCACCTTTAAGATCTTTTGACATTGATCTTCTTGAGCCACTTTACGATCTTTTGACATTGATCTTCTTGAGCCACTTTACGATCTTTTAACATTGATCTCGGCGCAACCCTTACGATCTTTTGACATTGATCTCTTGAGCACACTACTTGCTTGTTGCAGCTATGGCTTTGCAACTTCATTGAGCAATCCACATTCAATCCAAAGGAAACAATACAGATTTCGGTAAAAGTCTTTATTCATCTTTGATTTGTGATTTATGGCCTTTACTTAGATTCGTTTCCTTTATGTTATTGGATTTTTTAGTTTTATTAGTTTAGATTTAATCCATTTTTCCATATACACATTCTGGCACGCCCGGTGGGACCCATTGGTCCTGATTTAATATCAAATTTGTGGAATTTTTAGTTTGATTTCACAGGTTTTTTAACTCTTTTTTTTGGAGAGATTCGAAAAAAAAAATTTTAAAGGAAGCTTGCTGGGCAAAAACGGAGGTCACGGTTGCGTTCAGAAGGGTCGAGGGATGAAGAAAAATATAAAATTTGGCCTATTTCGGTGAAGGTAAAAAAATTTTCACCTCTGGCACGCAACCCGAGGCCATACAATCACTGTGAGGTACGGTAAAAAAAAAAAAAAAATTCTTTTTTCAAAAAAAATTCAAAAAAAAAAAAAAAAAGCAAAAATAAAAAGCAAAAAAAATCCAAAAATAAAAAAGCAAAAACAAAAACAAAAAAAAAACAAATAAAACAAATAAAAAATGAAGTGTTTTTAGTTTTTATTTCTTTTAGAAAGTAAAACAAAGTAAAGAGAATCTTTTTTCTTTTTTCTTTTTATTTTTTGAAAAAAAATAAAGCACCTTCAGCCCAGCAGCAGGTCACATCAGTGACCAGGAGCCAGTCACAGGGGGCTAAGACAGACCCCTCTTCAATGAGCTTTTTAAATGAATAGGCGATTTTCAAACCTCATTATCTTAGTCATACGGACACGTATTTCAGTGCTTTTTTTTTTGAAATAGGCTAGAATTTCGTGATCTACATCGTGGTGAAATTAGTTTTTTCTCAAAATTCTCTGATTTTTCAGAAAATTGATTTTCTCACTGCTGTCTTTGTCTCGTCACAGTTTTTTGACTTTTCAAGCTTCATAACTTTCACAAACGGACTCGGATTCAGGTGATGTTTTTTTTGAAAGTTGGTATTTTTCTGTCCTCTACACAGTGGTAATATTTTTTCAAAGATTTTTTGAGATCTATTTTTTAAGACCACTCATTGGCCTATTCTCAATCTCTGACTTCAAGCACTTGCTAACTTTTGAGTTTGTGTGGACCTAATATCACTTGTTGCAGCTTCTTATTACTCATACAGAGCAAATAGGTGTTTTTAACATGTTCATGCAGGACGAGCATTGAAGACCTCTTGATCTATCTCACTAAGTCTTAGAAACACATTGCATGCTTAAAAGGATAATTGAACAAATCTTTTCTTGCAATCTAAGTCTTAGGAACATACTGCTTTTCTTAAGGGACAATGGACATGTATGAACAAACACCTCAATTTTCTAAAGGACAATGGACATGAATGCCAAACACTTCATTTCATAAGGGACAATTTACAACTACAATCGTGTGTGTGCATAGCTTAGTTGCACCTTATTTTTCTTATAACGGGACAATTGAACCTTTGTGTGACGTGCTTGATTTTACATTTTTTGTACTTCCTTTAGAAGGGCCTGCTTTTGGATTGCGTTTCATCCAAAAGGGACGACCCTAAGTGGAGTTTTCCTTTGAACCGCTATATAAAAGGGATAAGGCGAAAGCCAAGTCCTAACCGACGTCAGCCTTACCTTGTGATGCCAAACTGAAAAGAGGTGTACTAGCCCTTTGTGGAAACGATTTTCACATTGAGCGAAGTGTTTGAAACTCTTAGTAGGATTGGTTAAAGCTTTTAGTAGCTTGTCGCATTGCTCGTAAGACGTTGGTCCCTCAAAGTCACTAAGAACCAATTTAGATAGAGACTACCCGACCTACCTCCGAACATTGCGGTAATCATCAGTGCAAGGGAAATCGATTTAAACCCTTAAGACACTCACCATTGGCTCCCTTAAGAAGAGATAGTATTCCCTTGGACATAAAGCTCTTGTGACCTACTTGAGCTTTCCAAGGGGAGGGTGAGATATCCCTACCTATCGTCTCTCGCAAAGATACTAAATATCCGACACCTTTATGGAATGATATTTTTATCGACGGAGTATTAAGCTGTGAGCTGATCTACTGCAATGAAACCTTGTCTCTAGGGATAAAAAGTGCTTTTTATTGATTGCAACTGTATTAGACCTGTGGAAACATTGGGCTTGTTTGGAGCCTTGAACATACACTATATGTTGTGTCAGTCCCTTGCTTTTTGACCACTTGTTTGCTGTGTTTTCTCTTGCCAAACCAATCCAATCAGAAACAGAAAAATCTTGCCTTTGAAAAACATCTGACACTACTTCAGCGCCCCTGGTATTACAGCAGCTCGCCTTTGGTAATACAGTAGATCGCCTTTGGTCAAGCAGTAACCCGCCTCTGGCAAAACTCTACTTCAGCGCCCTCGGTATAACAGTAGCTCGCTTTTTGGTCACTGTAGCTCGCCTTTGGCATAGCAGTAACTCGCTATTGGCAGCTCAGTCCGTCGCCTCTGGCCCACAGTAGCACGCTTTTGGTAGCACAGTCCTGCGCCTCTGGTCAAACAGTATAGCGCCTTTGGTTCAGTACTTTGTGCATCAGAGTTTGTCCGTTTCTTCAAAGCATCTCACAGATTCCCAGCATTACATTGTGTCCTAAGTGTATCCCATGGTCACCACTAGGCTACAGCAAACTATGAAGTCTAGGCAAGTTGTCCCTAAGAAGCACAAGTCACCCCTTCGCACACCACAATCAAGTCATCTCAACATTACTCCCAAGGTGACTCCTAATACACCCGCGGCAAAACCAATCAGCTCTCCAAACATGCCGCACATAGATAAACCAAGCAATCCTCATGAGGATAGAACCCCTTTGCTAAATGCACCGCAGTATACCACAGGCTTGCCTCCGGATTTTGTCCCACAAGGTTATATCGTAGATCAAACCCCATCTCAAGAAGAGCGACACTTTGAAATAGGTCAATCCTCTCAAGAAGATGGGCAAGATCTGGATGAATTTATACAGGATCCTAGAGCTATAGCTGCCTTTGATAAAATTCTTAGTGAGAACCAGGATTATTTCTTTCGCTTGCTTGCAAAGCAAGGTGCCAAGTTACCTCCAGATTTTGATGTGTCCACTCTCAAGGAGAGCAACAACACCCAAGAAACCATACAAGCGGTGCAAACCATGTCCACGGTCACTACGCCCTTACCTACTCAAGGTTCGCAGTATAGGAATCCCCTTTTTCAAAATCCAACAGGGGAGAGGCCCATATCACCACTTTTGACTCCTATGGAGATCTATCAAAACCAACAAGAAACTCTCCAACGTCAAGCAGAGTTAGCTAAGCAAGCCACCTTAGCTCAATCAAATGTGCAACCACCTCCTAAAGTGTCCACCCCAAGCGCAAGTGGAATCTTGGTTACCCCATCACGCGTAGGTTTCCCACCTAATTACAATCTGGGGAACACGTATGTAGCCATGCAACAAGGGTCTCCACATATGCCACCTCCTATATCATCACACCTGCATGTCTCTCAACCAATTGGAGTCACGCAGCCCCAACCACAACATTCTTCTACTCTCATCCTCAAGCAACCCCAACCGTCGCAAATCACTTCTACCTATGTCCCTCAACCACAACATTCTTCTACTCTCATCTTCAATCAGCCCCCACCGTCGCAAATCACTTCTACTTATGTTCCTCCTCCACAACGTTCATCCACACTCAACTTCTTTCATACATTGCCTAGCCACTCTCAACATTCCCAACATCAGGTTTCCCAAAGCTATGTGCCACCATCACAACCTAATCAAACGCACTTTAGCTTTCCTCCCCCCAATACGTTTCTTCAACCATCGCAAAGCCAACATTCTTACCTAGCACCACCTCCACCTCTGCCTAATCAAAACCCCCAATTCCAACCCAATCTGAACCAATCATACAATCCATACAATCTCAATCAATCTTACGACCCTTACAATACCACTGCGCATGGCTCACATTATAATCTTCCATATGGGCAACACCAACCGCTTTTTGGACAACAGGAGACGTTACCAACCCCTCCCATGACTATGGAACTAAAGATTGCGGAGGTGCAACAACAGCTATCTGATCTTACGTTTGGCCACACCAAAAAGACCTTCTCTTTAGAGGAAGTGTGTCCTTATCCTTTTGATCGGTCATTACCAATGATCCCTTTTCCTCAAAATTTCACTATTCCCAAGTTCGATAAGTACAAAGGAAAAGGTGACCCAAAAGACCATCTTAGGGAATTCTATCTTGCTTGCTTCGAGGTTTCTCACAACGACACATATCTTATGCGTCTTTTTCCTCGCAGTCTTGGAGGACAAGCAATAGAATGGTTCTCACACTTACCCACGGGTATCAAGTCTTTCAACGAGCTAGCAGAGAAGTTTGCCACCCATTTTTCTTACAACGCAGAGCATGAGATTTCCATGACGGACCTATACAACAATAAACAGAAAAATGGTGAGACTTTCATTTCTTTCCTTCAGCGATGGAGACAAATGGCTAGTAAATTCCCTTTCAAGATTCTGGAGAAACAGCTTGTTAGCATCTTTGTGCAGAACCTCAACCAAGAGTTAGGTTTCCATTTGCAAATTCTTAGTGCTACAACCTTCGATGAAATCACATACAAGGGTATCAACATTGAGAAGGCCCTCATTGCTAAGGGTGTGGTCAAAATCTTTAAGGAGACGAAAGATAGCAATTCGCATCAACAGTCGAATGATAAACCCAAATATTGGAACAAAAACAAAAACGTGGTCAATGATGGAGTGGTCGATACTAAGCATGTCCAAACGTTGCAAACACCACTGCAACTCTCCAAACCAAGTCAAGCTCCACCTCAACAACAGCAGCAACAAAGGCAGCCTTATCCCAACCAACAGCAACGACAACAAGAGCGGCCTCAACAAGATTACCCTCCGCGACGTCAATTTACTCCTTTGGGAGTGCCCATCGAATCGGTCTTACAGCAAGCTTTGCAGAAAAGGCTCATAACCTTACCTGATGCTCCTCCTTATGGAGAACCTATCTACAAAACTACACGTTACAGAGACAATGAGTATTGTGAGTTCCATAGGAGCAAAGGTCATAGAACTGCGTCTTGCATGAAGCTTAAGCACCTCATCCAAAACCTCATCGACGGTAATCAAATCACTTTTGAGAATGAATCATCACCACAACACACGAACAAGGATCTCGATATGTACAAGGAACCATTCCCTCATCATGGTCCACCTCCTCCTCAGGATAGAGGTAAAGGTATCAATCACGCTTCCACGTCCTTCGATTCCATTGTAGGTCATTTTGAAGAGAGTCGAGTGTCTACCCTCACCATTAAAGGCAAATCTACGGATTGTGCTGTTACTACTCGTCGAGGTCATGTCACCATTCGTGCACCTACACCTAGGCTTCCGGTTCAGTCTGATTATAATCTTGTCGAACATCTAGGGAGAACACCAGCGCAGATCTCTATTTTGGACCTTCTACGGTCATCACCTGCACATCGAGTAGTGTTAGAAAAGGCCCTCCAAGAGTCCTTCGTTCCTAACAACATAGCAGTCGCAGATTTCCAAGCTATAGTGGGTAATATTGCTTCGCCTTACAATGTGGTCTTCTCTGAGAAAGACCTTCCCTACCATGATCCTTGTCACAACGATGCCCTCCATATTGAAGTGCTCATCCATAAGCGCAAAATCAAACGCATCCTCATAGATGGTGGTGCTGGTCTCAACATCTGTTCTTTAAAGTTACTAAAGCAATTGGGATACTCTGAGGATCACGTCAACACTGAGCATAGTATTACAATCAAGGGGTATGATGATGTAGAACGCCGTTCAGAAGGTGTTATTCACTTGCCTATACAGCTGGGCCCCGTTATGCTTGAAACCAGGTGTCAAGTTCTTGATATTGAGCTACCTTACAACATTATTCTTGGCCGCCCATGGATCCATGCAATGAAAGCTGTTCCCTCCACGTACCATCAGTCCCTAAAGTTCACATACAATGGTACAGAGATCACCATCCCAGGAGACCCTAATCCTTTTGAATTTTTCCGTGTCTTGCAAGGAAGCTATAAGAATTGCAACCAAGTGCCTAAAAATGACAAAGCCCTTGAGTCCCCTCTCTATGTTGACCCTGAAACTCTCACACAAGCCTCTACAAGTGAACCTACACCCCTCCCCAAAATCACAGCTCGCTTTCGGGATATAGGCTTTGGCACTTATGATATCTCTGAATCTTGTTGTGTAGGGCGGATGCCTTTATCTCCAAAATCTTACGGCAAACCACCCGTTGCTAAAGCTACCAAAAAAGCAGCTATTCCTCCCCCAACATTCCTAACCCAATTCCAACATGGACGGTTATTGGAAGAGGAAACTATTGAGGATATCTCTTCTTGGCTCTACAAGGAGAAAGAACCAGTCACGATACCAGTCAAGCAATATGGCAATGGCTTAAGGATAGTGAAAAATATGGGCTATAAAGGCAAAGGTGGCCTTGGGAAACAGAATCAAGGCACTATGGAGCCCATTGTGGTAACAAAGAAGCTAGACAAGAAAGGATTAGGATTTGGTAAGCAGGTACCACGCGCCTCGGACATCGAGTATATCCTCGACGAGGTAGCTGACAAGTTTCCCGCCGATTCGACATCTACAGAGGATATCACCGATGACTCTTCCCTCCACATGACCAATCTATCCGCAGAATCCTCCATTTTTACACTATCCTCCGTATCCTTAACTTCCACCACCAGCACCCAGAATGTCACGCTTGTCTACCCTGAACTTATCGATTGGGACCAACAAGGGGCCCCCGTTATAGATGTATTTCAGAATGACGAAGCTTTAGCTGAGTTCATGGGACTTCGGGAAGGTATCCCTCTTGGCGATCACAAGGCAGGTTTTGTAATGGAACTAGAGCCCATGGCTTACTTTGGTGAGAATGCCAAATCCTCTAGTCGCAAAAGTGCAAATAAAGAAAGATCTCTAGGTGAAAACCACACTGTGGCACCTCCTGATCATAAAATAGTAAAAATAAAGGACGTATCCAAAGGTGAAAACCCAACTGTGGCACCTGAGGATGGAGGATTTGACCTTCCCTTACCTTCTAAGTATCAAGAGAAATCAGCTCTACTAGTGGAAGATTCTACAGAGATCAACCTAGGTACAGAACAGAATCCAAAGACAACATTTCTAGCGGCATCATTATCGGACACAGAGCACAGAAATCTTAACAACTTCTTCTTGCAACGAACCATCAACTTTGCATGGACCTATGCAGATATGCCAGGGCTAGACCCTAAGCTGGTAGTTCATTATCTCACAGTTGATCCCAAGGTGAAACCAGTCAAGCAGAAATTGAGAAAAATGCACCCACAGATAGCTCTCTTAGTGAAGGTGGAGGTACAAAAGCTATTAGACGCAAAGTTCATACGACCTATCGACTATTCAGATTGGGTCTCAAACATTGTACCTGTGTCTAAACCTAATGGGCGCATCCGCATGTGTAATGATTTCAGAGATCTCAATAAGGCATGTCCCAAAGATGATTTTCCACTACCAAACATTGACATTATAGTGGACTTGACAGCAGGTCACGAGATGCTTTCTCTTATGGATGGATTCTCAGGCTACAACCAGATTAGAATCGCTGAAGAAGACCAACATAAAACAACCTTTACTTGTCCTTGGGGCAATTACTGTTGGTGTGTTATGCCGTTTGGTCTAAAAAATGCAGGAGCAACCTATCAACGAGCTATGACAGTGATCTTCCACGATCTATTTCATCACATCATGGAAGACTATGTTGATGATATATTGGCTAAATCTTCTAGAGCAGAACATATACAGGTCCTAGGACAGATCTTCGACAGGCTTGAAAAATACCAAGTAAGACTTAATCCTAAGAAGTGTGTCTTCGGTGTCACATCAGGGAAGCTGTTGGGATACATAGTATCTCGTAGGGGCATCGAAGTAGATCCAGCAAAAGTAAAGGCTATAGTGGAGATGCCTCCACCAAAGAACCTTAAAGCATTAAGGAGCCTCCAAGGAAGGTTACAGTCCATCAGGCGTTTCATATCACAGCTAGCAGATAAATGTCAACCCTTTCAGCACTTGCTCCGAAAGGATGTCTCGTTTCGATGGGACAACAAGTGTCAGGCAGCGTTTGATCAACTTAAGGAGTATCTAGCTACACCTCCTGTATTGGTTCCACCAGTTGCGGACAAACCCTTGATATTGTACATCTCCACTACAAATTCGGCCCTAGGGGCCCTGCTAGCACAAAATGATGACTCAGGCAGAGAGCACGCAATTTACTATATCAGTAGAACCTTGGTGGGACATGAGCTCAATTATTCACCCATGGAAAGGGCTTGTCTAGCAGTAGTGTTCGCCTCCCAAAAGTTGCGGCATTACATGTTGAACCAACACACAAATCTGATAGCCAAGATTGACCCCTTGAAATATCTATTAGCAAAAGCCGCTCTCACAGGCAGACTGGCTAAATGGGTTATGATCCTTAGTGAGTTCAACATTGAGTACACAGATCGTAAGGCAATTAAAGGACAAGCCCTCGCGGATCAACTAGCAGAAGCACCTATGAAAGATACACATCCTATGGTCGCAGACTTTCCTGATGAGAATCTATTCACTCTTTCCAACTCCATAATGTGGAAGTTGTACTTTGACGGTTCTTACACACAGCATGGATCAGGAGCCGGCATCTTATTTGTTACACCTCAGAATGACTACATTCCAAAGTCATATCGGCTAGCATTCCCTTGCACCAACAACATAGCCGAGTATGAAGCACTCCTCATAGGTCTCAATACAGCAGTTCAATGGGACATCACAGAATTACAAGTATATGGAGACTCACAGCTAGTCATCCGCCAAGTCGCAAATGAATACCAAACAAAGGATGAAAAGTTGGTCCCCTACAAACAACTAGTGGATGCCTATAAACCACACTTTTCTAGCATCACATTTGAGCAAATTCCAAGAGAACATAATAAAGCTGCGAATTCTATGGCTTCTGTAGTGTCACTGATTGACATGCCTACAAATACACACAAGTGTGAATTCTTGATCGAGAAATTGTTGATACCAGCCGTCGATGTTCCTGTTACTGAAATCATCTGCGAACTTGTTGGTCCCAATTCCCCATGGTACGATGATATCTATGAATACCTCAAGAACAATACCTTTCCTCCTGACCTATCATCCACCCAACGCAAAACCTTTATCCGTCGATCCTCTCGTTACATCATTCTGGGTGATACACTATATCGCCGGAGTCTCGATGGTATCCTCTTACGATGTCTTAACGCGGAAGAAGCTGAAGCTACCTTACGAGACATACACGAAGGTGTCTGTGGTGCACATTCTACCGGTCCTAATCTTGCTAAGAAGATACTCAGAACAGGCTATTACTGGCCTACAATAGAGCAAGATGCTGCACAGTTTGCTAAGAAGTGTCTACAATGTCAGCAACATGGAGATTTGATTCACGCACCCGCTCATGAGTTACAACCTGTGACAACTCCATGGCCTTTTTCTCAATGGGGTCTCGACCTCGTAGGACAAATCCACCCTTCCTCCTCAAATGGCCACAAGTTTATCATTACCACTACTGAGTATTTCACGAAGTGGGTGGAAGCCATTCCTATGACCTATATCACCGGTAAGCAAATAGCCAAGTTCATCCTAAACTACCTCATATGCCGGTATGGTATTCCCCAAGCCATTGTCACTGATAATGGGAGACCATTCAAGAACCAAGATGTCCGTGCCTTATGCATACAGTACAATATCCAACATCACTTTTCAACTCCCTACTATCCGCAAAGTAACGGCCAAGCTGAGGCTTCTAACAAAACCATTCTCAAAATCCTCAAGAAAACGGTCAATGAAGCTGGTCATGATTGGCACTTGCAACTCAATCCCGCCCTATGGGCCTACCGCACTAGTATTAGAACACCAACTGGTGCCACACCATATGCCTTGGTCTTTGGCTCTGAAGCCATCCTACCTAAAGAGGTCGAGATCCCATCACTCAGAGTATCCATGCAGGACCTGATCGGCGGAGATGAGTATCGCACTTCTAGATTAGCTGAGCTTGAACTACTAGATGAGAGGCGCCTTGCCGCACTTAATCATCTCCATGTCTATCAAAACTGCCTTCGGCGTAATTACAACAAAAAGATCAAAGAAAGACGGTTTCAAGTTGGTGATCTTGTACTAAAGGAGAATCAGAGAAATCAAGCAGATCGAGAGAAGAAGGGCAAGTTTGAGCCTAACTGGTTAGGTCCCTTCATTGTCACAGCAGCATATGGCTCGGGAGCTTATACTTTAGCTACACCTGACGACATTCCTCTAGATGAGCCACTTAACAGTGTCCATCTCAAGAAGTTCTATGCCTGATCCTCAGAGTATTCCCATAAAAAATCAAAATAAATCAAAAAAGTCAAAAAAATCAAAAAAATCAAAAAAATCAAAAATACAAAAATACAAAAAAACATCCATCCTCTGGTGAAAACCTGGAAAACAGGCGCCTTGGATAAGTACCATAGTGAAAACCTGGCAAACAGGCGCTATGCGTAGAGTCAGCATCCATCGTCTATCGAGTCCTGTCCACTCCTTGTCCAGTTCGTCACCTGCTTCATCCATCCATCCATAATAAAACCATTGAATTTGTTTGCGTTTCCATCTCCCTACCTAGTATAGCTTGGAAATTTGCCAGTGTCCCTCATCGTCATCCCACATCTTGATCTGTGTCTACAGTTAACACTGTCTTGTCCTAGGTCAAGTCTTTCTGTGTCTTCTTCGGCGGTCACCCCTACAGTTTCCTCTACCAGAATGGGGGCAACTCTTTCCTTAGCTTCAGTCTAGGATTGGTTCCTTGTTCGTGGTTCGCAGCGCATACTTCAATCTTGTCTCATTTCCACAGGTAACACCCTTTAACGGACACTTCGCTCCTACGATAAGGCTGTTATCTTCTCAACACTTGTTCTACATCATCACCTCTCCTAGAACTACATATCATCTTTTCAATCTTAACGTACCTTGATCCCATGGACATGGGTATGTAGGCAGTCTGGAATGCGAAGCACGTTTCCAGTACTCAGGTACATAAGATCACCTCTTCTCCGCTCTCTTCCCACATCATCACACTAACTAGAACTACATATCATCTCTTCTCAATCTTAAGGTACCTTGATCCCATGGATATGGGTATGTAGGCAGTCTGGAATACGAAGGAAGTATCCAGTACTCAGGTACATAAGATCTCCCCCTTTCACCTGACCCATTCATCACTCTATCCAGAACTACATATTTATCACGTTCATCTTCCATCGTCGTGTGCCTTGATCCCGTGGATACAGGGTATGTAGGCAGTCTGGAATACGAAGGATGTATCTAGTACTCAGGCACACACGATCCATCATTCTCCACCCGTCCCAATCCATTAACATTTCATCCTTCTAGTCTTCCGTTTTTCAAAATCCATTCGCCTCGACTTGACTAACTCAAGCAGCAAGCTAGCGCATCCTTTCAAAGCAAAAGTCCTTAACAAACTTGAAGCAAAGAAGCTTCCTTCCAGAGTCTTTTACTGTCCTGCATACCGATTGCCAACATCAGCTAAGTACCGCTTAACTAAGCCCTAGATCAACAAGCTTGTCTTCTACGAAGTGTTCCATTGTCGAGACCAACACACGTGTCTCCTGCAACATGTGGCATTTCCTGCAAGTGAGACATTGTCTTTTTAGGTAGATAGCCCCCTTTAACGGACACAGAGTTCCTACGATAAGGCTGTTATCTTTCCTATCCAATCTATCCTGAGCAACCTCTTTGGCAAGAGAATATGTTGGCTATATGTTTACTCTGTAAGTTAGTCAATTTGTGTTATGTTTTATCTTTTGTTCCTTATCCCTTACCCATTCAAGGCTACCTTGATTTATCTATAATCTTGGTATGTTGCGATGCAGTACGGATTTGGGGCATGGTCATTGCTTTCTGTGTGCCGTGTTTGAGGAATGATCTTTAGTATCTTTCTTAGCATTCTATTTATCTTGTGTGTGCTAGGACCTAGCATCTTACATATTAATAATTCTTCTTGCATTCGCATGTATGGAAGTTTATTTTATGTTCAAGACTATGGCTTATTCACATGTTCCAACAAGGTTATATTATGTCTAAGGGGATCTAAGTTCAAACCACTTGCTTGCAAAGTCAACGTCCACGCACTCAGATATTACTGCACCTTGGTCTTTTATACCTTGGTGGCAAACTATCCACGTGCTACATCAAACTAAGGATTGCTCTTTATAAACAAATGTGAAACCATTGCAACAAGCTCATCCATTTACACCATCCATTTTTCCATGGCCTTATATAGTTTTCCAGCAAGGATCGATCAACAGTCTTTCTCTTATGTTCTCTCCTATCTCCTTTCTTCTATCTATCATCAACCCAACCTCGCCTATCTCCAACAAATCTTCTAGTCGAGCGTCAACATAGTTCTTCTGTCGCTTCCCTATCTTTCCTCTCGAGGGGGCATCCTACGCCAGCTACGCTGGGGCAACTACCTACACTGGGGCATAAAAATTGTATTACATCTTCAACAATTATTTTCTTTGACGCAACGCTGCAAGCTGCATTGCATCAAAGAGGGGCAAAATGTAGACACCCTAAAATGACCAAGTCGTCACATCACTTGCATTTCGTCATTTCTTCCTAATCACCTGCATTGCAAACGTTAATTAAATAATCTAATTATTTAATTAATTAATCATCAAATTCTTCTAAATCTCCTAAATTCAACATTAATTAAATAAATCCTCTTTATTTAATTAATTAAATTAAATTCCTCTATATTCTTCCACAATTAAATAATTTTAATTATTTAATTTGATCATTATCCTCCTTCCAAAATTCACAGCCACATTAATTAAATATATCCCATTATTTAATTAATTCATCACAATTCTATCTTATCTACAATTAAATAATTTACATTATTTAATTAAATCAATTGTTCTTCTAAATTTAAATAAATCAAATCAAATTTATTTAAATTATCTCAATCCTCTAAAAATAAATAAAATCAAATATTTTATTTATAATCTTCTATTCTTCCAAAATCATGCACGACAATTAAATAAATTTATTTATTTAATTTGCTTTTAAATCTTCTAAATTAAATAATTCTAATTATTTAATTATTTCTTCCAAAATATCTTCTCTAAATTTAAATAAATCAATTATTTATTTAAATTGTTTTTTCTTCTAATTTGAGTTATCTTTAAAATAACTCAAGCTTTCTTGCTCATCAATTAAATATTTCTATATTTAATAAAGCAAAATATCTTCATTTCTCATGCAAATCCCTTCTTCTTGTTTTAAATCACTTAACTGATTGCTTTATTCTTTTAATTGATTTATCTCTTCAGTTAACTCATTCTTCTATTCTTGATAACTCCTCTCATGCAAAAGAAAGCAAGACACATGTCTTCTTCTCATTCGTTGCACGTTCCTCAACTCATCTCCTCCGTTGATTCTTCTGAATTATCTGGACTGTTGATCGATTTTCCTTGAAACCTATATAAACCCCCCTCATCTCCTTCATTACCTCTCTCTCTCTTCGATTTTATTCTCAGGCATACTTGACAGCGCTTTGAGCATACAACGATTCGATTGAGCACCTTTAAGATCTTTTGACATTGATCTTCTTGAGCCACTTTACGATCTTTTGACATTGATCTTCTTGAGCCACTTTACGATCTTTTAACATTGATCTCGGCGCAACCCTTACGATCTTTTGACATTGATCTCTTGAGCACACTACTTGCTTGTTGCAGCTATGGCTTTGCAACTTCATTGAGCAATCCACATTCAATCCAAAGGAAACAATACAGATTTCGGTAAAAGTCTTTATTCATCTTTGATTTGTGATTTATGGCCTTTACTTAGATTCGTTTCCTTTATGTTATTGGATTTTTTGGTTTTATTAGTTTAGATTTAATCCATTTTTCCATATACACATCTTTCATCAATCTCCTTACCTCACCACACCTGCCCACTTGTGGATAGATGTTTGAGAGAAAATAAGTTGTGTAGCATTTTTAGGATCCAAATAAAAAAGCAGTGTTGCTATAAATACTCCTAAGCCTATATTCATATGTGATCTACAAGCACCAAGAAAACACATGCATACAACCAACACAGATTTAATAGGTATCTCAATGATAAAGTTTAGGGTGTCTTCAAGATAGGCAACAACAGTAAGGAGGTCAACCATGCACGTAAATAGAGAGGCCCTAATTAGTAGGTTGTATGGGGAGAAGGATGCTTCTCATTTTCAAGAATCCTAAGTCTCATTGCTACATATGTTGCTTAAAGAAGGGCCAATTTTAGACTAGGTAGTTGTTTTGTCACTCACTTTGTGCAATGAAATGATAAGAGTCGAGTCTCCTTATATCACTGTAGATTTGCATACAACAACCTCCAATACAATAACACCATACAATGCACACTTAACTTTACAGTACCTTAGCCCATACATGATGCTACAGAAATCTAAAGGTACCTCCTACTAAAGATGTCATGCCATAGACCAGATACCATTGTATAGTATATATCACATCTACAATAACAATTTCCTTCCAAATGTAGGGTTACAATCTATGATTAACATGCATAGACCTTTCTAGTGTTTACAAGATAATTCCTTAGTCAACACCATACTAGTGTCCACAAGATGTTTCCATAGTTAAAATAAGAAATTAATGCTACTTTGCAAACAATAAGCAAGCCTTTGGAGAGCTTAAAGTTTCCATTTACATCCATGCACAATAACTTAATCAACCCTTAGGATTTTATGGACAATGAAACAAAAGGTCCTATATTCCATTTATGAGTTCTCTATCCAAATGACACAGTGATCACAAGTACATAATATCTACTATTCCGTGGGTAGTGCTCAGACATTCAAACACAGGGAAGTCCATACTAAGATAAATTTGTTCACAAATAGTCACCAATTTATTAAATACTAGTTTGAAATCACATTTCTAAGTTAGTACAAGTCATTACAATTAACTCAAAGGTCATTCTCATCAAATGAATGCCTTCACAATAGACCGTTCTAGTTACAAGTACAATACAACTATTGCAATGTTACACAACTATATGCAATTTACAAAACCCATTCTTTCCAAGAGTCAACTGGTAATCAAATACAATCATGTAATGTTGTTTCAACATTGTATTCAATTGTGGCTTCAGTAATGTAAACCTCATAACCTTGGAGGGAGTGTTGAGGGGCAAGTTGACCTGAACCAAGGATCTAAAACCATCCCAAAATCCCACCTAGGAGTGGCATTATTAATCCCAAGAAGACCTCGCATCCACAATTGAGAGAGTGGACATTTATAGGTGAAATACCAACACCATTAGGGTTTACAACCATGTCAAAAAAGATAACCATGAACTAGGCCAGGTTTCCTCAAGACTCATGGTATGTTGCAATGATAACATTCTAGCAATTCTAGCCAGGGTTTGAAACTCCACCTCAAACTATGACCAAATTAATAACCAAAACACAATAACCAACAGTTTGCCACAGTTCATAAGTCCCATGATCTTAAGTCTGAACTCTCATAGTTAACAATATTTTCCTCATCTGAACCCTTTAGCATAGGCTTTCACAAGACCACATACAATTACACAAGTTAAAGGAAATGTTTCACCAAAATGGTTAGTGTAATTTTACAAGAATGGATGACAAGGAGCTTTACTTCAAAGAAAGGTTAGCTTAGTTGAAGAAGACTAGTTGGTGATTTGAATCTTAGTCTCCAACCCAAACAGCAAGACACTCAGCCAACATGATGAGTACACCCAAAGTTTCCCTTCCTCTAAATCACTTATAGTCCAACCATCAACCTTCCTTCCTCGACCCCAAGGGAAAAAGAAGAATTCCCCCCCAAAATGGTTCCCCACTCCTTCCTTTTCTCCCTCACATAGCCCAAAACCAAGCATATTAAAGACTAGTAATTCCCAAAGCTATTATGGCAGAGGAGAGTTAATGCATACTACCAATGATGGCTCCTTCTCAACAAAAAAATGTGCATATTAAAATTTAAATGTCCACTATTATATTTCAAAGGTTTGAAATATAACCAACAACATAACTGTGATGCATGCCCCCCTTTAAGTCTTATAATAAAAAGGTTAGGAAACAAAGACTTGAGATAAACCCTTTAGTTTGTTCACTTAGGAGACCACCTGATAACTCAATGATAACTACATCCACATGATCAACAATAATGACAAGTGACCTATGAATAACAATCCACTTGAGTCAAAAAGACAAGAAGACCAATAGAAACCAAACACAACAAATAGAGTACAACTGTAACTGTTTGTCTCAAGTATCACTCTATAACGTCTTCAAAGATTATTGAAACTCAACACAAGAAATGCAAATTGACATATTAACACAACAATATCCAACTAAGTTATTGAAAATCAACTATTGATACCTCATTCTCCATCCAGATTACAAAATCGGTCCACTTTTTGTTTTTTAACATTTCCTTTTCAAATTGTGTTGGTTGCCGGCCATATTTCTCCTCCTGTCAAAACATGGCACATGGACTAGTTAAACTAATTAATATGAAATCATTTACTTTTTCCTAAGAAATAAAAAAACATCATTTAACATATTAAATATACTTACATATGTACAGATCAAGACCTATAAACCTTTCTGGCCACTGTGATGAGTGGTACGAAGTTTGTCAAGCCTAGCCTTGGAGGCCTTTTCCTGAACCATATACTAATTCAATTTAATTATGCACAAATAAAATTCAAAAATCATTTAATAAATTTGATATAATCTTATGAGCAAATTCAAATACCTGTGTACTCTCCTCACCGAACTTCCTCCATGCATTGGACTTCTCATATGCTTTAACAAGCTCTTTCCATACTTTGAGATTTACATCAATTGGCCTTTTTTTGAGCCTTTTCTCAGGAGGGATTTTTTTT
The DNA here is from genome assembly GCA_027924645.1 of Cunninghamia lanceolata. Taxonomy (NCBI): domain Eukaryota; kingdom Viridiplantae; phylum Streptophyta; class Pinopsida; order Cupressales; family Cupressaceae; genus Cunninghamia; species Cunninghamia lanceolata. The sequence continues at coordinate 11,928,843 of BSBN01000887.1, forward strand.
ATCTTTTTTGTTTGGTTGCACCAAAATCTCTTGCAGTTTTGAGACATTCGTAGCTTTATTTTCTCTACAGACCAACTTGTGCCAAATTCAGTCTCCATGTCTTGGATAACTGCTTTTTGCAGGTGCATGGGTATCTTTGATAATGGCAAGTGTAGATGGTCTTTTAACCATTGAAGGCATGATTCCTTCAACCTATTCACAAATTTTTTTCTAGCATTTGTCATTCGGACTTCCCCTGAAACCATATCGTATTCTATCTTGGTATCGTAGCTACTAATGCAAGATGCAAAACATGGCGTGGTGGTCGAAGAAGTCTGTGTCCCAGGAGTGGCTGGGACATTGGAAGCCTCTACTCCCTATTCCACATTCTTAGAGGTTACTGTTATTGATTTTCTCCTGGATCTTTTGCCCGATCCATGACTGGTTGGGGAATCAATTGATTCCCTTTGACACTGTTGATTTGGTTACAATGTTTCAGGGGCTTTACTAGATCATCTTTCTATGTATCTGGCAAGCATTGTCAAGTCAACACCATCCAATTTGTTCACTGCCTCTACCCCCAATATGGAAGCCAATGCCTCTTTATCTTTGTTAGTATCATGTCCCTATATATATATAAATTCTTCTTTTAAATTTAGAAATAGAAAACTAAATACTAAAAATCAAAGAAACAATGGAAACATTTACAAATCTATAAATTGACAGTGAATTACCTGATTATGGCCAGAGTTTGCTCCCTTCCCTCTATTGCTTGACATTTTGAGGTGACCTAGGGCAAATTATTTTTGTTCAGTCTATGGAGGCAATCGTAGCTAGGTATGAATTAACAACATGCTTGACCAATCGTAGCCAAAAACAAATATGTAGCCAAAAACAAATCTTAACAGCTTGTATTTTGGGTATGATGTGCAAAGAGACCTTATTCGACAAGCCTTCCAAAAATGGTAAATGCAAGTTATACTGCAAGCAAGGATAATTAACAACATTACTATTCAAATTTACCCTAAAGCATGAGTACAACATCTTAGAAAAACTTTCTTTGAGCTCAAAATTATATCAAAATCAATAAAAACCTAGGTCAAGAGTTAATTTCTCAGCAATTGGAACTTACTTGCTAAAAGGCAGACGAACAAGCTTGATTGAGTGGCTGAGGTAGCTAGAAACCCCAAATTTAGCAACTAGCTAAAGCAATTTTTTATCTTCTAGATGTCTAGAACCAAAAATAAATAAAATACAAATTCACGGATCCATTGTAGAAACTTTTCAGTAACTTCCATTTTCAACCTAATAAAGTTGTCGCTTCATAGCCTACAATTCTTAGCAGGAAACCTAAAACAGAGGCAAAGTACACTGTGTTGTGGGCTTAAATGTATTAACTTATTTGTGTTTTTTGTGTGTGGTATGTTTTAAGGTTGGCGCGAATTTCAAAAAAAAATTTGGATTCATTAGTCGGTGCTAAAGTCAACGTCTCTAATGCCAACTTTTGCACCAACTTTCAGCCCTAAATGCAATCTTTTTGGGACACCAAAACTGGCATGAAGTGCACCTAATTTAGTGCCATCATCATCCATCTCCTAAGCAAACATCTCCATTGCACCCTAGACCACCTCCGCATCATAGGCTTCAACGTTTATGGGGATGTGTGCAACCATTGGTTATGGTTCCCTTCCATTCCGCAATAAATCTACCACCATTTATCCACTATCCTACATACCCTCCACATACCATCCCTATGGTCCATGTTTTGGCATAAGTCTGAAATAATCCACATCATAATCCACTATTTTCCCTACATAATCCACTTTTCTCCCCTCTAGAATCCATGTCATAATCCACTATTTGCCTAATCCATTTGCCTTCCATGTATCCCTTACCAACATCGATGAGGGCACTCGACATGGTCCATGCGTGAGGACATCGTTCTCTAATGGGACTATAACCTTTCATTGCAGCATAACGCAACCTTCAACCCTCAACCCTAAAAACCATACCTTAAACCCTAATCCCTCCACCCTAAATCATAATCCCTCAACTGTAAACGCTATCCCTAAAGCCTGAAGCCTCAACCCTTAAACCTTAAACCCTAAACCCTATCCCTAAACCCTCAACCCTAAACACTATACATTAAACTCTAATCCCTCAACACTAAACCCTAATCCCTCAACCCTAAACCCTAATCCCTTATCGCTAAACCTTAAACTCTATCCCTAAAGCCTCAACCCTCAACACTTGAACCTTAAATCCTAAACCCTATCCCTAAACCCTTAACCCTAAATAGTACTATGCCTTAAACCCTAATCCCTCAACTCTAAACCATAAGCCCTAAACCCTCAACCCTAAACCCTAAACCCTCAACCCTCAACACTATACCTTAAATCCTGATCCCTCAACCCTCAACCCTCAACCCTAATCTTAAAGCTAAACTTAAAGCTTCCACTCATTCCACCATCCTCAAGGGATCTAGAAATGCAAAATTAGATTCCTCTACTGATAAAGCCAATATCCTAAGGGTCCTCATGCCTTAGGACATAAAAACAAAGAGTAAAAGAAAAATCAATCCAAAAAGTTATCCAAGCCCATACCTCCACAAGCAAAGTCCAAAACCAAAATGGTATGGGTACCTAAGCAACAAGAAATCAAGTTAAATGAGGCATCTACCTCTAAAAAATCCCAACCATCTACTCCCATCTCAAATTCCCATTCCGCTCAAAAGTGTCAAAACATTCCATCCCATAAGCAAAACAAAAGTAATAAAATGCCTAAGTCTATGTGGGTTCCTAAAGCCCTTCATCATCCATCTCCTAAGAAATCATCTCCATTGCACCCTACACCACCTCCACATCACAAGCTTCAATGTTTATGGGGATGTGTGCAACCATTGGTTATGGTTCCCTTCCATTCCGCAATAAATCTACCATCATTCATCCACTATCCTACATACCCTCCACATACCATCCCTATGGTCCATGCTTTGGCATAAGTTTGACATAATCCACATAATAATCCACTATTTTCCCTACACAATCCATGTCATAATCAAATTTTCTCCCCTCTAGAATCCATGTCATAATCCACTATTTGCCTAATCCATTTGCCTTCCATGTATCCCTTACCAACATCGATGAGGGCACTCGACATGGTCCATGCGCGAGGACATTATTCTCTAATGGAACTATAACCCTCAACTCTAAACCCTAATCCCTAAACTCTAAACCATAATCCCTAAACCCTAAACCCTATTGGGATAGGAAAATTTTGCAATTTTTCTGTACTTCTATCCATCCCCTTTTCAACCAAGATCAGAACATTATACCCTTAATCTCATTAAAGTAATCAATTATGTTACAAAATCCATAATTAACCTACATATCCATTCCACAAATTGTACCCTTTGCCTTTCCTAAGAACATATCAACCGAATGTGACCCCATCGTTGGAACCTTTCACTTTGCTATACCGATGGCCCGATAAAGATATAGTATCACTATATCGGCAAAACAATGATCTATCGGGGTAACCTTTCAGGTCATCCCACCGATAGACCAACAAAATGGAATAAAATGAGCTTATTGGGATAACATGCAGACATTGGTGGAAACTACATCATGGCTCCACCGACAAGCTGATAAAGTTGGTAGAAGAAGGTTATATCACTGTAACATGTGGATTTTGGTGGAATACATATCACACCCTCACCGATGAGTTGATGAACTCGACAGGAGTTAGCTTATCGTCGAAACATGTCAACTTTGACAGAACTTATATATGAGTTCCCCCAACATGCTGATAAAACCAACAAAGACAAAAGCATCATTGTAGCATGTAAGGATTGGTGGAACTAAGGATGAAGTTCCACCGATAGCTCGAAATAACTATAAAACATTGAGGATATGAAGAACATCGGCCGAACTAGGGCACATTGGGGCAACTTCATATGGAACCTCGTCGATGGACTGAGAAAGGGAAATTTATCGATGGAAGGGATGGACTTCGATGGAATATAAAACAAAGCCTCAGCGATACGACGATGATTTTCAGACAAGATTGATGTGATATTCCAAGACATTGGTTGAATATTTGCAATTAATAAACCGGCTCGATGGAAAGATACACATCGATGGTGCATTTATGAGCTAAGATTGAAATAAGTTATTCCACCCTTGTAAGATTTGGCTGAAGAAGGTTATATCGCAGGAACATGTCAACTTCGATAGAACTTATATACGAGTTCCCGACATGCCAATAAAACCAACAAAGAAAAAAGCATTGTTGTAGCATGTAAGGATCGGTGGAACTAAGGATGAATTTCCACTGATAGCCCAAAATAACTATAAAACATTGAGGAAATGAAGAACATCGGTCGGACTAGGGCACATTGGGGTAACTTCATATGGAACCTCGCCGATGGACCAAGAAAAGGAAATTTATTGATGGAAGGAATGGACTTTGGTGGAATATAAAACAAAGTCTTAGCGATACAATGATGATTGTCAGACAAGATTGATGTGACATTCCAAGACATCGGTCGAATATTTGCAATTAATAAACCGGCTCGATGGCAAGATACACATCGATGGTGCATTTATGAGATGAGATTGAAATAAGTTATTCCACCCCTATAAGATTTGGCTGAAGAAAGAAGGAGAAAGGAATTTTGACCTCTCGCAGAGCAAGGAGCAGAAAAAATGCCAACTAGAAATATATTTCAAGTAAGTATATCAGTCTGACTAGAAATTTATACTGTGTAGAAGCTTTGGAGTCTACATTATGGAAAATAATCCAGAGAAATATAAAGCTAAAAAGTAGAAGGTTGAGAAAAGATCACTGAATCAAGATTTAATTGACCAATGCCCAGGGTCTGGGCTGAGACCAAAAAGAAGTGCCCAGATTAATCCCTCCATAGATAAATTGATAGACTATAAGGAGTTAGGAGATGTTTGGACCCCTCTTCAAGGGTGTCAATTGTTTCTGTATCATTTCAAGAAACAATATAGGTATGATCTTGTCTGCAACCCTTGGAGTTAAATTTAGCAAGGCTAATAGTGCCTAATGTCTTTATCAATGTGGATTTGATTAAAGCCTTAGCTAGCAAATATGACCCAAAAACAAGAACTATTAGATCACATGCTGGTGACAATATACTGGTACTTTCTGAGGATCTGATTGCAAATGTTTTTCAATTGGAATGTGGCTTTAACATGCCCATTACAGTCAGAGACCTATTGCTGGAGTATAGGCATATGGACACTAGTTATAAGAGAGGCAAGTTACCTTTACATAGGCTAAAGATGACAAAGGTCAGATGAGGAAATTTTCTAATGCTGAGAACCCTCCATTTTCTAAAGAATTATTTGAGGAGTACTTTCGTTACACTTATTATGCTGCTGGTCAAGTCTTAGGTCTTGAGGTTCCCCCACAAATATCAATTGCACCTATGGTGTTAGCTGCAGATATTCAAACAAAGGGAACATGGCCTTTTGATTATGCAAGTTACATAGCTAATGCTCTGAACCATGGATTGGAGAAAATCAAACATAATAGTGATAAGATTAATTTCAAATACTACTCTTTGTTAATGCATTTGCTTTTGTATGTAGGGCATGGTAGAGGATGGTGGAGTTCAGAGATGAAAATTCAGGACTCGTTTGACAATGGGGACCCAAAACTAGTGCAAATGTGGACTTCACTATGGGATTGTCATTTTGACAGATCTCATTTTTTTTGCTTTGAAGAATATTTTGTGAAGCCTCTAATGCAACTATTGGGACATTCTCATGACTATAGCCTCTCTCCCAGGATACAAAGGTTTCTTAGGCCAAAGGAAAATGATCCAAGGACTAAGGTGGGTCATAATTGGGGAGATTGGTATGCCTTTTCAGACTGCACCATGATACAAGTCTATGGATTTGAGGGTTCCCCTTATCTATTGCCTAGAGTTGTCCCAGACAAAATTGCATACTTAGAAATTGTGAGACAATTGGCTAAATTTGATGCTATTCATCTAAAGAGGAACAACAAACAATCATTCATGCCCAACACTTTTTGCTTTGGGGAATTCACAATAGTCATGAATGAGGGTCATGAAGAAGTCAATGCCAAACTAGCACAGTATGATCTCCCAATAGGAGATGAAAGAAAAGGTTTTGATATAGAGAGTTTTATTCATAGAGCCAGGGTCTCACAGGGTCTGTCTAGTTATGAACATCTTTTTTCAGAAGTAGATATAATTAGAAATTGAGACGAAGCCTCTATTGAAGATAGAATGGCTATATTTAATAAAATTCTACTTACAGAGGATTGGAAATGCAAAAATGTTCCTTCATACTCAAGAGCCTTTTCTGAAATTGAAGACCCACTATCAAGAGTTGAGTAGCTTATTGCTCATGCAGATGAGATAATTGAGGGTGTGCCTTTAATTCCTTTTGATACAACTTACATACAATACTCTGGGACACAAGCTCAAGATGCGCAACCTTTGACTCACATACCTTCACAACCAACCCCTGAAGTATCATTTTCTGTAGATACAGCTATAGATGAAGAAGTGAGTGATGATGAGATTGAAAAAATGCAAACAATAAGTGCTCCTGTTGTTCCACATTATGAGCCTCCAGTAGAATTGAACCATGTAAAATTTGAGACTTCTAAGGATCTATCTGATGACATTAGAGTTATGGCTGCTCAGAAGTTTGTCTCTGATGATGAATTTATTAAGACTCCTAAATTTAAATCTTTTGTGCATGAATATCAAGGAAACAAAATGAGGCAAAAAATGAAAGATACTACCCCTGAGCAAGAAACTACAGCCTTGGAGGAATTGAAAAAGAGATTGACAGAAAAATGGAGTCTATTACTCTAGAAAGAGGAAGACAACTACTCCAAGAAGCCAAGGTATTGCTTGTGCCAAGTTGGGATATGAGCTCTACCATTGTATTTGACACGTTTAGGAGGAGGGAAGATAAAACACTAAGTTTGACAGAGGAAGCAAGTGACAAAGTATACCCAGGGTCGGGGTATAATGCAAATGAAGCCACTTTATTGATTTGGTCTTTTTATCCCCAAGATAAGAGACTAATAATAACCAATGACCCAAATCAAATGTTTGGTCACCTCTTGGTCAAAAGGATAGGAGACAGATCCCTTGGAAACTGCTGAACTAAATGTTAATGTAGCAAAGTTCACTATGGCCTAGATTAAGAAATTAATCAAGGAAAATGACAAGATGAAGAAGGAATTAATATACCACAAGGAAAGAGCTTCTTCTTTTGCATCTGAGGTACATTCCCCATGGATCTAGAAAGACAAAGAAATGATAGAGGCATTAACAGATGTAATCTATTGGAAAGAATGCCACGCTAAATCCTAGAAAAAATGTGAGAAGCTTTTTAGGGAAGTAAAGACCCTCAAATACACCATGGCCTCTAAAATAATAAAAGAAAGGTTTAAAAAGATGTGGGAATGTGCAGATACTTGTTGGAAATCATTCCAACAAATATATTCAGCCATTATAGAAAACAAAAGATTGCAGGAGAGGATGATGGAAAGGAAAGAGGAACTTTTAGACAAAAAACTTTTAACAAAACAAGGATTGCAGATGTATGATAAGTTGGTCAAGATGCATGAAAAGTATCATAATAAATTAAATAAGGAGTCAAATTCTTTTGATATCACTCCCTCAATTCATGATGATACTGGAGAACCGCGAAAATATGAAGAGTGGAAGGAAGATGTATCCATAGTTCTAAATATTGCTTTACAAGAAATCAATAATGAAGATATGATCATGTAGAATATTCACAAGTATCTTGAGAAAATGATGAACATGGAGCACAACATGAAAGGGATAGCCCTTAATGTTGACACATATGCAAAACAAGAGTATATTGAACATTTATCTGAAATTAATATGTTCCTGTGTAGAGCAATTGATATGACTGACGCCACCATGAATTCTTCAGAGGGAGTAAATTAGCTAGTAGACAAATGAAGCACCTTATGGAAAAATAGAAAGCCTTGCTCAAGCCTTGAATGGTCATGGGCTTCTATTCGCAAATTAACAGATTGGTGTTTTCTAATTAAAAACATTTTGTTAAGTTTAAAAGTATTTTCTTAATAGTTATGAACATATTTAGGTTCTGAAGAGGATTGAATGTGAAGAGGAGATACCACATCAGAAAATAGAATGCCTTGCTCAGGCCTTGAATGGTCACATGTTTCTATTCGGTGAATTATGGATTGGTCTTTTCTAATTAAAAACATTTTGTTAAGTTTAAAAGTATTTTCTTAACAGTTATGTCTTTTTTGTTGTAACGGGTCTGAAGGTTGTTTGCCTCTCCTATAAAAAGAGAGACCAAGACCCGATAAAAAGATATAGGGGGAAGAGAGGAGCTAGTAGTGATAGATAGTAGAAAAAGTTCCATAATATTTACAAACTCAAAGACCATGTTGCAAGCATAATTTTGAAGAAGTTAATGGAAAATCTCTGATTCTGTGGCGCCATATTGGTATCAATTGTTTGTTAAAGTTATTCAATTATTTGGTTGTCTCCATTTTAGTGCTTCCTTATTATTTAAATTGATATATCACAGCTGCCTGCCATATAAAAATTTACAATGGTTTCCTCTACTATAGGTTCATTGTGATTTCCTCTACTATAGGTTCTAGTATTGACTCTTGTCACAGCTGCTTGCCATATAAAAATTTATGATGGTTTGATCTGACTAGTTTGGACTCTTTTTGACCTCATATTCTGTGCTCAGATTCGGTCAAAACTCGGTGAAGACTAGGCAATTAAATATAGAGATTTTTAAGGATTTAAAATTGGTTTCATGCATCCTTTATTAAATAAATTTTAAAGACACAATAAACTAATCTAATAGAAGCTACTAAGATCAAGTATAAAAGAAACAACATTTTAAATATATGAATATTGTCAAAGTGTTTTAGGAATATAAAACTTATCAATTATAATATCCATGGCATCAAAAACAAAAATTATAATATAGAATCATGAATTATGGTAGAAAGAAGTTTGTATCATTTTTTAAATATATAAATATTGTCAAAGTGTTTTAGGAATATAAAACTTATCAATTATGATATCCATGGCATCAAAAACAAAAATTATAATATGGAATCATGAATTATGGTAGAAAGAAGTTTGTATCATTTAGTCCAAAATTGCTATCTCTTTGTGGAGCCATGTGTTTGTATCTTTGCTAGGGCCATAGGAGCATTACTTAGGATAAAGATTGACTTAGCAAACTAGAAGAATAAATGTAATTCAAATATTTGGGATTTAATTGGAAAAAAGTCAAAAATTAAAAAAAAATGTTGTTTTTCCATCTAGCATGGTTCAAAATGTTTTTTTTTTCTTTTTAAAACTAGAGTGAGGTCTAAGGGCAATGCTCTTGACCAAAGGTGGACCAGTAGTTGCTTAGCATGCTTTTTGTTAAGGTGTCTAATAGTTCCTGAAACAAAGGTGGACCAATAGTTGTTCATTAAGTCATGTTTTGTTGGTGTGCTGATGTGGCATCGCATAATTGGTTATTTTTAAATCTAAAGGGCACATTTCATTCAATTATAGGTACTTATAGTCAACACTAACAACCTTAAAGTTACAACTACTAGTGCTAAAGTTTTAAAAATATTGAGCGTTAAGTCCACAAACACTATCATAGCTATTGGAACATACTCAACAATTGGGTCATCTCCCCTATGTTACTTTTAGTGATATCAAGAGCCCCATTGAAGATATCCCAAAAATATTATCAACACTATTTTCATATCACAATAATTTGGGAGTTTTAATTGGATCAGTAAGAAGAACCACATAATTAGGGTTGGCATTCTATTTCCAAGTTGATATCATCTACTGTTCTTGTTTGATTTATTCAATCGGTTCCTTCAAGTAGGGATTAAAGATCATTTTGATAAATTACAAGTAACCTGGTTGTGTCAGTTGGATTATTAAGAAGAGTCTGTCAATTATTTCCTTGCACGGTTATACAAGTTATTAACCAATATTAGTGTGCTAAACAGTTAGAATTACTACCAAATATAAGCCACTTATCTCAGATTTTCATTTGACTCCATTTACCCAACAAGGCACTGGTCTCACCCATTTCATTTTACTTAAAACTCAAGGATTCAAACCATCTCGCTGTGATTTTTTAATTGTGAATGCAAAAACTCAAATCAATTCACTATACCTGCAAATTGGTTATACAAGGATTCAAATTAGTTCATTGTATCTACCAATAGAAATGCAAGGATACAAATCATTTGCATATAACAACTAGGAGGTCTGCACAATTGAGGGTTGATGTAGAAAGGTTAGAGGATAAATGCAAACATATAGGAAATTTATATAATTTGTTAGGACGCATTTGTTGTTCACGTGTGGTTATCTTGATTGGTTCATTTTAACCTCTTGGTGCATGGCTGTTATGTGACTATTGTCATTGTTGTGTATTATAGGATCCAAAGGAGACCATGGAGAGAGGACGTGGATAGCGTAGAACTACTAAATCACAGAGAGGAAAGTGGGTGGAAATAGATATGACAATGAAATATGCATATACAATAGAGGTAAGAAGAGAAAGAAACCTCAACCAAAGGAGGAAGGTGTTTATGAATTCATAAATGCTACAACATAGAGGAGATAAAGTCATTTTTTTGTCCATGAGGCCTCTGAGGTCAAACTTATTGGTTGAAAATGTGCAGGAGTTAAATTAGGATGGCCAAAACATGATATGAATATGTCACATATATGACTAAAGTGAGGTTTTGTGTTGGATATCATATTCGTTGAAATGATATAATTGGTGTACTAAACATTATTTACTATGTTGTGTATTATAGGGGCCAAACGAGGCCATGGCAACAGATCCTGTCATATCAAATGAGGACACAATGGATGAAGTGGGACATCAGGTACTCAAATTTTGACTTAACTTAGGAAAAAATGATCTGATGGTATTTTGTGATATGTCCATCTTGTTTCATAGTATTATTGAAATTTATAATGTATTATCCAATCTTGACATAAATTAATGCATGTTGTTGATTATTTTAGATGGAGATTGGAGAAAAGGCAGAGCCTGAGTGTTCAACTAGAAAAAGAAAAAGATATGTACATGTATGTGGACCTAAAACTGTTAAATCATGTATATGATAGTGGGTGGAAGAGGATATGACAATGGATCCTGCAGACACAACAAATGATTGCACTAAACAAGAGGTTGATCAGGACTATAGTACATGGGATGAATACTTTGAGAAAATTGTTGTTTGTGGATGTTCTGTATGTTGTGGAAAGAAACAATTCAAATGAGTGATTGTACAAAGACATTACATATATGATGAGCTTCCAGTCGGTAGTATGCCTCCTAAAATTGATTCAAATCAAATAGGAATTGTGGTAAGGAATTTTCCAATTTGATATAAATAACATGTATACTTCATTTAAACATTGTTTTATATTATTTAAATAACTAATTTTTTTCTTAATGGATACTTGCAGGATAAAGTTCTTGGTTTAAAGTTTCCTGGATCACTAACTTCTAGCCTAGAGGGCAATGATCATTCATCAAATGATACATCTAACAAAAATATGTGCCAATATACCAGATCCAAAGACGAGGAATTGATGAAAACAAGTAACAGAACAAGAACCGGTTTAAAGATGCATAATTTGCTTAAAGACAAGGGGAAGTTGGACTACATACCCTATGAGAATGAATGTGATGGAGATGATGACTTGGCCCTAAGTTTGAGATCAATTTACAAAGAGACATTTGATCGTCGACTATATTGCGCTTGGCCTAGTGATCAACAACTACCTAGAGTGTACGAGGTGTTTCAATTTTGGGGATACAACTACATGATACGACCCTCCAATATTCATGGAGCGAATCTAGGCCTCTTTGTCGTCCAAAATGTACATGTGAGATCTAAACATAGAAACAATTCAGAACAAACCACTAGGAGATTAATGCCATATTATGGTCCATCATATTATAGTGGTTAATAGAGAAGGCTAGCAGAATATAAGCCTAGTATGTCAACATATGGTCTAAATTTGAATATGTATACACATCGTCTCCAATTGGAAAGTGGAAAAGAAACGAATAGAGGTCATCTTATGTATATAGATGGACGTGCATACACACATAAAAATATTGTAGGATTTATAAATAGTAGTAAGGGAAGGGACCCTAATGTAAGATCGAATTGTCAATTTGTTGAGGTTATAAATGATAAAAATGGAGATATGGAAAGAGAGGCTGATAGATTCATAATGGTTGAGGCTATTATGGACCTTACCATTGGGGATGAGTTATTGATTGATTACCCCTTCTTAAAACACACTCCTACGTGAAAGAAAAGGGAAGAACAAGGTCTCCCTAAGGATGTTCTTAAGGGTAGAAAACCAAAGAATAATAAATGAGTGTGGACTAATGTTTTATAAACTATGTTTTCAAAACTGTGTTTTCTTTAAATTATTGTATAAAAAGGGTAGTCTATAAAATAATGTTCCATTATTCAATTGATGTATATATGTTCATACAATTTATATTTTTATTTTTTAAGCCATGTTTGATTATATTTCTTTGAAATTGATACATTTTGAATTTAGTGCAATTGTTGCCAAACATTAAATAATGCTTGCATTTGTTGATAGGTAGAAGATGTTGATGAAACACATACTAATACCCAAGATCCAACTGGGTTATTAAGGTTTGGATGAGATGATCCAAACCATCCTTTAAACCATACCAGGCAGAAAAGAGCAACATTGAAGAGAGTACTAGCAGCTGAGAAATTTGAATTGCTGATGAGATCTGCATACACTGATGACATGCCAGCTAGCCTTAATGATGATGATCATGATAGTGAAAATGCAGTACATGAAGAAGGATTGAATGAAATGCTTATAGGTTTCTTTGGGGATGGAAACAATGATGACAATAATGATCATATGGTTGATAGTAATGATGATAGCAAGGGTAATTACCACCAACATAATGTTGATGATAACAACCTGAAAGACTCCATTGAGCAAGCAACGAAGACACCCGTGTTCAAATCAGGTTCAAGTAGAACTTCAAAACTGGCATGCACATTAATATTATTAGAAATCAAGTCACTATTTGGTTGGTTAGACAAAGGATTCACTACCCTACTAAAGTGAGATGAAATCCATTTCTTACTTTGCATTGTCAATTGGTGTACATAATTAGTAAACATTCATCAACTTTGTTTATATTTCTTTAAGGGGAATTTAAAACCATATATTGTATATAAACAGTCCTAGTATAGATTGGCATATGAAACATGTTCATCATAAGTCAAACATTCAATTGATTTAATCTCTAGCAATCTTACAGGGCACTAAAAACTAAAATATTCCTTGAAGAGAATGTGTTGCCATCAACTTGCAAAGAGGCGCGTCTATTGTTGGTTGAGTTAGGGATTGAATATAAGCAAATTCATTCATGTAAAAATGATTGCATTTTACATAGAGATGAATATGAAAACAAGGTAGAATGCCCTGTATGCAAAGAGGAGATATCATACAGATGTACAAGGTCCTACAGTTCCAAAGAAGGTTTTACGTCACATGCCAATTATACCTAGACTTCAACAAATGTTTCGTTGCAAGTCACTTGCACAATTGATGGACTGGCATGCAAAAAATAGGAGTAAAGATGGATTCATGTGAATTATGGCCGACTCCAAAGCAATGAAATACATAGAGGAAAAATGGCCAAGAAAATTCAAAGATGAACCCCGTAGTATCAGGTTTGGTCTTGCAATTGATGGAGTGTGCCCATTCTCTTTCCTAAGCTCAAGTTATAGTGTTTGGCCAGTCAGATTGATAGTATACAATATTCCCCCATGGATGAGTGTTAGAAAGGAGCACCTTATGTTGACTCTCATTGTTCCAGGAAAACATCAAGTTAAAAACATGGATGTTTATCTTGTGTCTTTTATTGATGAGATGCAACTGCTATGGAAAGGCATAAGAATGTATGACATATCACATCCCCCATCAAATAGGTCCTTCATGTTGTATGGTGTGCTATGTTGGACTATTCATGATTTCCCAGGACTTGGTGTTTGTTCTGGTAAGATAAAATATTTACATATTTACACTCATAATTTATTTCCATCCCAACTTTCATAGTTAGTTTTATACTATTTTTTTGACGTTATTAACATTACTTATTGAATTGTAGGGCTTCAAACAAAGGGGATATTTGCATGTCCAAGATGTGTAGAACAATTTCAAGGGCAATATTCTAAAGATCTACATAAATTTATTTACGCAAACAACAGGGTTTTTCTACCACTAGATCATAAGTTTAGAAATCGCCTGAAGAATCAATTTGATGGAAAAGTTGAAAATAGAGGCCCTCCCATGATTATGGGTCCAGGTGATTGGCTTAAGAAGTATGAAGATGCTGAATTGAAATCTTGGGAGGTCAGGGTGATTCAATTGAAGAACCAGAACAAGTTGTAGTTAATATGCCACAAGGAATGAAAAGGAAATCCATATTTTATGAGCTCCCTTACTGGAAGGATCTATTAATATCTCACCTATTAGATCCTATGAACATCTTAAAAAATGTCCCAAATTCTATATTTCGACATATATTAGGCAAAGAGAAGGACACCTTGTATTCGAGGAGAGATATTGCTGTTTCACGTACCAAAAGTGATATAAAACATTTGTGGCCAAACAGGGAAAATGAAACATATGCATAAGCTCCATGGATTTTGAAAAAAAAAGAGCTAGACCAACTAAAAAATGTCATCCGTTCAATAAGGACACCTACTGGCTATGGGTCGTCATTGGCTAAAGCTTTTACAGTTGATGGACATAGCACAGGATTTAAAACACATGATTTTCATAATTTTATGAAGGTATTATATATCATCATTTAACATTTACTGGTAACATTGATTAAGTACTAAATATATTTTGATATTTTGTTGTGTGAGGAATAATTACTAATGACCTTTTCATAAATGTGTTTGATAGCATATCATGCCATTGGCAATTAGGGGGGATTCCTATCTTACAGTTGACTTAAGGAATGCCATAAGTCGATTGTCAGCATTTACAAGGTATGTGGTTATATGAAATGTTCATGTGTGAGAGACATAGAGATATTATATTGCATTTTAATTTTTGACTAAAGGTTCATACTAATTTACTATTCATATATTAGGTGGGTGACCTCCAAGGAGATCCACGAATGTGAAGTGCCAAAATGGAAGAAGGAAATTGCAGAAATTATATGTGTATTTGAGAAGGAGCTCCCTACAAGTTTTATGGACCTACAAGTCCATTTACTTATACACCTAGTCGATGACATTAAATTGGCATGTGTCGTATCAACGAGGTGGATGTTTTTCTTTGAGAGGCATATGAAAACTCTAAAAAGATATGTCCGTCAAAAGGCACATCCAAAGGGTTGCATGGCTGAAGGGTATGTATTGAATGAAGCATTTTTCTTCCTGTGTGAATTCCTTGGTAATGATTTTGAAGATGGGCCACGCTTCTGGGATGAAGAACGAGCATTAGATATTATTGATGGAGAAAAACCACAATCTAATGGTGTTCAAGTAGAAATTAGTAAGTAAATTCATGATCAGTGTGGTTGTTTTTCTTGCAATCATTAATTTACTCTATAATTTATTTGTCAAATTAACAACATGACATTTGGAGTTTGAAATAAACATGTTGACATGTAATAGGTGTAGATGAAAGTGCTATACTTGACAAGTTCATTCTATACCACATGGACTTTATGAACAAATGGATTGATCTGTATGATAAAAAGAGAGAAGAAGTGTTAGAAGCAAGGAGATAGTTTAAGAGATCAAACCCAAGGAATACTCCACTTCCCACTAAATTGCTTGGAGAATGGGGCAAAGATTGCACACTAGAATGGGTTACTGAACAAATTCAAAATCAAATAGAAGATGCATGTATAGATTCAAACATAAAAGAAGATGAAATCAACATGTCTAGAGGATGTGAAAGAAAGGTGCAATTGGAATTTTACAAAATGTTGTTTCCTTACAGTTTTGACACTATTAACTATTTTAATATTCGTTGAATTATATTTGTTTTCATTGAAATAAATGGTCTTTCACAAACTAGGAAATATCCAGCAATGTGGTCATATGGTCAACATTATCGTGTAGAAAGTGTAGATGTAAAGAGACGATCCTTCGATTGTGGCATCGTGGTTGACTTCAAGCAATCTAGTCAATCAAGCTCAAAAGATAAGAATGTAATTGAAGGGAATCTACAATATGTTGAGAAAATACAAGAAATTATTGAGTTGGATTACCGCTTTTTTAAATGTTGTGTTTTTAAGTGTAGATGGTATGAAGCATTTGAGAGGACAGGAAGACATGATACCCATAGTGGATTATTTTCTATAGATTCCTCATGTTTCCTACTGGAGGATAAGGAGCGTTATGTTCTACCAATTCATTGTGAGCAGGTATTTCTTTAACTCAAACAAGAAGCGGTAGTGATCATTAATCTATTAATTCATAGTTTATTGTGAATATATACATGTGTTTATTAATCAATAAAATTGTTAAACCATATGTCTAATATATGTATGTCATTCATGTGCAGGTAATTTTCTATGAAGATATTTTGGACACAAAATGGATATTTGTCATACATTATGATCCAAGATTAAGCCATGTATTTGACAATGCATTAGTGGATACTGATAAAAACAATGATGGCCAACAAAATGAGAGAGAGGGATTAGAGAACATCGAAGAAATTGACATCCATGATGATGTTGAAGATGGTTATGTTCAGGCACAAGAAGACAACAATCTAGAGTTAGATGATGTTATGGAAGACAACAACATGGATGGTATAGAAAATGATGATCCAAATACATTTGGTAGCAATATAGATGGTCTATAGTCAAATTTCAATTATGATGAAGATGATGCAAGTCAAGATGAGGATGATGATAATATTAAATTCTTGAAAGAACATATGAACATTGACAATGATACACTTGATGACATTGTAGCAGACAATAATGTTAATGACCAAGACTTCAAAATTTTCAGAATTATTTGCAATCCATGTTTAAAAAGGATGATTCTTATGGCCTAAAATTTGTAATGCTTCAGTAATATTATTTGTGTTGATACAAATTACCTGTTGCAATATCCTTAAATTGTTCAATCTTTGGTATGAATTGTTGGGAGAAAAAATTAGCATTACTTGAATGCAATTTCCTTTTCATTGCTTTATATTTTGCTTTAATGTCAAGGTCTCAACCTAATCCTCATTTTGCACTAAGAAGAAACATTAGGCTTAAATCTACAATGGCCTCAATTCATTGCAAGGAAGTTATGATTGAGGATTTGATGACTACAACATATTTTAATTTTGTCAAATAGTTCACATTTTTTTGTCTATGATTCCATATTTTGTGCATATCCTGCAATCATTGCAATCCATGAGACCACATTTCTTTGAGGCATTATGTCAAACAGTTCACGTGCCTTGTCTATGGTTCCACATTTTGCATACATGTCTAATATGGCAGTTGCAACTACAACATCTGACAAAATTCCTCTATCCTTTATGTATTGATGGATGTCCATACCCTATTCCAAAGCTCCCATTTTAACACAGGAAGGGAGGATGCTGGCAAAGGTTGTGAAATTTGGCTTTACACCAGCCAATTGTATTTGCTTTAAAATTTCTAAAGCCTTTTCAACAAATCCATTTTGTGCATATGCTGCAATCATTGCAGTCCATGAGACCACATTTCTTTGAGGCATTCTGTCAAACAGTTCACGTGCCTTGTCTATCCTTCCACATTTTGCATACATGTCTAATAGGGAAGTTACAACTACAACATATGACAAAATTCCTCTATTCTTTATGTTTTGATGGATGTCCATACCCTATTCCAAAGTTCCCATTTTGACACAGGCAGGGAGGATGCTGGCAAAGGTTGTGGAATTTGGCTTTACACCAGCCAATTGCATTTGCTTTAAAATTTCCAAAGCCTTTTCAACAAATCCATTTTGTGCATATCTTGCAGTCATTACAGTCCATGAGACCACATTTTTTTGAGGCATTCTATCAAATAGTTCACATGCCTTGTCTATGCTTCCACATTTTGCATACAAGTCTATCAGGGCAGTTGCAACTACAACATCTGACAAAGGACTTAAGCATTCAGAAACCTAAAC
The DNA here is from genome assembly GCA_027924645.1 of Cunninghamia lanceolata. Classification (NCBI taxonomy): domain Eukaryota; kingdom Viridiplantae; phylum Streptophyta; class Pinopsida; order Cupressales; family Cupressaceae; genus Cunninghamia; species Cunninghamia lanceolata. The sequence continues at coordinate 11,947,107 of BSBN01000887.1, forward strand.
TATGATGTATCCGTGATCTTATCAAGCATGATCTTATGATAGTGTTTGGACCGAACTTGTATAGTTTTAGGGCATTCACACATCTCAGTTACAGTGTGGTGTGTGAGGAATTATTACTAAATGGTTGCTACCACACACATAAACTATACACATATCTAAAGATTGTAATATGACATTATTGTGATAGAATCCTAGGTTAGAATGAAAGCTAGGCCTTATACCATTTTAAATTGATTCCTTGCAAAAAAATCTGATATGAGAGCCATTGTGTCCTCGAATACCATTCCACCAGCCTGTGGACCTAGTGCAAGGTGTGCAACAAGCCTAAGAAGCAACAACATCCTTCTTTCTGTCATATCGAGAACCACAAAATAATGGATTTAAATCATGGAACATATATAATTGATACCTTTAATGCATCTTCCATGCAAGTGAGTTTACAACTGAATATTTGAGTGAAGGAAAGGGCTTCTGAATAAATGTTCATTAGTAAAGAAAGAAAACAAATAATTTTGAAATGGAAAAACAAAAATCACAAAATCTAAATGTTTCCATATTCCACTAAGCCCTTCTTTATCCACACATCTACTTGGAGTGTGACTTTGATCTTCCTTCAAATCACCCTGACTAAACATGAATTAAGAGTAGGTCATTGATGCAAACTAAACATAAAACAATCAACTGTGCAAGATTATTTTGTGCTTATACAAAATGAGTTATGCAATTTATATGGTAGTTATTCTAGTTCATGATGGGAAGCATATGTCTAAGGTTGTATGTATTAGAACAGTAAAATAAAATAAGCATCAAAAAGTCATATGGTAGTTGGCTTAGATGACATTTGTGAATTACTTATAAAGTAGAATACATACTGTTCCTTGTAACTATATATTGTTTACCATCTTTAGTCTTGAGGCAATAAGGCAACCTTTTACTTCAATTCTAGTTGTCTAGAGATTTGGACAATATTTAAACTATTTTCAAAAGATTATTTTGAAAAAGTTAAGTGCGTAGAGAATTTGTCAAATACATAGCAAACTGATTTAGTTTGCAAGAAAGAAAATTATCAAGATGTTAGATACATTAAACCCTTCCAAATAATTCTATTAATGTCAACAAATGACCAAAAATAGAATTCAAAACATACAACAATTAGATATATCAATAAGAAAAGAAAGGGGTTGCAAATAAATGACCTCTAATGTAGTTAGATTTGGAGGTGATAATAGTGTTAATTTGGTTATATAAACTGTACTTATCTATATTTTTGCAAGGACGTTGTTATTGGTATGCATTTAATTTTTTACTTCTGGGACATGGAACAAAATGTATAGGAATAGATGTAGTCATGGGTATCAGAAGGGGAAATACAATTGTAATTAACAAGTCATGGCATATTTTATCATGATTCTAGTTGCTATTAAATAAAAACTTAGTGGCTTTGGAAGAGTCATTGTGTGAGCATATATATAATTGTACATTTCATTGCAAAAGTTATTTTCATTAATTGTGTAGAAAGTAATTAATTCTCAAATGACAATTGACAACATTATTTTAACTCTATGCATTAGTGGCTCCTTTAATTAGAGATAGATGACCTAGAGAAGAAAGTATTGATTGAAGTGTTTAGATCAAAGAGTTGTTTTAGGATATTGTTATAATTCTTTGCCAAAGTGTTATCCTATTGTATTCAATTGTGCATTTGCCATTCAAATTTAGCATTAGAATCTAGAGTTGCTTGAAGTAATATCCCTTCTTGTGAATTAGAACCAATGTCCACACTCATGCTTGAGGAGAAAAGTATCTATGAAATCACTAATCAATATCATATGCATAGAACATCGACACCAATTATGTTCATTTTCTAGTTTTTGTACTGTATCTTCTCATGTATGATACCCACTTCGAAATTAAAGACGTCGATAACAAAAGTTTTTATTCCTTTATTTTTAAATTAACTTTTCACATGAAATTTGCATCTTTGTATACTATAACTCATATCAAGAGTCTTCAATTTTTGGTACAAATTTGTGTAAGTTGTTCAAACCTTGACTCGTCTTAGGTGCATATGCAAAATACATGTAATTTAGCTCATAAGCCCAACCTGAAGATCATGAATTAGTATAGTGCCTTACAATCACTCTTTTATGATAGGCTAATGCTTGTTAGAATGAGTGCTTAAATGGTTCATTTGCCGCAGCATATCTTTTGGAGGAGATCATAACAACAAATTCACAAATTATGCTAGACAAGGTGGATGGAATAGCAAGGACTTGTAATTATAGAGAGATGTAATTGATTAAATTGCACATTAATTAAATTTCATTGAAATCATAACTAGGCACAAATTAATTTATTTATACTAGACTAAAGCTTAAATCAACAATAGCAAGTTCATATCACACTCATTATAATTTCTATAATCATCCATCATAACTAGGCACAAATTAGTTTCTCTCTATTGCTATCTATTTATCTCTCTCTCTCTCTCTCTCCATATATATATACATCATACCATGACACACATCCCTTCCTCCATTACATCCTCCCTAACCCCTTTCCCAACATTGATAGCCCACTACCCATGCCACCTCATTTTCATAACACATTTGACCATAACATTGCCACAACAATCATCACTCATCCTAACACCATCCTCCACCATGTGACATTTATCTAACACAGATAGGCATTAAATTCGGTGCTAAAATCGATGCTAAAGTAGGTGCTAAAGTCGATGCTAAAGTCGGCACTAAAGGTGGTGCTAATGTAGGTGCTACTATCTATGCTAAAGTCGGCACTAAATTAGGCGCTAATTTGTGCCTAATTTAGTGCCTACATGTTCTGATTAGCACAAAAAATGCCAAAAATAGTGCCATCCCGATAAATAGCACCAAATTTTTCAAAAAATTGGAGAAAGATATATTAAAACAGTGGGTGGAAGCAAAAAACAGAGCAAAAAAGGGAGCTAATCACAGGGATTTGTTGTAGTGTCAGGATCTCCTCGGGCGACCCTGTTGTCAAATAGAATCTCCCTGGGCGACCTTGTTGTTAAAATAGGATCTCCCTGGGTGACCCTGCCTAGTAAAAGGGGTGACCCTAAGAGCAATCCCATCGACTAAAAATTGCTCTAAAAACTTCATTTTTCAACCGATTTCAGAAAATGAAAGATCAATCTTGCTCTAAATAATGAGATGAACACAATGCGATAGGAAAAATCACCAAACATAGACAATTTTAAGAGATCTTTCAAAAAATACAACCTAGGGTTTAGAGAAGAGTTTTTCATTGATTGCATACCTAATTCTTCATGGTTGAAGAAGAGGCCTTTGCGATCTCCTCGATGATATCTCTCTATCGACTGCTCACACGAACAATTCCGTAGCTGTTTCACACTGATCTTACAATCTGGCTCTCTTTGTTTTCCCTTAGTTTAGTTTTACTTATGCATTTTAGATTAGTTCTTTGCTTTTATGCATTTGTTTCATGCTTGTTTTGCATGCTCTCATACCTACAGGTCTGAACCAATGAAAGCAAGCAACTAGTTGAACTCAAATGATCCATGGTAAGTTTGTCATTTTAGTTTTCATTATTCATTTTGATATATTTAAATGTCAGACTAATACTAGTTATTGCAGGTACAAATTGTGGGAAAAATTAACAATAGGTAAGGCCTAGTTCAGGAATGGTACCTACCTTTCATGTAGACTACCGTCCCTGAGGGGGCAAATATGTAAGCACAAAAATCATGCATTGCCTCCACAAGGATCCCTATGATGATTCAAATCCTTGTCACGTACATGTAAGCGTGAAAATTAATCCTTTGGGAAGCAGGCCTCTTGATGACGTGTCCTCTTTTCTTTTCTCGTGTCATTTCTGCTTTGTCAATTTCTCTCCCTCCCCCTTTACGATGCTTTTCAACACTTGTTGCGACACTTGTCAACTTGCATTTTCTAGCTTTAGACCTTGATCCTAAGCCTTGTGAGAGTCTTGAAGGTGAGTTTTCACCTCTCCCTTTTGTTTTTCCTCTAGTGCACCTCATAGAAGCCTTCTAGAGGTCTCCTGATCCATCTCCCACTGACAGTTTTCATTTTTCGACCAACCAATCCAAATCTCCCCCTATTATTTCTAGATCTCCCTTGGAGATCCTGCAGATGCAAGTGGAGATTTGGATTCTTCCACATGACTGACCTATTTCTTGATGCAGAACTCATCCTTTTCCTCTTCTACCATCTCCCAACCTGATTTTCTGCATCTGACCCAGTCCAGCCTGGATCTCCCCAAGCGACCTAGGGTCACCCCCTGGGTGACCAAGGGTGACCCTACTAGTAAAAGGGGTGACCCTACCATTTTTGGACCCGCGGAAAAACTCGAGTTTCTCTCTCGTTTTTGCTCCATTTTTGCCCATTTTTCTTTTTGTTTACATGATTTTTGATCCTTGATATAGAGTTAACTATTTCATGCACCCATACATGCATAATTAGCTCTATTTGATCTCAAATTAACTCTCTAATCAATCTCATGCATTCCCTCACCTCCATTTCTTCTTCAGTGATAAACTATCATTGCTTCATCACTCTCTAATCAACTGAGTTCATTGGGTAGTCACCCTTGTTAACTCCCGAATCTATTCTTGTTAACTCATCAATCAATCCCTTCTTCTGAACCTATGAATACCCCCCTCCCCTAAGCACAAAAGGAGGCAAATTCATTGTGCACACAACTCTTGCCAAATTATGCTCTCCAACTTAGCATTCGAATGCTCTTACAGGACGAAGGTGCCTTTTGCTTTTATTGTTCAACCAAGTAGCATCACACTGCTTCATTCTATGCCATTGTGCTCAATCCAAGCTCTCATCGAGCTCATACAAGCTTCATCAAAAGCTTCTTTTGCTTCTTTGGGTCATTTTGTTGTCAAGAGGATCACTTGCTGCTACAAAAGGATTCGAGGTTGCCTACACAAGGATTACTGAGGGTAGTGGAGTCAACAAATCTTCATTTTGCTTAGGTTCCTTCATTGTTTTCATTGCTTTCATAGTAATTAGATCATTACATTTTCTCTTGGGAATATTAACACATTGCTTTTTCCTTGATAGATTAGATCTTGCATCTTACATTAAACACTTTCTCATTTCTAGATCTACATTGTTAGAAGAAACATTTTCCCTTTTCATTAGATTAGATTGTATTGAAAACACCAAAAACCCAAAAAACATAGATAAACTTTGCATTTGAAAGATCATATAGAATTGCATGCATATTTCCTTTTCATAGATTAGAAGCATTTCCATTTCCAAAATACTCTAAAAAACACCAAAAAGACGTTTTGCATCATTTAGCTTGCGTTCATATAGACACATCAGAATAGAAAACATTGCAAACCCTCGATTCTATCATGAGGTAACCATAGTTAAACAAAGTCAAACCCTAGGTAAACAAAACCCTAGGTCAAAACCCTAGATCTGGTTAAGGCTAGTAATCACATGACTTCCTCTCTTTTGATTCACGAATGTGTTTAGGAGTAAGAGGAGTGTGGGTGGAGGCTATCTGTGATGAGATCAAGGAGATCTATCCAAGACCTCAACAACAAACATTTGTCCTACCACAAGGAGACCCATTCATTCTCTTGTTGTTAGAAGAAATCAAACAACGACAGATACAACAAGACCTCTTACAGTGCATACAAAGACAAGAGGACATCAACGAAAACAACCGTCTACCCACGCAAAGGTGGAATTTAAGGAATCCAAATGGAAGAAGAGAAATTAGTGACCCTTCGGGTCATAGGGTTATTTCAACTACAACAACAATTGAGAGAAACATACAACAAAACGCACAACAACAAAGGCCATAGAACTTGCTAACCCCTCTATGCAAAGTCTAGCTCTTAAACAAGCCAGACCCCCATCGTGTCTTGGCTCTTCTTGACCACATACTTACATATGAGTGAGAGTGACATGGTGGATCATCCTATGGCAAGGAGGGAAGGGTCCATGTGTGTGCCGAATTCTGACCCGATAGCCCTTAGGCAACTAGAGTCATGATTTTGAGCATACAGGTCTTAAAAAGCGCTTCTTCTGGAGATGATGCCAAACTTTTTCATCAACCAAAAAGTGATGAGACATACGATGCTGGTCATTTCTCTTTTGAATTAATGCTTGAGTTGGTTGCTTAATCTTGTCATTCTCTAAAACTAATTTTCTACACAACGATCCATTTGGGAATGGTGTTTCTAAGATTATATCAATTGAATGTTTAATAGAACAACATATAATGGAACCTTTGTTGGTGAGGTGAATACATTCTAATAATTTGCCAACATCTGATCCATCAACTTCTGCTAAATGGTGGTGGTGACTAGTTTGGTAGGAGTGTTGGTTATGACTGACCTTGCCTCCTTAGGTTGAATTGTTAGCATTGATACAAGAGCTCTAGTTTGAGAAATCAAATGTGTACATTGTTTGTACTAAATAGAGATACAAATTTTGTAGGACTTACCTCAGGTATCTAATACTTTCATTCACCTAACTTAACAATAACACTGTGAGGTCTGGACTCATAGATTCCGCAATGCTTGTACATGTATGGTTGTCCCAACAGTACATCACATACATCCAAAGGTGCCACATCACAGATTACCTCATATTCAAATGGATTGATGGAATATGATAAACAATATTACTTGCTTACCTAAATATCTCTCCCTTGGCTCACCTAGCCCATAGATATGGTTGTGGATGGGGTGTTGTCGGTAAGTTCAACCTCTTGACAGTCTTAGCAAAGATCAAATTATTTTGACTCCCACTATCAATAATGAAATGTAAGGCTTTCCCAGTCACCCACATCTATGAATGGAACAAATCTTCCTAATCTTCATGAGGCAAGATTTTAGCAGTGGCAACCATGGCATAAGGGTTTTCCTCGATGATCTACTCATCATCCTTCTATTCAAAAGGGTCTATAGGTAATGAATTAGCTTCTTACTCTACTTCATGTGTTTTCACCATCAATGTCTTAGCAACTTGACAATCTTTAGTGTTATGCGAAGGACTTTTATGAATCTCACACCACATGCTTGTGTCTTTTTGTATCTTTTTAGAGCCCCTATCTAATGTTGGTGATTGTGAGGAGAATCCCTTGGTGGTCTGTCTTCCTACAAACTCACTACCGCCTTCCCCTTTTGATTTGTTGTTTGCTATAGAATCTTGTTTTCCCCTTTATTTGAATTTCTTTTCAATTTCCATTGCATATTTGAAAGTGGTTCCTAGTGTCTTAACATTCAAGAAGGCCATCTCAGTTTGAATATATCGGTATAGTCTACTACGATACTTCACAACCTGATGTTTCTCCATATCTTGGATGCCAAGCTTTGTTGATAAAGCATGGAATGTGTTGGTGTAGTCTTGAACAGATTGATCCTTTTTTATATCAAAGCAACTACCGTAGTATATATGTTTCTTCATATGCATATTCAGGAAAATATTCTTCCTTGATGTATTCCACAAAATCTCTCCATGTGGGGCTATCATCCAAATCAGGGGGTTCTCTAGATGCCCACTTAGTCTCCCATGATTGTTTCACATGGCATTTATCTTTGAGGAGGGAAAAGGTTACCTTCTCAGCATCAGAGAAGTGGTTGACAGAAAAGTATTTTTCTAATTTTGATAACCAATCATCTACAACATCTGCATCAATTTTTCCTTTGAAGTTTGGGATATCAAAATTCACTTGTACTTTGAAAGGAGTGTGACCACTGAATAGAATTTTTGTTTTGTTTGGTTGCTGATTTCCTCTATTCTGCTGGAGCAACTGAGAAAATTCACTCATCATCTCCTCATGTTGTTTTGTTAAAGCATCTTCAACCATCACTTTTAAAGTATTAGATGAATCTCCATGTTCTTCCATAATTTTTGGTTGTGTGCATCTTGAAGGAAGATAGTCTGAAGGATTTCATGTTTCTAATCCCAATCTTTGATATCCCAATCTCAAGCGATGTGACATACAAGGGTGAAACGACTATGATAGTCGATAAAAATAATTACTTGTAGCCTATAAATTAAAAGTAGAATTCAAAAAGAACGAAAGGTCTTATTTAGCTTGCCGCTAGTGTTTGTGATCATGGGTATAGTGAGTATTTTCAAGTCAATAATTCTAATTGGCTAATCAGTCATAATTTTTTCTTGTGGAAAGCCCCTAAAAGTACAATTGTCTCTTCTATTTAAGACTCCTATTTTTATAATATTTTAGTATCTATCATATATTTGTTTTACATGTTTATAGTACATGGTATTAACCAGAAGCATGAGGGATCACTCCCTTGGAATCAAATAAAGACATTTTTTAGCACCTGACATAATTTGGATTGGTGAATGTATTATGCATCTTTCATTGTACCATTTACTATAGTTTTCTTGTCTAAGGATTTTACTGGAGTATGATTGATGGTGTGTAAAGTATGAGAACAATTAGAATTCTATCATTTTGAATTACATGTGAGTGAAAAGGAGTGGAGTTGCCAAGTGATCTTTGTTTTGTTGGTAAGTTGAATAGCTGCTCAATTTTAAGTATTAAATCAAAGGAAGTCTATTATTCGTGTTCTGAAGCATCCAATATCAACAGCTTGCTAAAAGATTCAAAGGACTATCAGAAAAATGGGGTTTTTGGACTAGGTTTTAAGTTTGTATGATAACATTTTTTATTATAGGGAAAGATTCCATGTTGATGTACTGATCTAAATTTATGAAGTGAGATATTGACATGCTCCTTGCAACAATAGTTAGATGACCACTCTTTTCATAGCCTGATACCCCAATCGTCCCAATCAACTGGAGCAAGTATGAAGCTAAAGTCCCACATTCAATTGTAGGAAGAAGCGATATAATCTACTATCATGAAGTATCTGATAAACACTTACATTATCATGGAAATCATCAATTTTAATTTTCTTATGAAATACTGTGTGCATAGGTTGTATCCTGAACTAACCACCATCTAGTCACGATCCAGGCTTCGAGCACAAGTAGAAGAAAATTTACTGCTCTAGTACCACTTATCTAGATTTGGCTGGAGATTTAGAGGACTTTACTTGGTGAGCAAGTCACCTGTAGTATTGTAGAAACCAGTAACAATTAGTTTGGAGTAGTCTGGAAATCTCATTGAGAGATGTATGCCTTCTTTGCTTGTTTTCTTCATTGTGAAGGAAGTAATATTTATTTGTATCCAAAGGTTACATTCAAAGGTCATCGTGAGATTTGAGGTAGAGTAATCAATTAATTAATGTTAGTTTAATTAATTAATTAAGTTGGAAGTCTGAATATGTTTGACAGGGTTGTGTGGCCCATATTGAAGAGGATGAAGTTTCCTATTAGGTCCTATAAAGTGCTTCTTCCTTCTGGAGATGATGCCAAACTTTTTCATCAATTAAAAAGTGATGAGATGTATGATGCTGGTCATGTCGCTTTTGAATTAATGCTTGAGTTGGTAGCTTGATCTTGTCATTCTCTAAAACTAATTTTTTACACAGTGACCCATTTGGGAATGGTGTTTCTAAGATTATATCAATTGAATATTTGATTTGACAGTGTAATGAAACCTCTGTTGGTGAGGTGAATACATTCTGATAATTTGCCAACATCTGAACCATCGACTTCTACTAAATGGTGGTGGTGACTGGTTTGGTAGGAGTGTTGGCTATGATTGACCTTACCTGCTTAGGTTGAATTGTTAGCATTGATACAAGAGCTCTAGTTTGAGAAATCAAACACGTACACTATTTTGTACTAAATAGAGATGTAGATTTTGTAGGACTTACCTTAGGTATCTGATACTTTCATTCACCTAAATTAACAATAACATAGCGAGGTATGGACTCATAGATTTCATTATGCTTGTACATGTATGGTTGTCCTAACAATACATTGCATACATCCAAAGGTGCCACATCACAGATTACCTCGTCTTTAAATGGCTTCATGGAATAGGATAAACAACATTACTTGCTTACTTGAATATCACTCCCTTGGCTCACCCAACCCATAGAGTATGGTTGTGGATGGGGTGTTGTCAGTAAGTTTAACCTCTTGATAGTCTTAGTAGAGATCAAATTATTTTAACTCCCACTATCAACAATGAAATGTAAGGCTTTCCTAGTCACCCACATTTGTGAATGGAACAAATGTTCCTCATCTTAGCGAGGCAAGATTTTAGTAGTGACAATCATGGCATAAGGGCCTACCTCAATGATCTACTCATCATCCTTCTATTCCAAAGGGTCTATAGGTAACGAATTAGCTTCTTTCTCTACTTCATGTGTTTCCACCATTAATGTCTTAGCAACTCGACAATCTTTAGTGTTATGCGAAAGACTTATGAATTTCACACCACATGCTTGTGTCTTTTTGTATCTTTTTAGCACCCCTATCTGGTGTTGGTGATTGTGAGGAGAAACCTTGGTGGTTTGTCTTCCTTCAAACTCACTATCGCATTCCCTTTTTGATTTGTTGTTTGCTAGATAATCCTTTTTTCCCCTTTGTTTGAATTTCTCTTCAATTTTTGTTGCATATTTGTAAGCTGTTCCTAGTGTCTCAACATTCAAGAAGGCCATCCCAGTTTGAATATATTGGTGCAGTCCACTATGATACTTCAAAACCTAATGTTTCTTCGTATCTTGGATGCCAAGCTATGCTAATAAAGAATGGAATGTGTTGGTGTAGTCTTTAATAGATTGATCCTTTTTTATGTCAAAGAAAATGCCACCATATATATGTTTCTTCCTATGCATCTTCAGGAAAATATTCTTTCTTGGTGTATTCCATAAAACCTCTCCATGTGGGGCTATCATCCAAATCAGGGAGTTCTTTGGATGCCCACTTAGTCTCCCATGATTGTTTCACATGATGTTTAGCTTTGAGGAGGGCAAAGATTACCTTCTCAGCATTAGACAAGTGGTTCACAGAAAAGTATTTTTATAATTTTGATAACCATTCATCTACAACATCTACTTCAATTTTTCCTTCAAAGTTTGGGATATCAAAATTCACTTGTACTTTGAAAGGAGTGTGACCAATGAATAGAAATTCTTATTTGTTTGGTTGCTGATTTCCTCCATTTTGTTGGAGCAAATGGGAAAATTTACTCATCATCTCCTCATGTTTTCTTAAAGTGTCTTCAACCATCACTTTTAAGGTATTAGATGAATCTCCATGTTCTTCCACCATTTTTGGTTGTGTGCATCTCAAAGGAAGATAGTCTGAAGGATTTCGTGTGTCTAATCCCAATTTTTGATAGCCTAATCTCATGCGATGTAACATATAGGGGTGAAACCGTTATGATAGTTGATAAAAACAATTGCTTGTAGGCTATAAATTAAATAATTTGGAAAGAACCAAAGTTCTTATTTAGACCACCGCTAGTGTCTATGATCATGGGTGTGGTGAGTATTTTCAAGTCAATAATTCTAATTGGCTAATCAGTCATAATTTTTTTCTATGGAAAGACCCCAAAATTATAGTTGTCTCTTCTATTTAAAACTCTTATTCTGATAATATTTGAGTATCTATCATATATTTGTTTACATTTTTATAGTACATGGTATTAACTATAAGCATGAGGGCTCACTCACTTGGAATCAAATAAAGACATTTTTTAGCACCTAACACAATTTGGATTAGTGAATGCAGTATGCAACTTTCATTGTACAACCATTTATTGTAGTTTTCTCATCTGAAGATTTTATTGGAGTGTGATTGATGGTGCATAAAGTATGAGAACAATCAAAATTCTATCATTTTGAATTGCATGTGAGTGAAAAGGAGTGGATTTGTCAAGTGATCTTTGTTCTGTTGGTAAAGTTGAATAGCTACTTAATTTTAAGTATTAAATCACAGTAAGTCTCTTATTCATGTTCCAAAGCATCCAATATCAACAATTTGCTAAAAGATTCAAAGGACTATAAAAAAAGTAAGGTTTTTGGACTAGGTTTTAAGTTTGTCCGATAATATTTTTTATTGCAAGGAAAGATTCCATATTGGTGCACTGATCTGAATTTATGAAGTGAGATATTGATAAGCTCCTTGTAGAAATAGTCAGACAACCACTCTTTTCATGAACTAATACCCCAATTTGCCCAATAAACTAGAGCGTGTATGAAGTTGACATCCCACATTCACTTGCAAGAAGAAGTGATATAATCTACTATCATGAAGTATCTGATAAACACATACATTATTGTGGAAATCATTAATTTTATAATGCTTGTGAATTACTATGTGTGTAGGTTGTATCCCAAACTAACTACCATCTAGTCATGATTTAGGTTCTGAGCACAAGAGGAAGAAAATTACTACTCTGATACCACTGATTTGGATCTAGCTGGAGATTCAGAGGACAATACCTAGTGAGCAGGTCACCTGCAATATTGTAGAAACCAGTAGCAATTAGTTTGGAGTAGTCTGGAAATCTCGTTGAGAGATGTATGCCTTCTTTGCATATTTTCTTCATTGTGAAGGAAGTAATATTTATTTGTATCCAAAGGTTACATTCAAGGTTCATCACAATCTTTGGGGCAAAGTAATTAATTAATTAACATTAGTTTAATTTGGATCATTTTATTTATAGCTTCTTCTGAAATCATGATCAACTGTTGAGGATGAACAAAGAGATCAATGGATGAGAATGGATGGGAGGATTTAGAGGAATGAGAGAGTGACAAGTGTCCTTGTCCTCTAATAGATCATGGGATTGACAAAATTGATTGGCTAGTTGACTAGCTTGATTAATCTTGTTGCATCTTGACCAGATTAGTTGTCATTGATGTCAAAAGTATGTGCTTTGGAGATAGTTAATATGTAGTATCATTTGGTGCAAGATAGTGGTATGAGGAAGAATGGTAATCATTCTGATGTCTAAGTGTGATGCAGAGGTTGGTACACTTGTTCTAATATGTTTCCTATATGCCTACATTGATATCTTACTTGTTTGGGGTACCACACTTAGAGATAAGTTACAAAAGTTTTGCTAAGCCATTTTATAGTGTACACTCTAAGGCAGAGTCAATATTTTGGTCCGCATTCCTCTATAGACCAAGATTTAGTCTTGTAGTTTTGAAGATAATTTGATTGGCATATGGAGGATTTATATCCAAGATTTCAAGTCAATATACCTTCAACAATGAAAATTATAAGTGACAGAGTTCCAGTCTATGATTTGATAGAGTAGAGTAATGATGAAGACCTGTTTGAATGCTTCACATTCCTCCAGAAGTGAATATTTGTTCATGTGGTTGTGAGGGCATGCCTAGAGATGTTCAATGCATACTATTGTGTAGTATCAGTTGATTTGGTGGTCCACAAGTTCAGTTTCTCAAGTAACAATATACTACAGATGACTCTGGATGCCTAATTATTCTCAAAATATATGTTTGGATACTTACATCAGTTGGAAAGTGTACAGATCAATAGTATGGGTTTATGTGGAGATTCTACACATCTCAAGACATCTTAGGTTTGAAGCACACACAATTCCTTCTTGTTTCCAGTACCACATAAAGTGTTCAAGTCACTTTGAGTTATATATGAATGTTGATCATAATACAATTGAGTTAAATGTCTCTAAATTCCTCTAGAAGTGATAGATGTGGTTGTGCAGGTCTGGGGATATGTTTATAATGATGCATGAGTTCATTCATAAGAGTTTTAGAAGTTTTAGTGGTCTACAATGCAATATCCTAAGCTTTGAAGTGTTACAATCAACTCAGAATGCTCTATTTTCATCAGTTCAATATGTTTCTTACCTTGTGGCAGCACATAATGATCAGATATTTCAGGAGAAAGGTGTAAGGATAGTGTTGACAAAGTTCATTGTTCACATCTTGATCTGCATGATGTTTTTGGTATCTCCCCGATGGTGTAAAGATGAACAATTGGTAGTTTTGATGTTGATTGAATTAATAGTCTGGGTTCCTTCAGCTGCGGTTGATCATGATTAGTTAATTTGACTTTGAAGGATATGTTGTGATACATTTTGAGTCATGTTATGAGGTTTTGTGATCCACAACTTATTTTTCTCTTCGTAATGTATATGTTTGAAGCCGACCCATGGAGAATCACACGCTTCATCGAAATGTCTTTTTGGTGCCGACCTAATTGAGGATTTGATTTGTTGTGGAGGGTATATATATATAGAAGAACAAAGTCATTTGTGAGTGAGTGTGTGTTAGAACAAGTATGATGAGATGAAGTGTGCAAAGTCTGTATGATGGAGTAATTATGTAGAGAAAGGGACTACAACATCAGCATAAGTCAAATGCCTCTTTCATAGTAGTTCATGTTTATACTTTCATTGTAATTTTTATGTATCTTTCTATTAGATAGTGAGTCTCTTCAGCAAGTCCTTGTATCTTGCCGTAAGGTTGTAGCATTTGTCTACATGTCCAACAAGGAGTAGTAGCTTCCGTGGGTTGCAGCCCTAAAACAAAGTTGAAATCTTTATAGAAGTGAGCATTATATATTGTGAGCTAACATTCACCATGGTTTTTCCCATTTTCATTTTTCCACGTAAAAATCCTGGTGTTATTGTGTTGATTAATGTGTGTGCTACCACAATAATGGGTTACACTTTCTGGGAGATCCTGATTTTTGTTGAAATCACATATTTTTAGAAAATATAGTGATTTAATCCTTGAAAGGTTCCATTTAAAGGATTTTAATTGAAGAGGGTTTGATCAAACCCCCTTAGATAGAACCCTGCTAGTTTTAAACCATATCTATAATGGAGTCTTTTATCTTTTGGGGGATCAAATGAATTCATTTAAAATTTATATTTTGTATGTAGTCCTTATTATAAGCTTCCCAAAAAGTATAATTTTAAATATATTTAATTTGATTATTATATTTATTTTTATTTCTTGTGAATGTAGGTTTTTCACTAAACATCAAGTTCTCTGTTCTACACACATGGAAAATTAGTAAATTAGTGAAAATAAATTCTAAAAAATATCTATGCCCTAGGTATTGATGTCCTTCTTTCAATAAAAAAAATTGAATTTCGATACATACAGAAAAAGTTATGTTTTACGGAATACATCTATGTCTAAATTATAATTGGTTTGCTTTAAAACTTAATTAAAAAAAATTCAACAAAACATTATGAAACCAAATGCATGCCCTATATATCAGTGTTACCAATCTAAATTCAAAAGAATCAAAATTTTATCCTTTGTAGAAAAAAAGTTATGTGCTACAAAATACACATCACTTTAAAAAAATGTTGTTTACTATTAAAAACTAGTTATCAAAGGAGACGCAAAAAGTTTTACAATTTAACTTCAATTTTTTTTAAAAAATATATTTAGAATCTACAAACAAAATCTCACAAATCACTAGTATGCATCATCTTCAAATTCCTAATGGTTTAGCGGCTATAGGTGTCAGAAAGTGAAGATTTGGTTCAAAATGTTGATTTCAATGTCAAGTTTGGCCAAAAAGTGTAACCCATTATTGTAGGATGACCCATGTGGTGCATGCTTTACTTTTTGTTCTCTAAGTAATTTGATTTGATCTACAAATAAAGTAGTTAAGTTTTGTATGTGTTGATTCACCCCCCCTCTTAGCACTTCAATGTGTTCAACAAATCTATCATTTGAATAGATTAGATAGTCAACTCATTTGATTGATATGTTAATAGATAGATTGATTAGTCATTTGAATAGATTGCAAGAAATTGATGGAATTATGAGAGAGAATCATGGTGATGAGAGGAAATTATGGTGTGAGTGGATAAATAGGAAATTAAATAAAATAATTATTTAATTCATGTGCAAATGAATAATATAAATAAAATATTAAATAGGATATTAGATTTAATTAAATAAATAGATTAATTTATTTAATTAAAGTGTGGAAATAATATTAGTTTAATTAAATAATTAGGAATTATTTAATTAATTGGAAGAATATGATAAAATGATTAAGAAAATAAATGAACTAGCTTAATTAAATAATTGTAAATTATTTAATTAATGTGGAAGAATAAGGATGTATGAATTTAATTAAAGAGATGAAAGACTTTAATTAATGTGAAAGATTGGAAATTGAATGATTAAGTTGGTAAATGATATGAATGCGATGCAATGATACAAAAATGCATTGGTGAATTTTAGGTGTCTACATTTTTCCCCTCTTTAAGACGATGTTTTCATAACATTGTTTCAAATAAAAATAAAACTATGTCGATGATATGCCCCAGTGAAGTGGAGAAGTGATATGCTCGAGTTAGTTGGAAAAAAAGAGAGTTGATGCCCCCTCGAGAGATTATTTGAAAAAATATATTTTTTCAAGTATAATCTTGAAAAAAGACATAGAAAGGTCAGTAAGGGTGATCTAGCAATGAAAAATAGGCTAATGAAAGAAAAATGAGCTAAAATGGTGGAAAAATGAATATAAATGTGAAGAAATGGGGAGAAGGGGTGAAAATTACAGCTAAGGGGCCTATAAATAGGGGTTTGGGGGTCCACAATCCTCATTTTCACTCACCCTCCTTAGAAATCTGAAGTAGAGCAGAGCAGAGCAATTGTGAGAAGATGGCGGGTATTCAAGTACATAGGCATCACGTGGAGCATGCGCTAACACACCAGTAGCCAACTAGATCAGGCGCAACGGTATGTATCCTATCCATGGGTCCTTGGGGTAGACGTAGGTGCATTAAATGCTATGGAAAGTAGGTCAAACAGAAGCGCAACTGTAGTAGTTTGGCACAAGTGTTGTAGGAAGTTCTCTTTTGTAGGATAGTTTGGCACATTTGTGCTAGTTTGGGGTTGCTTGAAAGTGTGCAAGTTTTTTAGTGATGCACAATTGTAGCATAAGTGTATGTAATTGTCAGGTTTTTTTATGCAAATGTTGCTTGAAATTATGCAATTGTAAAGTGGTGTGTGATTCTAGGCTGAAATGGCACATTTTCATGAATGAAGTGCTATTGTTTGGTAAGTTGGCACTATTGAAATAGTGGCACACAAATGTAGGCTAGAGTGGCATAATTGCAAGCTAGATTGGTGCAAGTGTAGAAATGGTGTGCAACTATAGAATAAAGTTGCACTTTTACTAGAATTTGATAACTGATGACACGTGGCATGGATGTAGATTGTATTAGACATGATTATGTCATGGGAGTACCGGACATCAACAATGGTGTTGAGACCAGACTTGACAATGATGGAGCAAGAGTTTCTAGGAGTGATTGGTTTATGGCACATAACTTACATGCCAAAGATTTGGGCTTATCGAGTGATGATGACAACATTAGTGGAGCGGTGGCATAGTGAGAAACCTACTTTTATCTTGCTGACAGATGAGATTACAATTACCTTAGAGGATGTATGGAGGATACTACACATTCCCATTCATGAGGAGTGTGTGATTTATGATATGACAGGGGGCAAGGAAGCCATGGAGTGAGTATTTATAAGATAGGATCTAGGTCTCAAGGATGGTGAGTTTGACTTAAGGAGAGGGATGTAACTATATGACACACTACCATTGGTAGTGGAAAGATTGATTGGAGGAGTGCTTGTAGTAAGCAGGAGGTCTCGTGGATTCTTAGCTGGATGGGGATGTTACACATATGGTTCCTAAGGTTGTCATTGATGTCAACACTATCATGGATGAGTGATGATGTTTATGGTTGATCCAACAGAGAAGATACAGTTCATGGTTGGATGTCATGTCCTATCCAGTAGAGAAGATACAGTTCATGGTTGGATGTCATGTTGAATATAATGAGATTACTAAAGTTCATGGTTGGATGTCATGTCCTATCCAATAGAGAAGATATAGTTCATGGTTGGCTTTCATGTTGAATATAATGTGGTTACTGAAGTTCATGGTTGGATGTCATGCATTGATCAATGCATAGTTGAATATGAAGTTATATTAAGATGGGAATTAGAAGCATTAATATGGGAATTAGAAGCACAAAGATGATTAGATGTGTTGCTGATACTAAGAAGATGTTACTAGTGGTCTGAAGCATATTGTATGATCTCTCCTTTTCCTAAGAATGCATGTGTTGATACAAAGAATGGTTGGCCTCTGGAAGTTGGTAAAAGTTTCTACTACAGGATGACTACCCTTGAAGATTGTTTGGGAGATTACTCTGCAATTTCATTATTTTGTTGTTGTGCCTCTGCAGATTGGAAGATAGCTTCCTATAGTGTCAGAGCATGTATGTTTCAAGTTTCATGGTGTTCAGATTATTAGAACGGTGTTTTCTAGTTGACAGTTTGAAGACAGTGTTGGTTCTAAACATGACATTTACTATACGGCAATGGAATGATCTGCATTCCTCAGCATTTGTAGTTATGGCTATATAGTTCTGGAAGTGTGTTCAGAGTGCAGTGAAGGTGATAATTCCAAAGTTTTAGATCAATTTTCCCTTCGCTATGAAAGTTATACATGATAGAGTACCGACATGTGTTCTGGCAGAGTAAAGTGGTGTTGAAGGCCCATTAGAATGCTCTGCATTCCTCCAAATGAGAATGTTTACCTTTGTATTTTTTTTGACATGTTTATGGATGTGCGTTACATTCTTTCTTGTAGTTTCAAGCTTCTTGGTGATCCGTTAGCTCAGTTTTTCAATGACAGTATATTGCAATGTGTTCTGGATGACTTGTTGTTCTCAAAGTTCATGGTTGAAGATGTATAACACAAAATCTTTGATTTGTAGAGGTAAAGGAGTGTTTGGAGATGTTGTATGAGTCCTGTAGACTCATTTGGAAGATTTTTATGAAGATATTTCTTGTTTCTAGTACCGCACAAGGTTTTCAAGTTGTTGTGGTTGTTATGCTTCAAGTTTCATATGTTTTTACTTAAGACTATCCTATTTTCAAATGGGCAGAGTGTGCAGATGTAATTCCTTGGTGTTTGAAGTTGTGAAAGATGTTTTGGACCTGGTTAAGAAAGTGTTGACGTCCACAAGGCATGGGTCTTCTGCTGGTGTATCATGTAGTCTTGTTTAGGACTTGTCCTCTGCACGTTTCATGTTGTGTGTTGTTCAGATGACTTGTAAATGTGTTTTTCATGTTGTGTCTATCCAACAAGCAATGTAATCAATGTAATATCATGTATAAATTGTAAATCAAATTGAGTTATGCGGGTGTGATTGCAAGTGTGTGATAAGGGTCGCAAGAAAGAAAAATAGCAGAGTGAATACATTATGATGTGCAACTGTAGGAGAAAGAGCAGAAGTTGTAGAAGCTATCTTGATTCATCTTGAAGACATTTTTGTGACAAAAAGAAAGTGAAGAGTGTGCCTACTTAATTCATTCATTAGGAGAAGCATAATTGCAATCATCAAGGGTGTGAGATTCAATGTCAGTTTTCAAGCAGTAGAGGGACTGTCATGCTGTAATCTTTTCTGAGCTTGTTCTCAAATCAAGGAGTAGTTTCTTCCTTGGGTTGTAGCCCTAAAAAAAGTTAGCAAGGAGTTGTATCTTCCTTTGGAGTGACCCTAAAGAAAACTTTTAGGGAGTCTCAAATTCCTTGGGTTGTATCCCTAAAACAAAGTTGCAGGGAGTAGTTACTTCCTTGGGTTGTAGCCCTAAAACAAAGTTGTAATTTTGAGCTTCATATATTGTGAGTTAATCCTCACCATGGTTTTTCCCTTCTTTGGTTCTCCATGTATATATGGTGTTATGTGTTGATGTGCATTGTATTAATCTTTCATGTTTATGTTGATGCTTTAATCCTTAAGTTTTAATCTACTCCAGAGGACTTGAATTTTGATTAGATATTGATTCGCCCCCCCTCTTAGTATCCTGGTGTGTTCAACAATTGGTATCAGAGCCAAGTTCCTCTGAAGGAAGCCTAACCACTTGAGGAAGGTCCAGGATGGCATCTAATGGATCTAGCAAGATACATAGGATGGCAGAGAAGATATAGTTCATGGTTGGGTGTCATGTTGAATATAATGTGGTTACTAAAGTTCATGGTTGGATGTCATGCCTTGATCAATGTAAAGTTGAGTATGAAGTTATATTAAGATGGGAATTAGAAGCATCAAGAAGATATATTAAGATGGTAATTAGAAGCATCAAGAAGAAGCATTAATATGGGAATTAGAAGCACTAAGATGATTAGATGTGTTGCTGATATTAAGAAGATGGTACCGATGGCTTGAAGCATATTATATGATCTTTCCTATTGTTCCTAAGAATGCATGTGTTGATACAAAGAAGGATTGGCCTCCGAAAGTTGGTAAATTTTTTTGCTATAGGATGACTACCCTTGAAGACTGTCTAGGAGATTGCTTTGTATTTTCATTATTTTGATGTTATGCCTCTATGGATTGGAAGATAGCTTTATATAGTGTCAAAGCATGTATGTTCCAAGTTTCGTGGTGTTTAGGTTACCATAAGGGTGTTTTCCAATTGATAGATTGAAGACAATGTTGTTTCTAAAGAAGACATTTACTATACAACAATGGAATGCTCCACATTCCTTTGCATTTGTAGTTATGGGTATGTGGTTCTAGAAGTGTGTTTAGAGTACAGTGAAGGTGATAATTCCAAAGTTTCAGATCAATTTTCCCTCCGCTATGAAAGTTATGCATGATATAGTACCAGCATGTGTTCTAGAAGAGTAAAGTGGTGTTGAAGGCCTGTTGGAATGCTCTGCATTCCTCCGGATGAGAATGTTTGTCTTTGCAGTTTTGTGGACATGTTTATGGATGTGCATTACATGCTTTCTTGTAGTTTCAAGCTTTTTGGTGATCATCTAGCTTAGTTTTTCAACGACAGTATGTTGCAGTGTGTTCCAGATGACTTGTTGTTCTCAGAGTTCATGGTTGATGTGCAACACAAAATATTTGATGTGCAAAGGTAAAGGAGTGTTTGGAGATGTTGTATGAGTCCTATAGACTCATCTAGAAGAGTTTCATGAAGATCTTTCTTGTTTCCAGTACCGCACAAGGTTTTCAAGTTGTTTTGGCCATTATGCTTCAAGTTTCAGATGTTTTTTCTTAAGGTTGTCCTATTTTCAAGTGGGTGGAGTGTATGGATGTAATTCCTTGGTGTTTGAAGCTGTGAAGGATGTTTTGGACCTGGTTAAGCAAGTGTTGATGTCTGCAAGGCACGGGTCTTTTGCTAGTGTAGTGTGTAGTCTTGTTTAGCACTTGTCCTCTACACGTTTCATGTTGTGTTGTCTATCCAACTTGTAAATGTATTTTTCATGTTGTCTCTAGCTGAAAAGTAATGTAATCAATGTAATATCATGTGTAGACACCTAAAAATGACCTTTGCATTACATCACCTTGCATACATAAAATTCTGTCAAATCACTTGCATCCAACGTTAATCAAATAATCTAATTAATTAATTAATTTCATCAATTTCTTCTAATTTCTTAATTCCAACATTAATTGAATAAATTCTATTTAATTAATTAATTTCATTAAATTCCACTTTATTCTTCTAAATTAAATAATTTTAATTATCTAATTAAATTATACTCTTTCAATCTTCAAATCTAAATCAATTATTTAATTAATTTCATCACTTAAATTCTTCTTATCCACAATTAAATAATTTTAATTATTTAATTAACTAAATATTCCTCTAAATTTCAATAAATTATTCAAATTTATTAAGTTGATTTTATCTTCTAAAAATAAATAAAATTAGTATTTTATTTATATCTTATCTCTTCCTCTATCATGCAAAATAAATTAAATGAATTTATTTGTTTAATTTACTTTAAATCCTCATATCTTATCCTTTCTTCTATCATACAAGATAAATTAAATAAATTTATTTATTTAATTTGTTTTATCTTTCACATCTTCTAAAAATAATATTTTCTTCTATGTGCACAATGAATTTTATTTTTAGCATGTCAAAAAGCAAATCTAAAGTTGCGTTAATTGGCTTTAATCATTATTGTTTTTATCATCAACTCATTAATTGAAAAAAAAACATTCTAAATTTATGAAATCAATCTTGTTTTTATCTAAGCAAGCAGTTAACTCAACAAAGCAACTTTAAAACATGACACTTGTCATGTGCATGTTTGTCATGTCCTTTCAACTCATCTCATCCATCCATTTCATTGAATTATCTCAATCGTTGATCGATCTTTCTTGAAACCAATATATACCCCCTTCATTGCATCAAAAATCCTCTTCGATCATTTAAACTTTGGGCATTCGTAATAGCGCTTTGAGCATTCTCGCATCATTGAGCACATCTATTGCATCTTTGAGTACGTTATCTAAGACCAATTGTTGCAATATGGTTATGCAATGTATTGAGCAATCCACAAAGAATGAAGGAAACAATACAATCTAGGCGATAGCTTTCTTTGTGTCGTTATTCATTGATTTTGGTTATCATTTAGATCATTTTCTTGAAGGTTATAGGATTGAGTTTATTGTGCATTGCTTGATCATTATTCAATCAATTTTTTGTTATACACATCATGTATAAATTGTAAATCAATTTGAGTTAGGCAAGTGTGATTACAAGTGTGTGATAAGGTTCACAAGCAAGAAAAAGAGAAGAATGGATGCATTATGATGTTTGACTATAGGAGAAAGAGTAGAAGTTGTAGAAACTGTCCTGATTCATCTTGAAGATGTTTTTGTGACAGAAAGGAAGTGAAGAGTGTAACTACTTGATTCATTCATTAGGAGGAGCATAATTGCAATCATTAAGGGTGTGAGTTTGAATGTCAGTTTTCAGGTAGTAGAGGGACTGTCATGCTGTAATCTTTTCTAAGCTTGTTCTTAGATCTGGGACTAGTTGCTTCCTTGGGTTGTAGCCCTAAAACAAAGTTAGCAAGAAGTTGTAGCTTCCTTGGGAGTGACCCTAAATCAAAGTTTTCAGGGAGTAGTAGCTTCCTTGGGTTGTAGCCCTAAAAAAAGTTGTAATTCTGAGCTTCATATATTGTGAGTTAATCCTCACCATGGTTTTACCCTTCTTAGTTTTTACACATATATCTGGTGTTATATGTTGATGTGCATTGTGTTATTCTTTCATGTTTATGTTGATGTTGTAATGCTTAAGTTTTAATCTGCTCCAGAGGACTTGAATTTTGATTAGATATTGATTCACCCCCCTCTCAGTATACTGGTATGTTCAACAGGGGCTAGGTTTTGGAGAGGATGCTAACATATGCAATGGTCTAGGCATGGGGACCATGTGTATTATCTAAGCTTTATCATGGGATGCACCAGGTGGTGTATAGGGCAGGAGCGAGTCTAGGCTATGGTGTGGCATTGTTGAATATCTAGGTGTGAGAGCACATCACTATTACATGGCCAATAACAGAGGGGTAGGATTTCCATATGTAGATATGTATGAGGGGATGTTGTGATAGTGTCAATTGGGAGACATAGCTTATTGGAAGTAGATGTTAGATGAGATGGGTGCAGTGATTTGGAGGCCATAGCTGTTATGTGAGCCATGAGATGAAGATGATGAGTATTTGGCCTATATCAAGCAGCCTAGATATATCATGGGGTGTGTACACCTCATATTATTG
Source organism: Cunninghamia lanceolata (assembly GCA_027924645.1). Classification (NCBI taxonomy): domain Eukaryota; kingdom Viridiplantae; phylum Streptophyta; class Pinopsida; order Cupressales; family Cupressaceae; genus Cunninghamia; species Cunninghamia lanceolata. The sequence goes on from BSBN01000887.1 coordinate 11,970,632, forward strand.
AGAAGTATATGCTAGACAGGGTGTTACGACAATTCGGTGTATGACAACCTACACCAGTCCATGAGGTAGTGTTTGCAAGGTCAACATGGGATACTGATGATGGAGGTCCACGAGTGGATCCAAATGTAGCTATTGCAAAGTTTGAGGGGCTAGTACCTGATCCCCTAGGTCAGAGTGACAGTTATTGAGGATGCTGGGACAACACCAGATTATGACAAATGGTGGGCGGCCAATAGGCATGTATGAATGACCATTCCAGGAGTGGTAGGTGGTAGTAGGAGGTGGAGGAGACAAATTAGTGGATGTGGTAATGGGTCAGGTACCAATGACAGAGGCTATGAGGGTGGATATTAGGGATGAGGAGGAGGAGGTTATGAGGGAGGATATTAGAGGTGAGGAGGATGATCTATAGGTTTAGTTGGGTATGATATTATCTGAGTGAGATACCATGATCCTTGAGAGAGATTAGGCATAGAGTGAGATATAGAGGCTACAGAGTGTAGTGGATGCAGAGATAGTTTGGTGATAGGCAACAAAGTTGGTGGTAGTAAGGCTCTGATATGAGTGGGATATAGTGATAGAGATGGCATAGGCATAGGGACCAGTACATGTTCCTGCAGATGGGGAGACCATTCGATTGACAATTGAGAGAGATGCAACAATGACTTTGAGGCATAGAACAAAGTCATAATTTGAGTGTTATAGGAAAGAGTGGGATTCTGCTTAGGCATTATTAGGTGGGGGTCGTGTTGATGATTTGTTTAACATACATGCAACACAGGCAAGATGAGTTTCAACCCACCTCTCTTGAAAGGATAGCTGATCCATAAAAGGATCAACTATCCCCAAGGTCTAGGGAGTTGGGTCACAACTATAGTGGAAACACAGGGTGAATGTGGACAGTTTAACAAGGGGCCTTGGTTTTCTTCTAACTATTCAAACTAGATCTAAATTTCTTTGTACTTCACTATTGTTTTTAAATAAAGTTCAAAAGACAATAAAGATTGCATGAGAAATAAATTAAGCAACACTTACATTTTTTTGCCTTTATATTAACACATCTATCTGAGAAATTCACTAACTATAGTATTAAAATTAGTTTGTAAACTCAATTGTTCATACTATTAGTACAACATTCAAAGGATTTTCCAAAATAAATAAGATGAATTATATTTTTATTACTGTATTTCACATGCAAATCATAAATAAAATTTAGAATTTTGAGCCCAAACTCAAAATTTCTTAAACAAATATGGAAGTAAAGATTAATGTTTAAAGCACAACACTAGATACACAAAGATAGATCTAGAGAAATTGACAACCATATTGTATTAATTCCTTCAAATTTGAGTACAAGATATAAATCTAGCAAGAACGCTAGAATTACGGATCTGTTTCCAAAATAACGATCTCCTCTAAACTAAAAATACTATAAAAACTACTTAATTTGTCAAAAATTTGAAATGCTAAGTATGGACTTGTTGTGATGTTCACAACACGCCCCATTTTACTCCTTAGCAAAATGAGGACCCCTACTGTGGCTTTTGCTTTCGCTTGTACGTGTTGTTCTGCTTGGTGGTAAAGGGAAAAGAGAGTGAAAATTGCAAACCTTGTTGAAAACAATGAAAAAATTGCATTTCAGTACTAGGGCAGAGTATAGATGAATTCCTTGTCAAAAATGAGCTAGGGTTGCTTTTTGAACCATGTTAAAATTCCTTGTATTTTGCAAGTTATGAGTATTTTGGTAAAATGTACAAGGGAAGGGTTTGCATGTTGCATATACAATGCCTTTTGTATATCGGGTTGCATATACAAGGCCCTTTGTATACAAGTTTGCTTGTATACAAAGTCCTTTGTATATCGCTTTCCATATACAAAGTTGTTTGCATACACAAGGTCATTTTCTATACATAGTCGCATAGGCCATCGAGTTTCCATGTCTCTCGTATGCAAGTCTTTTACAAATTGGGTTGCATATACAATGATCTTTGTATGTTAGGTCACTGTATGTTGCACATGCGAAGGGTTTTGTATATCAGGTTTACATACAAAGTTCTTTGTATATTTTCTTTTTACTTGTATGTATGCTAATGTTCTATTTGTACATGCAGGTTGGACCTGACGCAATTAAAAGTTGAAGTGTAGAATTGTTTAAAATCTGTTGAATGCATTTTTGGCTTGTATGTTTGGCGAAGGTGAACATACAAGCAAAATATACAAAGTAAACATACAACGGAACATGCATGCGGCGGAACTAAAATGTTATCAAAGTCCGTTGAGTTCTAGTATGTTTCGATACATGCATTGTGAAATATACAAGCAAGATATACAAAGGCTTATACATTGGGCGGACCCGAGAAGTTATAAATTACGGTTAAGTTGTTGTATGTTTTCACAATGTATGTATCTTACATACATTCGCGATATACAATGCTTTATACATGGCGTGGATCTAAAAAGGCTATCAAATGGGAAGTAATCACTGTATATTCCGCCGCTTGTATGTATGTTTCAAAACATACATTGCTTAATACATACAAGCGCCAGAATCCAAAAGAATTTGAAATCCGATAAATGCAATGTATCAAACTCAAATGTATATTAAGAGATACATTGCATTTCATACATTTCTGATATACAAGACGAAACTCAGAGGAATTTTAAATCCGGTTAATACAATGTATCATGCCCGATTGTATATCAAAAGATGCATTGTGTTTTATACATCGCAGATTTGATAGGGGTTATAAACTGCAGTTAATGAAAGGAGTTGAAGTTCGGCAGGGACATACAAAGGGGTTTGTATGTATCGGCTTGTATAAATTGGAATGTATATCTCCACATACAAGCGATACATGCAAAGCAAGAGATGCCTTCCCGGATGCCAAGCGAAAGTTCAAAACGGCAAAGTTGTATGATCAGAATGGTTTACATGTTCATAAGATACAACTCAATATGCAAAAGGAAATATACAAGGCGCCGGATGTCAAAAGAGAGTTAAAAACATAATATTCTTTGTATGCATATGTGTTTGCATGTTGCGATATACAAGCCGATAGGCATTGCAAACATACAAACTGCAGAGCTGAAAAAGATTAAAATCCGGTTAAGCGAATGTGTCATGCCCGGCTTGTATATTGGAAGATACAAGGAATTAAGCAAGAAAAACTGGTGGGAAAGCAAAGCGATGGATTTTTGAATCCATTTTAGAGCCCGATGCATGTTTTTGGTCAACGAAGGTTGACTCGACCATTTTAACATTGTATATGCATTTGGGCATGTAGATTTTCATAGTTTCATGGCCCGATATCTGTGTTTAAACTTTAAAGCCTGATTTAATGTAATGTTTAAATCTCCTGCTAGTTATTGAAATGACAATGTGCTTAATTCTTGGCTATTTGTTACAAAATGCTAGAGCTATTTCAAGGTAGCTGAAAATCACGGAGTTGAGAACATAGTGGTGGCATGCAGGTGGAAATAAAGACGGGGCTTTAATGGCGAGGACATCCTAGGTGGTGGATCAGATCCTGAGAGATTGCAAGTGCATAAGGAGAGGCAAAGGCTTTCAATGTGAGGCGATTTGCAGATGGAGACATTATTGTTGGAGCAGCACTCGGTATGGGCATGCTACTCAGATTTTGGCGGGATTGGTTTTCCACCGTCTGATGCTACACTGGGTGGCTGCGAACCATCGATTAATTAGGGATTTTTGGGAACTATATTGGGGATACTCAGAGATATATATTTAGCCCCTTTACTGTGTAAAGAGGAGGTCAATCATTCAAAATCTGACATATAGCAATTTCATGTAGGAGATCGGATTACTGAGACTAATGAGGACTAAATTGTTGAAACATCAAGGTTCTTTTCTTCAGATCATTGTAAATGTACTTATTCTAAAGCATACTGAATGGAGATGAAGCTTCAGATTACATCCTGATTGTAAACTTTACGTAATCTTCAAGTTGGTTTCTGGATATGTACTGGTGAATACTGTGTTCAATAGAAGTACTTTCATTTCATTGCATGTTGTTGTCAACTTTTCCTTTGAAGATTTGCACTGGATCATGCAGATTTGTGGAATGTCCTGGTGAAGTATGATTCTAGTTTTTCTTCTCTTCATTGTTGTATTAGAATATTTATGTGGATCAATGATCTCAGTCAAGTAATTTTGGGAATCTCACTCTTTAAAACCCTACCTTTGCCTTTTCTTTTTCTTTAATTTTATTGAAATCACTTCCATAACTACAATACACAGATAAATAATAAGCAGAACAGAGAAATATGCTGACATCTTGTAGATAACTGAATATCATTAGCATATTTGAGCTAAATGCATGTAGTGTTGAAAATATCATGTAAAGACTTGCAAATAATGGTAGAAATCATTGAAATATCAACTTAGACACATTATTTGAAGAAATATACTGTGTAGAGTAACCTCTTTGTATAGCATATGTGTAGAAAGAAAAAATTATTGATGAACATAAGGCCTCAAAATGGAAAATAGCAACACACATCAACCACTGAGTAACATCAGTAGATTATGAACTAATCAACAGAGACTTGGGATCATGAATTCTTTGAATTCATCGTATCTTTCAAGATAAATAAAGGTTGTTGTGTAACTTTTATTTAGTGTTTGGTTGTGACTAACATCACCATCAACAGAAAACTGGTGCTAGAAGGAGGGAACCTTCTCATCATCAGTAGGTTTCGTCCGATTTGATAATGTAGACAGAAAGGTAACACTCAAGCATCTCTATATTTCAAGATGTTATATGAAAAGATTTGCTATTTTAGGTTTATGCATGCTGATCATTTGTGAAGTTTTTAGGATTAAGCATAAATATAGCCTTGACTAGGGAGTTTTAGTTGATCTTTATAGTAAACCAACAAATCTCCCTTAAAATTAAGAAATCCTGGCTCCCAAGCCAAATACAAGGTCCAGATCTAGTGGACTCTTTGAAGAATTACCTATCAGGGGATTTAGACCTAGAACTGTGGTCATTCATCACACTCTTGATTCTAGTGCATCAAAAGCTTCACCTTCAGGTTTCAAACACCTTCAGGACCACCTGTCACACCTCAGGGCCAACCTCAACCTATTATACCTCAGGTTCAACCTCCACCAGTTCCAATGTCATTCTTTATTGCAGAGTCACCTCTAACTTTTAATGCATATCATGCTCTGCCTAAGAATCCTGATAAAATTTGTCCTAAGTATCATCCATATCAGGATGCTGATGATCATATCAGAACTTTCAACGAAGCTTGTTGTAGGGCTAGAATTGAGCATCAAGATGTTGTATGTAGGTTATTTCCATTTTCCTTAGGGGAAGGGGCATATAACTAGTATACTAGTCTTGGTCAGGGTTCAGTCAAATCATGGGATGCCTTAGAAAAAGCCTTTAAGGATAGGTTTAGAACACCTATAGATCCTTCAATGAATTATCATTTGTTTGCCACAATCAAGAGATTTGAAGGAGAACCTATTGCTAACTTCAATGTAAGATTCAAGAAAATGCTCTCAAAGGTAGTAGTACCTTATGCTGTAGCAGATGAAGCTACTAGGAGCATTTATTATTCAGCTTTAGATCTGTTGACTTCCATGTTTATCAGGAGAGCACATCCTAGTGTAACAACATTAGCAAAAGATTTTGAAGAAGCTATCCAAGTCAGTTAGCAATTGGCTCCTGCTCCCACACCAAATATTGCCTTCCCAACACTTCCTGGTTATCCTACATATCCTAGTCACCAACAAACCAATAGAGCCATGATACCTTCAGCTGTGATGCCAGCCCCTTTGCAGATACCTCCACTCAGTATCATGCCACCATCGAATGGAAATGGCTAGATGTTACAATATCCTGGACAAACACAAGTACCTCAAGTTGTGGAACAATCCAACAATAACAATGGATCTTCCTTTTTCAGGCCTCAAATAGAGAATGTAGTGGCCAAGGTTCAGGAAGAGAAAGAAGAAATCAAAGAAATATCAGCAAAGTTAAGGAAACTTACTACTGAGGTCACTCGTCTAAGAAATCAAAACTTCTATTCACAACCTAATCAGAACAAAGGTTATGCCAATGACAGACCAAATTATCCTGATAGGGGGTACAACAATAATTACAATAACAATGGCAACAATAATCTTCCTAGACAGCCTAGAGCGTGGAACACTAGGCCAAACAATGGTTCCTTGCCATCACCCCTAGACAATCAGCCTCCTAATGAACCTAAACAGACCACTAGAGTAAACCTTGTAGAGGTAGCACTTAGAAACTGGTGCAGGATACACAACACCAATGCTCATGTAGAGCTAGACTGTCCTCAATTCAGGATTACTGCAAGTATATTCCAAGCTGAAGTGTCCAATACTTCAGGGGATCCAACTTATGTAGACGGAAATGAAATTGTCCCCTATGAATATGATTCTACCCTAGTGCTAGAAAGCTTCATGCATCATCCTTATCAGCAGACAATTTCATCTCATTAGGATTACACCTCAACATGTGAGGAATCAGCCATGGCTTTTGAATCTAACTGTCTTTCCATTTGACGATGAAAATGAGCCATCAATTGAGCATGAGGAAGTTAATGCTTATCAACAGCAGCCTTAGGGTAGGCATAATTACAACTTGAAGAATAATTCAAATAGATCTGCTGACCCTTTGACCACATCCTTGCCTCCAAAGAATTTCAACACCCCACCTGATCCCAAGGTAAGTAATAACACTAGATTTCCCAAGGTTAATTCTCAATATTTGGCACCACATAACACAGCACCAAAAGTTGCAAATCTGCCTCCTGATTCTGACAAGTTGGTCACTTATCTGACTGATGAAATGAAAAAGATCAAAATCAGCCTGCCATTGTCAAAATTGCTTAAAACCCCTACTATCAAGAGAGCTTTCATGAAATCATTGGATGATCCTGCTCAAAAAGAGGATAGTCATGCCTCAGGCCAGTTTGGAAACAAAGATCATGCTACTAGGGATGTTAATGTTAAACATAAAATGCCAGCCACTGTTCAAGCTGCAGAGGATTCCCACATGACCCTATACAAAGACAAGAGTGAGTCACCTCCTTTCCTACTTACCATAAGGATGTTTGGTAAAAATTTGCACAACTACTTAGTAGACTCAGGAGCATCTACCAATGTGATGCCCCTATCTATATGCAATGCTTTAGGGTTGCATCCTGCTAAATCATTAAAGAAAGTGACACAATTAGACAAAACATAGGTGAGTGTGGTAGGAGAACTAACTCACATTCACATGTAGTTAGCATCGGACCCTAGAAATTAGTACTATATTGATATTCAGGTAGTTGATATACCTGATACATATGGGATGTTACTCAGCAGAGATTGGTCAAAAACCCTTAACGGATACATGTCAACTAATTTCAGTCATATGTGGTTGCCTTGGAGAGGGATACCAAATCAAATAAGAGTAGATGTTGAACCCCGCATGAAACACATGATCACTGAATACAACAAAACCAATGAAATCATGTATGTGGATGTGGAACCCGGAGTTTACTCCATCAAACCCCAAACTACCAGCATAGAGGAGATCCTGATGCTTGACATTCATAATCATGACGATGACCCTCAAGATGGTAAAATAATTGCAGAATCTAATTATAATCCTAAAAATAAAATAGAACTAGATCATTTCAAGAATTTTGAGATGGATTTGTTTAATGAGGTGCAACGATGTCACTTGTTAAATTTGCCTATTCAGGATATTCTAATTGATGGATGGTGCAGGTTGCATGATGAAGCTCTATCTGAAAGGACTTGTGATGCCTATTTAGACATGTTGGAGATGGAACAAGCATACAATGAGGCATCTTCATCATCATCCGCGGTGAGTTCTACAGATAATGATAATGATACTGATTTGTGTTTGTCTTATGAAGGAATAGAAGGATGTACATATCAGGATGAGAGTTCTATTCAAATGATGGAAGAGATTCTGGTCTGTAACATGAGTAATGCTAAGAACAAGAAGAAAATCACCCCAAGGAGTGATTGTTTAGTAGAATTAGATTATCAGTTATCTGATGAAGATAGGGGCAGTAATCTATCCAAATTTGAAGAGTTCTTATTAGAAGAAATTCAAAAGATGACACAACAACAAAGATCCCTGGAGGATGTTTTGATTGAGGGATGGTGCAGGTTGCATGAAGCACCACATTCAGAAACTACTTGTTCATTGTGTCTACATAATCTGAAAAGGCAGACGTTGCCTAGTCTAGAGGATCATTCTTCTGATGGTAAAAAGAAAGAGGAAATATTAGTTTTACATAAGACAGATAAGGTGAAGTCTAAGAAAGCTGAGGTACCAAAACTAAAGTGGATATCCAGTGGTATAGCTGCTAGAGCTAAAAGGAAGAAAGAAGGCCTAGACAAGCCTTTAATTGAAGAAAAACCATGGATCCTTAGATTTGATGGATCCAAGTCAAAACAAGGAGCTGGAGTAGGGATAGATCTCATTGATCCATCTGGAAAATCCTACTTAGTAGCATACAGATTGCAGTTCCCATGTACGAACAATGTGATGGAGTATGAAGCCCTAATCCATGGGATACTGTTTGCACTTAGAAAGAAGGTCAAAATTTTGCATGTCTATGGAGACTCAGAATTAGTTGTGAGACAGGTAAGAGGTATATACTCTTGCAATTACAAAGGGCTGTCCAATTACAGGCACAGGGTATGGGATTTAATAGAAGATTTTGATGCATTCAACATCACACATGTACCTAGAGAGAAAAATCATAGAGCAGATGCCTTAGCCTAGGCTGCGAGTACTCTAGAACCTCTGTCCATATCTGGTTTAAAAATATTCTCGGTTGAATTGGTATCAATACCTTCTATGCCTGATAATGTAACTAATCTTCAGGTGTTTGATGATGATCAACATATATTAGATTTCATTTCCAATAGAGATGTTTTTGAAGCACAGATCATAGATGAAATGAATATAGAAGACCATGTCTGGGAAGAAGAAGAAATCCTAGAGTTGCCTAGTAATAGGATTCCTAAGGGAATGATCGAGCTAGAAAGAGCATTTGATCTAAACAATATGCTAAAACAGAAGGATCTCCCAGAGGCCGATGGAGGACAGTACTCACAGGTTAATACTAGATAGGGTGATAAAAGAAGAAACATTCTGATTGGGAAGGTCTGTATAGAAGAAGAATTGAAAGGAATAACCCAAGCCCTCAAAGACAATATTCACGTCATTGCCTAGACGTATGATGAGCTGAAATCTTACGACACATCAGTCATCACCCATACAATACCTTTGAAGCTAGATGCCAAGCCTTTTCGGTAGAAGCAAAGACCCATTAACACTTTACTGGAGCCAATCATTTTCAAAGAAGTCAAAAGATTGCTTGAGGCTAGGATCATATTTCTTGTGAGACATTCCACTTGGGTGGCAAACCTAGTCCCAGTAAGGAAAAAGAATGGCGACATCAGATTGTACGTGGACTTCAGAAACTTAAATCGAGCTTCTGAAAAGGATAATTATCCTTTTCCTTCTCTGGATGAGGTCCTGCAAATTGTGAATGGTGCCAAGATGATGTCATTCTTGGAGGTTTCTCTAGTTATAACCAGGTAATGGTGGACAAAATTGACAGACTGAAAACCGCATTCACCACAAAGTGGGGAATCTTCATCTACAGGCGCATGCTATTTGGGTTGATAAACGCTGGGGCAACATTTCAATGAGCTATGGACATAGCCTTCAGAGGCTTGATTGGAAAGTGCATAGTCATATACATGGATGACTTAACAGTTTTCTCTAAAGACAGAGCAAACCATGTAGAGGACCTGAGAAAGGTGCTGAAGAAGTGCGAGCAATATGGGATATCCTTGAACCCCAAGAAATGCATATTCGTGGTAACCACAGGAAAATTATTGGGCCACATAATAACAAAGAATGGGGTCATCATTGAACCTAATAGGTGGAATCAATCCTGAAAATACAGCTTCCTAGAAGCAAGAAGGAGCTCAAATCTTACTTTGGTAAGATTAATTTTGTTAGGAAATTTATCACTGGCTTTGCAGAAATAGTCAGACCCCTGAACGCCATGCTCAAGAAGGACATTAAGATTGAGTGGAAACCTGAGGCTGGAGCGGCTTTCGAAGATATTAAAAAATCCATATCAGATGCTCCAGTTCTGATCAGTCCAGATTATGCCAAGGATTTTTACATCTACAAATTTGCTTCAGAGCATACTTTTGCAGCAGTGTTGACACAGAGAAATGAAGAAAAAGAGGAAAAGCCTATAGCTTTCATGAGCTACTCTTTCAGAGATGTAGAGCTTAGATACATGGACGTTGAAAGACAAGCAATAGCTCTGGTTCGAGTAGTTAAGAAGTTTAGGCATTACATTATGAGAAGTAAAGTGATCGCTGTGGTACCTGATGCAACAGTGAAAATGTTGTTAATGCAAAGTGAACCAGGATAAAAGAGAGCTAAATGGATCACTATCCTCCAAGAGTATGATATGGACATTACACCCATGAAGTTAGTGAGAGGATAGGCATTAAGCCAGATGATATCAGAGATTGATCCTAATATCATGAGCCAGCAGTATGTTGTGAATGCAAAAATAGATGGAGAATGGTACTCAGACATCAGACACATCCTGATCACTGGGAGATGTCCTTCAAGACTACAGGTCTCACAAAGGAGAGCCTTAAAGATAAGGTCACAGAAATACATGATCAAAGGAGGAGTCCTTTTCAAGAAAAACTATGAGGGGATATACCTAAGATGCCTAGAAAGATCAGAAGCAGATAAGGTGCTGACAAAATTGCATGATAAATTTGGGACTGCACATGGATCATCCTTAGCCACCACTCATGCTATCCTCAGGGCAGAGTATTACTGGCCCACTATTTTCAAAGATATTGCTGAACACATCAAGTGCTGTCATAAGTGTCAGGTTGCTGCAAACAGAGAAAAATATGTTGCTCAACCATTGCATTCAGTGATGGAGATGCGCCCATTTGCTCAATGGGGAATGGACTTCATAGGACCTATCAATCCTCCATCATCTTTAGGCCACAAGTATGTTTTAACTATCACTGATTACTGTACCAGGTGGACCGAAGCTGTCAACAGTAAGACATGTAATGCTGAGGATGTCATTAAGTTTTTGGAAAGCAATATAGTGACCAGGTATGGAGTTCCATATGCTTTAGTATGTGATAATGGGTCTGCTTTTGCTTCAGTTAAATTATCAAGTTGGGCTTTTGATTATGGGATCATTTTGAAATTCTTCTCAAACTACTATCCCCAAGGGAATGGATTAGTAGAATCCACAAACAAGAACCTATTGAACATGATTAAGAAATTAACAGAAAAGAACCCAAGGGAATGGAATACCTTACTGAAATATGCCTTGTGGGTAGATAGAACTAGGAATAAGGCTGCATTAGAAAATTCTCCTTTTCATCTTGTATATGGGGTGGATCCTATCCTCCCTATTAACCTAAGGATTCCTACACTACAGTTTGCACAAGAATACCTGGGCATAGATAATAAACAAGAAGTTAGGTTGCTGCAGTTGATGCACCTAGAGGAAAAAAGAAGTGAAGCAATTAACCAATTTGCTAAACATCAGGCTGTTGTCAAACACTGGTTTGACAAAAGAGCCAGGGTTAAAGCTTTCAGAATCTCAGATTTGGTCCTAATGTGGAACAAAGCACATGAGAGGAAAGGAGATCATGGTAAGTTTGATAAACTCTGGATAGGTCCCTTTCAAATTTTTGAAATTTTAGGAGACAACACCTACAGGCTTAAACCTTAACCGGTGAGGATGTTCCATTACCAATTAATGGACAGTTTCTCAAACATTACTTCCAAGCCTGAAGTGGCACCATAACAGCCATGTGTATCGTAGTGTATATTTATGTATAGTTGTTTGTACAGCTTGCTTGTTTTCCTTGCTTTGTTGTTTCCTCAGCAGGGATCTTTATTTTGATTTAGAGTATGAAGGAGCAGGCTAACAACCATTGAAAACAATGTGGAATTCAGAACATTCAGGTTAATTATCTAAAATTTATGCATAGCTTGTTATGACTGTCATGAATGTAGAAAGTTGTTTGACTTGTAAAATTTTGTATTCAATAAGAATGGGTTGAGTATTCAAGGAATGTTTCTCACGATGACACACCTAAAATACTTGGGTTTGTTGAACTTGCCAGTGTAGCTATTAGGTGAAAAATCAAAGGTCACCCTTGCTACCATTGCAATTCTCATCTTAATTTCAGCAAGTGACCACTCCTTGCATCATGAAGTTACAAATGCAATACCTTATGAAGTTCTATCAAATACAAAAAAATAAAAAAATAAATAAAATGGATTATACTAAAAATCTAGATTAAGCCATCTAAGTAACTCTACCAGGGCTATAGATGCTCACTGGCAGTGGGGCTCTACTTAGGAGAATTGTAACGATAACCTTACCGGAGCTATGGACGCCTGTTGGTAGCAAGACTCTATCTAGTTGGCTATGAGGGAATATCCTCACCTATGTAGGCTAATATCAGTCACTGGTTTGTTCAACTGATCTTCAAGATGAGGATTACTAATCACGTGCACCCACTTAAACTGAAAGGAAAATTCATGCGCCTTATTGAATACATTGAGTCTCAAGTTGAATAATGATTTGCAGAAAATATAGTTGGAAGTTATGAATTTATTTCATTCAGTTTCCTTTAATGGTTTGAATTTATTTGTTTTGTTTGGTTGCTAGTTGTTGTGATGTTCACAACACGCCCCATTTTACTCCTTAGCAAAATGAGGACACCTGCTGTGGCTTTTGCTTTCACTTGTGCATGTTGTTCTACTTGGTGGTAAAGGGAAAAGAGAGTGAAAATTGCAAACCTTGTTGAAAACAATGAAAAAATTGCATTTCAGTAACAGGGCAAAGTACAGATGAATTCCTTGTCAAAAATGAGCTAGGGTTGCTTTTTGAACCATGTAAAAATTCCTTGTATTTTGCAAGTTATGAGTATTTTGGTAAAATGTACAAGGGAAGGGTTTGCATGTTGCATATACAATGCCTTTTGTATATCAGGTTGCATATATAAGGCCCTTTGTATACAAGTTCGCTTGTATACAAAGTCCTTTGTATATCGCTTTCCATATACAAAGTTGTTTGTATATGCAAAGTCATTTTCTATACATAGTCGCATAGGCCATCGGGTTTGCATGTCTCTCGTATGCAAGTCTTTTACAAATTAGGTTGCATAAACAATGATCTTTGTATGTTAGGTCACTGTATGTTGCACATGTGCAGGGTTTTGTATATCGGGTTTACATACAACGTTCTTTGTATATTTTCTTTTTACTTGTATGCATTTGCTAATGTTCTATTTGTACATGCAGGTTGGACCTGGCGCAATTAAAAGTTGAAGCGTAGAATTGTTTAAAATCCATTGAATGCATTTTTGGCTTGTATGTTTGGTGAAGGCGAACATAGAAGAAAAATATACAAAGTAAACATACAACAGAAAATGCATGTGGCGGAACTAAAACGTTATCAAAGTCTGTTGAGTTCTGGTATGTTTCGATACATGCATCGCGAAATATACAAGCAAGATATACAAAGGCTTATACATTGGGTGGACCCAAGAAGTTATAAATTACGGTTAAGTTGTTGTATGTTTTCGCAATGTATGTATCTTACATACATTCGCGATATACAATGCTTTATACATGGCACGGATCTGAAAAGGCTATCAAATGGGAAGTAATCATTGTATATTCCGCTTCTTGTATGTATGTTTCGAAACATACATTGCTTAATACATACAAGCGCCAGAATGCAAAAGAATTTTAAATTCGATAAATGCAATGTATCAAACTCGAATGTATATTAAGAGATACATTGCATTTCATACATTGCTGATATACAAGACAGAACTCAGAGGAATTTTAAATTCAGTTAATACAATGTATCACGCCCGATTGTATATCAAAAGATGCATCGTGTTTTATACATCATGGATTTGACAGGGGTTATAAACTGCAGTTAATGAAAGGAGTTGAAGTCCGACAGGGACATACAAAAGGGTTTGTATGTATCGGCTTGTATAAATTGGAATGTATATCTCCACATACAAGCGATACATGCAAAGCAAGAGATGCCTTCCTAGATGCCAAGTGAAAGTTCAAAACGACAAAGTTGTATGATATTAATGGTTTACATGTTCATAAGATACAACTCGATATGCAAAAGGAAATATACAAGGTGCCGGATGTCAAAAGGGAGTTAAAAATAGAATATTCTTTGTATGCATATGCGTTTGCATGTTGCGATATACAAGCCGATATGCATTGCAAACATACAAACCATGGAGCTGAAAAAGATTAAAATCCGGTTAAGTGAATGTGTCATGCCCGGCTTGTATATTGGAAGATACAAGGAATTAAGCGAGAAAAAAGGGTGGGAAAGCAAAGTGATGGATTTTTGAATCCATTTTAGAGCTCGATGCATGTTTTTGGTCAACGAAGGTTGACCCAACCATTTTAATGTTGTATATGCATTTGGGCATGCAGATTTTCATAGTTTCATGGCCCGATATCTATGTTTACACTTTTGAGCCTAATTTAATGTAATGTTTAAATCTCCTGCTAGTTATTGAAATGATGATGTGCTTAATTCTTGGCTGTTTGTTACAGAATGCTAGAGCTATTTCAAGGTAGTTAAATATCGTGGAGTTGAGAACACAGTGGCTATGTGCAGGTGGAAATAAAGACGAGGCTTTAATGGTGAGGACATCCTAGGTGGTGGATCAGATCCTGAGAGATTACAATCACATAAGGAGAGGCAAAGGCTTTTAATGTGAAGGGATTTGCAGATGGAGACATTATTGTTGGAGCGGCGCTCGGTATGGGCATGCTATTCAGATTTTGACAGTATTGGTTTTCCACCGTTTGATGCTGCACTAGTGGCTGCGGACCGTCGATTAATTAGGGATTTTTCGGAACTGTATTGGGGATACTCAGAGATATATATTCAGCCCCTTTACTGTGTAAAGAGGAGGTCAATCATTCAAAATCTGACCTATAGCAATTTCATGTAGGAGATCGGATTACTGAGACTAATGAGGACTGAATTATTGAAACATCAAGGTTCTTTCTTCAGATCATTATAAATGTACTTATTCTAAAGCATACTAAATGGAGATGAAGCTTCAGATTACATCCTGATTATAAACTTTACGTAATCTTCAAGTTGGTGTCTGGATATGTACTGGTGAATACTGTGTTCAATAGAAGCGCTTTCATTTCATTGCATGTTGTTGTCAACTTTTCCTTAGAAGATTTGCACTGGATCATGAAGATTTGTGGAATGTCCTGGTGAAGTATGATTCTAGTTTTTCTTCTCTTCATTGCTATATCAGAATATGTATGTGGATCAATGATCTCAGTCAAGTAATTTTGGGAATCTCACTCTTTAAAACCCTACCTTTGCCTTTTCTTTTTCTTTAATTTCATTGAAACCACTTCCATAACTGCAATACACAGATAAATAATAGGCAGAACAGAGAAATATGCTGACATCCCGTAGATAACTAAATATCATTAGCATATTTGAGCCAAATGCATGTAGTGTTGAAAATATCATGCAAAGACTTGCAAATAATGGTAGAAATCATGCAAATATCAACTTAGACACATTATTTGAAGAAATATACTGTGTAGAGTAACCTCTTTGTATAGCATATGTGTAGAAAGCAGAAATTACTGATGAACGTAAGGCCTCAAAATGGAAAACAACAACACACATCAACCACTGAGTAACGTCAGTAGATTATGAACTAATCAACGGAGACTTGGTATCATGAATTCTTTGAATTCATCATATCTTTCAAGATAAATAAAGGTTGTTGTGTAACTTTTGTTTAGTGTTTGGTTGTGACTAACATCACCATCAACAGGACTGACAGCCTAATTCTTCAACTCTCAGACCCTTGAACAAAATAGGTACCTCCATTTTATAGGCATCCAAAAAGTACAACACACTAGTCTTAAAATATATGCAATACCTTTGTCCCTCATTTTTATCACCAATCTCATGCAACTCAAAAAACAATTCTAACAATAAAACTGATTTTGCATGTTAATCTTTAAGTTTGACTTTAGCCTCAAATACATGCAAAAAGGAAAACAAAGTAGTTCTGTAGGGCCCACTTTATAAAATAATGGTTCCTGTTGTGACATAGAATTGCACCTTGCTTGGAGAGAGTACAAGCATTCTAATGACACAATGGGAATGATCTCAAGGTGTGGGACCTTGCAAGTTGAGATCAGACCAATAGAGAAGGCTGGTTCCTCATTCTAAGCCTAATACGTAGAGAAAACTATCTAAACCTAGTACTAATACTGCAAGGAAAAGAGTTAGAAAGAAAATGAAGGGAAATATAGGTGATGCACTAGATTTAATGAGTAGTAGTAAGCCTGGAAAAGACACAACAATAATCTCAATCACAAAGGAAGGTTCACACAGACTTATAGAACTAATTGAGGATTTGGGATGAAGACCTAACCTATTAAGGAGCCATTTTACTCACAAAATGGATCACAACTTCAAGTAAAACATAGAAATCAGAGCATAAGAGAGGCAAAATATTGTGAATATATTGATCATGAAGGCCCAAAACTATTACAATGAAAAATAACTTATAGTAGGAAAAAACATAGTATAGCCAATTACATTCATGGGTGGATTAACCAAAAAATAATAGAGGCCAAACTACAAGCACAGTGAGTCAAATTCTGATAATCTTGCAATTACACTAAGAGGTTAGACTGCAAGGAATTTGGTAGCATAACAACCTAGAAATTACTAACGTTCCTTTCTACTAAAGATTACAAAGCTTTATATATCAAATCCTTGTGCAAAGAATGCTAAGGTAGGTCCACAGGATCTAAGATCACCATGTTTTCATTAATACAGAGTTAGGAACAAACGACGATGGGGACAGATCCCATGCCTCTGGCAAACCTGCACCCTAGGAAAGGCTTCCCACATGCAATAAAAGATAGAGCATTGAAGAAGAGAGTCCAAAAGTTGTTTCCAACCACTGAATAATCTGCCACTAAGCAACTGAAGTCCCCTCGCATTGAAGAATCGAGCCATCCCTCTTGAATTTCACTTGCAGAGCTCACCAAATTGAATGAATACTTTTGGTGCCATTGGAATGCTTAAAATCTTGAGTTTGATTCGGAGCCGTTGGATGAACAAGAGGTCATAAGATCGACAACTCCGCGGCCTGCTGCATATTGTTTTTATTTTAATTTTGCATTGAGGCCTTAAGGCCTGGCATACATGGCAATTTTATAGCTTTGCGGGGAGCCAAGACAAGGCTCAATGAAGAAGAAACCTCCTCAAAATGCCATAGTGGCACTGAGAGTACATGTGAGTTGCTTTTCTTAGAAGTGATATTGGTGTATAGGGGACCACCTTGAAAGATCTTGTGGAGAAGGGCCAACACACCATGTGTTCGAATGACATAAGCCAGAGAGAAGCTTTTCTTTGTTTTGTTTAAGACTTCTACCGCGCAGACATGTGGCACACCTTGGAAATTGCCCACTGTAACCTTCAAAAAGGAGGAAGAACAAAGGAACAAGCCACGTGTCATCATCTCGCGGTCGCGCATAGAATATTTCTCGTAGAAAAGATTCTCTTGCGACACTGCGCTACCGTTTGATCCTTAAGGACTCCACCTCTTCACTTCATCCTTCGACACCTGGTGCGATCTTTATTATCCATCTGAGTCGTCAATCCTATGGCCATAGGCCATGATATACCTTACACCTATCCTCCATTTGCAACCCCTTGGTGGGAACATGATGTCAGCTTTGGCGATATGTGGGTTCGTGATACCCTACCATGTGACACCCTCGGGCCCCGATGTTGCCTTTGGAGAGAAGAGGAAAGAGTGAACTCCCAACCTCTGATGAAATAACACTTATTTTCCTTTGAAGAGAAAATAGGGCAGAGTTCGGCCTTCGGACCTTCCACCTTTCACCTTCCAAAAGGAAGGGAGAAGAGGGAAACTCTAAACTCTGAAAGTCTGACAACATGAAAAAACACAAGGCAACTCAGGATTTTCTGGACTTAGCCAATTTGGGTAGTTTTCCCTTGCATTCTAGAAGGGGAAAACACCATAATTTCATGGATCTTAGACTATTTGGCCAAGGGGGAAAAATAGGATAACATTTTGGTGACTTCTTAGGGGTGTTTACCTACTAAACAAATGGAGACTAGTAGCCTTAAGCATTCATTGGGTACAAAGTCAAAAGAGACTGTAATAATAACATAGGAGTTAAAACAACTAGGGCAAGCTACCAAGGCAAAACAAAACAACAAGAAAACATGTATCCTCCTAATGAGAATACAATAGAGTGCAAGGGCACTTTATTTAAAGCAGACACCTAAAACAAAACAAAACTAACCTACACCTAAACTAACCAACTAGAACTGACCTTAAACAAAGCCATTAACTGGTTATTCAAAATAACTGCCCTTTCTCAACAACTTACAATGTTTTTCATGCTCATGGGTAGTCAGAAAGAGATGGGGAATGAGTTGACATATGACAAATTAATGGAGCACTACCCCAAGAATGGGGATAAACTCACCTATCCACATGAACAGATTGTTGATGTTGTTGCCAAGAGGTGAATAGATGAGCTGATCCCACTCATTTTGATGCTCAACTTCGTGCTTGGAGGTAAGCATGACAAGTGGTGACTCCTCTTTGGTGGTATGCGGACTCGTGATATCCTACCATGTGGCACCCTTGGGCCCCACTGCTGCCTTTGGAGAGAAGAGGAAAGAGCAAACTATTGACCTCTAATGAAATAACACTTAGTTTCCTTCGAAGAGAAAAGAGGGTGGAGTTCAGCCTTCAGACCTTCCACGTTTTGCCTTCCAAAAAGAAGGGAGAAGAGGGAAACTCTGAACTCTGAAAGTCTGACAACATGGAAAAACACAAGGCAACTTAGGATTTTGAGGACTTAGCCAATTTGGGTAGTTTTTCCTTGCATTCTAGAAGGGGAAAACACCATGATTTCATGGATCTTAGACTATTTGTCCAAGGGGGGAAAATAGGATAACATTTTGGTGACTTCTTAGGGGTGTTTACCTGCTAAACAAATGGAAACTAGTAGCCTTAAGAATTCATTGGGTACAGAGTCAAAAGAGACTGCAACAAGAACAGAGGAGCTAAAACAACTAGGGCAAGCTACCAAGGCAAAACAAAACAACAAGAAAGCATGTATCCTCCTAATGAGAATACAACATAGTGCAAGGGCACTTTATTTAAAGCAGACACCTAAAACAAAACAAAACTAACCTACACCTAAACTAACCAACCAAAACTAACCTTAAACAAAGCAATTAACTAGTTATTCAAAATAACCGCCCTTTCTCAATAACTTATAATGTTTTTCATGCTCATGGGTAGTTAGAAAGAGATGGGGAATGAGTTGACATTTGATAAATTAATGGAGCACTCCCCCAAGAATGGGGATAGACTCACATATCCACATGAATAGATTGTTGATATTATTGCCAAGTAGGGAATAGATGGGTTGATCCAACTCATTTTGATGCTCAACTTCATGCTTGGAGGTAAGCATGCCAAGTGGTGACTCCTCTTGATGTGTCTCCAGTTGGGCCAGATGCTGTATAGGGCATCCCCTTGAAATGACATGCAAATCAACAGGGTTGATCTCATGTCTCTGCTTTGATTCTTTTTCTTGATGCTAGTGGTCTAAATGCTCTGGCTCCTGGTGCTCCACTAGAAATATGATTGTCTCCACCTTTGGATTAAGATGCCTATGATGATCCTCCTCAGGGAATGTTGGCTTGATGTCACATCTTGAGCAGAAAAGATCTATCTCATCCTAAAAGAGGTCTTCTATCTCTTCAAAGCACATAGGAATGAGAAGATCCACCCTGGCCTCCTTAACTTCTACATTTTCCAGAACAGGGCTGCTTGTATGCTCCTTTTCATGAGCTAGAGCCTCATTATCATGTTTGGCTTCACATTCTAGCAACCTATCATCAGTCCCAATATCCCCAAATTGCTCTGGAATTGCTAGCATATGTCTGCCCTCATCATTTTCAATACAGCCAGGTAGTTCATGAAATAAAGTGTCATCATCCAATTTTGGAGTAAACTTTGCAATAGCCTCCTCCCCAGTGCCCTCATCCTTCAATTGCAACTCTAGCACATTCTAGCAACCTATCTTGAAAGCACATAGGAATGAGAAGATCCACCCTGGCCTCCTTAACTTCTACATTTTCCAGAACAGGGCTGCTTGTATGCTCCTTTTCATGAGCTAGAGCCTCATTATCATGTTTGGCTTCACATTCTAGCAACCTATCATCAGTCCCAATATCCCCACATTGCTCTGGAATTGCTAGCATATGTCTGCCCTCATCATTTTCAATACAGCCAGGTAGTTCATGAAATAAAGTGTCATCATCCAATTTTGGAGTAAACTCTGCAACAGCCTCCTCCATAGTACCCTCATCCTTTAGTTGCAACTCCACTAGATTTTTCTTGAGTTGTCCTTGCAACTAGGTCCTTTCCTTGTGCTCCCTCTATATTTTGCCTTCATTATGCTTGTCCAAAGCACGTGAAAATTCTTTAAATGAGCTAAAGTCTAGAGGATTCAACCTTGTACTTGAATCAACAATAATTGCGTGCTCAACACACTACTACTCTATCTAATTTGGCTTGATTTCTTCCAGTAGTAGGTCTGAGTTCTTTGTTTCACTAGTGTATGGAGTTTCACTAATAGCTAGCTACTTCACAGTAACCTCAATTATTTCCTTTTGTGGCTCATAAAACCTAGCATCTCACCAAAAAACTAGTCTGTCCTCCACTTTGGGGCTAGAGCTAACATGAAATATGGGCTGAAAGGGCCTTTTGAAGAAGATTCCTCTGAGGGGGAATAGGCTGATTTAGTGTAGGAACAGGCCCTTGTGAAGGCTGTGGGCCTCTAAAACTTGGAATTTTAAAATTAGAAGGTGGTTTTAGAAGCCCAAAGGGGATATCCTACCTAAATCTTGGGATTTTAAATTTGGGGGTTGCTTCTACAGTAGGCTAAACTTATGAAAAAGGGAGAGGTTGCCTGAAACTGGGAGTGGAGGTGGCTGCCTGAGCTTCTTGCCTCACTACATCGACAAGCATTTACCTTAATTGGTGCTCAAATAGGGTTGTGAGCTGCATTTTAATTTTTTCTAGGAAAGCCTTTTCCTTTTCTTCCATCTACTATTGTTGAAGATGAGCCTGATAAGCAAGCCCCTCTTATTATTTGTTATACTCCTTGACACTCTGAATTTCATCCCACTCTTGTTCAAACCCTTGGAGTATCTCCATCATGTCATCTATGTTTCTAATATTAAATCAAAGGGTTCTTGTGGAAGATTATACCCCATATCTCTTTTGATATCATCCAACTGCTCCCTAAGCTCTAGCAACTTGAGGTAGTCTTCTTGGGGTTGATAATGGGCATTATTTAGATAACAAGAAGATTGAGAAGGGGTGGGAGGGAGGTAAGTATCATGAGGATGTTGATATCCTATTGTTGTAAGGATGTATGACATAAAATCAGAGGCATTTTGGGCCTGATATTGTTGATATGGGGGCCAATAGCTCTCATTTTGGTTGGGTGGAGGGAAATAACCATAATTTCCATAAAAATTGACATCTTAAAGCATTGAAAAGATAGACAATCATATAGATTTCTAAATTAGAGCAAGCAGGTCTACATCAAGATAAAATTAGATACATACCCAGAAGAGAGTCACCAGGTGATTTGAGATGCTTCTGAAAGCAAAATAGACTAAGAAAACTACTGAAATCTTGATCCTTTGAGTTCTTCAAGTGCTTGGACTAGTTGCACCAGTAGATGTTCAACAGAGTCACCATGGTGTTTGTAAAGACTGCCCTAAATGGCAAGATGCATTGAAGAACATACCAGATCCTTCAATGGATGATAGAGATCATCAAGCTGGTCCCACTGGGTGTGCCAAGAACGGGTGTCACATAGAATTGCACTCTACTTGGAAAGGGTCCAAGAATTCTAATGACACAATGGGAATGATCTCAAGGTGTGGGACCTTGCAAGTTGAGATCAGACCTACAGAGAAGACTGGTTCCTCATACTAAGCCTAATGCATAGAGAAAATTATCTAAACCTAGTGTTAATACTATAGGGCAAAAGGGTTAGGAAGAAACTGAATGGAAATAGAGGTGATGCACCAGCTTTAATGAGTAGTAGTAAGCCTGGAAAAGACACAACAATAATCTCAATCACAAAGGAAGGTTCACATAGACTTATAGAACTGATTGAGGCTTTGGCATGAAGACCTAATCTATAAAGGAGCCATTTTACTCACATAATAGATCACAGCTTCAAGTAAAACATAGAAATCAGAGAATAAGAGAGGCACAAGATTGTGAATATATTGATCATGAAGGCCCAAAACTATTACAAAGAAAAATAACTTATAGCAGGAAAAGACAAGTATAGCCAATTACATTCATGGGTGGATTAACCAGAAGACAATAGAGGCCAAGCTACAGACATAGTGAGTTAAATTCTGATAATCCTGCAATTGCACTAAGAGGTCTGACTATAGGGAATTTGGTATCATAACAACCTAGAAATTACTAACTCTCCTTTCTACTGAAGATTACAAAGCTTTATATATCAAATCCTTGTGCAGAGAATGCTGAGGTAGGTCCACAGGACCCAAGATCACCAATGCTATCATCAATGTAGAGTTAAGAATAAATGGTGATGGGGACATAACCCATGCCTCTAGCAGACCTGCACCCTAGGAAAGGCTGCCCACATGTAAGAGAAGATAGAGCATTGAAGAAGAGATCCCAAAACTCATCACCAACCACTGAATTATCTACCACAAAGCTACTGAAGTCCCCACGCATTGAAGAATTGAGCCATCACTCTTGAACTTCGCTTGCAAAGCTCACCAAATCGAATGAATGCTTTTGGGGCCACCAGAATGCTTAAAACCTTGAGTTTGAATCAGAGTCGTTGGATGAACAAGAGGTCATAAGATTGACGGCTCCATGACCTGCTGCATATTTCTTTTCTTTTAATTCTGTATTGAGGCCTTAAGACCTGGCATACGTGGCAATTTCACAGCTTCGCGAGGAGCCAATACAAGGTTCAATGAAGAAGGAACCTCCACGAAATGCCACAGTGGCGCTGAGCATATAGGTGAGTTACTTTTCTTAGAAGCGTTGCCAGCATATAAGGGCCCACCTTGAAAGATCTTGTGGAGAAGTGTCAACACACCATGTGTCCTGTTAGGTCACAAAAATGCAAGTCATTAACCCTAAGAGGTTGCCAGGATCTTTTGACATTTTTGGCTAATGACACGGGTCAAATATGGCTAAAACCCCCTTCACTTTAGGCTCTATCAGACCTAGGTGGGTATACCTTAATGATTAGTGTAGACTTGATTGACCTTCACAATGGAAAATATGTGTGAATTAAATGTAAAGTTTGAAGGTGTTTCGAAGGCTAAAGTTTACAAATATGAGTAAGATATAAAATTGCTAATGAATGGGACCAGTGCTTTATCTATTGGGTAAAGAGATCAAGAGTCAATGGTGTAATGGATCTTTATATTCACTTAACTCAGATTGCTAGGCACTTGTGTAAGTTTGTATCTTGTACAGATGTGCAAGAATGTTGAGATGCAAGATTCTTCTTATCAGATCCCAATTATATTTCCCCAAATTGCTATGACCAGGAGAAAGGACTTTTAATTCTAATAGGAAGGAAACCAAACAAGATGACTTGTTTAAAGGATTTTAACCCTGGACAAAGACCAGGAGACACAGATAGCTTAGTAGGACTTAAATCAACTTCCCAAAGAAACTAATCACATAGATCATACATAAACAACAAATGTGTACTAAAAATTTAACGATATCCTTGATATATTAATTCAAACAACTTGGAAAACCACTATGGAGACAATTATACAGCTTATAAACATTAACATTAACATAACAATTGAACATCAATCCTCTGATCCACCAAATAACTCTAATTCTTTTTATTAATTTAGAAATTCATACTGGTTTGAAAACATAAGTCAAGATAAATAGATATTTTCAAGTACTACTTTATATTGCATGTATGTATGCATGTTTATGATATCTTTTTCAAAAAGGCCTTGGTATCCTATTTCATAGGATGCAGACAAGATTCAGGTCCTAAACATTGTGTCTATTCATAATTACATCTCTTCAAGTAACTAATTCATAATTAGGAAACATAAAGAAAATAGAAGCATATGTAGGGACCAAATTCTGGGCTCCATTAGTCACCGTAGAGAGATCTATGACCCATAGGTCTGGCAAGATCATCATCCTCTCCATGATATAGATTGATATGTCTGCATTGCTTGTTGTATGACAAAATTGTATTGCATTCACTTCCTTACACTACCCTGGATATGAACAAATTTATTCTACCAATATGATCGATGTAATCTTGGTCAACACATGTATCTGTAGCATTAGATTATTCATAACTAACTCTAGGGAGAATATCTTTCCCAAACACTTATAAGTGTTTCTTGTCACTCTCTCTTCATTATTTATATTTTCAAGAAGTGGTGGCAATAATCCATTTAGTTCATCCTTCCAAATGTCCTTATCTCACAAATTACCTTCAGTATTGAAAAAATTTGGAAATGCCATGTCAGGATATTTGTCAAAATCATTCAAATCATCTATTAATATACCATTAAATCTCTCATGTTCCCTAATAAGGTCATAATATTCCTTGAACACTTGTTCTTCAACATTAGATTTAGCATTCAATCTTTCTTTTGTTTCCAACATTATAAGGTGTAGGCTTTTGTGTTCTTGATACATTTGATATGTTCTCTTATGCAAATCCCAAAATTTATTACTCTTTTCCATCATTTTGTCAAATCTTCTTTGGATCAATTCGGAAGCCATATTATATTTAACCATTTTCAATTTAGTTTCCAACTGTTCACTTCTCTTTTGAAATTTTTCTGCTTTGAGCTTCCAATAATTGGCATCTGCTTTGGCTTCTATAACCCTCTTGTCAGCCTCTAGGTATGGCGAATAGCTACTAGATGAAGGTAATTTATCTCTGTAGGTGGTAATCTCTTGTCTTAACATGGCATTTTATTTCTTATATGTATCATTATCTTTGATCAATTTCTTAATTTGTGCCTTTGTGAACTTTGCAACATTAACATTCAAGTCAGCAGTTTCCAGGGGATCAGTGTCCTCAACTCTTTGTATCAAAAGATGACCAAATGCTTTATTTGGATCATCAATGATATGAGGTCTTTTATTGGGAGGGTACAATGCCCATAACAACAATGTTCTCTTGTTTGGATCATATCCTAATCCTCTTCTGATATCATCCAATGCTTCTATGCTGAGTTGCAGCTTCTTGTCCTGACTCCTATTGAAAGTGTCAAATACAATGGCTAAGGCCATATCCCATCCAAGAATCAATATTACATTTGCTTCTTGTAATAGTGTCCTTCCCCTTTCTGGACTCATTATCTCCTATTCTTTGTTAATTTCCTTCTGAAGCTTCAGTAATACCTCATCCTGTATTTTAGGAGTGATATCTTTCACTTTTTCTCTAGCTTGCTTGCCCTTGTACTCATACAGAAAAGCTTTAAAATCAGGCGTTTTAATGAAATCATCATTTGAGATAAATTTGATATTGGCTAGATGTCTTATGTCTCTTGATAAGTCATCTGGTGCTTCCATGGTGAAAACTTCTCTATCTTCAGGAGGTTCATACCCCTTGATGGTTGGGTCATAGCTCTGCACTACTTTGTCAGATTCTTCCTATCCTTCTGCAATGTTTTTGTCTGTAGAGAAACTCATATCTGGTGTGGGCTGAGGCAACAAGTGAGCCAGGGAAATTTCATATTCAGCTTGTGCCTCTTTAAGTTGTTTTCCTTCTTTGTTAAACACATAGGAGGGAACATTCATGATCAGCTCTGATGCATGTGTGATTATCATATCCAATCTTTCAATAGGATCATCAACATTTTGAAAAGCTCTGGTGTAAGTGGGGTTTTTGGCTACCCTCCAAGCCTTAGCTAACATTTCTTTATGGTATAAACTTCTCCTTTCCACTACTATGTTTTCATCACAATTCCTGATTAAATCATTATCAATGAGTAGGACATGATGATATCCCTTCAACTTTTGCTTTGCTTTTACACCGTTTATAAAATGTTCTAGATCAAAATTCTCTCTATCATTTCCAAGAGGTAATTTGAATTGTTCTAATTTCTTGTCAACCAATTGATAACCTTTATTAGAAAGAATTGTGAAGTCTCCAAGGCACAAAGTTCCAGGCATTAATGACTATTTGTTATGGTTCTTAAGATGTATGAAGTCTAAGCAAGCCAATTGCTTGACAATTTCTAAGTATGCAACCCTATCTGGGCATGTTTTTGGTAGCAAGAAGGGTGGTCCTTCATATCCGAACACTCTTATCATAGTGCAGTCATTAAAGACACACCAGTCACCCCAATTAGGACTGAACCTTCCTTCCTCATATTTATCCTTTGGTCTTAGAAATTTCTATATTTCCATTGATAAGTTGTGATTCCCGAGACGACCTAGTAGTTTGTATATAGGTTTCACAAAAAACTCCTCAAAGTATAAGTAATGGGACCTGTCACATCTACTATCCTAGATAGCAGTCCACATTTGTACAGGTTTTATATCCCCATTGCTGTCCAGGTCTCTCACCTTTAGACATTCATCCCACAAGCACATATTTTGTCCTTCATACAATACCATATGCATAAATAGGGAATAATGTCTAAACTTATTTCCTCCATTCTTAAGAGGTATTAGATCATTTTGTAGGTTATTTGCTAGATATTTAGCATAATCAAAATATCATGCATCATGACTCTGATATCTATAGTTAACACCTTGGGCACAATTTCCATGAATATAGAAGCTTCCACACCCAATATTTGGCAAACAGAGTAATATGTGCCTTTGAAATAATCTTCAAATAGTTCAATCGAATAGGGCGGATCCTCAACCTTTGAAAATAACCTGAGTTTTTTATTTTCATCATGAGGCCTGTGTAGGGGTAATTTCCATCTTTTATAATTGTTGCTCATATTATGATACTCAGTCAATAAGTCCCTAATTCTGAATTTCTTATCTAAGCCTGAGTCTAATTGAAACATTGTTGCAATGTAATCTATGGTAATGGGAAAGAAACCAGACCCGTCGTCCAATTCAATCAAGTAAGTTTTAGGGTTGTGTTTTTCTGCAAAGAGTTTTAACAACTGGACATTTATGAACACATTTGGCACTGTTAGTTTACCCAAATTTAGCCTCCAAGGATTTGAAATGGGCTTATGCCTGTGCATATTTCTATAATGGTAAATAAAGAGATCATATCCTCTGACTGGTGTCCATATGTCCCCTATCTGCTTGTATAAGTCATCTAACTTTTCAGCACGTAGGTTCAATTGAGCATTCCTTTTGGATTTTTGACCTGACCCAGGGCATTGGTCTAATAAATCTTGGTTCAACTGTCTATCCCCCATTTTTTGCCTTTTACTTTTAGGGTTTTGAATTATTTCTTCCATCTTCTATTACTTTGCAAGGATCTCAACTCTATGAATTATGAATGCGGACCAATCTATGTAAGCCAGTCAAAAGTACTTGATCAATCGTTTTGGTTCTCAATTACTATCTTGTTGCACCATGTGATCGCTCCTTGCAATACCCTTAAAACTTGTATTCAATAAACTTAACTCTGGTGCAGTTAATGGCATCTCACTTGTATTTTTCACATCATCAGAGAAATATTTAATTTTTTGAATAGAGGACGTTGGATCACCACCACTATGTCTTATCACTCTATCTTGGGATGATGCATTTTGTGATCTCATTTATTTTATTTTTGTGCTTTTTCAAGATTTCAGTGTGACCCCAAATGGCATCACATCGATAACATAAGTCTCTTCAAAGAAGTTCCATTGATATTTAGTCACACTTCTAATGTTTCTAGTTTTTATTTCGTCATCTTTTCGAAGAGACTAAAAACCCTTCTCTTCGATATAGTAGAGCCATTTAGAAATCTATTAATACCTTTTTACATTGTCTTTTTATTGGTGAGACTCCTTTTATCGGTGGGACTCTAAACCATATCACCTCGACATCCTGAACTCCCTTTGTAAATCATTCTCGATATTTTTCATTTGATCGGCATGACACATTTTGGTGTCATGTCGAAATGCCTTGTATGTTCGATGTGTTTGGGGTATCAATAAGAATGCTAAATGACTCTCACCGATATCCCTTGTCTCTTCGATCTCTTAATTCCTTTGATTGGTGTAACTTTAGAGCTATATATTATTAAGTCAAGATTTCATCCTTTTATGCCTTTGGGCCATCAAAAATATTAGATATTGAGTCTCCTCGACATAGTATCATCTTGCCGATATTAGTTATAACTTTGAATGCATAAAGCTTTTTAATACAATTTTTTTATAGTGAAGGTGAAGGAATTTAGGGTTAACAATGGAATAGTGGTGTTTTTCAAGTCAATTGAAACAACTTATAAGGAATTATGGTGGGAAATGGCAAAATTTTAGGGTTTTAAAATTTTGATCCAACAGTGGCTCTATCTAGGGATGAATGGCTGTGAAGTCATTGCAAGAATCTAGAAAATGACTCTCTAGGATGCAAACCAATGGTAATGGGGGTGTGGGAAATGGAATCCTAGCCTACTATGCATGGAAATTTTTCTCTTAATGAGAAAAGATTTTTTAGGAATTGTCCATGCACTAGCAATTTCCTATTCTTCATTAATGTACTGTGCATGAAAAATTATTCTATTAGAAGAAATGTTTTAGGAACTATCCATGCATTGGCAGCTCCTATTCTTCACCACTCATGTTTTTTACATAATAAGAATCTTCACCATACTTGCTGGTGATGAGAAATGGGCCTATCGACAATGCTTCAAACTTGCCATGCTTCCCTTTATCTTGTCCTCTAGCATTCCACATGAGGACCATATCATCTACCTTGAATTTTCTTTCTTTGGTTTTCTTATCAAAGAGATATTTCATCTGTAATTGCAATTTTTCATTTTTTTTCTGAGCTTCTATTCTGATTTCATCTAGTTCAGCTAATTGTTCCAATCTTTCTTCCATGGGCTCAGCGATATCCAAATCTTCTTGAAGAATAAACTTATATATCGATATAAGGTTATGCATGGGTAGTCTATCTTGTGCACCATATACCAATTTGAATGGGGATTTCCCTATGGCCCTTTTTATTGTGATCCTATCTACCCACATAGCCAGTCTTAATTTTAAATCCTAGGCCTTCTTATTATTTTCCAACATTCTCTTTATTATTTTGATGATGCTTTTATTGCTGGACTCTGCCTGTCCATTGGCCTGGGGATGCTATGGTGAAGCATATGAGATTGTTATACCATAAGACTCATAGAATGACTTAAACACTGTTGACCTAAAGCACATGCCATTGTCTATGATGAGTTTTACTGGTACTCCAAATCTAGTGATAATATTTTCTAAAAGAAAGTTTATCACAACTTTGCTGGTAGATTATTTTGTTGGAATAGCTTCTATCCATTTGGTGAAGTAATTAGTGGCTACCAAAATCCACTTATGTCCACCACTAGACCTTTCTGCAATTTCTCCTATAAAATCAAGTCCCCATTGGTGAAATGGGGCTTCCACTTGCATTGGTTTGAGTGGTAAAGCTCCTTGATAGTTGAGTTTACCAGAAAATCTTTGGCAGGCTTCACATCTCCTTACATAGTTGTGAGCATCTTTAAAAACTTTAGGCCAATAATATCTAGATCTTAATATTTTATGGGTAGTGGTTTTGGCTGAGAAATACCCTCCACATACATCTTTATGTATTTCCTAGAACATTTTCTCTGCCTGTGCCTTATCCAGACATAGTAACAAGACACCATCCTGATTTTTCCAATACAAGTCCCCATCCATAAAAATATATTTCAAGGCATGGAGCTTCAATGTTCTTTTTTGATTATCACTTAGGCCTGGAGGGCACCTCATGTTCTTTAGATAATACATTATGCTGGTATACCAAGAGGTATGTTCAATGCTTGCAATAGCATCATTTTCTTCATTTATGTTATAAATCTGTGTTGCCTCCAGATTTGACTCAGCCATCAATTTGGCTAGGCCCTGTCCCATGACTAGTTTGGTTATATGAATGTCACTATTGAATTCTTGGATTCTATTAATCCATTTGCATCTTCGTCCAGTGACTTCATTTTGAACAAACACATCTTTCACCACATCATTTGGTACATAGGCTATTACTTGAACTCCTACCAAATAAGGCTTGAATGCTTTAAATATTTTTACTAGGGCATAAGCTTACTTCTCTATTATGTCATATTTTAATTCTGCCCCTTGAAGTGACTTTCCAAAAAATGAGCTAGGTTGCTCAAAACCTTCTTTATTCTTTTGCAACATTACTAGAGCCACAGTGTGAAATGAAGCAAAGGAAAATATTTGAAATGGTTTGTCAAATTCTAGAGATTTTAGCACTGGAGCTTCTTTAATTACTTTTTTAATAGCTCCAAATGCATTGACACCCTCTATTACCCAGTCCACCTTTTCATTTTTCTTTAACATTTTGGAGACAGGTTTAACTATTTTTGCAAAGTTTGGTATAAATCTCCTAACAAAATTAATCTGACCAAAGAAGGACTGTATAGCTTTTACATTCTTTGGAATTGGGATTTTGTCAATGGCTTCTACTCTCTTAGGGTCAATTCTTACTCCATTCTTTGAAACTATATGGCCAAGCAATTTACCCTCTATCATAGCAAAATGACATTTCTTTGGATTTAATGAGATGCCATACTCTAAAGCACTGATGAAAATCTTCTCAAGGTGTGCACAATGGTCCTCAGCCTTCTTGGAATATGCTATCAAGTCATCTTGATAAACCACCATAATAACATTTATCAAATCAGCAAAGGCTACATCCATAGCTCTTTGAAATGTTGCTCCTGCATTCATGAGACCAAATGGCATTCTTACATACACATATGTCCCCCATGGTGTGGTGAAAGCAATCTTAAATTGTTGTGACTCTTTAACTTTTACCTGATTATATCCTGAAAAGCCATCCATCATGGATAATAACTCACATCCAGTCACTCTTTGCAGCATTGCTTCCATATTAGGAAGATGATAATTATCTTTGAGTGAAGATACATTCAAGTTTCTATAATCCACACACAATCTTATTTCCCCATTTTTCTTTCTTATAGGGACTAGATTTGAAACCCAAGAGGAATGTCTGATTAGTTTAATGATTCCACCTTCCCTGAGTTTTGTAAGTTTCTCTTGCATTTTAGGGGCTAGTGTAGGGTTATGGGCCTTTGTTTTTGCCTGAATGGCTTAGCATCTAGTTTTAGAGGTATCTCATGTTGAAACATGTCTTCTCGATATGCTTTCAAGTCATCATAAGACTAGGCAAATACATGTTTGTATTTTCTAAGAAGGGTAATGAGCATGCTTCTAATTTTAGGATTTAGCCTTTTTCCAATATATACGTTCTTAGGAGCTATTGGTGTTCCAAGATTTATTTCCTCAACATTGTTTTGCTTTATTGGAACATTTTTCATGGTGAACCTGTCATGTGTGTCAAACACTCTTTCTAGTGCTACTAAACCCTTGGGTATTTTATTTTTTTTCAGTTACACCACTTCTTGTCTAAAGAGGGTTTCCTTACCATCAATCTTTTCCACAAATGCGTTGAAATCAATTTGTTGGGATTCATACCAGTCCACACATTGGAGAAATTTTATCAAGTCCTCATCATCATTAAAGACTTGCCAGTTGTAAATATTATCAGGGATGGTGGGTCTAGCTTTGAATTCTACTTCAGTTATACCTACCAATGTGATGTCATCCTTTTTGAGAGCTATGTTTGCCAGGAAATCTGCCATTATATTCTTAGATTTGTCTACCCAATTTATGGAGAATGCATCAAATAGTTCAATATAATCCCAAACAACATTCATGTACTATTTTAGCCTCTTATTTTTTGATGAATACTTATTCTTGACTTGAGAGATGATCAATTTTGAATCTCCATATACAAAAAGAAGTTTTATTTTATGTTTTATAGCAATGTTCAGGCCTATAAGTAACACCTCATACTCTGCTATGTTATTGGTGCATTCAAATGTCAACAAGAATGAGTATTTGAAAGTTTTACCAGTTGGTGAAATGAGCAATATTCTTGCTCCATTGCCACTTTTGTTGCAAGCACCATCAAAGTACATTTTCCAAACACCATGTTTATCAAGTTGGCCTTCTTTATTTATTTGATTAGTATTTTCCAGTTCTGAGTGGGATTTCTCAATTCTGAATGTCCCAAGGTCTATATCATAGAAGCAATTCATTTGACTAGGGTCAATACGTTCTATAATATTCTCATAACTTGGCTCTATGTATATTTTGACCTCTTTACCATTCACTGGTGTGGTTTCATATGATAGATCCAATTGGACATTCATGTATGTGCCCTTGTGTGTATTCCATCAAGCACACTGATGCATGTGATGGGGTTTTAGGGATGCATGGAAATTTTTTTGGTATTTCATGTCATGACCACATGACAAATGTGGACATGACACATGTGTTGTGTGTTGTGACCATAGGGGAAATGTGAGCATGACACCCTCCTATTGCAGTAGTCCATTGTCTAGATAATAGCATCCCATAGTAAGGTGGAGTGTCTATTACAGTAATATCAGTTACGCAGGTAGCTTCAGGGTATGAAGCTAATTTTAGTTCCACATCCTTCATTACTCCAACAATAGGGATAGATCTATTATCCATGGCATAATATTTGCCATATGTTGTATTGACCCATAAACCTAACTCTTTCATGACAGTAGTTGGCATAATATTTATTGCTACCCCAGAATCAATCATACAATTTCTTACTATTTTGTTGTTTATCAATAATGTTATGTAAAATGGGTCTACATATGCTAGGTTCTTTATCATGGTATTACCAAGATATATTTCAGGGGTGTTCATAACTTCCTATCCAAGATTATTTACCTTTTCATTTGTTTTATCTTTATTTCCATTTTGATGTGGTATGCCAAAAATGAACTTGAGGGCACTGTCCCTATATTCATCAATTCTCATTATTTCCATTAGTGGTACTGATATTTTAATTTGGAACAATGTTTGAGTCATATCAAATGTAGGAGTAGCAGTAATCTATTCTAATTTGGGACCCTTTTCTTTAGTTTGCTTATTCTTGTCTTTGATCTTATTTTGTTCAATTTTGGGTGGTTCCTTGTCTGTAACTTTCTGGTTTTCTTCTTTCTTATGATCACCCACGATCTCTTTTTTGTGATCTATTTCTTTGATGAACAAACCTCTAGGTGTTCCTTGGTCTGCATTCACACTCCTATTCCTTAAGTTATAATTATTTATGGCTTGAGCCACAGCAGCAGCTATAAGATATTTCTTTTCGTCCTCAGTGGGTGTTCTCAATTGGAAATGCGGGGTAACATGTGATATGGGGATGGTTTCCTCATAGTTGTCTTCTAGATCAGAAAAAACTTCTTGTTTACCCATGTTAATATTGTATCTCTGATCATTCACATCATACTCAAACCCTTCTTCATCAGATGAATAATCATCATCAATTGAGTGAGGTTTTAATCCAACCATATTTATAGTATGCTGATCTCTGTTTTGATCATAGGGTATTTCATTTGCCTGCAATGATTTAGCTACCACACAATATTCTAGTAAGTGAGGAAGATTACATGTAGTACACCATGGAGTGCTATTTGCTACATGTGTCACATGTTTCTTTAGGGGGTCAAGAGTTTCTTTGAAATTACTCTTCTATCTGTTGTCCAGAGGCCTTCCATCTTTCCAGTTTGTGTTATAAGGCATGTCATGCAATCTAGGCCTTTCATTCTTATAATAATTTTCTAGCTTTGTTTGATTGTTATTTGCATTGGGTAGGATTTTAGGATTATCTATTTTCCCAAGCTTCCGAGCTACTCTCCTATTGTTTTCATTACTGATGGTTGCCTTCTGAGCTTCTGCCAATGTCATAGGAGCTTTATTTCTGAGCTCATATCTAGTTTTAGGATCAAAAGCATTTAAGTACAAAGCTAGTGCCATACGATCTGGAGGCTTCAATTCTAATGGGATCTTATGATAGATCTTCAAAAATCTTTGGTTGAAATCAATCATGGACTCATTATAGTTCTTCTGGATACTTATCAATTCATGGACAATGAAATTAGGGTCAAATTGGCTCCCATATTTTTCTTTAAATTGGTCCTTGAAATCTTCTTAAGAACAAATTGATGCATCAAGCATATTCTAGCACCAGTCCCTAGCATCTTCAATGAGGGATAGCATGAATAATTTCATCTGAACATCTTCATATTACACTTCATAATTATCCTTGACCATTTCAAAACTTCTAATGTGCTCTTCTGCAGAGATAGCATTGTTCCCAACAAATTTTGGGAGAGCATTTCTTAGATCATTATCAATAGGATCTAGACATATCTGATATCTAGACAAGTCTAATTGCCTTTATCTATTTACGTTTAATGGTCCCTGTAAGTGCTGGTTATGTTGATATTGATTATGAGGTGGATGTTGTTGTATATTATGGTGTGGGTTCATGCTCATATTTTGATGGTGAGGTGGAACATACTGCTGACCAGGTGGTGGATAAGGATTAGATATATGTTGGGATGTGGTGTGGGCATTTGGTGATCTTGGATTTCATAGTGGAAGATTGTGTTGAACATGACTAGTGTTGCTTGGGTTATATGGTGCTTTTGTATTATTTGAGCCACTTGTATTCTGTTGTGATCCCTGAGGATTACTTGTTTGGGTATGCCCACCTTGTTTATGGAGGGTATATATTTTGAGCTAGTTGTTATGGTTTTAGACTTTATCTGTTGTAATTCTTGTTTCAACCTTTCCTCTTCTTCTCTTAGTTTAGCTAGCCCAAGTTCTTCTTGTAATTTAAGTAGATCTTGCTGCATCTCATCCCTATTCAACATGTATCTTGGAGGAGTGGATGTTATTTGATCTATGAAATCATCTTGAGCCTCTCAACCCTATTGCAATGACACTTCGTAATCATACTCTACCTGCTTCTGTATTATTTCCCTTTCAATTTGAGCTTGGTATTCAAGCTGTCTTTGAGGTTTAGGCCCGTATTTGGCTAAAATATCATCAGATTGGGCATTATATCTTTTGGATTGGAGTTCATCTGAGTCATGCAGGGGAGTGAAGTTGTTATAAGTTATTATTGGCTGTTATGAAGTGTTTTCTTGTGTAATACGTTCAGATTGATTTAATATCCCAGTTTTCTTGGAAGGTGCCCTCCCAGCTGGGGAAGATGGTAATTTCTTGCCATCAGCCTTGGATCTCCTACCATCCATTGTTCTATTTCAACTGAGATTTTGTATAGAGTCACCACCTCTCCTTAAAGAGGAATGATGTTCTTTTATGAGTTCATTCCACCAGTAGAGTTATAATTTCTAATTTGTTTGACTCTTTTGTCTTGGTATGTTGGAACCAAATAGTCTGTAGTTATCCCTAGTAGAGTCACCAATTCTGTTAGGTCACAAAAATGCAGGTCATTAACCATAAGAGGTTGCAGGCTCTTTTGACATTTTTGGCTGATGACACAGGGAAAATATGGATAAAACCCCCTTCACTTCAGGCTCTGCCAGACCTAGGTGGGTATACCCTAATGATTAGTGCAGACTTGATTGACATTCACAATGGCAAATAGGTGTGAAGTAAATGTAAAGTTTGAAGGTGTTTCTAAGGCTAAAGTTTGCAAATATGAGTAAGATATAAAATGTCTAATGAATGAGACCAGTGCTTTATCTATTGGATAAACAGATCAAGACAATGGTGTAATGGATCTTTATATTGACTTAACTCAGATTGTTAGGCACTTGTGTAAGTCTGTATCTTGTATAGATGTGCAAGAATGTTGAGATGCAGGATTCTTCTTATCAGATCCCAATGATATTTCCCCAAGTTGCTATGGCCAAGAGAAAGGACTTTTAATTCTAATAGGAAGGAAACCAACCAAGATGACTTGTTTAAAGGATTTTAACCTTGGGTAGAGACCAATAGACACAGACAGCTTAGCAGGACTTAAATCAACTTTCGAAAGAAACCAATCACACAGATCATACAGAAACAACAAATGTGTACTAAAAAATTAATGATATCCTTGATATATTAATTTAAACAACTTGGGAAACCACTCTGGAGACAATTATGCAGCTCATAAACATTAACATTAACATAACAATTGAACATCAATCATCTAATCCACCAAATAACTCTGATTCTTTTTATTAATTTAGAAATTCATACTAGTTTGAAAACATAAGTCGAGATAAATAGATATTTTCAAGTACTGCTTTATATTGTATGTATGTATGTATGTCTATGATATCTCTTTCAAAATGCCCTTGGTATCCTATTTTATAGGATGTGGACAAGCTTAAGGCCCTAAACATTGTGTCTATTCATAATTACATCTCTTCAAGTAACTAATGCATAATTAGGAAACATAAAGAAAATAGAAGCATATGCAGGGACCAAATTCTGGGCTCCATTAGTCACTGTAGAGGGATCCATGACCCATAGCTCTGGCCTCCTCTCAATGATATAGATTGATATGTCTGCATTGCTTGTTGTACGAAAAAACTAAATTGCATCCCCTTCCTTACACTGCCCTGGATATGAACAAATTTATTCTGCCAATATGATCAATGTAATCCTAGTTAGCGCATGTATCTGTAGCAATTAGATTATTCATAACTAACTCTAGGGAGAATATCTTTCCCAAACACATATAAGTGTTTCCTATCACCCTCTCTTCATTATTTATATTTTCAAGAAGTGGTGGCAATAATCCATTCAGTACATCCTTCCAAATGTCCTTATCTCACAAATTACCTTCAATATTGAAAAAAATTGGAAATGCCATGTCAGGATATTTGTCAAAGTCATTCAAATCATTTGTTAATATACCATTAAATCTCTCATGTTCCCTAATAAGGTCATCATATTCCTTGAACACTTGTTCTTCAACATTAGATTTAGCATTCAATCTTTCTTTTGTTTCCAACATCCTAAGGTGTGGCCTTTTGTGTTCTTGATACATTTGATGTGTTCTCTTATGAAAATCCCAAACTTTATCACTATTTTCCATCCTTTTGTCAAATCTTCTTTGGATCAATTCAGAAGCCATATTGTATTTAACCATTTTCAATTTAGTTTCCAACTGTTCACTTCTCTTTTGAAATTTTCTGCTTTGAGCTTCCAATAATTGGCATCTGCTTTGGCTTATATAACCCTCTTGTCAGCCTCTAGGTATGGTGAATAGCTGCTAGATGAAGGAAACTTATCTCTATAAGTGGAAATCTTTTGTCTTAACATGGAATTTTCTTTCTTATATGTATCATTATCTTTGATCAATTTCTCAAATTGTGCCTTTGTGAACTTTGCAACATTAACATTTAAGTTAGCCATTTCTAAGGGATCGGTGTCCTCAACCCTTTGTATCAAATGATGACCAAATGCTTTATTTGGATCACAGTGATATGAGGTCTTTTATTGGGAGGGTACAATTCCCATATCAGCAATGTTCTCTTGTCTGGATCATATCCTGACCCTTTTCTGATATCATCTAATGCTTCTATGTTGAGTTGTAACTTCTTGTCCCGACTCCTATTGAAAGTGTCAAATACAATGGCTGAGGTCATATCCCATCCAAGAATCAACATTACATTTGCTTCTTGTAATAGTGTCCTTCCCCGTTCTAGAGTCATTATCTCCAATTCTTTGTCAATTTCCTTCTGAAGCTCCAGTAATACCTTATCTTGCATTTCAGGAGTGATGTCTCTCATTTTTTCTCTAGCCTGTACTCATACAAAAAAGCTTTAAATTTAGGCATTTTAATGAAATCATCATCTGAGATAAATTTGTTGTTGGCTAGATGTCTTATGTCTCCTGATAAGTCATCTGGTACTTCCATGGTGACAACTTCTCTATCTTTAGGAGGTTCATACCACTTGATGGTTGGGTCATAGCTCTACACTCCTTCCTTAGATTCTTCCTCTCCTTCTGCAATGTTTGTGTCTATAGAGAAACTCATATCTGGTGTGGGCTGAAGTGCCAGGTGACCTAGGGGAATTTCATATTCAACTTGTGCCTCTTTAAGTTGTTTTCCTTCTTTGTTAAACACATAGGGGGGAACATTCATGATTAACTTTGATGCATGTGTGATTATCATATCCAATCTTTCAATAGGATCATCAACATTTTGAAAAGCTCTGGTGTAAGTGGGTTTTTTGGCTACCCTCCAAGCCTTAGCTAACATTACTTTATGGTATAAACTTCTCCTTTCCACTAATGTGTTTCATCACAATTCCTGATTAAATCATCATGAATGAATAGGACATGATGATATCACTTCAACTTTTTCTTTGCTTTTACACTGTTTATAAAATATTCTAGATCAAAATTCTCTCTAGCATTTCCAATAGGTAATTTGAATTGTTCTAATTTCTTTTCAACCAATTGATAACCTTTAACAAAAAGAATTGTGAAGTCTCCAAAGCACAGAATTCCAGGCATTAATGACTATTTGTTGTGGTTTTTAAGATGTATGAAGTCTGAACAAGCCAATTGCCTGACAATTTCTAAGTATGCAACCCTATCTGGGCATGTTTTTCGTAGTAAGAAGGGTGGTCCTTCATATCTAAACACTCTTATCATAGTGCAATCATTAAAGACATAC
Source organism: Cunninghamia lanceolata (assembly GCA_027924645.1). NCBI lineage: Eukaryota > Viridiplantae > Streptophyta > Pinopsida > Cupressales > Cupressaceae > Cunninghamia > Cunninghamia lanceolata. Next base: position 12,009,636 of record BSBN01000887.1, read on the forward strand.
CAGTCACCCCAATTATGATTGAACCTTCCTTCCTCATATTTATCCTTTGGTCTTAGAAATTTCTATATTTCCATTGATAAGTTGTTATTGTAGGGACGACCTAGTAGTTTGTATACAGGTTTCACAAAAAAATCCTCAAAGTATAAGTAATGGGACCTATCACATCTGCTATCCTAGATAGCAGTCCACATTTGCACAGCTTTTATATCTCCAGTGCTGTCCAGATCTCTCACCTTTAGACGTTCATCCCACAAGCACATATTTTTGTCCTTCATATAATACCATATGCATAAACAGGGAATAATGTCTGAACTTATTTCCTCCATTCTTAAGAGATATTAGATCATTTTATAGGTTATTTGCTAGATATTCATCATAATCAAAATATCATGCATCATGACTCTGTATATTTGTAGTTAACACCATGGGTGCAATTTCCATTTGGCAAATAGAGTAATATGTGCTTTTGAAATAATATTCAAATAGTTCAATCAAATAGGGCAGATCCTCAACCCTTGAAAATACCCTGAGTTTGTTATTTTTAACATGAGGCCTGCGCAGGGGTAATTTCCATCTTTTATAATTGTTGCTCATATTACAGTACTCAGTCAATAAGTCCCTAATTCTAAATTTCTTATCTAAGCTTGAGTCTAATTGAAACACTGTTGCAATGTAATCTCTGGTAATGGGAAAGAAACCAGACCAGTTGTCCAAATCAATCAATCAAGTTTTAGGGTTGTATTTTTCTGTAAAGAGTTTTATCAACTGGACATTTACGAACACATTTGGCATTGTTAGTTTACCCAAATTTAGCCTCCAAGGATTTGAAACGGGCTTATGCCTGTGCATCTTTCTATAATGGTAAATAAAGAGATCATATCCTCTGATTGGTGTCCATATGTCCCCTATCTACTTGTATAAGTCATCTAACTTTTCAACGTGCAGGTTCAATTGAGCATTCCTTTTGGATTTTTGTCCTGACACAGGGCATTGGTCTAATAAATCTTGGTTCAATTGCCTATCCCCCATTTTTTTTGTTTTACTTTTAGGGTTTCAAATTATTTCTTCCATGTTCTATAACTATGCAAGGATCTCAACTCTATGAATTATGAATGCAGACCAATATATGTAAGCCAGTCAGAAGTACTTACTTGATCAATCATTTTGGTTCTAAATTACTATCCCGCTGTGCCCTGTGATCGCTCCTTGCAATACCCTTAAAACTTGTATTCAATAAACTTAACTGTAGTGCAGTTAATGGCTTCTCACTTGTATTTTTCACATCATTGGAGAGATATTTAATTTTTTGAATAGAGGACGTTGGATCACCACCATTATGTCTTATCACTCTATCTCGGTATGATGTGTTTTGCGATCTAATTTATTTTATTTTTGTGCTTGTTTGGGATTTTGGTGTGACCCCAAATGGCATCACATCGATAACATAAGTCTCTTCGAAGAAATTTTGTTGATATTTAGTCACCCTTCTGATGTTTCTAGTTTTTATTTTGTCGCCTTTTCGAAGAGACTAAATACCCTTCTCTCTGATATAGTAGTCATTTCAAAATCTATTAATACCTTTTATATTATCTTTTTATCAGTGAGACTCCTTTTATCAGTGGGACTCTAAACCATATCACCTTGACATCCTGAACTACCTTTGTAAATCATTCTTGATATTTTTTGTTTGATCAGCGTGCCACATTTTGGTGTCACACTGAAATGCCTTGTCTGGTCGATATGTTTAGGGTGTCGATAAGATTGTTGAGTGACTCTCACCAATATCCCTTTTCTCTTCGATCTCTTATTTCCTTTGATTGGTGTAACTTTAGAGCTATATATTATTAAGTCAAGATTTCATCCTTTTATGCCTTTGAGCCATCGAAGAGATTAGATATTGAGTCTCCCCCACATAGAATCATCTTGCTGATATTAGTTATAACTTTGAAGGCATAAAGATTTTTAATATAATTTTTTATAGTGAAGGTGAAGGAATTTAGGGTTAATGATGGAATGGTGGTGTTTTTCAAGTCAATTGAAATAACTTATTAGGAATTATGGTAGGAAATGACAAAATTTTAGGGTTTTAAAATTTTGATCCAACATGTCTGAATGACGCAAGCCAGAGAGAAGCTTTTCTTTGTTTTGTTTAGGACTTGCGCCACATCGACACGTGGCACACCTCAGAAATTACCCATTGCAGCCTTCACAAAGGAGTAAGAACAAAGGAATAGACCATGTGTCATCATCTCAAGGTGATGCATAGAATCTTTTTTGCAAACAAGATTCTCTTGTAGCACTGTGCTACCATTCGATCCTTAAGGACCCCACCTCTTCACTTCATCCTTCAACACCTAGCATGATCTTCTTCATCCAACTAAGTCACCGATCCTATGGCCATAGGCCATGATATACATTATAGTTGTCCTCATTTCATAGCCCCACAATGGGAACATGATGTTAGCTTTGGTGGTCTACGGGTTTGTGATATCTTGCCATGTGGCACCCTCAGGCCCCGCTGCTACCTTCAGAGAGAAGAGGAAAGAGTGAACTCCCGACCTCCAATGAAATAACACTTAGTTTCCTTTAAAGAGAAAAGAGGGTGGAGTTCAACCTTCAAACCTTCCACCTTTTGCCTTCCAAAAGGAAGGGAGAAGAGGGAAACTCTGAACTCTGAAAGTCCGACAACACGGAAAAACACAAGGCAACTTAGGATTTTTGGGACTTAGCCAATTTGGGTAGTTTTACATTGCATTCTAGAAGGGGAAAACACTAGGATTTCATGGATCTTAGACTATTTGTCCAAGGGGGCATAATAGGATAATAGTTCCCTTTTTACAAAATTCCTTAAAACAAAAATTATCCAAGTCTAAAAATAGACTTAATGTGAACTGGTCGTCCCTATAGAAGACTGTCTTTTTATACTCAGCAAAATTTGATAAAATCCAATCCACTCTATCCACCTCTAGCCCATCTAACCATTTAGTCCTGAATTTGAACATATCAAAACATTGGGAGACATGTTCACACTTTCTTTCCATCTTGCTTATATCCACTGCTGCCAATGTAAATTGAGCTTTAGATTCCTCAAATTTATCAAGCACATTTTCATCAAAACCTGGAGCTCCCAACCAGTCATCCATTTTCTTTTTGAAGACTTCTTTCACTTTATCCAGAGGTTCTAGTCTATACTTATCATGTGAATATATTTTTAGGTCAACAATTCCCTTAACAAAAGTTTCTAAAATAACAATATACTCATATATTTCCTACTATAGTTTCAACAACACAGGACGACATTTATCTTTTTGCTCTATCTTGTATTGGGTAACTTTTATACAGAACTTAGGAAAATCAGGCTGCTCATCATGCAAAATGTTAGATTTTAATAGTTCTTCCTGACTCATTTTCTCAATTTGTTTTGAAGTTCTCAAAATATGTTCCAATTTTGCATCTTCTTTCTTAGAATTTTTGACAAAGGTTTCTATTTCTTGCTGCAACCAACAAGCTTCATCATAATATGGATAATACCTATCAAAAATTCCAAAAGATTCCTCTAAGAACTTAGACACCTATTGCAAGTATGTGCTAACTAGTGATTTCATTGATGTCAACATGTTTGTGTTGTCATTGGTGCCAACTATATCTTCTGATATTATTGTTTGTTGATTGATTGAGTTGTCATATTAAGAACTCTGTCTGAGTATTTTGCTCTGCATTTCCTCTGTGTTGAAGACCAGAGTATGAGTTTTGGATATTATTTAAGGAACTATTTGAAGATGCTAAATCTAGAATTTGGTGCTCTAGATCATTGCAAAAGTTATATTCACCAATTTGAAGACTATGTCTGACAACATTTGTAGTGTGACAGGGAGAAAGTATTTTTCTCCACATTTCTCCATAGTTTGGATTTTGGTCTTGTGGTTCTAGACTTAAGTTTATAAAGTCCCTAGCTATCTTCATTCCAAAGTGTGATTTGTAATTTGAAACAACTATAAGAACCTAATAAGATACCATAATTACTCTAGAATTCCTACTCAAATTCAATTCACCAATCAAACTAAGAAAAATATAGTAAACATGATTTATACCTTGCAAACTGATTTATCCTTCATGTTCCATTGTCTCCTATCTTCTTAATGATCCTCTTGATTATGATATTGCTCTCATAATTGTACTTCTTTGCTTTTCAAGATGACAATGAGATGAATGAAATTGTAGATTCAAACATGTAATGTAAACAATACTAAAATGCAGCTAAGATAATGATGAGGATAAAGCTATTGGCATGATGTTGATAATGATGGATATGAGGATGATGCTATGCAACTAAATGATACTATGAAGCTAGATGATAATGTAACAATAGAGATTATGATATTGATATGCAAATGGGGGGCCAAAGGCACGCTTGGATACTTGATAGAATTTCTACAACATGTAAGTACTATAGCTCTTGTGATGCAAAATGAAGGTGAGGAGCTTCCTTTTATAGACCAAGGAAGGCTCAAATCCAAGTGTCAAAAGATCCATGGTGGAAGAATAAGTCTTGTCACATGTACAGTCAAGATCAAATTGGTTGGGATGAGGGAGATAAAGGTGGAATATGCTCCTACTATGATGACAAGGTAGAGGAATAGGTGGAACCATAAACCACATGTCATGATGCTCATAAGGACCAATGAGATAAAGATGGAAGACCAAGAGAAGAACATGGAGGAAGGAGTCTTTAGTTATTGGAATGTGAGAGGGAATATAGGATTTAGAAGACAAGTGTCTTTGACCATGTTTGATGTTTGAGAAGATATAGGGCACATGTTTGAGAGAATAAATGACTAATTAAATATTAAGAATATTTAATTATTGGAGCAACATGATGAAGTGTTCAATGATGTGGAAAATGACATAGGATGAGTGATATGGATTTTAGACATAGGACTTTCTCTTAGAGGAAATAATTAAATAATTTAGGATTATTTAATTAGATATGACCTTAGAGGAATTTTAAGATATTTAATTGTTAAAAGAATATAATGAACGTGAACCAAATAAATAAATTAGTATTTATTGATAGAGGAATAAGAATAAAATAAATGTAAAATATCTATTTAATTTGACTCAAGCCATTTTTAGGTGTATACATTTTGTCCCTCTTTCAGACAATGTGTTTTATCACGTTGTTTCAAAGATTTTTTTTTTTTTGAGTATGATACATGCCCCAGTTTGCCCTTGGTACAGGTTTGGTGACAGTAGGATGCCCCCTCAGGAGATTGGTTGGGATGAATTTGGCAAAAGGATGATGAATGATCTCATGATGAAAAAGAATGAACATGATGTGTGGGTGAAAATTTGAGGTGATGGAGAATGATAAATTGATGAAAAGCATAGCATGCATGTGCAAGGTCAAACACCTCCAATTAGGGTTCATTTGGCTATAAATAAGGACACACTTGTCATTTGAAGAGAGATTATAGGGAACCCTAGTGCATAGAAGAGTAGAGTAGTCAGCGAAGATGTACTAGATTCTGATAGAGAACCATAGGTTTGAGAGGATTCAGTGATTTGGGCAGCCAACAGAGTACAGACCCCCTGTATGTATAAATTTAATTTCACTTGAAGTGCATTTATTAGGGTCAAAGTTGTTAGTTTTGAATGCGCAATAGAGTTGTTTATGAGCATATGATAATTATTTCTGTGCATCCATTTCGATTTTGTGCATTTGAATGCAGAATCTACACATCTGCATATTTTTTGCATATGAAAAGTAGTCATGTGCATGCAATATGTTATTGCACATATAATTAGGGGTTATGTGCATGTATTATGATCCTGCACATCTGGTAGAAAGCTGCGCATATGATGCCTGAATCTACACATCCAACTAAAATTACGCAGGTAATTAGGGCTTCAACACATATGCTACAAAGTTGTGCTTCTAATAGATAGAGATGTGCATCTGAATTAATTAATCAATTACTTATCTAGATTGATTGAGTCGGCATCTTGTTCGATGTTGGCCAACTGATAGGTCATCTTTGAGATTGATAGAATCTCGGAAGAGGTGTTAGGGTACATGTTATGGATAGGATAGCTAAGTAACTGCTTTGATAGATTTGATAGATATGTAGCTTAGTTGGTTGCTTAACGCGCTTGTGTTATTGATTGCAGGAGAAGCTAGATGTTTTGATATCATGGGAGAGGTTTCACATGACATAGATGTTACGACCTTATTTGACTGAGACTGATCACTTGGTTCTTAGATCAGTTGGACTATGGTATGTTTGATTTATGCCTGAGATTTATGTGAATCTGGGGATGCTGACTGCTCTGGCAGAGAGATGGCATAGTGAGCATTGCACATTTCACTTACGGACGAGAGAGATGACAGTGACTCTTGAGGATGTACACCAAATTTTGTGGATTTCAATACAAGGAGAGCTAGTAGAGTATGAGCCACATACATGAGAGGGATTGGAGGAGTGCTATAGAGTGTTTGATGATGCAGACATTAAGGGGATAGAGATCAACTGGGCTGATATGATTGACTACTATGAGCCTCTACCATCGATACTAGCAGTGTTGATAGGAGGTGTGGTCTTCCCAAACAAGAGATCACATGGATTTCTCATTGGATGGGGGAGGATCTTGGAGAGGATGGTGACTGAGGGTACATGATTTTCCTGGTGTGTTTGTCTTCTTGCACTTTTATACCATGATCTTCACCAGTTTGTATATGATGGACTTGCGAGTCTGTCGGCTAGAGTTTCTCTGTTACAGATTTGGGCATGGGGCCATATGGCTATTACATGGCCTATAGCTATGGGAGTGAGAGACAGTGATCACCCCTATTCATACATGTATCAGGAGAGCCTTTCCCAACCCAAGTTGGGAAAGCTTGAGTACTGGCGGCATGCGTTTGACAACATAGATGCAGTTGAGTGGCGCCCTTAGCTAGACTATGAGGCATGGGATGAGGATACAATAGAGCTACCATTTTTCTTTTAGATGCAGTGGCTGATAGGGAGGACTCCCTACATTCTAGAGTGATATATCATTTCTTGTATGTACCAATAGTTCAACAAGGTCTAGGGGATGCCCCAGGGTACTGTTGTGTTTTCTCAAACACACAAGGAGCATTCATGGTGGGGTCTTGTTACATATTATGAGTAGGTGAGAGCTATTTTTTTATAGATTCTATATCAAGCTTTGGATCTTATGTGGGACATTGTAGATGTGGGGATGACTATAGATTATGCAGTACATTTCATAGTGCATCTCTTTCCTAAATACTTTGGACCTGGAGAGTTAGCTCCTAGACTAGAGGACGGGGATGAGGAGGATGATGCTCCATGGCGAGGGAGGAGGTGACAGAAAGGTGGGAGGGGTGGAAGAGGTGGAGGGGATGATGGTGGAGTTGATGGAGGAGATGACGAAGGGCAGAGGAGAGTCAAACAAAGAGTTGAGGGGGCACCATAGGTATAGGTACAGGTGCAGGCTTAGGTGTAGACACAAGCCCAAGTGCAAGCCCAAGATGATGGATAGACTATAGCTTTACGAGCCCATGTGGCTCAGTTACAGGGTCAGGTTACACAGCTACAGGGACAAGTTGTGTAGATGCACGGGTAGATTTCCTAGCTGTAGGGAGATGTTAGAGCAGTGACCTTGGAGCGGGATACCGCTATTCAGAGGTATACTAGGGCTGAGGCCTTATTACAGTAGGTACAATAGACAACAATCCAGGGTCCCCATGGACAAACTATTTTAGAGATGGTCTGCACAGGGCAAGAGATATTCTACTAGAGATCATTATATGAGTAGGTCGTGCCCCCAGAGTAGAGGGTAGGGAGCTTCCATCCTAGTTCACGGAGCCAGTCTAGGCAGACACAGTCAGAGAGTGGAGGAGTCATGGGGCCACCACCTCCTCAAGGGCCACTAGGGATAGGGCCTTCCAGTCCTCAACCTCAGCAGCTAGCACCTTCTGATGGTAGTACTAGATAGACACTTTGAGACATGCATGATTTTATATCATTTTGTGTACATATTATTTTTGACAGCTCGAGATATATATTCATGATATCATTGTATACTTGGACATTTATTTTTTTATGTTGATGATATATATATGGGTTCGATGGACTATACGTATGTTCATTATGGATGGATGATTTCTATATGTTCGATGTTGACGTTATGCTTCTATTTGATGATTCTAACATATTGATTCTATGATGCATATGATACTTATGATATGATGTTTCTATGATTCACATGGTGACTTATATCTATGTGTAATGTTTATGAGCAATGATCCTATATGCTTATAATTTTTTATGATCTAATGCATATTTTGATGATTCTTAGATGTAATATATGATGTTTAAGTTTCTATGTATGATGATCTAATGTGCAAATGCTATGACAATGATATCTCTATTTTTTATTTTTGATGATAGAGTTATGTATGAAACCTATGTTGACATGTGACATCACTATATGAATGATCTAAATGTTTTTGGATAATGCACCTAAATGACATGATCTTATGATTGACAATGTTTATACTATGCACAATGATAATGATGATTTGTTTTTGTTATACCAAGTATACTCAATCATGAATAAAAGATTACTTAGAAGAATTAGATGAAAAATAGATGAAAGAAATGACTTGGATGAATGGATCTTAAACCAATTGCAAAATGATAATTATGGAATGCTTATAAATGAAATGAAATGCAACCCTAATATGTATAAATGAGATTTAGTCATCTTGTATACAAATATTTGAAGTACTTTTTTCATCATTGAGCTTTTAAAATGTTGTAAGGAAATGCAAGCATCTAGGTATAATTAAATCATGATGACCTGAGTATCTCTTACATGGATTTTGATTTAGCAAGTTAATACAAGCATCTAGGCAAACTTGAACCGAGATGACCTGAGTATTTCTTGCATGTATCAACAGACAAGGATTGTATATTTTTCATGTTTAGACCCATAATGTCCTCGATGATCAATTTGGTAATCATGTTGTTAGACAAGTCTTCACATTACTGAAGATAAACCCACAAACAACAAACAAATGAAATAATCATGCCCCATCATATCTTCTCTAGTCTTGGACATCCTTGAATAGAATAGGAAATATGATAATGAAAATCAAGACCTAAGATGTAAACTTATAACAACCATCAAATTTTTTTTCCATAGATATGTTTTCTTGCCATATTAATAGATATAACCATCCTAATAGTTTTAGGCACATTGTTATCTGATATAGGTTAATGTCTTGTGTCAAGTTTTTGTTGAAAAGGTTTGTTTGTAGTGCTGCATGTTGTCTGGAAATAGTATCATGATCCTGATTGTTATCCTCTAAGATTGTGACATTCAAGAATCCAATTCTATAACTAGGTTGAGGATTTTTTCCCCAGTCAAGTAAAGGATCTACTTATTATGGATGAAACGATGGGATACTTGATGCAACGGGCCCTAAGGGACTGACCTAGTGCCTCAAAGGCTCATCGATGATGTTCTTGTCTATGTGAAGTCACAGAGGCAACATAGTTCGACTATGTGGACCATGTGAACCTAAGACCTAGGGGTGGGAAGCCTCGGGGGCTCATTAATGATGGCCTTTCCTACGTGATAGCTCAGAGGCGATGTAGTTTGACTATGGAGGCTGACACTGGTGATGGAATGAATAGATGGAGTGTAAACATTACGATAAGATGAGAGTTATGGATGGATGGGAAGCCTCAGGGGCTCATAAATGATGGCCTTGCCTACGTGATAGATCAGAGGCGACATAGTTCGACTATGGAAGCTGACACTAGTGATGGAATGAATAGATGGAGTGCAAACATTATGGTAAGACGAGAGGTATGGATGGATGGGAAGCCTTGGGGGCTCATCGATGATGGCCTTGCCTACGTGATAGCTTAGAGGTGACATAGTTCGACAATGATATCGACAATGGAGTTGCGATGGATGAGACGATGGATGAAGGTTTAGATGGATGACCTTCTTTGATAAGGTGGTAAAGGAAATCGAGCAACAATCCATGATAAGTATCATTATGCGTCTTGATGGATGTGGAAGAAAAGATGGATAAAAATTGAAATCCTACAAGAGGGAGGAAGTGGGTTTATCACAAATAGTGCCTGTTTCCAAGTTTTCACCACTTGTTTTTATTGCATCATTTTTTTTCTCTACATTGGAGTTTTAGATATAAAATTTTTGAAGATGCATACTGTTGATGGGATCATCGAACAACTTACCTTCTGATGTTGTTAACTGGTAGGCTCCTAATCCGTAGGTAGCAATGATTATATAAGGACCAAGCCAGTTGGGTTCAAACTTACCTTTCTTGTCCATATCCTGCTAATTTCTAGGAGTTTCCTTGAGAACTAGGTCACCCACTTGAAAGAATATGGGTTTTATCCTGTGGTTGTAGCCTCTTGACATCTTTTGTTGATAATCTTTGAGATTATTAAAGGCATTTTATCATCTTTCCTCCAATAATTCTAACTCCTGAAATCTAGAAACTTGATACTCTTCATCAGTTATTAGACCTTTTCATGAGACTCTTAGAGATGGTAACTTGACCTCAATAGTCAAGATTATTTCTAAGCCATAGACAAGGGCATAGGATGTTGCACATGTGGGTGTGTGAATACTAGTATGGTAGGCCCATAGAGCGGGATTCAACTGTACAATAGATGACATCATTGACAGTCTTCTTCAATATTTTCAAGATTGTTTTATTAGATGCCTCTACTTGACCGTTTCCTTGGGGATAGTACAGGGTGGAGAAATGGTGTTGGATATGGAACTTGTCACATAGTTCTTTAACATTTTGGTTTTTGAAAGGTCTTCCATTATTAGTGATAATGGATAGGGGAATGTTGTAATGACAAATGATATAATTTAGGATGAATGAGGCAATTTGCTTGCCTATGACATTGGTTAAGGGTACAACTTCAATCCACTTAGTAAAGTACTCAGTGATGGTTATTATGAATTTATGGCCATTTGATGATGGGGGATGAATCTTGCCCACAAGGTCGAGTCCCCATTGGCAAAAAGGCCAAGGAGTCGTTAAAGGCTGTAGTTCTTGTGCCGGTGCATATATTAGATTTCCATGAATTTATGATAAGAGTCTGTTTCCATACTTGGCCAATAGTATCCCATACGCATAAGTTTCTTAGCCAAGGTAGGACCACTAGAGTGCATTTCGCAAATACCTCCATGTACTTCTCTTAAGGCGGTTTGATATTCCTCACTTTCTAGACACCTAAGGAGAGTACCATTAAGACCTCATTGATAAAGGGTATTGGCAATTATGATATAGCGAGTGGCTTGACGGATGAAGGTTCTTCATTGATTATTGGATAAACTAGGTGGTAGTGTATTCTCTTTCAAATAGGTATAGATATTTCTTTACAAGGGAGAATTGGATCCTACTATGTGACATATGATTCTTGTTTCAGGGATATCGTAAGCAGGATTAGACACTAGCTCCACTAAGAACTCATAATGTGACTAATTTTGTCGTATATCTAGGAGTGATGCAATGGTTGCCATGGCATCTGTAGCTTTGTTCTCCAGTCTTGGTATATGTTCAAAGTAAATCTCAACAAAATATTCTTTAAAGTCATCTACCATATGCTTGTAAGGTATAAACTTCTCATCCTTAGTTTGATAGTCATCATTTACCTGATTGATGACTAGTTATGAATCTATGTACACATGAAGCTCCAGACTTTCCATTCTATAGCCATTTTGAGACCAATGACCAATGCCTCATATTCTGCCACATTGTTGGTACAAGGGAAAAGTAGTCTATATGATTTCAGGATTGTATCTCCTTGAGGTGTGACCAACAAAATGCCAGCTCCTGACCCATGTTGAGTATAAGATCCATCAAAATAGAGTTTCCATGCTTGGGTTGTTATGTTGAAGATGGCTTCATCTGGAAATTCAAAACTTAATGGATTGTCATCATTCAATGGTGCATCCGCTAATTGATCCGCAATCACTTGGCCTTTTATTGTTCTTCTGTCCACATATTCAATGTCTAACTCGCTGAGAATCATTACCCACTTTGATAGTTTGTCTATTATAGTAGCCTTACTGATCAAATACTTCAATGGATCTATCTTTTCTATCAACTTGATTGAATGAGTGAGCATATAATGTCTTAGCTTTTGGGATGCAAAAACTATGGCAAGACATGCTCATTCAATAGGCATCTACTATAGTTCATAGCCTACCACTGTTCAACTGATGTAGTAAATAGCCTATTCCTTTCCTTCATAATCCTGTTGTGCCAGTAGAGCCCCTAGAGTTGTTGGTGTAGCTAAAATATAAAGAAAAAGTGGTTTACCTTGGATTGGTGTCATCAAGATTGGAGGATTCATCAGATACTCTTTCAGGAGTTGAAATGCTTGTTCACACATCTCATCCCATTTGAAAGGAATAATCTTGTGAGGGAGATAGGCAAATGGATGACATTTGTCAGCTAATTGTGAGATAAACCAAAGGATAGATTGCAACTTTCCTTGCAATGACCTTAGTTGAATGATATTTCTAGGTGGTGGCATGTCCATTATTGCTTTCAATTTTGTTGGATCCACCTTGATTCCATTGGTTGAAACTATGTATCCTACAAGTTTGCCAGATGTGACTCTGAACACACACTTCTTTGGATTCAAACGGATATTGAATTGTTCCAGTCTCTGAAAGATCTTGTCTAATACTTGTAGGTGTTCCTCTCGTGTGAGTGATTTTCCTAGAATATCATCCACATAATCTTCCATAATGGTGTGCATCATATCATGGAAAATTGTGGTCATTGCTCTTTGGTATGTTGCTCCTGCATTTTTCAGTCCAAATGGCATCACATTCCAGCAATATGTGCCCCATTGACATGTAAAAGTGGTCTCATGTTGATCCTTTGGTGCTATTTTGATTTGATTGTAGCTAGAAAATCCATCCATTAAAGACAACATAGTATGCCCCACTGTCAAATCCATAATGATGTCAATGTTAGGTAAAGGAAAATCATCCTTGGGGCAAGCTTTATTTAAATCCCTAAAGTCATTGCATAGTCTGATCCTTTTGTCTGGTTTTGAGATGGGAACAATATTGTAAATCCATTATGGATAATCAATTGGTCTGATAAACTTGACATCCAACAACTTCTTCAATTCTTCTTTTATTAATAGTACTATATGCGGATGCATCTTCCTTAGCTTTTGTTTTACTGGTTTAGCTCTTGGAGCTAGTGATAAGTGATGCATTATGAGATCTAGATTAGGTCCAGGCATATCTGCATAGGACCAAGCAAAATTAATTTGTCTCTGTTTGAAGAATTTGACAAATTATGTCTCTTCTTTCTTAGATAAAAATTTTGCTAGATGGATTATCTTTGGATTGTCTTCTGTACCAATGTTGACAGGTTCTGCTAGTTCTATCAAAATTGGGGACCTCTCCTGATGTGTAAGGTTGGGAAGAGTGTCAAGTCTTTCATCCTTTGGCACCTTAGAGAGGTTTTCACCATTAGATACACTCTTTATTTTATCTTTTTCATGATCTAATACTACCACAAAGTGGTTTTCACCATTAGATCTATTTTTTATTTTTACATTTTTGCAACTAAAAGGCTTAGCACTCTCTCCAAAATAAGCCATGTCATTGAGTTCTATAGTGAAGCTAGATTTATGATCTCTTGAGGGTAGATGATCCCTTAGTTATAGATAGTCAATAATAGCATCGTCATTTTGAAAGGTATCTAGTTCGGGGGCCTCTTTGAGTTCCCAATCTATAAGTTCAGGATGTACTAATGGTAGAGGATCATTAGGTTGGTCTGACTCAAGGGTAATGATGGTTAGGATGGAGGAGTTGTCTAGGTCTATGGGGGTATTTACAAGGTCTAAAATAGTACTCTCCTTAGTATTACCTAGTAAGTGTGGCATCCAACCTTCCTCTTCAGACTCACTCTCAGTATTTTGTGAATCAAACTCTAGCGGTCTAGACCTTGAGCTTTGACCCTCATGGTATGTATTTGTTGAGCTATATGTTTGAACCACATCAATACCTTTATCTTCACAAGATATCTTGGAAAGACTTTCCCATTCCCATTGGTTAGAGTCTGTTTCACTCCCCTCTTGTAATTTGTGAATTTGCTCAACTAGATTGGTGGTAACCTTTTCCTTGTCTTTTCCTTTGTACCCTAGCCCTGTAGTGTCTCGGGCCAATAAGGAAGAAGGTTATATGGGTTCCATGATACCTTCTTTTCTCAAGCCTATGGGACTACGACCATCATATCCCATTCTCTGCAAGATAGTAAAACCTGGGCCATATTGATCATTTTGTAATTGGTGTTGTTGATCTTGTGGCTTGGATTCTATATCTTCTTCTTTGTATAGCCATTGAAGGACATCCTTTTCATCACTTTCATCTGATAGATTACCCCATTTGATAAAAGGACCTCTAGGAGTTTTTAATGACTGTGGTTTGTTCATAGATGGTTTGCCATAAGACTTGGGTGATAGGGGTGGTTTTGCAAGACAAAAGGTTTGCTCAATGGAATACTCTTCTATCCCTTTATCTTTGAGCTTGACTTTTAGTTCGGTGGTTTTGGATGTAGAATGTATTGAACTTAGGTCAACAAGGGTTGTAGAGGACGAGCTTGCATGGTTGGTAGGTATGACAACTTCAAGCTTTGGTTTGATGGTGTTGTAGTATTGAAATGGATCGGGATCACCTTGGATAGTAATCTCTTAGCCATTGTAGGGAAACTTTATACATTGATGATAGGTGGATGGTATAGCCTTCATCGCATGTATCCAAGGTTGGCCAAGGAGAATATTGTAGTCTAGTTCCATGTCAAGGACTTGGCAAACCACGTCTTTCTCTACCGGTCCAACTTGTATTGGAAAAACAACAGTGCCTTTAGAGGTTCTTTATTCCTCATCATATGCCTTGATTGTGATCTTCTTCTTTCGATCAACAACATTCTCAGAGAACCCCAATGCAAGGATTAATTTTAATGTGCATATAATTAAACCTGCCCCTCCATCTATAAGGATCCATTTTATTCTGTGTTTATGAATGAGGGCTTCTATGTGAAGAGATGCATTGTGAGGTTGAGTAATGGACATGTTATCTTTTTTGGTAAAAGATAGGAAATGGGGTGTAGTGAGATGTCCTACCATGGCTTGAAATTGCTCTTGGTCAAGATTTGTTGGCACGGTGGTTTCTAATAGAACTTTTTCTAGGATAGCCTTATGGGATGGTGAAAGACACAAAATCTCCAATATAAATATATGTGCAGGTGTCTTTTGGAGTTGGTCTAGGACATTATACTGATTGGATACGGAAGATGGTTTAGGTGGAGCCCCTTGGAGAGTAATCTTTCCATGACAAGTGGTAACATTACAGTTAGGCTTGTTATTTATAGTAATCACATTTACATGTGAATCACTTTTAGAGATGTGGTTAATGGTGTATTCATATGATACATTCATGTAATTGGCATTGTTACCACCATTATTGTTTTGTTTAGAGGGACCTCCCTTCTCATAGTTAGGGAGAAGATTCTTGAATACCACATGTTCGTCATTGGATGTATGTCCATCAATTGATATATCTCTGCAATCTATCAAGACTTGGATGGTGTTTTTCAGTTGTTTGTAATCGTTGGTTTTATGGCCTTTGCTTCTATCGAATTCACAAAAGTCAGAATCTTTCCACCAAGAGGGTTTAAACTTGGGTTCATATTCTCTTATCATAGGAAGCATTATGAGGTTGTTTTCTATGAGCTTCCTTAGGGTAGATTCAATTGATTCCCCCAAAGGTGTAATTTTTTTGCGAGGAAAGTTTGTTTGTCTTGGTTCATTATTTGTGGGTTTGTTTGAGGATGAATTGTTGTGTGGACTTGATAGATTTAGAATGGGTTGTTTTGGTGTCACACATTTTGTATCTACAACTCCATCATTTACAATGTTCTTGTTATTAGTCCAAAACCTTGATTTATCTGTGTTGTTGTTTGAACTAGGGACATCCTTATATATTTTTATTTGTCCTTTAGCTATCAAAGATTTCTCTATAAGTAATCCCATTTCAATGACCTTACTAAAAGAAGTAGGACATTGGATTTGGATTGGATAGCTTAATTAGGTGTTCAAGTTATGGACAAACATTTCAGTCATTTGCTTCTTGGGGATGTGGTAGGACATTTACTTGCAAGTTGTCTCTATCATTGCAAGAAAGTGGTGAAGGATTCTCCACCCTTTTGTTTGTTGTTTCTTAGATCTAACATTGAAATTTCATTTTCAATGTTATAGGAGAAGTGTGTCACAAACTTGTCCACTAGTTCATTGAATGTTCAGATTTCGGGAGGTAGATGGGAGAACCATTCCATTGCTTGACCTCCTAGGCTACGTGGGAAGAGTCACATTAGATATGTCTCATTATGGGCAATTTCTAAGCATGTAGCACTAAATTCTCTAAAGTGGTCACGTGGATCACCTTTCCCCCTATATTTGTCAAATTTAGGGACTTCAAATCTTGAAGGGAAAGGCACCATAACCAAGATTTTGTCAAAAGGATATGGAGATATATCCTCTAATGAGTAATGTTTTGTGGAAGTTCCCATTTATAGGTCTACAAATTGTTGTTGTAAGCTTGGATTTGTTGTGTGAGTGTATCTAAAGGATTTGACATATCCTTAGCCTTTTCATTCTTGGGAGCTTCTTTTTCATTTGATGTGGTTGTTTCTCTCAATTTTGAAATGTCAAAATCAGCAGGTAGCTTGGCTCCTTGTTGTACAAGTAAGAAGAAGTATTTGTGAGGGTCCGTTGATATGACCTTATCCATCAATCTTTGGAATTTTAGATCTTGTAAGTATTTATCAAGTTCTTCTTGGTTGATTTCTTCCTCTCCATCACTAGAAGAGTGTTCACTATTGTTTGTGTTATCAATTTCTTTTCTTCTTTTGGCTTGAGATCTAGTTTCAACCATGCAAAGTTTGATGTGAATGGAGTTGGATAAGAGACTTGCAGATGTAAGTGATGGGATATAGTTTGGGGTGAAAGATTGGATTGAATGTGTTGGTGATAAGATTTTCTAAAGGTGGTGTTTTTATTCTTTGTTCAAACAATAGTCTTGAGATATGGTGTATAGCTATCAAATTGTTGATCCAAAGTAAGCCAAATAGGGATGATTGAAATCACTATTGAAGTATACTAAACTTGTCAAGATGTTTTAGTTTAGTTTCTAGATAGAGGATGATTGATCCTGATAGAGAAACTAACTAGGTTGTTTGTTTGAATAGGAAGATTTCAATAATACCTTTGGGAAAATCTTGTTTTTGTTGGCTTTTTGAAAAGACTAAATGTGAGATGCAAGGTGAAATGTTTGAAAATGGGTATGGGATGTATCTGTATGGTTCAAGTGACTTCTCAAGTGTATTCTAAGAAGAAATGGGTATCCAAAACTAATTTTGTTATTTTCTCACAACCTCGAGAATAGCTCACTATTATGGATGCGCAGTTTTAGATGTGCATGAACATGGTGTAAATACGTAGGAACAGGTGTTATATGCACAGTTCTGAATGTGCAGTTCTATTGATTATATGTACAGGTCTGGTATATGCATAGCAGGATTGTTTATATGCGCAATAGGATGTTTTATATGTGCAATAGGAGTATATGCACATGAAAAAAAATTATATGCGCAGTAATATTTGGCAGATGCGTAGTTCTATTCATAGTGTCTGTATTTGATCAATTTTTGTTTGTTTTTGGCACATTTTTCTAGGTAACCTATTATTTTTCTTATGTTGATCTTCTTTGTTTTTAGGCAAGAAAACATAGCAGACAGTACAATTTAATGTTTGTTTGTGACATTTAGTGTTTAACACAAATTTGAAGACATGTACAATCCTAGGCAAGAAAGGATACTACTTGTTGAATCCCAACTTGAATTTCTCCAACCACTTAAACAAGGCAGACAGCTAGAGACTTGTTGGCACTGGCTCCCCTTACATGGCACACACTTCTCGGGCACACCAAGTCTCATTCCCCCCAAAGAGGAATTTCTGCCTCTACACATGAATAGTGAAGACATTGGGTGGTTTCGGAGGTTTGACCTCCTACGTCAATAAGTAAATGGATTTTGGCATCTAAAACAAATGGTTCTTAGTAACTTTGAGGGACCAATGCATCGCCAGCATGAAGAAATCTACTAAAAGCTTTGACTAATCCTACTAAGAGTATCATATACCTCCCATAATGTGAAAATCATTTCCACAAAGTGATGGTATGCCTCTTTTTGATTTGGCACCATAAGGCAAGGCTGACCCTGGTTAGGACTTGGCTTTTACCTTATCCCTCTTATAAAGCGGTTCAAAGGAAAACTCTGCTTAAGGTCGTCCCTATTGGATGAAGCAGAATCCAAGAGCAAACCTTTCTAAAGGATAAACAAGAAATGATAGATGAGTCTGGCTTTTTGATCACCCAAGATGTTGCAAGGGGAGAGCATATACCTATCACCTTTGAAAGCATGACAAACACTTGTTTATTAACCGCCTAGATTAAGCTAAGTGTGACTAATCTAACAACACAAGATGGCATATTTGCCTAGTAACATAAAAGAAAATATAGTCAAATTTAGCCTCTTAATTAAACTATGTGATGATTTGTATGTAAAATTGGATGAAATTACTTCCCCCTATTTATGCTATGTTTGGATTGTATGCAAGATTGTATGAAAAATTTATCCAATTAACCTCCTAATTTAGACTATGTGATGATTTGTATACAAGATTATATGCAAAATTTGTCTAATTAACCTCCTAATTTAGACTATGTGATGATTTGTATGCAAGATTGCATGCAAAATTTGTCCAATTAACCTCCTAATTTAGACTATGTGATGATTTGTATGCAAGATTGTATGCAAAATTTGTCCAATTCACCTCCTAATGTAGACTATGTGATGATTTGTATCCAAGATTGTATGATTACTCCTCCTTTTTTAAACTAGGTGCCACTGTATTAAGAATGCAAGAGTAAATGATGTCTAAACCAAAGCCCTAAACCTACAAAACCAATTATCAGTAGTTTGAATACACTTCTTCGATGATCAATGACAACTGCAACAAAGTTAGCATTAAAGATTATCCAAAAACTTATACTAAAACTTGATAGAGTTTATATACGTAGGAACAGAGCACAGCTGTGCAACAGAATTAGTCAAATGCATAGAAAAATTTATATGCACAACAAGAAGTGTTAGATGCATATCAGAAAGTGGCATATGCACATGACTGGTATTTTTCTTTATAGATGTGTAGGACTGGAACTCGAACGTACAAAAATGACTTGTTACAACTGTAAGTACACCAAAAACTCAATTTTGGATGTTAAAAATGGGGCAATGCCCCACAGTGCATGCCAAAATGTGATTGATAATTTGAAACAACTGTAAGAACCTAATAAGATACCACAATTACTCTAGAATTCCTACTCAAATTCAATTCACCAATCAAACTAAGAAAAATATAGAAAACATGATTTATACCTTGCAAACTGATTTATCCTCCATGTTCCATTGTCTCCTATCTTCTTAATGATCCTGTTGATTATGATATTGCTCTCAAAATTGTACTTCGTTTCTTTTCAAGATGATAATGAGATGAATGGAATTGTGGATTCAAATATGTAATGTAAACAATGCTACAATGCAACTAAGATAATGATGAGGATAAAGCTATTGGCATGATGTTGATAATGATGGATATGAGGATAAAGATATGCAACTAAATGATACTATGAAGCTAGATGATAATGAAACAATGGAGATTATGATATTGATATGTAAATGGGGGGCCAAAGGAATGCTTGGATACTTGATAGAATTTTTGCAGCATGTAAGTACTATAGCTCTTGTGATGCAAAATGAAGGTGAGGAGCTTCCTTTTATAGACTAAGGAGGGCACAAATCCAAGTTTCAAAAGATCCATGGTGGAAGAATAAGTCTTATCACATGTACGGTCAAGATCAAATTGGTTGGGATGAGGGAGATAAAGGTGGAAGATGTTCCTACTATGATGACAAGGTAGAGGAATAGGTGGAACCATAAGCCACATGTCATGATGCTCATAAGGACCAATGAGATAAAGGTGGAAGACCAAGAGTAGAACATGGAGGAAGGAATCTTTGGTTGTTGGAATGTGAGAGGGAATATAGGATTTAGAAGACAAGTGTCTTTGACCATGTTTGATGTTTGAGAAGATATAGGCCACATGTTTGAGAGGATAAATGACTAATTAAATATTAAGAATATTTAATTATTGGAGCAACATGATGAGGTGTCCAATGATGTGGAAAATGACATAGGATGAGTGATATGGATTTTAGACATAGGACTTTTTATTAGAGGAAATAATTAAATAATTCAAGATTATTTAATTAGATATGACCTTAGAGGAATTTTAAGATATTTAATTGTTAGAAGAATATGATGAATGTGAACCAAATACATAAATTAGTATGTTTATTTATTGATAGAGGAATAAGAATAAAATAAATATAAAATATCTATTTAATTCAACTCGAGCCATTTTTAGGTGTATACACAAAGGATTTGTGATTTGCTGCTCCGAAAAGCAAGTTATTGATTAGCAAAGTTTGACAGTGTTTGTTGAGAGCAGTCTATGATATGTTTTCAGGTGATATTTGTTGTTCTCAAATAAGATATGTTGCGGTTGGACTTGTCGGCTCCCAGGTGATTCTATGTTGTTTTTGGATGTCTCAAGGATGTATTGAAGGCGTGTGCTTGATCCAAAAGCTATAATGAAGTTCTTGGAAGTGTGTATTTAAGTATTCTTGATGTTTACACTAGTTCTGGCTGACCTAGT
Organism: Cunninghamia lanceolata; assembly: GCA_027924645.1. Taxonomy (NCBI): domain Eukaryota; kingdom Viridiplantae; phylum Streptophyta; class Pinopsida; order Cupressales; family Cupressaceae; genus Cunninghamia; species Cunninghamia lanceolata. Next base: position 12,030,563 of record BSBN01000887.1, read on the forward strand.
TATTTATAAATGTTGCGGAGATGATTCATGGATTGTAGAAGCATGTTCATGTGTGTGAAGATGTATTTAGGTCCAATCTAAGCCATTAAGTGTTCTTCTTTCATTAATTTACTCTGCTAGTTTCTTTAGGTCCAGACCTAATTTGATTTATGTATGTATGCCAACCTTGGAGATAGTTCTAATGGTTGTAAGTTGTATTACTGACCTTGATGAATGTTCCAAGGTTGATGATTGGTATAAATATATGTAATGAATCCATGAGTGATGTGAGTGTGCAAAGATAAGAGGTGTGTGTGTGCTGTAAAGATAGCATAATAGATATATTATGCTTCAATGGAACTGAACTCAAGCATGTTGTAGATGCTACTATATCAGTTCATGGCAGTGAGCCACCCATCCTGGCAGTGATCCACCCTTTGGAAATGAGCCACCCTTTGGTAGTGAGCCACCCCTTTGGCAGTGAGCCACCCATTGGCAGTGAGCCTTTTTGTAGTGAGCATTTTGGGCAATGAGCCCTAAGGCAGTGAACTTCTTGGTTATTCGGTATTGTTACTACATTATATTGTGAGCTAACACTCGTCGTGGTTTTTCCCTTTTTAGGTTTTCCACGTAAGAATCTGGTGTTCATGTGTGTATATGATGTTGATGTGCTTATGTTTTGATTCTGCTATTCATGTTTAATCTTCATAACATAATAAGGAGTTAAAGTAAGTTAATGTGAATGTGATTTTGTTTAAAGAAGTTAAGGTTTTTGATACAATTGATTCACCCCCTCTCAGTTGTCTTGTGCCTTCAACAATTGGTATCAGATCAAAGTTCCTTGGAAGAAAGCCTAACAACTTAAGGTAGATCTAGGATGGCACACAGGAAAGACATTCCTCAATTTGATGGATCTGACTATGCCTACTAGAAGGTACGAATGCAAAGTTATCCTATTTCTATTAGTTATAATGTTTGGACAATGGTTAAAGATAAATGCACAACACCTAAAAATGGTCCAAAGACTGATGAAAAGATTAAGGATTATGAGACTAATCACAAAGGTAAAAATGCTCTATTAAATGCTTTGTCTAACACTAAAATGGAAAAGGTGGTGGATCTGGAAACTGCTCATGAGATCTAGGACAAATTAAAAAATATCTATGAAGGTGATGCATCTGTCAAGAAGGCTAAGTTGCAAAACTTGAAGACCACATATGAAACCATGCAAATGGCTAATGATGAGAACATAACAAGTTACATATAGAAGATTGATGAAGTTGTCAGCAACATCAAGGGTCTTGGTGGAAATCTAGAGGATGTGGATGTTGTAGATAAGATACTCAAAACTCTTCCCAAATCTTATAGTCACATGGTATCTTCCATTGAAGAATTGTTTGATATGGGAAAGATTACAAAAGATCAATTGCTTGGTAAATTGACTGCTTTTGAGATGAGAGAATTTGGTACTACTGATGGCCCTATGAAAATTGAGACTGTCTTTAAGGCCAAAGAAGAAAAGACTGCTAGATCAGATAAATATGTTGTGGAATCAGATGAAGAAGATTTTGAAGAGCTAGAGACAAAATTTGCATGCAGAATGAAAAGAGGTGGCAGAGGAAAGTTCAAAGGTAAGTTACCTTTCAAATGTTTCAATTGTGGTAAAATTGGTCACTATGCTTCAAGATGTCCTGACAGAACCTTGAGGATCAAAAATAATGAAAATAAAGGAAAGATGGTAAGAAAGAGTTATTATGTTAGATATGATGATGGTGTAACTAATGATGAACCTGATTTTGATGATGGTAATAGTAGTAAATGCTTGTTTATTGCACTTAGAGAAGAACCTATTTCTGGTAACCTTGCAAGCCATGTGAAGGAAGTCTAGGAGAGTTGTCTGCATTTCATGCTGAAAAGGATGATGAATGGATCATTGACAACGGATGTTCAAATCACATGACAGGAGATAAGAGTAAGTTTGGTAAGTTTAAAAAATATGATGGAGGACTAGTTAGGTTTGTTGATGACGCAGCTGGTACGATTTGTGGAAAAGGATCAATTACTTTTGATGGCAAGCATAATACAAATGATGTTCTTTATGTCAAAGGCTTAAAGCATAATCTTCTAAACATTGGACAAATATGTGATAAAGGGTATAATCTAATGTTTAAGGATAATGGATGTGAGATAAGGAAAAGCTTCAGAACCTTGATTGCAGCTGGTAAGAAGACTCATGGTAATGTCTATCATTTGAAGGGTACTAATAATTGTTGTTTATTGGCTCAAACAAATTAAAGTTGGCTATGGCATAGGAGAATGTGTCACATTAACTTTGATAGTTTGGTGAGAATAAGCTCAGTACAAGCACTAAGAGATCTACCTAAGATTGTGAAGCCTACCAATGTTATGTATAAAGAATGTCAGTTTGGGAAGAAGACAAAAACTACCTTAAGAAGCAAAGAACAATTCTCTACTAGTTTGTTGGAGTTGGTGTTGGCAAGAGACACTGTGTGGCTTCATTAATGTTGTCATTGATGGAAACAAAGTCCTTCCCACACATCCGCAGGACATGGTGTGTCCATACCGGAAGTTAGATTGAAGAATGTTGTGGTCTGGTAAGCAAGAACAGAGCATGCAACAAGATCTGACAATCAGGTCTAGATCTCAGCAAAGCGCGAACTTGGGAAAGTCAAGAGGAGTATCATGACTGATATATTCTAGAGATTGAGCCTCCAGTGATGATAGAGTGAAAAGATATAAGCACCTGAGTGTTGGGTTCCTATTTGACAGAGTAGACCGAGGAAGACCTAACCAACAAAGCATCAGACCTTAATCTAGATAGGATATTGATGGTGGTCAACCTTCTTGATGTATCATTCATGATTGGTTGACATGATTGATGACTTCTTTAACTATCTTTTGATACGCATCACTTGGTAAGCAAGGATTCAGCCGACAGATCAGAGTTTAGGAAAATATTGAGTATTCCGGATGCCGACTAGAAAGATGTTGAAATCCTTGGTACTGATATATATACTAGATGGATTTCGATGAGAAGGTGTGTGTGGTGTGTTATGAAGTGTGAATAAAAGTAGAAAGTAGAGTAGAAGTAGTAATACAAGTCCAGTATGTGACAGGACAGTAGCACCAAAGAAGAGGAAGAATGAAGTGCAGTAGATCAGTATATTGAGCCTAACCGGAACTGAACCTTAGCATAGTTGGATGCTTCTCATCAGTTCAAGTATCTTGCTACTTTCTTTGTACCTTGTAGATAGTGAGTCTCTTGTAGGCAGTGAGCCTCTTGTGAGCAGTGTGCTCGGGCAGTGAGCCCTAATTGGCAAGTTCCATTTTTGTATTTCTCTTCTTCTAATAGAGAATACATTCTTGGGTTAGTCACCCTGTGGTTTTTCCCTTAATAGGGTTTTCCATGTCAAAATCATTGTGTTATGTGTATTGACTTTGTTTCTGCTTTCATGATTATGGATGCTTATTTGTTTTGCTGCTGCACTAGTTATTAAAGAAGAACAAAAAGTTAAATTAACTAAGATAACTGATTCACCGCCCCTCTTAGTTATCAACAATTGGTATCAGAGCTAAGTTCCTCCAAACATAGCCTAACAGCTTGAGGAAGATCTGGGAATCTCAATGGATATGTATGGTATGAGGGAACAACTTCAGTCTGCCCTAGATGATCTTGAACAATCTCACTCCAAAGTCAATAACTTGAAGGAAAGACTCAAATAGGTTGATGATTTCATAAATGAACTAAAAGAGAAATTGAGTATATCTATGAAAAAGAGAAAGGAACTTCTTTAATAATTAGCAAGTCAAAGTGAAGCCAATAATACTAATGAAGATCTAAAAGAGAAGAACAAGTTATGTGAGAAGCTATCAAAAGAGGTCATTATGGTAAGACATGAAATGGAATTAGGGGTTATGAAATTCACCCAAGAAATTGAAGAGAAAAGAAAAATTGAAGATGATCTAAGACAATCTCTCAAGAAGTCAAAAGACTGTTATAAAATGGATAGAATAATCAGGCATCTGGAATCTGATCTTGAAGAAGCAAGAGATAATGAAGAACTTGAGAATCAGATTGACACTCTTAAAAGGGATCTTCAAACAACAAATGAATATGAAGAGAAATTCAAGATAAGCTCTTCTCAACTTGAAGTTCTTCTTCAAAGCCAAAAGAGGGTAGATGACAAGCAAGGCTTGGGGTATGAGAAAGGTGAAAGCTCTGGATCCGATCATAAGAACTCTGGATCTGGAAATCCAAGGAACAGGCCTAGAAGACCTCCGATAAGGCAACCAAATGCTCAAAGATATCCATCCTTCAATGAATACTGCCACAATTGTAATAATTTTGGTTATAAAACAAATCAGTACAGAAGAAGAATGAATCAGACTAATTCATCCTTCTCTGGACAGGGTTTTAATTGCAAAAGGTATGGTTACAAATCTCATGAATGTAGAAATTTGCAAATAAACAATTCATTCAATGGTAGATGTTTTGCATGCAATAGAGTAGGACATATGGCTAATCAATGTAGATCAAGAGGATTCTAGTCAAATATGTAAAGAAATATTGTTTGCTACAATTGCAATAGATCCAGTCATATTGCCAAATTCTGTAGAAGTAAAAATTAGGACAAAAAGGGTCCGGTACATCATAATCAAAACCAAGACAAAGGAAAAGGAAAAGTGAATGTGGGAAATTCAAAGGGAGATGAACAAGATATGGGTGAAGAGAAGTACATAAAATGTTGGGGATGGATCCGCACCAGAATCTGGTGCTGATATTCCTTCCAGAAACTAAATAGATGAGCTCTGGCTCAGGGGGAGTAACAAAAGAAAAACATTTTCCCTAGCTAGTCAATAGGTGCCTGAAATTGGCACATGAAAGGTTGTGGATTAAAGGGTTCTCAGAGTATTGATAAGCCATGGTAAAGATATGGAAGATCCGCAAGAAGTTTAGAAAAGGTTAATCTTCCAAGATTGATTCGGTTCAACAGTCATCCGGTAAGAACAGGATTTTCACAGATAGATCTGGTATAATCAAAATATTTGGATTTGTGGTTAGATGGAATGATTGGTTAAAAGGAGATACTTTATAAGTTATCATCCTAGGTGCATCTCAATGATCCAGAAAGATCTCTCTCAGAAACAAAGAAAACAAGGCAACCAGAATAACCTAAGTTGTGCATTTATTGCAATGTAAAATTAGGGTTTGTGCAGAAATATAAGGGTTCCCTTGTTCATCACTTGCACATTTGCATTCGAGAAGAAGAGAGAAGGAGCTCTGCAACAAATTGTCTCAAACCTCTCAAAGATCACCCACATAAATCAACTTATCCAGCAATTTGATCCGGCTCATTTCGTGAACCCTAAAAGCGTAAAAGGTATTTTTCATTCTTGAAATCTCTCTCTAAATCTTTTGAAAGATGGCTACTCCGAATGTTGTGAAGATCATTGATAGGTCACGTCCAAAATTCAAGAAACATCCATACAAATCCCTAGAAGTTGATCCCCTAGGCACCTTTTCAAGCATTCCGCATGGGGTTTTGCATGTAGAAGATGTTAGGGCATATATTCATGCAAACATTAAGGAATTTGGGGAATCCAAACTAATGGATATCTATCACAAACAGTTAATAGATGATTCTTTTGAACTCAAACCTTAGTACAAGGCTATCCAGGTTAAGCATTTCAGACAGTGTATCCACTTCCCCTATTTTGCAGAAGATGAGTAGATCTGGTATGTTTTGAGCAGAGTGCATGACAACTTCATGTGGTTAAATAGACCATTTAAGATCACAAAAGATACTATTAGGGTGGTAACCGGTTTGCACCCATCCGGTGGGTTACCTGTTCTCAAATCGGTCAAAAACCAAACTATGAGTGAGGCTACCAGATCAAAATTTGATAAGAGAGCCATGACAATAGAAGATACCATTGATCTGGATATCAAGTTTGCCTCCATGATTATTGGTTACAAGATATATCACTCCAGCAGGAAAAATTTAGTACCCAGAACTACAATTTACACTACTTATCAGATGCTGAGAGAAAATGCTGACTATGATCTTTGTGAGCTTCTCCTAAACCAACTGTTGGAGAATTTGTAGAAAATAAAGAAAGATAAAAAGAATTATTTCAAGTATGGTGGCCTGATACTTTGCCTATTCTTCTACTATATGAATGATCTACTTGGAACTAGTGGCTGGATATGGCAAAATGATAGACCTGTTGCCATACAAATCAGAGATTATTTGCATGGAATAGGTGATGCCAAGGCACAAAGTACAGCACTATGGGGCTACTTCAAGAAATTTCAGAGTATGATGCAAGCAAGAGAGAGAATCCCCCAATCTCTAGTTGAAAAGTATAAGGATACAATATCCTTTATGGTAGAAACTAATCAATGCCTAATGGAGGCAATGGAGCCAAGGATAGTTTGGATCATGCCAATGGGGTATGAAGTTGATGAGAAAATTCTAGAACTACATATTCAACACCTGCTGAGTCAACCCAAGGACCCTAAGGAAGAAAGGTTTGGAACCTTTGAAGAGTTGAGTGTGAAAATTCATGTAGAGCTAAGACAACTAGAAATGAAAAGAAAAGTGAGAAAAGAAGTAGAGGATGTTGCCAAAATGTATGGCATTTCAAAAGAAGCACTTGATGCAAATAGAGAAAAAATGGAAAATGCAGAAAAAGAGAAACAAGATGCAGAAAAGGAAAGTGATCCAGTGCAAGCCCCTTCCTAGACTAGATTCTCCAAGAGCTTTGCACCTGCCACCTCTAAGAGCCAAAAGGCATCAAAATTGGAAGCCCAGACATCTAGAAAGGGAGAGAAGAGAACAAAGAAAAAGGCAACAAGATCCTATACAAGTCAGAAGGATGATGAAGAAACTGAAACCGATCAGGAAGTCAAGAAAATAAAGAAGAAGAAGAAAGTGTCCGGTGAATCCTCTACAGGTCCAGACAAGGAAGAAGAGGCAGAATAATTCAGTGAAAGACCTACTCTCCGCATTGATGATATCATCAAATCAGTTACTGTGGATGGGAACCTGCAACCAATGGTTGAATTTTATGATGAATATAGTAAAGCTAATCAGAAGATATTGCAAGATGCCACAGTTAGGTATCTAAACATCTACAATAAAGAATTCATTGAAATTATATCTCTGATTCCCAAAAGCTTAGAGAAGGAACTTGAAATAAGAAAGAATAATGCCCAAGCAAAAGACCTAGAAATTTGGGAGCAGATTGCTATTCAGCTCTATCCGTCCATTACCCCTAAACAAATGAACATTATCTTCAAGGATTGCAAGGATGAGTTCCGAAGCAATGCCATAATGAATAAGCTAATGCTCGGAGAGACTGGTCAGGTGGCTAAAGAGATTGAAGAGATCCTCCGAAATGCCTATAAAAGATTCAATATTCCTATTATAGAGGACTTAGGTGATGAACCCTCTACCATGGATGACAAAGGAGAATCTACTAAGACAGTTGTAAAGGAAGGTGAGGAGAAAACTAAGGATCTAGATTCCTCTGCTCTAGAAGAGGGAGTCCTTAAAGAAGCAAACATCTCTCCTCCAGTTTCCCCAGCAGACTCCGGATCTAGAGGAGAAGAAAGAATAGAAAAGAAAATCAGTGAAGAAGAAGAGGTGAAGGGAAGAGAAGAAGGTCAAACAAAGAAGACCACAAGTGACAGTGCTAAGGCTGCAGAAGGGAAGAAAACTCTATCTCCAGCAAGAGACACTGCAGAAGCAGTCAAAGACTTCTTGACAAAAGAAATGATGGAATTAGATGAACTAGAGCTACTTCAAGGACCATTCAATTTTGATTCCCTCTCCTTGGTTTAGACTATGAAGATAGCATCCTTTGCCCATGGAAAGGCAAAAGAAAAACTTTTGAAGTCTCACATGGAAGACTGTGAGCTAATTGAGATTGCATCGAGTGCATTGGAAAAAATCATGCCATCCTTCTAGAAGGATCTTTCGGCCTCTTCATCCGGTAACTTAAAATCTCTTATTAATTCAATTAGCACACATTTTGATTCTTTGGAGAAGTTAGTTGAAGATAAAGTTTGGAAAGAATTTTTGGGTAAGAGATTCTCCAAAGTACAAGGGATAATAACAAATGATAGGAGAACTATGGTTATTGGGATAAAGAGCTTAGAAAATGCTCTTAAAGATGGCAGAGATATATATAAATTTTGTTTATCCTAGTCTAAAGTGATAAAGGATATTGAGAAGAAAGTAAAATAGCAAGAGGATAAACTATTAAGTTTATCTCAAAGTTTTGATCCTCTCTCCTCTTCCATAGTAAATCAAGAGTGTTAGACTATTGCAGTCATAAATGAAATAAAGAAGCTTGAGAAGGAGAAGAAAAATAGAATAAATAGGTTAAGTGAACTTAGAGGGATAATTATCCCTAAATTAGAGGCCATGTATGAGGCCCTAACTAATGCTCAGACCACAGCCCAGACCAGTGATCCGACTGATCTCAAGAGGGCAGAAGCTTTTGCATTCCTGTTGAGTGGTCACATCTAAATTTTGGACAGAATGAAGAAGAGTTGGGCGATAAAAGTGGTATAGTTGAAGACCACCTTTACAGATATACTTCAGTATATGTAAGTATAACATGTATATATACTTATGCGGCTAAGTATAGTTGGATTTTTGGAAATTTTGGTGTGCGGATTCTACCCTTTGCCATTGATGTCAAAGGGGGAGTGAGGAGCAGTGAAAAATGAGGAGTCCAGCTAAGGGGGAGCTCCGGAAAAGTGTACTTTAGAATAGAGCATCAGCCAAGGGGGAGTGTAATATGACACTTAGTCATTTTTCACTAAGTGTTGCCATCAATGCCAAAGGGGGAGATTGTTGGAAAGAGACACTGTGTGGCTTCATTAATGTTGTCATTGATGGCACCAAAGTCCTTCCTGCACATCCATAGGACATGGTGTGTCCATATCGGAAGTTAGATTGAAGAATGTTGTGGTCTGGTAAGCAAGAACAAAGCATGCAACAAGATCCGACAATCAGATCCGGATCTATCAAAGGAAGTATCTCAGCAAAGTGCAAACTTGGGAAAGTCAAGAGGAGTATCATGATTGATATATTCCAGAGATTGCGCCTCTGGTGATGATAGAGTGAAAAGATATAAGCACCTGAGTGTTAGTTTCCTGTTTGACAGAGTAGACTGAGGAAGACCAGACTGACAGAGCATCAGACCTTAATCCAGATAGGATATTGATGGTGGTCAAGCTTCTTGAGGTATCATTCATGATTGGCTGACATGATTGATGACTTCTTTAACTATCTTTTTGATACACATCACTTGGTAAGCAAGGATTTAGCCGACAGATCAGAGTTTGGGAAAATATTGAGTATTCTAGATGCTAACTAGAAAGATGTTGAAATCCTTGGTGTAGATATATATACCAGATGGATTTCGATGAGAAGGTGTGTGTGGTGTCTTATGAAGTGTGAAGAAAAGCATAAAACAAAGTAGAAGTAGTAATACAGGTCCGGTATGTGACAGGACAACAGCACCAAAGAAGAGGAAGAATGAAGTGCAGTAGATCAGTATATTGAGCCTAATCGAAACTGAACCTCAGCATATCTGGATGCTTCTCATCAGTTCAAGTATCTTGCTACTTTCTTTGTACCTTATAGACAGTGAGTCTCTTGTAGGCAATGAGCCTCTTGTGAGCAGTGTGCTCGGGCAGTGAGCCCTAATTGGCAAGTGCCATTTTTGTATTTCTATTCTTTTAATAGAGAATACATTCTTGGGTTAGTCACCCCATGGTTTTTCCCTTAACAGGGTTTTCCATGTCAAAATCATTGTGTTATGTGTATTGACTTTGTTTCTACTTTCATGATTATGGATGCTTATTTGTTTTGATGTTGCACTAGTTATTAAAGAAGAACAGAAAGTTAAATTAATTAAGATAACTGATTCACCCCCCTCTCAGTTATCAACAGTTGGTGCATACAAACTTATGTGGCCTACAAGAACAAGAAGTCTACAAGGTGATAGGTACTTCATGCTTCTTAATGATGATTATTCAAGAATGACTTGGGCTACCTTTCTTAAAGAAAAATTAGAAGCCCTAGACAAGTTTAAGGCATTCAAAACTATGGTTGAAAATGAGTTAGATTTGAGAATCAAGTGTTTGAGATCTAACAAAGGAGGTGAGTTTACATCAAATGAGTTTAATGCTTTTTGTGAAGAACATGGAATAAAGAGACATTTGTCTGCCCCTTGGACTCCTCAACAAAATGGAGTGGTTGAAAGGAAAAATAGAACTGTTCAAGAAGCTACTAGAACAATGATTAAGAAAGTAGACCTACCAAAGGTATATTTGAAAGAAGCAATACACACTATTGTATACATTCAAAACAAAGTGAAAATCAGAGCAAAAGAAACAAAGACACCTTATGAGCTATGGTATGGTAGAGCTCCTACTATCAAATACTTCAAAGTTTTTGGAAGCAAATGTTACATGAGAAGAGATGAAGAATTAGGAAAGTTTGATGCTAGATGTGATGGAGGCATATTCCTTGGGTACTCTACTAAGAGCAAGGCTTACTGGTGCTATAACAAAAGACTGAGAAAAATCATTGAAAGTGCAAATGTGAAGGTAGATGAAGATATTTAGCCAGATGGATATGAGTCAGATGGATCTGCTGATATAGAAAAGGTTGAAAAAGACAAAGAAAAGGAAGTTCAGACTGAAGTGCAAGCTTCTCCTGAAGAAGAAGAAGCTCAAGCTAAAGCTTTGGAAAGAGTTCCTAAAACCCCTAGGTATGTGTAAAGAGATCACTTTGAAGATTAGATTATTGGTAACAAAAGGAAAGGTGTGTTGACAAGAAGTGGAGTTGTAGAAGATCAAGTGAATCTCTATTTACTCTCAAAAGTGGAACCTAAAACAATAAAAAAAGCATGCAATAATGAATATTGGGTGAAAGCAATGGAAGAAGAACTAATGCAGATTGAGAAGAACAAGAATTGAGAACTTGTCCTTAGACCTACAGACAAGAATGTGATAGGAACAAAGTGGGTATTCCAGAACAAACTGAATGAAGTTGGAGAAGTTGTGAGAAACAAGGCAAGACTTGTGTGCAAAGGCTACTCACAAGTGGAAGGAATAGACTATGAAGAGACCTTTGCTCTAATGGCAAGAATGGAAGCTATTAGACTATTTTTGGCATTTGCAGCACATAAAAACTTCAAGGTATACCAGATGGATGTGAAATCTACTTTCTCAAATGGTGAGTTAGAAGAAGAAGTCTACATAGAGCAACTAGATGGATTCTAGCTATTAGACAAACCAAATATGGTATGCAATTTAAAAAAGGCTTTGTATGGATTGAAGAAAGCTCCCAGAGCTTGGTATGCAAGACTAGATAAGTACCTGTTGCAATAGGGATTTGGTAAAGGGTCCGTAGATAGTAACCTGTACACCAAGATAAGTGGAGACCAAATTCTGATTGTTGAGATTTATGTTGATGACATCATATTTAGTGGAAATGAAGGTATGTGTAAGAAGTTTGCAGATGAGATGCAAAAAGATTTTGAAATGTCTGTGTGGTGAAATAAACTTCTTTCTTGGACTGCATATCATTCTAACTAGTAAAGGTATTTTCATTTCTCAATCCAAGTATGTTAAAGAGTTATTGAAGAAGTTTGGAATGGAGGACTCTAAATCAGTATGTACACCTATGGTTACTAGTTGCAAGTTGAGCAAGAATGGTGAATCTCCTAAGGCTGATCAAAGCAAGTACAGATCAATGATTGGAGGAATGCTCTATCTAACCTCTACTAGACCAGATATCATGCATGCAGTCTGTCTTGTGGCCAAATTTCAATCAGATACTAGAGAATCACATGTTATGGCAATAAGAAGGATATTCAAGTATTTGAAGGGCACTCCTAATCATGGCTTGTGGAATCCTAAGAACAATGATTTTTCCTTAAGTGCCTATACAAATGCAGATTGGGCTAGATGTGTTGATGATGGAAAAAGAATAAGTGGAGGTGCATTCTTCATTGGAGATAGGGTGGTGTCTTGGCACAACAAGAAACAAGAATCAGTTTCCTTGTCAACTACAGAGGCAAAATATATTGCTGCAGCATCATGATGTACTCAGGTGCTATGGATGAAATAGACCTTGAAGGATATCAAAGTTGAGTATGAAAATCCAATCCATATTCTTTGTGATAACACAAGTGCCATAAATATTTCAAAGAATCAAGTGATGCATTCAAAGACAAAACACATTTCGATTATCACTTTTTGAGGGAAAAAGTTGTAGAGAATGAAGTGAAGCTTGAGTATGTGCCTACAAAAGATCAAGTTGTTGATATAATCACTAAGGCTCTTCCAAAGGATACATTTGAGCATCTCTGGGAGAAGTAATGGGTTATTGACCCTCCTTCCTTGAACTAGATGCATAAGAAGATGCATCAATGTAGTGTGCCTCAAAGTACATTTCTCCTTTTTGGACTGATGTTCAAAGCTACCTCTTAGGGAGAGTAGGTAGTGGTTTGAGATGATTGTTGCAGTCAGGGGGAGCTAAAGAATGATTTCAAACTGATCAGAGCAGTAGTATGCAAGTATGTGTAGTGGAAGATATGTGATACCCTTTTCCATTGAGCTCAAAGGGGAAGAGAGATCGTGTGAAAAACTTAGAGGGAGAAAGAGTTTAGATGTGTAAAAAGAAAGGGGGGGTCCTGATGCAAAGTTATGTCTTGATGGAGGAACATGGTATTTAGTTTTTCACATCATTGTTACCAAATTTTCATCTACAGCTCAAATTAGTAGAGCTAAAACAATTTTATGATATTAAAGCTAAAAGATATTTCATACATTTCCATTATGCTTAACCATTGCATATTTAAAGGTGTTTAAAGAGATGGATTTCAATTTTCATTATTCAATGCTTTGCAACATAAAGGTGAATACATGAATTCTAAGAAGTTGCTTCATTCATTTTACAATGTTTCACTCATTTTGTAATGAAATATACATAAGAGTGCATAGATGTTGCTTTTTTATTCATTGGAAAGAAAAGAGAAGGTTTAAAATGTCCCACACAAGCCGTGGGAATGACTAAACTGAGCTAATGGAAACATGAAAAACAAACTATACATCTGAAGATAAAATAAAGGAAAAACATATGAAGAGAGTTCATATCCTTCATTGCCTTAAATGGCCGATGCTAGTTTTGTCCCTCTTATCTCCAACTCCTCTCATTCCTGATCTTCAGATATACCTACAGATGATTGAAAATTTGGTTAGAGCTCGGGACTTGAAATCTCATCATATGTTTCATCAATAGACATATAACCTAAGCATATGATGCATTAAATCAGTTGAGCCATTACCAGATGTGTGCAAGAGAGCCATAAAGATCAAATCATCACATGAGCTTTGAACTTCATTATTTTTATCTAACTTGTTTGTGCAATGTGCAGATACAGGTACATTCATCATTGTGCATGATATTTTAGCATGTGGTAAAAAGATGGGCTCCCACAAGGGTTGAGCCCAACATGCTACCCCCTAAATATTAAGAGGGGCATGGATAAGCAAGAGACATGATTAAGCTTGTCAAATAAATGCATAAAAATGTTGGAGATAGTCAACTAGTCTATGCTAAGTCATGAGACAGTCTAGCAGCAAAAGGAGTAAAGAGGGTTGCATGACAGTTTTTGAGGATGATACCAATCTTCACCTTTTGAGGATAGTCCATACAAATAGTAAGGCCCTCTATGCTAGACAACTATCTCATCAAGTTGCAGTCCATAATGACCATAAAGAATCAGATGATTGTCATAGTAGTGCATGCAATTGAAGCAACAACATTATTTTATGAGCAGTCATATATATGAAATAAGCAGCCATAATGCATGCAAAACATGCATTAAACTAGTAACAACAATCATGTTAATGAATACCTTCTCAATCATTCTTAAATATCAATCACTCCAACAGTCAAAAGACCCTAGCCCGGGCATATAAAAATAGGAAAAATATTTACCACTGTGTTGTAAATGAAGTGTAAACTTGCTGGGTGATGTTTGACCATTAAAATGGATGATATTTAAATAAAGAGGTTTTTTTAGGAAATTTACAAAGGTACAACATCTGTTTCAGACATGTGGATAGTCCTAGAAGAATAGTCACCATTAAAGGAGTTATGACTGTAGGTCAAGGCAATCATTCATTACATCAACCTCATAAGAATAGAGCATATATGCACAAGTATCAGGGCAATCATCTGTAATTGAGAAAGCTGGAAATGTAAGATATATAGTGACTTCATTCATTACAGGATGGAGCAGCTCATGCCACATCAAACATACATCACTAAAGGTCTATCCTTGAAGCCATGAGAGGCAATGATAGAAGAGAAGATGAAATAAACATGTATTTGATTCTATGCATACAGAATGGAAGCAGATAGTTTAAGAGTAGCAACAATGACACATAAATGCAGAGATCATAGAGGGAGATATCATTTCATGATAGCAACACATTTCCATGGCATTACTTAGAAGTGATAATTCAATCACTTTTCATAGTGGGGCAGTGGTCTCCAAGAAATCACAAAGGGAACTATGGTCATTGATTATCAAAAGGATTTCTCTTCGTAACTATTATGAGATTTTGATACTAATAGTGCTGATGGCAACAAAACCATAGAGGTAAGCCATGCCACAGATAGCAGATAGAGGTTGCAGTGATGTAGAGTAGCAGAAAATAGACAGAGATGTCTAAGGATATGGTGCACAAAGTAGTGACTCTGCGTCCTAGCTCTATCTCAGTCTAAGATGTAGCAAAGATGACATAAAGAATTCATCAGAAATGACTAAAAATAGGCCTAGATAAATGTATATAATGAGGTGACAGTCACAACAACTATCACGAGAGCAAGAAAATAGTCTAAAGGTGTAGCAAGTCTAAAAGATAAGACAATTAGGAAGTTCAACAGTTATAAGACCTAAAATCATGAGGAACAGTCATTTCTAAAAGACTATGCAAGAAGTCTATGATAATGTAAAGACTAAACCAGTCTTAAGTAAGAATATGTAGCTGTCTCAAGTCCATGAAAGAGTTAGCATAAAGAGCACAACAAAGTTTACAGCTTCTCACAATCTCCAAGTAAGCGATACTAGGGTTCCTGATCACATATAATGCAAAACCTTCACGTTGTCTTAAGAATCATAAAGGAGCAAAGCTATTATATTTTTCAAATCAGAATGACTATTTCATTCAAAAGGTACAGTAGCATTAGCATCTTTCAGCAAGTACAATGTGCCATCATTTCCATGTAACCCTAGTAGGGTTTTGACAGAGATAAAATGAATCATTCAAAGAGAAAAAACCATCAATAGAGAAAAACTTCTTTTATCATTTCATTCCAATGAAATCCTAAGCAAGGAGAGTGCAGAGAAGGATAGACAATATGCATAAACAGAGTTAAAAGATGGATTTTTTTATCATTTTTGTACATAAAAGGCTCACATAGAAACTGAAAGGAAGCTTACCTAAGCAAGAAGAGTGACAAAAATAGCTCAAAGGTGACGGTAAACCCTCCAAAATAGCCTTTAGAAGCCTTCAAAGCTTGAACAAACCCTCTGGCAACATAGCATCCTCTCAAAGAGGTGAAAGATGCAAAATGAAAGATGTTTAGGGTTTTCCTCAACTTTTGCTAAGTTGCCCTAGCCTGACTATGGGCTTTTTGACTTTGTTTTTTAAATAAATCATTGTTATCCAAAACATGCTCATGGTCCAGGCCATTGAAGTCAAAGAACCTAATCATTTAGGTGAGCTCGTGACTTGAAGGTGGTTAGGGAGTCATAAGATTCATGAGGAGATTATGCACGTCAAAGAGGAGTTATAAGGAGGATATTATTTTTTAACTTTTAAACTAAGGGAGAATAAAAGAAATGGAAAAATAATTAGAATCTCCTTAGTTATCATGATTTGGAAGCCAATGTATAAATGTAAACAAATAATAAAGTAACAAATTATAAATTACTTTATTATTTGTCATGAAAATGTAAAAGCAAGAATAGACAAATTCATAACAAATAGTAAAGTAAATCATGACAATTACTTTATTATTTGTTCACATTGTTTTCTTCATCTCCAAAATCATGTAAAATCAGGAGGTGGAGATAACTGAAATGCCTTTGAAGTCCTCAAATCATGCAGAGTTAGAAGTGGAGTTCAACATGTGTTTTGAGTCTCATTTTCAGTTAGTGCAGTCTTTTAGGAGCCTTTTGGGGTCAACCATCATGTAGGATGAGTTTGACCATTTGATATTGTAGTTTACATTAGTTGTGGGCCCCTTTTTTATGGGTTTTCATCTTTTCTCATGGGAGAGATTCTGGGAGATATTTTCACTTTCAGTTAGATGTTAATGTCACCTCTTGGCACTTTGGAGTTATCTTTTGTATATAGGAGAGAAAAATTATGTTTTTTCTCAGTTCTTGCCTTCTTTTTCTCTCTCACACATTGCAGAGAATAGGAGTGTTTTGTAACTCATTATTTTTAGATCTATATAGTATAGCAGGTTATAGGTTCATATTTTGTCTTATTCATTGCTTTTTCCCTTCTATTTCCATTTAGAATACATCAATTTTCCCCTTTTCAGATTAATGCAAGTTCCTTTATGAGTGATTTGATGAAATTATTGTGTTTTAACCATTAAAGCCTTTGAGTATGTCTCGCTCATTATTGTGCATCCATCACAGGTCTAGAGTTGTGCTTGTTTTCATTTTGGTCTTAAAACTGTGAATTTTTTTTCCTCTTGAAAGAACAAACTATTTGGCCTGCTTTAGAAACACTTTTGTGATTAAGTCATCATTTCTGAACAATGCAAACAGTTTTCTTGGAGATAGTTGTGAATCATTCTACAAGTTTTAACATCATATAGGTGCATCACCACAATTTCAAATTTAGTTTATTGTTCCATTACAATTCTTTCTATCCTTTTTCTTGCAAAGTCAGTTTACTATTAGATCAATCATAAGGGAACCAACCCACAATATGGAGGTCTACCTTCACCATAGGGCACCCAGAACCTGAAGGTATTCCAATGTTACACAGGATTGTTGAGCCTCACAACTTTGCATCACGGGTGTAATCCTAGTTGATAACAATTTTTGACATGCCTGGTGGGACTCTGAACAAAGTTCAGGCCACTAGATACTATTTTCATTGTTGTTTTGGTATAGATAGCAGTGTTTCTTGACCTTTTGAGGTTATAAACATATACCTGAAGACTCTGTTCTCTGATTTTTAAAGCAGATCTAGTGTGAACAGCCATAAGAAGAGTACATACTAAAGGATTTGGTGTTTCCTTCAGTGTTATCAGCTTTTGGAGGCAAAATCATCAAACACCATGGCGACTCTAAGCATATATCAGCTGGTTTCAGCAACCCATGATGACAACAATGAATTAGGTTGGTGTTGTCTTTAATGTTCATGTTTTTACGGTCATATGATTCAGATCTTTCATGTAAAATGTCTAAATATTGCAGCAATTATGGTGACTCTCTGTCATATCATGAAAAACCAATATTTAGGAACTCAAACAATAATTTCCCTCATTATAACCAACATTATCAGCCTCCTAGCCAGCCATATCAAATTGAGAATGATGTTGGTTTCATCCCAGACAACCATACAACAACAGTATATCAGCATGCTCAACATGCTTACCTCCCACCCACCCCTACTTAGCCTTCATGGCAGTACACCTATGCTCATAATCAGCCCCAGGAAGAATATTGTGTTCCCAACTAGCATACTTTCTCTGTTGATCAACTTTAGTATGATGATAGCATGAGCATTCAAGATTTTGCTTTGAATTTTCAAAGACAGTTAGATGATATTGATAGAGAATGAGAGTATAACATGCAACAGGAGGAACTGTCTTATCAAGCCTATCTTCATGAGCAGGAGTTGGAGGCACAAATGTTACAGTTTGAAGAAAGTCTTAAGAGGGAGATAGTAGCAAAAGAAGAGTAGATCAAGCTTTTTGTTGCTTAATCACAAAGGCATGAGGTCTAAACAACTCCTTTCATTCGAGATCAACATGTTCAAGAAGAGGTTCCTAAGCATAAGTTTCCAAGTTTCAAGCAAAGTGAGCCTCCTAACCCTCCTAAGGTCAAGATTCCTAGTTTTAGAAATCCTTTACCATTGCAAGAGCCTAAGTTGGCACAATCTAAATTTGTTATGCTTCAAAACCAGCCACTTGAGGAGCCTTTTTTCCTCCAAGAAACTCAAGAAACTCCCCAAAGTCTCCAAATTCTAAGTTTCAGAAGTTCTAATTTTGCTTAGGAGCCTTTTTGCATTCAAAACTAGTCCATTAATTCTCAGTATCAGTCATATCAAGTACCTAAACCAAGTCATCAAAGTTTTGAACAACCATGGCAGCCTTCTTGGACTAAGTATCCTGATTATAAAATGCTAAATCTTGTTAAGGCTACCCCTCCCATACCAATCCAAAATCAGGAAGAGGAAAAGGTAGTAAAATCTGAACCAATCAAGATTCCAAGTTGGTGTGGTGAACAGGAGAAAAAGGTTTTAGAGCCCAAGCCAATCAAAATTTCAATTTTTAATTCAGTAGCTGAAGGTTCTTGCAGTCCTTTTTGTGCCAAAAAATTAGAAAAATTAGATGTGGAACAAGAAGTTGTTTGTGTTGCATTCCCAGCTAAATATGAGCATAATGCATGTGAAGAGGATGTTGGTTCAGGCTTAACACCGAGTTCTTTGTATTTTGATTCATTTGAAAAGTTTTCTAATGTTGTTTATAAGATGAATGAAAGTAGAGTACATAGGTCACAAGGTGAAAGTCTTCAGTTGCAAGGACAGAATGCCCAAGTTTCATTAGAGAAAGCACCGCATGAGGAGAAAGAATTGGTTTCTTTGTTTGATCAACTACCTAGTTTTATTGAGCCAGATGAGGAAAGCATGCTCATACCAAAGGCAACAACAAAGGGACATTAGGAGGATGCAAATGATTGTGATAGTATGTTGGCCTACTGATAACAAAATGAGGGCAATCTTGTTTTGGAAGATGAAGAGATTGTTGTTCATAAGAGCCTTTAAAGATCTGATAGTTTTGATGAATTATTGACTGCCACTATGGAGGGCGATGATCCTTTGACCATGGATGAAGAGTTGACATGAAAATTTATCATGCAAGGTGACAATAATGATATGATTTTTAATCAGTCAAAATGTCTTCTAACTTGTCCAAACTCAGTTTTGAAACAAAACAACCATGAACAATAGGAGGAAAGGTTTGACGAAGGCAACCATGAAAATATTATATCAATCTTCCTGGATTCTTTGAAGGAAACAAATGGAGACCATGAAGTTCCAAATCACCTGCTTATCCCACAAAAGAAACAGTTCGGCCCAAAGCTTTCAAAAGGATATCCAATTAGAAATCTAGTTCAAATCAAGTACAAGAAAGCCTCACAGGTTGTGCTTGCACCCAAGTATGAAGTTGCAACTAAAGAACAACAGTTTCATATTACCTATATACCTTAAAGCATCAGCATGTGTGATCATTATGATAAGGTAAATGAACTTATTTTCACTCTCCAAGAGATATTACAGTAGTTGACCTTGAAATTGTCATTTTTCTACATTTTCTTACCTACTCAGAAGCATAAAAAGCACCCCAGATTGGTCAAAAAAGGAAAATATTTTACATAAACATTAATGGATTTGTTTAGCTAGCCTAATCCATTTATTAGTTGTAGGTAGGTAGGCATTTCAGTTCAGTTACTTTCCAAGAAGTACAGTTGCACATGTTGCTAGCCATGTCCTAAATAGGGTAAGAATAGTTGTTTTCAGTTTTTGTTTTACTGCTGTGTAGTTCTTAACAGCTGAGTTACAGAGGTTTTTCTAAGTGGCAAAGGACAAGAATTGACTCCATGCCCAATGGATTATTTAGGCAACTGGTCTATATGCTTAGCAGGCAAGCATTCAACAGAAATCACTAGAAATGTTACCAAATTTTCACCTACAGCTCAAATTGGTAGAGCTGAAATAGTTTTATGATATTAAAGTTCAAAGGTATTTCATACATTTTTGTTATGATTAACCATTGCATATTTAAAGGTGTTTAAAGAGATGGATTTCAATTTTCATTATTCAATGCTTTGCATCATAAAGGTGAATACATGAATTATAAGAAGTTGCTTCATTCATTTTACAATGTTTCATTCATTTTGTAATGAAATATACATAAGATTGCATAGGTATTGCTTTTTATTCATTGGAAAGAAAAGAGAAGGTTTAAAATGTCCCACACAAGCCGTGGGAATGATTGAACTGAGCTAATGCAAACACAAAAAGAAAACAATACATCTGAAGATAAAATAAAGGAAAAGCATACGAAGAGAGTTCAT
Source organism: Cunninghamia lanceolata (assembly GCA_027924645.1). Taxonomy (NCBI): domain Eukaryota; kingdom Viridiplantae; phylum Streptophyta; class Pinopsida; order Cupressales; family Cupressaceae; genus Cunninghamia; species Cunninghamia lanceolata. The sequence goes on from BSBN01000887.1 coordinate 12,050,993, forward strand.
ATCCTTCATTGCCTTAAATGGCTGATGCTAGTGTTGTCCCTTTTATCTCCAACTCCTCTCATTTCTGATCTTCAGATATACCTGCAAATGATTGAACGTTTGGTTATAGCTCGGGACATGAAATCTCATTATATTTTTCATCAACAAACATATAACGTAAGCATATGATGCATTAAATCAGTTGACCCATTATCAGATGTGTACAAGAGAGCCAAAAAGATCAAATCATCACATGAGCATTGAACTTTAGTGTTTTTATCTAACTTGTTTATGCAATGTGTAGATACAGGTACATTCATCATTGTGCATGATATTTCAACATGTGGCCAAAAAATGGGCTCCCACAAGGGTTGAGCCCAGAATGTTGCCCCCTAAATCTTAATAGGGGCATTGATAAGCAAGAGACATGATTAAGCTTGCCAAATAAATGAATAAAAATGTTGGAGATAGTTAAGTAGTCTATGCCAAGTCATGAGCTAGTCTAGCAGCAAAAGGAGTAAAGAGGGTTGCATGATAGTTTTTGAGGATGATACCAATCTTCACCTTTTGAGGATAGTCAATACAAATAGAAAGGCCCTCCATGCAAGACAACTATCTCATCAAGTTACAATCCATAATGACCATAAAGAATCAGATGGCTGTCATAGCAGTCCATGCAATTGAAGCAGCAACATTGTTTTATGAGAAGTCATATATATGAAATGAGCAGCCATAATGCATGCAAAACATGCATTAAACTAGTAACAACAATCATGTGAATGAATACCTTCTCAATCATGCTTAAATATCATCCACTCCAATAGTCAAAAGACCCTAGCCCAGGCATATAAAAATAGGACAAATATTTACTACTATGTTGTAAATGAAGTGTAAACTTGTTGGGTGATGTTTGACCATTAAAATGGATGATATTTAAACAGAGAGGTTTTTTTTAGGAAATTTGCAAAGGTGCAGTAGCTATTTCAGACATGTGGATAGTCCTAGAAGAACAGTCAACATTAAAGTAGTTATGACTGTAGGTCAAGGCAATCATTCATTACATCAACCTCATAAGAATAGAGCATATATGCACAAGTATCAGGGCAATCATCTATAATTGAGCAAGCTGGAAATGTAAGATATACAGTGACTTCATTCATTACAAGAGGGAGCAGCTCATGCCACATCAAACATACATCACTAAAGGTCTATTCTTGAAGCCATGAGAGGAAATGATAGAAGAGAAGATGCAATAAACATGTATTTGATTCTATGCATACAAAATGGAAGAGGACAGTTAAGAGCAAAAACAATGACACATAAATGCAGAGACCATAGAGGGAGATATCATTTTGTGATAGCAACACATTTCCATGGCATTGCTAAGAAGTGATGATTCAATCACTTTTCATAGTGGGGCAGTGGTCTCCAAGAAATCACAAAGGGACCTATGGTCATTGATTGTCAAAAGGCTTTCTCTTCCTAACTATTATGAGATTTTGATACTAATAGTGTCAACGACAACAAAACCATAGATGTAAGCCATGCCACAAAGAGAAGATAGAGGTTGCAGTGATGTAGAGGAGCAACAAACAAATAGGGATGTCTAAGGATATGGTGCATAAAGTAGTGACTCTGTGTCCCAGCTCTATCTCAGTCTAAGAAGTAGCAAAGATGACACAAAGAATTCATTAGGAATGACTAAAAATAGGCCTAGATGACTGTATATAATGAGGTGAAAGTCACAACAGTTGTCACAAGAGAAAGAAAATAGTCTAAAGGTGCAGCAAGTCTAAAAGAGAAGATAATCAAGAAGTTTAGTAGTTATAAGACCTAAAATCATGAGGAACGGTCATTTCTAAAAGACTGTGCAAGAAGTCTATGATAATGTAAAGACTGAACCAGTCTTAAGTAAGAATATGCAGCTGTCTCGAGTCCATGAAAGAGTTAGCATAAAGAGCACAACAAAGTCCACAGCTTCTCACAATATCCAAGTAAACCCTACTAGGGTTCCTGATCACATATAATGAAAAACCTTCACATTGTCTTAAGAATCATAAAGGAGCAAAGTTATTATCTTTTTCAAATCAGAATGATTGTTTCATTCAAAAGGTACAGTAACATAAGCATCTTTCAGCAAGTACACCATGACATGGTTTCCATGTAACCCTAGGAGGGTTTTGACAAAGATAAAATGAATCATTGAAAGAGCAGAAACCATCAACAGAGAAAAACTTCTTTTATCATTTCATTCCAATGAAAGCCTGAGCAAGGAGAGTGCAAACAAGGATAAACAATATGCAGAAACATAGTTAAAAGATGGATTTTTTCATCATTTTTGTTCACAAAAGGCTCACATAGAAACTAAAAGGAAGCTTACCTGAGTGAGAAGAGTGACAAAATAGCTCAGGGGTGATGGTAAAACCCTCCAAAATAGCCTTCAGAAGTCTTCAAAGCTCAAGAAAACCCTCTGGCGGCATAACATCCTCTCAAAGAGGTGAAAGATGCAAAATGAAAGTCGTTTAGGGTTTTCCTCAACTTTTACTAAGTTGTCCTAGCCTAACTATGGGCTTTTTGACTTTGTTTTTAAAATAAATCACTGTTATCCAAAACATGCTTGTGGTCCAGGACTTTGATGTCAAAGAACCTAATCATTTAGGTGAGCCTGTGACTTGAAGGTGGTTAGGGAGTCATAAGATGCATGAGGAGATTATGCAAGTCAAAGGGGAGTTATAAGGAGGATATTATTTTTTAACTTTTAAACTAAGGGAGAATAAAAGAAATGGAAAAATAATTAGAATATCCTTAGTTTATCATGATTTGGAAACCAATGTATAAATGTAAACAAATATTAAAGTAATAAATTATAAATTACTTTATTATTTGTCATGAAAATATAAAAGCAAGAATAGACAAATTCATAACAAATAGTAAAGTAAATCATGACTATTACTTTATTATTTGTTCACATTGTTTTCTTCATCTCCAAAATCATGTAAAATCAGGAGGTGGAGATAACTGAAATGCCTTTGAAGTCCTCAAATCATGTAGAGCTAGAAGCGGAGTTCCACATGTGTTTTGAGTCTCATTTTCAATTGGTGGAGTCTTTTTAGGAGCCTTTTGGGGTCAACCATCATGCAGGATGAGTTTGACCATTTGATATTGTAGTTTACATTAGTTGTGGGCCCCTTTTTCATGGGTTTTCATCTTTGCTTGTGGGAGAGATTCTGGGAGATATTTTCACTTTCAGTTAGCTGTTAGTGTCACCTCTAGGCACTTTGAAGTCATCTTTTTTATATAGGAGAGAAAAATTATGTTTTTTCTTAGTTCTTGCCTTCTTTTTTTCTCTCACACATTGCAGAGAATAGGAGTGTTTTGTAACTCATTATTTTTAAATCTATACAGTACAGAAGGTTACAGGTTCATATTTTGTCTTATTTAGTGTTTTTTTCCTTCTTTTTCCATTTAGAATACATCAATTTTCCCCTTTTCAGATTAATGCAAGTGCCTTTATGAGTGATTTGATGAAATTATTGTGTTTTAACCATTAAAGCCTTTAATTTTGTCTCACTCATTATTGTGCATCCATCACAGGTCTAAAGTTGTGCTTGTTTTCATTTTGGTCTTAAAACTGTGAAATTTTTTTTCCTCTTGAAAGAACAAACTGTTTGGCCTACTTTAGAAACACTTTTGTGATTAAGTCATCATTTCTAAACTGTACAAATAGTTTTCTTGGAGATAGTTGTGAATCATTCTGCAAGTTTTAACATCATATAGGTGCATCACCACAATTTCAAATTCAGTTTATTGTTCCATTACAATTCTTTCTATCCTTTTCCTTGCAAAGTCAGTTTACTATTAGATCAATCATAAGGGAACCAACCCACAACCTGGAGGTCTACCTTCACCATAGGGCACCCATAACCTGAAGGTATTCCAATGTTACACAGGATTGTTGAGCCTCACAGCTTTGCATCACGAGTGCAATCCTAGTTGATAACAATTTTTGGCATGCCTGGTGGGACTTTGAACTAAGTTCAAGCCACTAGATATTATTTCCATTGTTATTTTGGTATAGACAACAGTGTTTCTTGACCTTTCGAGGTTATAAACATATACCTGGCGACTCTATTCTTTGATTTTTAAAGCAGATCTAGTGTGAAAAGCCATAAGAAGAGTACATACTGAAGGATTTGGTGTTTCCTTTAGTGTTATTAGCTTTTGGAGGCAAAATCATCAAACACCATGGTGACTCTAAGCATATATCAGCTGGTTTCAGTAGCCCATGATAACAACAAAGAATCAAGTTGGTGTTGTCTTTAATGTTCTTATTTTTACGGTCATATGATTCAGATCTTTCATGTAAAATGTCTAAATATTGCAGCAATTATAGTGATTCTCTGCCATATGAAAATCCAAGCTTTAGGTCCTCAAACAATCATTTCCCTCATTATAACCAACATTATCAACCTTCTGGCGAGCCATATCAAATTCAAAATGTTGTTGGTTTCATCCCAGACAGCCATACAACAACAATATATTAGCATGCTTAACATGCTTACCTCCCACCCACCCCTGCTCAACCTTCATGGCAACACACCTATGCTCATAATTAGCCCCGGGAAGAATATTGTGTTCCCAATCAGCATACTTTCTTTGTTGATCAACCTCAGTATGATGATAGCATGAGCATTCAGGATTTTTCTTTGAATTTTCAAAGACAGATGATATCGACAGAGAATGAGAGTATAACATGCAGCAAAAGGAACTGGCTTATCAAGCCTATCTTCATGAGCAGGAGATGGAGGCATAAAGGTTACAATTTGAAGAAAGTCTTAAGAGGGAGATAACAGCAAAAGAAGAGCAGATCAAGCTTTTGGTTGCTCTATCACAAAGGCATGAGGTCCAAACAGCTCCTTTCATTTGAGATAAACATGTTCAAAAAGAGGTTCGTAAGCATAAGTTTCCAAGTTTCAAGCAAAGTGAGCCTCCTAACCCTCCTAAGGTCAAGATTCCTAGTTTTAGAAATCCTTTACCATTACAAGAGCCTAAGTTGGCACAATCTAAATTTGTTATGCTTCAAAACCAGCCACTTGAAGAGCCTTTTTTCCACTAGGAAACTCAAGAAATTCCCCAAAGTCTCCAAATTCCAGGTTTCAAAAGTTCTGATTTTGCTCAGGAGCCTTTTTGCATTCAAAACCAGTCCATTGATCCTTAGTATCAGTCATATCAAGTGCCTGAACCAAGTCATCAAAGTTTTGAACAACCATGGCAACATTCTTGGACTAAGTATCCTGATTATAAAATGCCAAATCTTTTTAAGGCTACCCCTCCCATACCAATCCAAAATCAGGAAGAGGAAAAGGTAGTAAAATATGAACCAATCAAGATTCTAAGTTGGTGTGGTGAACAGGAGAAAAAGGTTTTAGAGCCCAAGAAAATCAAAATTTCAAGTTTTAATCAAGTAGCTAAAGGTTCTTACAGTCCTTTTTGTGCCACCAAATCAGAAAAATCAGATGTGGAGCAAGAAGTTGCTACTGTTTGTGCTACATTCACAGCTAAATATGAGCATAATGCATGTGAAGATGATGTTGGTTCAAGCTTAGCACTGAGTTCTTTACATTTTAATTCATTTGAATAGTTTTCTAATGTTGTTTATAAGATGAATGAAAGTAGAGTACATAGGTCATAAGGTGAAAGTCTTCAGTTGCAAAGACAAAATGCCCAAGTTTAATTGGAGAAAGCACCACATGAGGAGGAAGAATTGGTTTCTTTGTTGATCAGCTACCTAGTTTTAATTAGCCAGATGAGGAAAGCATGCTCATAGCAAAGGCAGCAACAAAGTGACATCAGGAGGATGCAAATGATTGTGATAGTGTGTTGGCCTATCAAGAACAAAATGAGGGCAGTCTTGTTTTGGAAGATGAAGAGATTGTTTTTCCTAAGAGCCTTCAAAGATTTGATAGTTTTGATGAATTATTGATTGCCATTAAGGAGGGTGATGATCCATTGACCATGGATGAAGAGTTGACATGGAAATTTATCATCCAAGGTGATAATAATGATATTATTTCTAATTAGTCAAATTATCTTTCTAACTTGTCCAAACTCAATTTTGGAACAAAATAGCTATGAACAACAGGAGGAAAGGTTTGAAGAAGGCAACCATGAAAACATTTTATCAATCTTCCTAGATTCTTTAAAGGAAGTAGAGGGAGACCATGAAGTTTCAAATCAACTGCTTATCCCACAGAAGCAACAGTTCAGCCCAAAGCTTTCAAAAGGATGTCAAATTAGACATCTAGTTCACATCAAGTACAATAGATCCCCACAGGTTGTGCTTGCACCCAAGTATGAAGTTGTAGCTGAAGAATAGCAGTTTCCTCTGTTAAATTTAGGATAGACAACTGAGAGGGGGGGTGAATCAGTTGTCCAAAACTTTCTTGCAATTAATCACTTTAATCCTTTTCTTAATTCAGTAACATAATAATAAATCAATCATGAAACATAATGCAACAATTCAAGAGTAGAAACACATCAACACGTATGACACCAAGATTTTTGACATGGAAAACTTGGTTAAGGGAAAAAACCACGGGGTGACTAACCCAAGATTGTATTCTCTATTAAAAGAATAGGAAGATCAAAATGGCACATGCCAATTAGGGCTCACTGCCCGAGCACACTGCTCACAAGAGGCCCACTGCCTACAGGAGACACATTGTCTACAGAATAATAAGTATTACATACTTGAACTGAAGAATAGCATCTTCACCATGCTTGAGTTAGTTCCATTTAAGCTCAATACTTCTTCTATGCCTTTTGCTCTGCTCCTCTCTACCACATTCTCATCTCTACAAGATGTTATTAAAATGACTTTACAACTCTTTATTTATACAAGACATCGACTTAGGGATAATCATCCAAGTCAGCATACATTACAGAGCAAATACATAAATACAACATGACTAATAACAAAAAAACTTCATGCAGATTAACACACTATCGGCCACATAGATCTGAGACTTCAATCTTCCTTTAGGAACATGCCATTCTTCACAGAACATCTCCAAGATCATCCGCAGGATGTGTAACTCATCCGGTCAGCCAGACTTAAGAAGAACATCATCATCCGGAAGTAATTCTTCAATTATGAGCTCAATCTTAAATGCGGACCATCAACACAAACTAGACACAATCCAAAGACCTCCACAAGCTTGCCTAAATCACCAAGAACATCCACACTACTTTTTCTTACTGAAATCATTCTTTCCTTCATTCGGAACCTCAAGAACATAGTCTATCATCACTGTCATATTGGAATAGATGCTTGCGGACCTCCAGACCATGAACCAATTGAGTTGTCAATTCAAATTGACTTCCTAAACACTCCACCAAATCCACAGAATAGGATACTACCGGACCTATCTATGTCACTATGTCACCTCTGAACATCTGCCAGAACCAGTTTTACTTAAGTGGCCATAACTTCTTCATATCTTCATGCGGACCTCTAAAATCTTTACTGGATCATCTTAAGACACATATCTAGAAACCCTTTGAAGCGCATCCTCTGATATTCATCTTAGTTGGGATCTTTTACCTCACTGTCTTCAAGGTTCTTCTCTGTTCCTAATAGGACTAATTTTCTCAATATCCTCAACATACAGCTCATCCAATCTTTATCATCAATGCAACAAGAGTATGTTGACATCAATGACAACATTGGTTAGGCCCATACTTGCAACATCCTCTTACCTATATACCTCAAAGCATCAGCATGTGTGATCATTATGATAAGGTAAATAAACTTTTTTTCACTCTCCAAGAGATATTGCAATAGTTGACCTTGAAATTGTCATTTTTCTATATTTTGTTAGCTGCTCAGAAGCATGAAAAGCACCCCAAGTTGGTCAGAATAGGGAGATATTTTATAGAACCATTAATGGCTTTATTTAGCTAGCTTAATCCGTTTATTAGCTGTAGGTAGGTAGGCATTTTAGTTCAGTTGTTTTCCAAGAAGTATAGTTGCACATGTTGCTGGCCATGTCCTAAACAGGGTCAGAATAGTTGTTTTCAATTTTTGTTTTGATGCTGTATAGTTCCTAACAGTTGAGTTACAGAGGTTTTTCTAAGTTGCAAAGGACAAGAATTGACTCTATGCCCAATGGATTATTCAGGCAACTAGTCTATATGCTCAGCAGACAAGCATTCAACAGAAATCACCATAAATATTACCAAATTTTTACCTACAGCTCAAATTGGTAGAGCTGAAATAGTTTTATGATATTAAAATTGAAAGGTATTTCATAAATTTTTGTTATGCTTAACCATTGCATATTTAAAGGTGTTTAAAGAGATGGATTTCAATTTTCATTATTCAATGCTTTGCAGCATAAAGGTGAATACATGAATTATAAGAAGTTGCTTCATTCATTTTACAATGTTTCATTCATTTTGTAATGAAATATACATAAGATTGCATGGGTGTTTCTTTTTTATTCATTGGAAAGAAAAGAGAAGGTTTAAAATGTCCCACACAAGCTGTGGGAATGACTAAACTGAGCTAATGCAAACATGAAAAGCAAACTATACATCTGAAGATAAAATAAAGGAAAAGCATATGAAGAGAGTTCATATCCTTCATTTCCTTAAATGGCCGATGCTGGTGTTGTCCCTTTTATCTCCAATTCCTCTCATTCCTGATCTTCAGATATACATGCGGATGATTGAAAGTTTGGTTAGAGCTCAGGACATGAAATCTCATCATATGTTTCATCAACAGACATATAACCTAAGCATATGATCATTAAATCAATTGAGCCATTACCAGATGTGTACAAGAGAGCTTGAAAGAGCAAATCATCACATGAGCATTGAACTTCATTATTTTTATCTAACTTGTTTGTGCAATGTCCAAATACAGGTACATTCATCACTATGCATGATATTTCAGCATGTGGTTAAAAATGGGTTCCCACAAGGGTTGAGCCCAGCATGCTACCCCCTAAATCTTAAGAGGGGCATGGATAATCAAGAGACAAGATTAAGCTTGTCAAATAAATGCATAAAAATGTTGGAGATAGTCAACTAGTCTATGCTAAGTCATGAGATAGTCTAGCAACAAAAGGAGTAAAGAGGGTTGCATGACAATTTTTGAGGATGATACCAATCTTCACCTTTTGAGGATATTTAATACAAACAACAAGGCCCTCCATGCTAGACAATTGTCTCATCAAGTTGTAGTACATAATGACCATAAAGAATCAGATTATTGTTATAGCAGTCCATGTAATTGAAGCATCAACATTGTTTTATGAGCAGTCGTATATATGAAATGAGCAACCATAATGCATGAGCAGCCATAATGCATGCAAAACATGCATTAAAATAGTAAAAACAATCATGTGAATGAATACCTTCTCAATCATGCTTAAATATCATCCACTCCAACAGTCAAAAGATCCTAGTCCGGGCATATAAAAATAGGACAAATATTTACCACTGTGTTGTAAATGAAGTGTAAACTATTGGGTGATGTCTAACCATTAAAATGGATGATATTTACATAGAGAGGTTTTTTTAGGAAATTTGCAAAGGTGCAATAGCTATTTCAAACATGTGGACAGTCCTAGAAGAACAATCACCATTAAAGGAGTTATGACTATAGGTCAAGCTAGTCATTCATTACATCAACCTCATAAGAATAGAGCATATATGCACAAGTATCAGGGCGGTCATCTATAATTGAGCAAGCTGGATATGTAAGATATACAATGACTTCATTCATTACAGGAGGTAGCAACTCATGCCACATCAAACATATATCACTAAAGGTCTATCCTTGAAGCCATGAGAGGCAATGGTAGAAGAGAAAATGCAATAAACATGTATTTGATTCGGTGCATACAGAATGGAAGAGGACAGTTTAAGGGCAACAACAATGACAAATAAATGCAGAGATTGTAGACACCCAAAAATGACCAAGTCTTCGAATCACTTGCACTTCCTCAAATCACCTGCATTTCAATGTTAATTAAATAATCTAATTATTTAATTAATTTCATCATTTCATCAAATTCTTTCAAATCTCCTAAATTCAACATTAATTAAATAAATCATCTTTATTTAATTAATTTCATTAAATTCCTCTTTATTCATGCAAAATTAAATAATTTTAATTATTTAATTAAGTCAATATCCTTTTTAAATTTTAAATCCACATTAATTAAATAAATCCCATTATTTAATTAATTCATCAGAAATCCTCTCTTATCTACAATTAAATAATTTATATTATTTAATTAAATCAAATTGAAAAATAAATAAAATCAAGTATTTTATTTATAATCTTCAATTCTTCAATCATGCACAATCAATTAAATAAATTTATTTATTTAATTTTAGTTATCTTCCAATTCCTCTAAAAATATCATGTTAACTCATGTGCACAATCAGTCTTATTTTTAGAACTTCAAAAAGGAAATCTAAAGTTAAGTTAATTGGCTTTAATTTATCTTATTTCTATCATCAACTCATGAATTAGAAAAAAAAGAATTCTAATTTATGAAATCAAATCTATCTTTATCAAAAAAGCAATTATCTTAATAAAAATACCTTTTTGGAGTGACACATGTCGTGTGCACATTCAGCATGAGTTATTTGATTTATCTCAACCATTCATTCTATGGATTTATTTTATCCATCGATCGATTATGTTTGAAACCTATATAAACCCCCCTCATCTCCTTCACAAATCCTCTTCGATCATTTATTCTCAGGCATTCCTTAACAGCGAATTGAGCATACATCACATTGTTGAGCACACTTCTATCTTTTGAGCATGAACACAACTTACATCCGCTTGTTGCAAACATGGTTTCGCAACGTTATTGAGCAATCTACATTCATATAAAGAGAACTATACAATCTAGGTGAAGTCTTTCTTATTTTAAATTGATTTATTCATTGATATTGGATTTTACTTAGATCGATCTCTTTATGTTATGGGTAATTGAGTTGTTATTATTATTGTTTTGTGATCATTTATTCTTGAGCATCCTTTACAGCACATTGAACATTCATCGCATCGTTGAACACTTTGATCTTTTGAGCACAAACACAATCTACATCTGCTTGTTGCAAACATGGTTTCACAATTTAGGAAGCAATCCACATTCGACCAAGAGATCCAAACAATCTAGGTGATAGCTTCTTTGTTCGTAACTTGATTGTTTATTGATTTGGTTATTGCTTAGATAGATATTTTGATGTTATGGGTAATTGAGTTGTTATTATCATATGAAGGATGTATCCAGTACTCAGGCACATACGATTCATCATTTTTCATCCATTTCAATCCATTGACATTACACCTTTCTAGTCTTCCGTTTATTACAATCCACTCACCTCGACTTGACTAACTCAAGCAGCACAACAACAAACAAATGCATCATTTCAAAGCAAAAGTCCTTAACAAACCTGAAGGAAAGACACTTACTTGCAGAGCCATATACTATCCTACATATTGATTGCCTACATCAGCTAAATCAATCTCAACCAAGGAACAGATCAACAAACTTGTCTTATATAGAATGTTCCATGATTGAAACCAGACTAAATGTCTTATACGACATGTTACATTTCTTGAAACTAGACATTATCTTTTCAACAGATAACACCCTTTAACAGACACATTGTTCCTACGATAAGGCTGTTATCTACCCAACCAATTCAATCTATCCTAAGCAACCTCTTTGGCAAGAGAATATGTTGGCTATATGTTTACTTTGTAAGTCAGTCAATTGGCTTTTTAGTTTATCTTTGTTCCTTTGTCCAATAGGAATAAAATTGATAGGTTGAATGATAAGATCAAAAAGCAATGATAATAACAACTCAATTACCCATAACATCAAAAGATCTATCTAAGCAATAACCAAATCAATGAATACATCAAATTACGAACAAATAAGCTATCACCTAGATTGTTTGGATCTCTTGGTTGAATGTAGATTGCTCTTCAAATTGCAAAAGCATGTTTGCAACAAGCGGATGTAGGTTGTATTTGTGCTCAAAGTGCTCAAGGGTGCTCAACGATGCGATGAATGCTCAATGCACTATAAAGGATGCCTGAGAATAAATGATCGAAGAGGATTTGTTATGGAGATGAAGGGGGTTTATATAAATTTCATACATGATCGATCAATGGATGAAATAAATCTATGAAATGGATGGTTGAGATAAATCAAATAACTCATGATGAATGTGCACATGACATGTGTAACTCCAAAAAGGTATTTTTATTAAGACAACTACTTTTTGATAATAGACATGATGAAGGGGGCAAATCATGAAACACACAATAACAAAAATTGCACACAAAAAATAGAATGATATTTTATTAATATGGGAAAAACATTACATTACAGAAGCTCAAATACAATCAGAGGATGAATCTCCTACAAGCTACAACACATTACAGCTCCCTCTCTCAAGACTCTAGAATCTTCAGCCTTATGTAACCTCAAATCAACTAGGGTTTCTATTTTCCCACCTTTTCTTGACTCTACACCTTCCTCCTTAACTCTACTACCCCAAGGGTTCCCAAAAATGGTCATATATAGCCCTTTTTGGTGGTCACCAGCTTAATTTTAAAATTTGCATCTCCCTCCAAAAATGGGTCAACTTTATGGGGCCATAACTTTTGATCCGACTATTGGATTTTCAATTATAATAATTTTTCAGAAAGCTCTCGAAAATATAGTTGTGCACAAGCAATACCTAAAGGTAGACTACTGGGGTTTCCCACCAAATTTTGGGCCCATCCGAAGCCGCTAAGTGTCTCCAGGTTTGACTTTGAATATTTTAATAGGATTTTTAGAATTTGAAATTTTAATATCTCACAAATGACAAATGACATTGAAGTGATTTCTTCACCATTAGCTTCAATTCACCATTCTGGAGGTCTGTGTAAGATTTTGTATCCAACTGTGCACAAATGCAAACTTACTAAAAATAGTAACCCTACCAAATTTAGCCCTTATTGGAAAGAAACATTATTTTTTTGGTTGATGCAAGATTGATCTTACACCCTAGATACTCCTGCATCAAAGAACCCTCTTTGTAGCTCCTCTTGCAATGCATCGATTTGTCTTTGCAGGGCTCTAAAACCCTCTTCTGTCAAAGCATTCCTCCCACCACGGTTTCTTTGTTGAGGCATCTTGATCTCTGAAGCAAACCCACAACCTCAGGTCCTGGTGCAAACTACCTCACAGTCGGCAATCTATCTACACACTTAGGAACCCTTGCTCTGATACCACTTGATGAAAGGGGTAAATCATTAAACACACAATAACAAAAATTGCACAGACAAAATAGAATGATATTTTATTAATATGGGCAAAACATTACATTACATAAGCTCAAATACAATAAGAGGATGAATCCCCTATAGGCTGCAACACATTACTGCTCCCTCTCTCAAGACTCTAGAATCTTCTGTTGGCAAGAGACACTATATGGATTCATGGTTGTTGTCATTGATGGCAACAAAGGTCATCCCACATATCCGCAAGTCATGATGTGTCTCTACCGGAAGTCAGAATAAAGAATGTTGTGGTCCGGTGAAGAAGAACAGAGCATGTGGCAAGGTCCGACAGATTGGTCCGGACCTCTCAGTGGAAGTGTCTTGGTGCAGTGCGGATTTGGGGAAGTCAAGAGGACTACCTTGAGTGGTATATTCCAAGGATTTAGCCTCCGGTGATGGACAAGGAAAAAGATATGAATGGTTGAGTACCGGATTCCTGAGAGATAGTGAAAACAGAAGAAGAACTGACTGGCAGAGTATCAGACTGCTTTCCGGATGGGTTACTGTTGATGACAGAGGTTGTGAAGGCATGAATCATGTTTGGCCGACATGATTAATGATATCTACAAGTATATGCTTGATCCGCATTGCTTGGTGAGGAAGGATTCAGCCGACAGAATGAGAGTTTATAAGAAACTAGACTGTTCCGGATGCCGACTAGAAAGGTGATGAAATTACTTGTGCGGATATTTATAGAGGATGGATTTAGTTGTGAAGTGTGATGTGATATAGAGAGATATGCGAATAAGTCCAGAGAAAGAGCAGAGGTAGCAAAAAGGATCCGGTATGTGAAAGATAGCAGAATAAAGAACAGAGGAAAGATGAAGTGCAGCAGATCAGTGTACTGAGCCTAACCGGAACTGAACTCCAGCATATGCAGATGCTTCCAATCAGTTCAAGACTGTGATTCTCATCACTTTGTAGACAGTGTGTCTTCTTGTAGGCAGTGGGCCTCTTGTGAGCAGTGTGCTCGGGCAGTGAGCCCTAATTGGCAAGTGCCATTTTTGTAATTTCCTATTCTTCTAACAGAGAATAATTCTTGGGTTAATCACCCCGTGGTTTTCTCCCTTAACAGGGTTTCCACGTCAAAATACTGTGTCATGTGTTTCTTATTTCATGGTTAATGTCTTGTGTTTGATTTTATGCTGCTTCAATTAAAAGGAAAGTTCATTAAGGGAAATAATTAGGATAACTGATTCACCCCCCCCCCCCCTCTCAGTTATCAACAATTGGTATCAGAGCTAAGTTCCTCCTAATAGAGCCTAACAGCTTGAGGAAGATCTGGGATTTCAAATGGATGCATATGGTTTAAGGGAGCAACTCAAGACTGCCCTTGAGGATCTTGAACAGTCAAATTCTGAAGTCAGTGAATTAAAGGAAAGACTCAAACAGGCTGATGAATTCATGAGAGAATTAAAAGACAAATTAAGTCTCTCTATGAAAAAGAGAAAGGAGCTGCTTCAACAGTTGGCAAGACAAAGTGAAGAAAGCAATAGAAATGAGGAATTGACTGAGCAAACCAAGTTATGTGAAAAGTTATCAAAAGAAGTCATTATGTTAAGACATGAAATGGAATCAGGAACTATAAAGTTTACTCAAGAGATTGAAGAAAAAAGAAAGGCTGAAGACAATCTAAGACAATCTCTTAAAGAAAAATCAGAAGAATGCCACCAGATGGACAGGATTATCAGACACCTTGAATCTGATCTTGAAGATGCCAAAGATAATGAAGGAAAACTTGAGGATCAAATTGCCTCTCTCAAAAGAGACCTTCAAACAGCAAATGAATATAAAGAGAAATTCAAGATAAGTTCTGCTCAACTTGAAGTTCTTCTTGGAAGTCAAAAGAGGACAGATGACAAGTATGGCTTGGGATATGAGAAAGGAGAAAGCTCCGGATCCGGTCAGAAGAATCTTGGATCAGAAAATCCAAGGAGCAGGCCTAGAAGACCTCCGGTAAGACAGCCAAATGCTCAAAGATATCCATCCTTCAATGGATACTGCCACAACTGCAACCACTTTGGTCACAAAGCTAATCAGTGCAGAATGAGAATGAATCAGAATAATTCATCCTTCTCCGGACAGTGCTTCAACTGCAAAAGGTATGGACACAAATCCCATGAATGCAGAATTATGCAAGTAAACAAATCATTCAAAGGTAGATGCTTCACATGCAATAGAATAGGTCATATGGCAAATCAATGCAGATCAAGAGGATATCAGTCAAATATGCAAAGAAATGTTATTTGCCAAATCTGCAATAGGTCCGGTCATAATGCTAAAATCTGCAGAAACAAGAATCAGGACAAAAGAGGTCCAGTGTATAATCAGAATCAAGACAAGGGTAAACAAAAGATGAATGCGGATGAGGTTAGGAATCAGATGAGCAAGATTTGGGTGAAGAAAAGTTCAGAGAATGTAGAGGTTGGATCCGCACCAGACTCTGGTGCTAATATTTCTTCCGGAAATTAAAAGTGAGCTCTGGCTCAGGGGGAGACTCAAAGAAAATCTTGTTCCCCCAGCCAAACAAGTGGTGCCGGATGTGGCACAAGATGTGGATCAAAGGGTTTGTGGATATGAATCTTGAGATACTTCAGTCAAGTTTTCAGAGGTCCGCATGAAGTTATGAAGAAGCTGTGATCGATCAAATAAGACCTGTTCAGGGAGATGCTCCGGTATGATAAAGGATTACAAAAAGGTCCGGAAAGATCCAGAAATGCACTATCTTGTTCTGCGGATTGGACAGAATGTTTGAGATGATCTTGTAATATGCTACCTCGATTTATTCATGATTGAAAGATCCGGATGATATCCACAGATCAGGACTAATCCGGATACTCCAAGCTATCCAGACAAGGCAAACCGGAATGATGTAGGTGAAGCATTTATTGCAGACAGGTATTAGGGTTCGCGGAGCAATTTAAGGGATTTCTCAAAGGTCATTTGCTCATTCTGCACTCGAGAAGAAGCGAAAAGTGGAGCTCTGCAACAAGGTTCTTCAAGCACACCAAGGATCTCCTGCCGAAGCTATTGGATAAAGAAATCAATCCAACCACTCCGTGCAAACCGAAGGCGCATAAGGTATTCTCCGTTTTTCATTACCTCACTGCAAATCTTTAAAGAATGGCTACTCCAAACATAGTTAAGATCTCCGATAGACCTCGCCCCTCATTCAAGAAACATCCCTACAAATCATTGGAGGTTGACCCACTAGGAGCCTTCTCTAGTGTTCCTCACGGAGTTTTACACACCGAAGACATTAGGGTTTACATACATGCAAACATTGAGGAATTTGGGGAATTCAAATTAAGAGACCTCTATCACAAGCAGCTGATTGACAATGCTTTTGAGCTTAAACCAGAGTATAAGGATATTCAGAAGAAACAATTTGAGCAATTTATTCATTTCCCCTGTTTTGAAGAGGATGAATGGGTCCGGTATGTACTGAGCAGGATGCATGACAACTTTCTATGGCTAGATAGACCCTGCAAGATCACAAAAGAGGCAATTAGAGCAGTAACTGGCCTATACTCCTCCGGAGGAGTACCTATCCTCAAATCTGTCAAGAACAACATTGTAACTAAGGCCACCGGATCAAAATTTGACAAAAGGGCAATGACCATTGAAGACATCTCCGATCCGGATATCAAATATGCATCAATGATAATAGGATACAAGATCTACCACTCCAGCAGGGAGAATTCTGTATCCGGAACTGCAATATACACTGCTTATGAAATGTTAAGAAAGAATGCAGAATATGATCTCTGCGAACTACTACTAAGCCAATTAATGGAAAACATACAGAAAATCAAGAAGGATAAGAAGAATTCCTTTAAATATGGTACTCTTATTGTATGTCTATTCTTCTATTTCATGAATGAGCTACCCGGAACAAGTGGATGGGTATGGCAGAATGACAAACCTGTTGCAGTCCAGATAAGAGACTACTTGCATGGACTTGGGGATGCAAAAGCGAGAAATTCAGCTCTATGGGGATACTTCAAAAACTTTCAGAGCATGATGCAAGCAAGAGAGAGAATTCCTCAATCTCTCATTGAGAAATACAAGGACTCAGTGTGCTTTATGGTTGACACTGATCAGTGCCTAATGGAGGCAGTGGAGCCAAGGACTATCTGGATCATGCCCATGGGGTATGAAGTTGATGAACAGATAGTGGAGCTGCATGTTCAACACATGCTAAGTCAGCCCAAAGATCCTAAGGCAGAAAGGTTTGGAACCTTTGAGGAGCTGAGTGTAAAAATACATGTAGAACTCAGGGAACCTGAGATTAAAAGAAAGGTAAGAAAAGAAGTAGAGCACATTGCTCAAGGCCTAGGTATCTCAAAGGAGGCACTTGATGCCAGCCGGGAAAAGAGGAGGAAGGCCGAGGAAGAAGAGAAAAGCAAAGAAAGTGCTCCGGTTGGAGCTCCCACCCGGACCAGATCAACAAAGAGATCTGCACCTCCCTCAACCAAAAGTTCAAAACCGGAAGTCCAGGCATCCGGTAAGAGATCAAAGGCAAAAGCCACAAGGGCTTATGGAAGCCAAAAGGATGAAGAGGAAACAGAATCAGATGAGGGAGTAAGAGAAGTAAAGAAACAGAAAAAGAAAGGATCCGGTAAGCCCTCCACAGGCCAAGACAAGGAGGAAATGGCAGAGGTAACTGTTGAAAAGCCCACTCTGTCACTAGAGAGCATAATCAAGTCGGTCACGGTGGATGGAAACCTTCAACCAATGACTGAATCCTATGATGACTTCAGTGAGGCAGACCAAAAGACTCTGCAGGAAGCCACAGTTAAATATCTGAACATATACAATAAGGCTTTCATTGAGATCATATCTCTCATTCCTAAAAGCCTAGAGAAGGAAATGGAAGTAAGAAAGAATAATGCTCATGCCAAAGATCTTGAGATCCGGGAGCAGATAGCTATTCAGCTATATCCTCAAATTGATCCCAAGACAATGAACATTATCTTCAAGGACTGCAAAGATGAGTTCAGAAGCAAAGCCAGGATGAATCAACTCATGCTTGGTGAGACTGACAAAGTGGCCCAAGAAACAGAAGAGATCCTCCGGAAGGCCTTCAAAAGGTTCAATCTTCCTGTTGTAGAGGACTTAGGTGCAGAAACAGCTGCTGATTTGGAATCTTCTGTTCCGGAAGAAGTGAGCCCTGAACAGACAAGTGAGGACTTGGGACCCTCTGCTCAAGAAGAAGTGGCCCATGAACAAGTTAGTATCTCTCCTCCGGTTTCCCCTACAGTCTCTGGATCCAAAGAAGAAGAGCAACTACAGGAGAAGGAAGCAGTGGTGAAAGACAAAGAGGTTGACAGTTCTAAGACTGCAGAAGAAAAGAAACATCTGTCTCCGGCAAGAGACACTGCACAAACTGTTCAACAATTTTTGAGTAAAGAAACTCTAGAGATTGATGAACCGGAGCTTCTAAAAGGTCCATTTGATTTTGACTCTCTCTCTCCGGTACAAACAATGAAGATAGCTTCATTTGCAAATGCCAAGGCAAATGAAAAGCTCCTGAAGTCTCATATGGAAGACTGTGAGTTGATAGAGGCTGCTTCCGGAATACTTGTAAAGATCATGCCATCAATCCAGATAGATCCGACAGCCTCCACTTCCGGTAATCTAAAAACCTTAGTCAGCAGTGTTGATACACATTTTGATTCTTTAGAAAAATCAGCTGAAGAAAAGGTCCGGAAGGAATTTTTGGATAAGAGATTTTCAGAAATATTAGAATTAATCTCTAAGGATAGGAAGATTGTAAGCATTGGAATAAGGAGCTTAGAGAATGCTCTTAAGGATGGCGGTGATATCTATAAATTTTGTATATCCTGGTCAAAGGCAACAGCAGCATTTGACAAGAAAATAAAAGAGGAACAGGATAAGCTACAAAGCTTATCTCAAAGTTTTGATCCTCTCTCTTCCTCTATAATAAATCAAGAATGTCAGACTATTGCAGTCTTGAACGAAATAAAGAATCTTGAGAAGGAAAGGAAGAACATCACCAACCGGATGGGAGAACTTAGAAGGATTATAATCCCTAAGTTGGAAACCATGCATGAGGCCATCAGTGATGCTAGGACCACCGCCCAAACAAAAGATCCGACAGATCTCAAGCGGGCAGAAGCGTTTGCATTTTTGTTAAGTGGTCACATTTCAATTTTGGACAGAATGAAGCAAAGTTGGGCTACCGAAATGATTCAATTACAGACATCCTTTGCAGACATTCTTCAATATATGTGAGTATGTAAATATGCGGCTAAGTATAAGAAATTTTTGAAAATTTTGATATGCGGACCCTACCCTTTGCCATTGATGTCAAAGGCGGAGTGAGGAGCAGTGAAAAATGAGGGATCCAACTAAGGGGGAGTTCCGGAAATTGTATATAAAGACAGAGCATCAGCAAAGGGGGAGCATAGTGAAAACACTTAGTCATTTTTCACTAAGTGTTGCCATCAATGCCAAAGGGGGAGATTGTTGGCAAGAGACACTATATGGATTCATGGTTGTTGTCATTGATGGCAACAAAGGTCATCCCACATATCCGCAAGTCATGATGTGTCTCTACCGGAAGTCAGAATAAAGAATGTTGTGGTCCGGTGAAGAAGAACAGAGCATGTGGCAAGGTCCGACAGATTGGTCCGGACCTCTCAGTGGAAGTGTCTTGGTGCAGTGCGGATTTGGGGAAGTCAAGAGGACTACCTTGAGTGGTATATTCCAAGGATTTAGCCTCCGGTGATGGACAAGGAAAAAGATATGAATGGTTGAGTACCGGATTCCTGAGAGACAGTGAAAACAGAAGAAGAACTGACTGGCAGAGTATCAGACTGCTTTCCGGATGGGTTACTGTTGATGACAGAGGTTGTGAAGGCATGAATCATGTTTGGCCGACATGATTAATGATATCTACAAGTATATGCTTGATCCGCATTGCTTGGTGAGGAAGGATTCAGCCGACAGAATGAGAGTTTATAAGAAACTAGACTGTTCCGGATGCCGACTAGAAAGGTGATGAAATTACTTGTGCGGATATTTATAGAGGATGGATTTAGTTGTGAAGTGTGATGTGATATAGAGAGATATGCGAATAAGTCCAGAGAAAGAGCAGAGGTAGCAAAAAGGATCCGGTATGTGAAAGATAGCAAAATAAAGAACAGAGGAAAGATGAAGTGCAGCAGATCAGTGTACTGAGCCTAACCGGAACTGAACTCCAGCATATGCAGATGCTTCCAATCAGTTCAAGACTGTGATTCTCATCACTTTGTAGACAGTGTGTCTTCTTGTAGGCAGTGGGCCTCTTGTGAGCAATGTGCTCGGGCAGTGAGCCCTAATTGGCAAGTGCCATTTTTGTAATTTCCTATTCTTCTAACAGAGAATAATTCTTGGGTTAATCACCCCGTGGTTTTCTCCCTTAACAGGGTTTCCACGTCAAAATACTGTGTCATGTGTTTCTTATTTCATGGTTAATGTCTTGTGTTTGATTTTATGCTGCTTCAATTAAAAGGAAAGTTCATTAAGGGAAATAATTAGGATAACTGATTCACCCCCCCCCTCTCAGTTATCAACATCTTCAGCCTTCTGCAACCCCAAATCAACTAGGGTTTCTATTTTCCTACCTTTTCTTGACTCTACACCTTCCTCCTTAACTCTACTACCGCAAGCGTTCCCAGAAATAGTCATATATAGCCCTTTTTGGCGGTCACTAGCTTAATTTTGAAATTTGCATCTCCCTCCAAAAATAGGTCAACTTCGCGGGGCCATAACTTTCGATCCGACCGTTGGATTTTCAATTATAATACCTTTTCAGAAAGCTCTCGAAAAGACAGTTGTGCACAAGCAATACCTAAAGGTAGACTACTTGGGTTTTCTGTCAAATTTTGGGCCCATCTGGAGCCTCTAATTGTCTTAAATTTGACTTTGAATATTTCAATAGGATTTTTGGAATTTGAAATTTTAATATCTCACAAATGACAAATGACATTGAAGTGATTTCTTCACCATTAGCTTCAATTCACCATTCTAGAGGTCCATGTAAGATTTTGTATCCAACCGTGCACAAATGCAAACTTACTAAAATAGTAACCCTACCAAATTTAGCCCTTATTGAAAAGAAACAACATTTTTTTTTGGTTGATGCAAGATTGATCTTACACCCTGGATGCTCCTGCATCAAAGAACCCTCTTCACAACTCTTCTTGCAATGCATCGATTTGTCTTTGCAAGGCTCTAAAACCCTCTTCCGTCAAAGCATTCCTTCCACCATAGTTTCTTCATGGAGGCATCTTGATCTCTGCAGCAAACCCACAACCTCTTGTCCTAGTGCAAACTGCCTCACAGTCGGTGATCTATCTACACACTTAGGAACCCTTGCTCTGATACCACTTGATGAAAGGGGTAAGTCATTAAACACACAATAATAGAAATTGCACAGAGAAAATAGAATGATATTTGGTTAATATGGGCAAAATATTACATTACATAAGCTCAAATACAATCAGAGGATGAATCCCCTACAGGCTGCAACACATTACAGCTCCCTCTCTCAAGACTCTAGAATCTTCAGCCTTCTGCAACCCCAAATCAACTATGGTTTCTATTTTCCCACCTCTTCTTGACTCTACGCCTTCCTCCTTAACTCTACTACCCCAAGGGTTCCCAAAACTGGTCATATATAGCCCTTTTTGGCGGTCACCAGCTTAACTTCAAAATTTGCATCTCCCTCCAAAAATAGGTCAACTTCGCGAGGCCATAACTTTCGATCCGACCATTGGATTTTCAATTATAATACCTTTTTCAGAAAGCTCTCGAAAAGATAGTTGTGCACAAGCAATACCTAAAGGTAGACTACTTGGGTTTCCCACCAAATTTTGGGCCCATCCGGAGCCTCTAAGTGTCTCAAATTTGACTTTGAATATTCAATAAGATTTTTAGAATTTGAAATTTTAATATCTCACAAATGACAAATGATATTGAAGTGATTTCTTCACTATTAGCTTCAATTCACCATTCTGGAGTTCCGTGTAAGATTTTGTATACAACCATGCACAAATTGAAACTTACTAAAAATAGTAACCCTTCCAAATTTAGCCCTTATTGAAAAGAAACAATATTTTTTTTTGTTGATGCAAGATTGCTTTTACACCCTGGATGCTCCTGCATCAGACACCTGGGGTAATTTGAAAAGTGACCCTGTCACTTCTCATAAGTTAGAGGGAAACCAAAACGATTGACCTCAATCTTAGATAACCATGATGAATCTTCAACAGGCCTTCCTTTCCATTTCACCAAGTATTATGTATACTACCTGTTTCTTGTACTCTTACCCACACGGCTATCCAGAATGCCCTCTATCTCCTCCTTCTCTGAAGTAGATGCTAGAATGTCCCACTGTGTTCCTTTATCAAGTCCATCATCATGATACTCTATCAAATCTGAAATGTTGAACACCGGTGAAATATTGATGTCATCAGGCAACCCTACCTCAAATGCATTTCCTGAATCATGCTTCTTTAGGATTCTACATGGTCCAAATTTCCTCATCTTCACTTATTATATGTACCAACTGGAAATCTTTCTTTTATCAAGTGAACCATGACTTCATCACCCTCTTGAAACTCCTTATGTCTCCTCTTCTTATCTACCTTAGCCTTATACTGAGAATTCATCTTATGGATATGCTTTCTTACCTCTTCATGCAAATTCTTCATGTGCTCAGCAAAATTTTCAGCTTCAGCACTACTCTTCTCCCCCTTATCCATCCTCCTCAATTCGGAAGCAATTCTTGGGTTACTCCCATACACAACCTAGAATGGAGATTTACCTATGCTCCTATTGACAGAATTGTTGTAAGAAAATTCTGCTTGTGGTAAATTCAAATCCCATCCCTTGGGCTTATCTCCTACTAAGCATCATAGTAGGTTACCCAAACTCATATTCACCATTTCTATCTATCCATCAGTCTGTGGATGGTGTATAGAATTGAACTTCAAATCTATCTTCAACTTCTTCCACAATGTCCTCCAGAAATAACCAACAAACTTGGTATCTTGATCTGAACTATGCTCTTAGGTAGACCATGTAGTCTCACCACCTCTCTGAAAAATAACTCTGCAATATGAATAGCATCATTAGTCTTCTTGCAAGGAATAAAATGGGCCATCTTTGAGAATCTGTCCACCACCACAAAAATTGAATCATGTCCTATCTATGTTCTTGGTAAACCAAGAACAAAATCCATACTAATATCATCCCATGGCTTCTCTGGTATAGGTAATGGCTGATATAGCCCTGTATTCTAACTTGTTCATTTTTCCATCTGAGACTCTCTGCAACTCTGTACAAATTTCCTCACATCCTGTTGTAATTGTGGCCAGTAATAATGTTCACCAACAATAGCAATGGTCTTATCTCGACCAAAGTGTCCAGCTAATCCTCCACTATGCTTCTCCTTAATCAGGTTCTCTCTCATGGAACTCCTCAGAATGCACAACTGGCATCCTCTAAACAACATGCCATCTTGGATTATGTAATCTAACAATTTTGTCATGTTCAAAGTAACATGTTCCAAACAAGCTTTCCAAGCCTCTACAAAATCTAGATCTTCAGGATACAAACTTTTGAGCTCATCGAACCCAACAACCTCTATCTTCATTTCTGTCAACAAATGTTGCCTTCTGCTCAAGGCATCTGCAACTCTATTGGACTTCCCACTCCTATGCTTCAAAACAAAAGTATAACTCTGCAAAAACTCAATCCATTTTAAGTGTCTTTGATTTAACATTCCTTGACTATTAAGATACTGCAAAGCCTGATGATCAATATATAAAACAAACTCTTTTGGCAACAAATAATGTCTCCATTTCTTCAAAGCTTGAACTATTGCATAAAACTCCTGATCATAAACAGAATACTTTTTCTTGGCATCATTAAGCTTCTCACTAAAATAGGCAATGGGCTTACCTTCTTGACTCAGAACATCTCCTATACCACTACCACTAGCATCACAATCTACCTGAAATACCTTATTAAAATCTGGAAGTGCCAAAATAGGTTGTTCTACGACTTTTTTCTTTAATGTATCAAAATTCTTGTCTACTCCTTTAGTCCATCTAAACTCTTTTCTATCCCCTCTCATTGTCTTAGTTAGGGTTACACAAATGCTACTAAAATTCCTGATAAACTTTCTGTAGAAACTTGCCAAACCATGAAACGATCTTACCTCTATAGCACTCCTTGGCGTAGGCCATTCAATGATAGCTCTCACCTTCTCTAGGTCCATCTTAAGACCTTCCTCTGAGACAACAAATCCCAGGTATACCAACTCCTTCTTTGCAAAACTACATTTCTTTAGATTAATCAACAACTTCTCCTCCCTCAGCTTCTCTAAAACTCTTCTGATATGCATCAAATGCTCATCCCAAGTCTTACTAAAAATTAAAATGTCATCTAAATAAACAATAACAAAACTTCTCAAAAATTCTTTTAGTACCTCATTCATGAGCTGCATGAATGTGCTTGGTGCGTTGGTTAGCCCAAATGGCATGACTAACCACTCATACAAACCCTCCTTTGTCTTGAAGGCTGTCTTCCATTTATCTCCTTCTCTAATTCAAATCTGGTGATACTCTTCAAATCAATCTTCATGAAGTACTTGGCTCCACTCAAACAATCCATTATGTCATCCATTCTGGGCAATGGAAATCTATACTTGATTGTGATCTTGTTGATGGCCTGGGAATCTGTACACATCCTCCACTCTCCATCTTTCTTCAGTGCTAGTACCGTAGGTACCACACATGGACTTAGGTTATCTCTTATCAATCCCTTCCTCAACAACTCCTGAACTTGTCTGTTTGACTCTTCACTCTCTACTGGAGTCATTCTATGGGCTACCTTATTCAACAAACTGGCTCCTGGTATCAAATCTATTTGATGACTTATCTTCCTCACTGGTGGTAAACCTTTTGGTACATTATCAAACACAATATCTTGAAATTCTTCCAACATATCTGAGACTTCTGCTGGTACATCTTCACATTTCTCTTGACTAATCTTGGGAATCAATACAAAGCAATGACACTCATGCTTCATACCCTCCAAAAATTTCCTACCATCTACCAAGAAAACTCTGGCAGTACTACATGCCTTTTCTTCCATCTCCTTCAAGGGCTTCAACTTATGACGAACTCCATCCTTTATCAAAAAATATGTGTTTGCATGGCCATCATGAATAGTGCACCTATCATACTGCCACGGCCTTCCCAACAACATATGACATGCATCCATCGGTATGATGTTACACAACACCTCATCATGGTAATCTCCAATCTTGAACTTAACATTGTTCATTGACCAAAGCTCTATGGTCCTTTTGCAACCATGCAATCTGATATGGATGTGGATGTTTTCTCCTTGTCAACTTCAACTTATTAACCATCTCCTTTGAAACAAGATTGTTAGTGCTTCCACTATCAATAATTATATCACAACACTTACCTTCACACTTGCACCTTGTGCGGAATAGACTCTTTCTCTTATTTGGTTCTTTCTCCCCATTTAGCAAGGTTCTTCTAACAACTAGGGTTTCACCCCTTTCAGCATCTTCAGAATGCTCAAACTGTGCATATTCATCTACATGTGCAACTCATGCATTACCTTTAGGTCTTCTATTCATCCTTCCTTGATGTTGTGGACACTCGTATGCTCGATGCCCTTCTTCTCCACATTGGAAATATGTTCCTCTGAAACCTCCTCTTCCAGGTCCTTGCCCAGGTCTACCTCTTCCTCTTCCTCTTTCCTCACCATTATTCTGGTCTCGAGGACGGTAAGTATTATCTCCTCTCTGATTTCGACTGGTGCCGGATTCTTCACTTTTCTTTGGATCTTCATTTAGGCCTCCATAGGGTCTTCCACCAGTCCTTATACCTTGACCTCTTCCCCTTTGCTTGCTTTCAAATCTCTTATTCAGCTTCTCTTCCACCTTCAGGGAAAACTAGTATGCATCTTCTATGGTGGTCATTCTAACCAAGCTCAACTCTTCTTGAATACTTGGCCTCAACCCATTAATGTTATGGGCTACCTTCTCCTTGTTGGCCTCTCCATGGCTTGTCCTAATAGTGATCTTATAAAAATCTTCTATATACTCCTTAACAGACTTGTTACCTTGCTTCAATCCTTGCAGCTTCTTCAGCAACTCCATCTCATAGTCCACAAGAATGAACTACTTCTTCAATTTCTCCACCATCCGATCCCATCTGGTAATCTTTGCTTTTCCTCTTCTATTTCTCTCTAATTGGACCTCCTTCCACCAAATACTGGCATGGCCCTTCAACTTTGTCTTTGCAAACTTGACCCATTTTGGGTCTTCCACATCTTCATACTCAAAATACTCCTCCATATCATTGATCCAATCAACAAGTTGTTTCGGATTGAAATCTCCAGAATAGGTAGAAACTTCAATCCTGGGCCTCTTTTCAATTTTTGAAATGGCCCTCAACAACCTAACTTCTGTAGGATCTCCCATAGCTTCTTGCTCTTCCTGAGATAGCTCTTCTTCAGCTTCATCATTGCTTTCCTCTCTCCTTCTCAGCTCGAACCCTCTTTGCAGCTCCTCTTGCAATGCATCGATTTGTCTTTGCAGGGATATAAAACCCTCTTCCATCCAAGCATTCCTCCCACCATGGTTTCTTCATGGAGGCATCTTGATCTCTGCAGCAAACCCACAACCTCAGGTCCTGGTGCAAACTGCCTCACAGTTGACGATCTGTCTACACACTCAAGAACCCTTGCTCTGATACCACTTGATGAAGGGGGTAAATCATGAAACACACAATAATAGAAATTGCACACAGAAAATAGAATGATATTTTATTAATATGGGAAAACCATTACATTAGAGAAGCTCAAATACAATCAGATGATGAATCCCCTATAGGCTGCAACACATTATAGCTCCCTCTCTCAAGACTCTGGAATCTTCAGCTTTTTGTAACCCCAAATCAACTAAGGTTTCTATTTTCCCATCTTTCCTTGACTCTACACCTTTCTCCTTAACTCTACTACCCCAAGGGTTCCCAAAAATGGTCATATATAGCCCTTTTTAGCGGTCACCAGCTTAATTTTAAAATTTACATCTCCCTCAAAAAATAGGTCAACTTCGCGGGGCCATAACTTTCGGTCCGACTGTTGGATTTTCAATTATAATACCTTTTCAAAAAGCTCTCAAAAATATGGTTGTGCACAAGCAATACCTAAAAGTAGATTGCTTGGGTTTGCCACCAAATTTCGGCCCCATCTGGAGCCTCTAAGTGCCTCAAATTTGACTTTGAATATTTCAATAGGATTTTTGAAATTTAAAATTTTAATATCTCACAAATGACAAATGATATTGAAGTGATTTCTTCACCATTAGCTTTAATTCACCATTCTAGAGGTCCGTGTAAGATTTTGTATCCAACCGTGCACAAATGCAAACTTACTAAAAATAGTAACCCTGCCAAATTTAGCCCTTATTGAAAAGAAACAACATTTTTTTTTGTTGATGCAAGATTTCTCTTACACCCTGGATTCTCCTACATCAAGACATGATAAAGATAGATTTGATTTCATAAATTAGAATGCTTTTTTTTTCTAATTTATGAGTTGATAAAAATAACAAGATAAATTAAAGCCAATCAACTTAACTTTTAATTTGCCTTTTTTAGAGTTCTAAAAATAAGACTGATTTTGCACATGAGTTAACATGATATTTTTAGAGGAATTGGAAAGATAATTGAAATTAAATAAATAAATTTATTTAATTGATTGTGCATGACGGAGGAATAGGAAGATTAGATAAGATATGAAGATTATAAATAAAATATTTGATTTTATTTATTTTTAGAGGATTGAGTTAATTTAAATAAATTTGATTGATTTATTTAAATTTGGAAGAACAATTTGATTTAATTAAATAATGAAAATTATTTAATTGTAGATAAGAGAATTTTGATGATAAATTAATTAAATAATAGGATTTATTTAATTAATGTGGATTTGAAATTTGAAAAAGGATAATGATTTAATTAAATAATAAAAATTATTTAATTTTGGAAGAATCTAGAGGAACTTAATGAAATTAATTAAATAAAGAGGATTTATTTAATTAATGTTGAAAATACGTGATTTGGAAGAATTTGATGAAATTGATGAAATTAATTAAATAATTAGATTATTTAATTAACGTTGAAATGCAGGTGATTAGACAGAATATAAGTGATTTGATGACTTGGTCAATTTTGGGTGTCTACATTTTGTCTCTCTTTGATGCGATGTAGTTTATAGTGTTGCGTCAAAGAAAAAGATTGTTGAAGACATGATACAATTTTGATGCCCCAGTGTAGCTAGCTGCCCCTGTGTAGCTGGCGTAGGATGCCCCCTTGAGAGGAAAGACAGGGAAGTGACATAAGAACTGGGTTGACACTCGACTAGAAGATTATGTTTGAGTTAGATGATGTTGGGTTAGACAAAGATAGAAGAAAGTGGAGATAGAATAGAACATGATAGAAAGACTATTGATCGACCTTTTCTTGAAAAACTATATGATGATGTGGATAAATGGATGAGCTTATTGCAACGGTTTCACAAATGTTTATAAAGAGAAATCCTTATTTTGATATAGCACATGGATAGTTTTCCACCAAGGTATAAATGACCAAGGTGCTATGATATCCCAGTGCATGGACGTTGACTTTGCAAGCAAGCAGTTTGAACTTAGATCCCTTAGACATAATATAACCTTGTTGGATATGTGAATAAGCCATAGTCTTGAACATAAAATAAACTTCAATACATAAATGTAAGAAGAATATTTAATATGTAAGATGCTAGGTCATGACACACACAAGATAAATATGCTGCTAAGAAAAGATGCTAAAGATCATTCCTCAAACACGACACACAAAAAGCAATGACTATGCCCCTAATCCGTACTGCATCACAACATACCAAGATATAGATAGATCAAGGTAGTCTTGAATAGGTAAAGGAAAAGGAATGAAAAGATAAACCAAAAAGCAAATTGACTGACTTACAAAGTAAACATACAACCAACATATTCTCTTGCCAAAGAGGTTACTCAGGATAGATTGGATAGGATAGATAACAGCCTAGATCAAGGTAGTCTTGAATAGGTAATTGAGCATCCTACGCCAGCTACACTGGGGCATCAAAATTGTATCATGTCTTCAACAATCATTTTCTTTGAAGCAACGCTATAAACTGCATTGCATCAAAGAGGGGCAAAATGTAGACACCCAAAAATGACCAAGTCTTTGAATCACTTGCACTTCGTCAAATCACCCGTATTTCAATGTTAATTAAATAATCTAATTATTTAATTCATTTCATCATTTCATCAAATTCTTCCAAATCTCCTAAATTCAACATTAATTAAATAAATTCTCTTTATTTAATTAATTTCATTAAATTCCTCTTTATTCATCCAAAATTAAATAATTTTAATTATTTAATTAAGTCATTATCCTTTTTTAAATTTCAAATCCACATTAATTAAATAAATCCCATTATTTAATTAATTTATCACAAATCCTCTCTTATCTACAATTAAATAATTTATATTATTTAATTAAATAAATTGTTCTTCCAAATTTAAATAAATCATGCAAATTTATTTGAATTATCTCAATCCTCTAAAAATAAATAAATTCAAGTATTTTATTTATAATCTTCAATTCTTCAATCATGCACAATCAATTAAATAAATTTATTTATTTAATTTCAATTATCTTCCAATTCCTCTAAAAATATCATGTTAACTCATGTGCACAATTAGTCTAATTTTTAGAACTTCAAAAAGGAAATCTAAAGTTAAGTTAATTGGCTTTAATTTATCTTATTTTTATCATCAACTCATGAATTAGAAAAAAAAGCATTCTAATTTATGAAATTAAATCTATCTTTATCAAAAAAGTAATTATCTTAATAAAAATACCTCTTTGGAGTGACACATGTCATGTGCACATTCAACATGAGTTATTTGATTTATCTCAATCATTCATTCTACGGATTTATTTCATCCATTAATCGATCATGTTTGAAACCTATATAAACCCCCCTCATCTCCTTCACAAATCCCCTTTGATCATTTATTCTTAGGCATCCTTTACAGTGCATTGAGCATACATCGCATTGTTGAGCACATCGGTCTTTTAAGCACAAACACAACCTACATCCGCTTATTGCAAACATGATTTTGCAACATTATCGAGCAATCTACATTCATACAAAGAGAACTATACAATCTGGGGAAGTCTTTCTTGTTTTAATTTGATTTATTCAGTGATATTGGATTTTTACTTAGATCCATCTCTTTATGTTATGGGTAATTGAGTTTGCTATTATCATTGCCTTTGTGATGTTATCATTCGACCTCTCGATTTTTCCTATACACAGAGATCATAGAGGGAGATATCATTTCGTGATAGCAACACATTTCTGTGGCATTGCTTAGAAGTGATGATTCAATCACTTTTCATAGTGGGGCAGTGGTCTCCAAGAAATCACAAAGGGACCTATGGTCATTGATTGTCAAAAGGATTTCTCTTCGTAACTATTATGAGATTTTGATACTAATAGTGTTGATGACAAAAAAACCATAGAGGTAAGCCATGCCATAGAGAGCAAATAGAGGTTGTAGTGATGCAGAGGAGCAACAAACAGATAGAGATGTCTAAGGATATGGTGCATAAAGTAGTGACTTTGTGTCCTAGCTCTATCTCAGTCTAAGATGTAGCAAAGATGACACAAAGAATTCATCAGGAATGACTAAAAATAGGCCTAGATGACTGTATATAATGAGGTGATAGTCACAACAGCTATCACGAGAGCAAGAAAACAATCTAAAGGTGCAGCAAGTCTAAAAGAGAAGATAATTAGGAAGTTCAGCAGTTATAAGATCTAAAATAATGAGGAACATTCATTTCTAAAAGACTGTGTAAGAAGTCTATGATAATGTAAAGACTGAACCAGTCTTAAGTAAGAATATACAGCTGTCTCAAGTCCATGAAATAGTTAGCATAAAGAGCACAACAAAGTTCACAGCTTCTCACAATCTCCAAGTAAACCCTACTAGGGTTCTTGATCACATATAATGCAAAACCTTCACATTGTCTTAAGAATCATAAAGGAGCAAAGCTATTATCTTTTTCAAATCAGAACTGACTATTTCATTCAAAAGGTACAATAGCATAAGCATCTTTCAGCAAGTACAAAGTGCCACAGTTTCCATGTAACCCTAGTAGGGTTTTGACAGAGATAAAATAAATCATTCAAAAAGCAGAAACTATCAACAGAGAAAAACTTTTTTATCATTTCATTCCAATGAAAGATCGAGCAAGGAGAGTGTAGAGAAGGATAGACAATATGTAGAAACAAAGTTAAAAGATAGATTTTTTCATCATTTTTGTACACAAAAGTCTCACATAGAAACTGAAAGGAAGCTTACCTGAGCAAGAATAGTGACAAAATAGCTCAGAGGTGATAGTAAAACCCTCCAAAATAGCCTTCAAAGCTCAAGCAAACCCTCTGGCGGCACGGCATCCTCTCAAAGAGGTGAAATATGTAAACTGAAAGTCATTTAGGGTTTTCCTCAACTTTTGCTAGGTTGCCCTAGCCTGACTATGGGCTTTTTGACTTTGTTTTTTAAATAAATCATTGTTATCCAAAACATGCTCATGGTCCACGACTTTGAAGTCAAAGAACCTAATCATTTAGGTGAGCCCATGACTTGAAGGTGGTTAGGGAGTCATAAGATGCATGAGGAGATTATGCAAGTCAAAGGGGAGTTATAAGGAGGATATTATTTTTTGACTTTTAAACTAAGGGAGAATAAAAGAAATGGAAAAATAATTAGAATCTCCTTAGTTTATCATGATTTGGAAACCAATGTATAAATGTAAACAAGTAATAAAGTAATAAATTATAAATTACTTTATTGTTTGTCATGAAAATGTAAAAGCAAGAATAGGCAAATTCATAACAAATAGTAAAGTAAATCATGACGATTACTTTATTATTTGTTCACATTGTTTTCTTCATCTCCAAAATCATGCAAAATCAGGAGGTGGAGATAATTGAAATGCCTTTCAAGTCCTCAAATCATGCAGAGTTAGAAGTGGAGTTCAACATGCATTTTGAGTCTCATTTTCAGTTGGTGGAGTCTTTTTAGGAGCCTTTTGGGGTCAACCCTAATGCAGGATGAGTTTGACCATTTGATATTGCAATTTACATCAGTTGTGGGCCCCTTTTGCATGGGTTTTCATCTTTGCTCATGGGAGAGATTCTGGGAGATATTTTCACTTTCAGTTAGCTGTTAGTGTCACTTCTTGGCACTTTGGAGTCATCTTTTGTATATAGGAGAGAAAACTTATGTTTTTTCTCAGTTCTTACCTTCTTTTTTTCTCTCACACATTGCAAAGAATAGGAGTGTTTTGTAACTCATTATTTTTAGATTTATACAGTACCGTAGGTTATAGGTTCATATTTTATCTTATTCAGTGCTTTTTTCCTTCTATTTCCATTTAGAATACATCGGTATTCCCCTTTTCAGATTAATGCAAGTGCCTTTATGAGTGATTTGATGAAATTATTGTGTTTTAACCATTAAATCCTTTAAGTTTGTTTCCCTCATTATTGTGCATCCATCACAGGTTAAGAGTTGTGCTTGTTTTCATTTTGGTCTTAAAACTGTGAAATTTTGTTTTCCTCTTGAAAGAACAAATTGTTTGGCCTACTTTAGAAACACTTTTGTGATTAAGTCATCATTTCTGAAATGTGCAAATAGTTTTCTTGGAGATAGTTGTGAATCATTCTGCAAGTTTTAACATCATATAGGTGCATCACCACAATTTCAAATTCAATTTATTGTTCCATTACAATTATTTCTATCCTTTTTCTTGAAAAGTGAGTTTACTATAAGATCAATCATAAGGGAACTAGGCCACAATCTGGAGGTCTACCTTCATCATAGGGCACCCACAACCTGAAGGTATTCCCATGTTACACAGGATTGTTGAGTCTCACAGCTTTGCATCACGGGTGCAATCCTAGTTGATAACAATCATATGTTGCCATCAATGACAAATGGGAAGATTGTTGTAAGTATGTGCTAACTGGTGTTGTCATTGATGTCAAAATGTTTGTGTTGTCATTGGTGTCAACTGTATCTTCTGATATTTTTGTTTGTTGATTGATTGAGTTGTCATATTAAGAACACTATCTGAGTATTTTGCTCCGCATTTCCTCTGTGTTCAAGACCGGAGTATGAGTTTTGGATATGATTTAAGGAAGTGTTTAAATATGCTAAATCTAGAATTTGGTGGTCTAGATCGTTGTGCAGCAAAAGTTATATTCACCAGTTTGAAGACTGTGTCTAACAACATTTATAGTGTGACAGGGAGAAAGTATTTTTCTCCACATTTCTCGGCACTTTGGATTTTGGTCTTACAGTTTTGGACTTAAGTTTATAAAGTCCCTAGCTATGTTCATTCCAAAGTATTTGTGATTTGGTGCTCCAGAAAGCAAGTTATTGATTAGAAGAGTTCAATATTTTTTGTTGAGAGCAGTCTGTGATATGTTTTTATGTGATATTTGCTGTTCTCAAGTAAGATCTGTTGCATTTGGACTTGTCAGCTCCTAGGTGATTCTATGTTGTTTTTGGATGTCTCAAGAATGTATTGAAGGTGTGTGCTTGATCCACAAGTTATAATGGGGTTCTTGGAAGTATGTATTTAAGTATTCTTGATGTTTACACTAGTTCTAGCCGACCTGGTTATTTACACCTGTTGTGGAGGTGATTCATGGATTTTAGAAGTGTGTTCAAGCATGTGAAGATGTGTTTGGGTTTGAACTAAGCCATGAAGTGTTCTTTCATTCATTTACTCCACAAGTTTGTTTAGGTCCAGACCTAATTTGATTTATGTATGTATGCTGACCTTGGAGATAATTTCAATGGTTGTAAGTTGTATTGCTGACCTTGATGAATGTTCCAAGGTTGATGATTGGTATAAATATATGTAATGAAGTTTGTGAGTGATGTGAGTGTTTGAAGATGCGAAGATAAGGTGTGTATGTGTGTTGTAAATGCAAAGAAGAAGAGATATATTGCGCTTCAATGGAACTAAACTTAGGCATGTTGTAGATGCTACTATATAAGTTCATGGTAGTGAGCCACCCATCCTGGCAGTGACCCACCCTTTGGTAGTGAACCACCCCTTTGGTAGTAAGCTACCCTTTGACAGTGAGCCTTTTTTTAGTGAGAATTTTGGGTAGTGAGCCCTAAGGCAGTGAGCCTCTTTGTTATTCGGTATTGTTACTACATTATATTGTGAGCTAACAGTCACCGTGGGTTTTCCCTTTTTAGGGTTTTCCATGTAAAAATCTGGTGTTCATTTGTGTATGATGTTGATCTGCTTATGTTTTGATTTTTCTATTCGTGTTTAATCTTCATAACAAAATAAGGAGTTAAAGTAAGTTAATGTGAATGTGATTTTGTTTAAAGAAGTTAAGGTTTTTGATATAACTGATTCAGCCCCCCTCTCAGTTATCTTGTGCCTTCAATAGACACCCACCTGTCAATTACAGATGATTTCTCCTTCATAGCCTACAGGGCATCAACTTCTTTCTTTGTCATCAGCATGGGAACATCTACCACAACTGGTTGTTCTAAAATAGCTGCTAGAAGACCTTAGAAAAATGGTTTCATTTGACTTAATTGCAGCTTTAAACTATCCTTTGTTTGTTTATCCTTCTACATCTGTACTATAAGTAGAGTCAAATGAAATTATCTCTTAAGCATGGGTTTGTTTATCCAAATTCACTCTCTTGATTTAGTAATCTTCAACCAACAACTCCCAATCATATTTATCAACTGTAGGGGCAGCAATCTCCACAATCCTTTCACCTTGATCATTTGTTTGGAATCCTGACAATGTCCTTGGTTTCTTTCTAGGTCTTTCTTTCTCAATCTCTACCATCATCTCTTGGAAATTTAGAGGCTTGATAACTACCTATTGCCTTTTTCCTAGATTCAAATTCAACCAAGATGGTGGTGTAGGAGCTTGCGAAGATTGATGAATTAGATTTTTTACAATTTGTTGTTGTTGATCAGATTCTTTCTCTACTTTGGTCTCCTATTGTTGTTGTTGATCTCTATGGAATTGATCTTCAGTATTCTTTGAAAGCTTAGTATCTTCAGAGGAAATAATAGACTTTCCCTTCAATTTTGCATCTTTGATTAGTTCCTTCTATTCTTCCATTGTCAGCACATGTTCTTCTTGTTCAATTCTTCTCCCTCCTCTTCAAATGGGACATTCTCTGTTATATTCTAAACTTCCTCAATTTCTTCTCCTTCTTCTTTCTCTCCTCAATTCTCAAAACTTTTCTTTTCCTGAGGACTTTGCCTTTCCTCGAGTTGCTCTCTCCCTCAGGTTGCTCTTCCTTAGGTATCTATTCTATTGGTTTCTCAAGAGCAGAGGATGGAAATACAACAGTACCAAATGTACCTTGTGGCATTTCTTTCCTGACCACTTGCTCTCCTATATTTGAGTGTTAACCAATTGCCTCTCTTGGGGGAATAACTTGAGCCAAAGGCTTAGCCCCTAACACAGATGTTATTCCTGCAGCCCCTTCCTTGTACATTATGGAAGTCTCATCAAACTTTTCTTTGACAACCTTTAACACATCCTCTGGAGAAGCAGTATCAATGGAGATTCCACTTTTTGTAGTTTTTGGAGGCTTTCCCTATGTTTTCTGTCTTTTGGGTGCCTATGACCCTGAAGCCAAAGATTCACCTTTTCCCTATTTCCTATCTTGAGGAGTTTGTGACACAAAGATACAAAGCCTTATATCCAACCAAGTTAGGCTTCTATCAATTACATTGGCACTGGATTCCCTTATGGAATACTCTTTCTTATCAGTAGTATCTAAATGATACACAGGGTCTAGCACAATACCATCATTAGAAAACTCCTTTGGTATGTCATCCCTTAAATGAAATTCTCTCATTTGAAAATCAGTAATCCAAGTATATTGTTTCTTTCTCACATCAAAATTGTTTTTACAATTTTCCCAAAAATCTTTAAGAGAATGTTTATGTTTAAAATCCATTGTAGGAAACAATTGATTTAGTTTACCTACAAGATCAAAATCTTCTCTAGCTTCATAAAATTTCAAATTAAGAGTATTTATCTCTTTTGCTACTATTTTGGCTACCACAATCAAGGGGCATTCATAAAATCCTAGTGTAAAGGGATATTTCACCCCTAATTTATGCTTTCTTAATAATTTTAGATACACCTCACTGATTTGTTGGGAGAATTCCATCAAAATGATCTTGTCGCTACAATGTCGTGGGAGGAGGAATGGTGTTCTCTTGAACCCTGCAATTATGATATAAGTGGATCAGTGAAACTGAATAAACCATTATCCCTAGGTTCTGATCAAATCCATGGATTTTCTGACATTCTCCAAGCCGAATCACTTGTCAACTACAAAATTATTGCATATAAGAATACATCATTGACCCTTTTTGAAATGTTTTTTGGCCTCTTTCAATTCTAGTTGGAGATAGTTATCCCAAATCTTATTTTCTCCAGGGCCCTCTCCTCTTACCCCCACAACGGTTAACCCTAGAAAGTTTCCCACTCTGGAAGATAACCAAATGATGTAAGATGCCATATAAAACTTTTTAATTTGTATGATAGACATGAGCTATGCATTCAAATTATCAGAAACTATGGTTTCCCAATCCAAAGGAGTCTCCCCTTTGATGGTAAAGTAAATAAATTGGAACATCCAAGTTTCATATATCCTAGACTCTTCCCTGCCAAAAGCTCTACTAAGTAAGGTGATAGCATCAACAATTTCTCCTTTAAAATCTACCCTTGTTAACCTGGAAGGCACCTTGGAAGTAGACTTCTTGGGTTTTGATAACTAATGCTTATTCAGATATCCTTTATTGCACTAACATCCAAATTATAGTATTTAGTGGCCTCGGTAATAGTTAGTAAATTGGCCTCCCTATGCACTGGCATGCTAAAGACCAATCTGATCATTGGAGCCATGATATCTAACAATAGATTCCCACTTGAATCAAAACATTTCCTTTCTTCTGGATTATAGTGGTGGGCAAGAGTAAGGATAATTTAAAGACATTAAATAGCCAATGGGAAACTAGTACATGCCCCAATCCAAATTCTGCAACTTTCTTTGCTTTTGGGGTGACACCTTGTCCAAATGTGTCATGTTTGAACTCTTCTAAGTCCACATGTGCCAATTCTAAGTCGGTTATGTTCACTAGCTCACTTTTGAATTTTGAGTCCTTAGGAAACCCTTGAAATTTGATGAGGGTTGCTATAGTTCTCATCATTTAACTAAAAATGTCAAACCAAGGCAGTGTCCATAGCAATATGCAAGAGGGAGAAGAAAGAATTTGATGACATTCTTTTTCTACAAACAGAATAGAAAGGAAATGCATGAAACAAATTGCTGCAATCAAATCTAATCTAAGAGCTTGTAAATGAAATTGGTGGAATCAAATCTATCCTAAGAAGCATTCAAAGGGAAATTTTGGAAATGTAAATGAACAAGGAATAGAAAGACTGCTAGAAAATAAACTATAAAATGAAAACTACAAACAACTATACTACTGCTACTGAAAAAATGAACTATATTATTTCGTAAACTCTTCCCATTTGATTCCTTGATTACAATGAATTTATAGAATTTTTATTCTCAATCAATCTATCAAGAATGTGGATCTAAGATCCTATTTTTGGGGAGAAAAACTAAATCTTCTTCCTCTGATTTCGCTGCCTTCTTTCATGCCACTTTTATTTTAGTCAAATTTAGTCATGAACTACACACTTATTTTGGAAAATCTCTTCAAACGGTTTTTGGGTTTTGTTCTCCGCATTTCCAGCTTTCTATATCATTTTGAAATTCTGAATTTCATTGAGAAATGAGAGAGATAATGACATTTTATTGAGACTACATTTTTAACTTCATCTTTTCATGCTTCTTTTTAGGAAGTTTTCTGGCGTTCCAAGTCGACAAAATTTATTCTTCAATCTACTGATTGTTGATTACAATGTAAAACATGTAATAGAATTAATACATACAATGGCACTAATTTCACAAAAGACATGCTTTTATTTAGCTAATAGATGAGAGATTTTTTTATCTCATCAAAATTGATATTTTATTGTTATATGTTGTTCCTTATTCCTTTTCTACTTTTGTTGCTTCTTTGGTTGTTCCTCTGATCAGTCTCCTACTTCTTGTTCAATTTATTTGACAAACTTATCTAAATCCAATAAGGTCTCTTCACTTGGGTGAGTTGATGTCTCTCTCTCAAACATTTGATTGACCTGAAGGAGAAAAAGGGATGTATAAAAATCTAAGAAAATTTGAAATGAACATTAAATTATGAGCATTTTGAGTGTTTATATATTCTCACAAAATTGCAGGACCAAATTTGATTTTTGGACCTAGGTCCAAAAATGGACTCTAGGCCCGTAGTCCTATTTGGCTTAGCAGATCAATGAGAGAAAATTGGTTTTCAGGATTGACTGACTCAAAATGTCAAAAGACTAATCCAAGACTTCAAGGCCGATCCAAGACCAAAGTCCCGATCGGGTTTCCATGCTAGATTTTTAGGATGTTACAAGGAATAGAGCATTAGGGGAAACTTGGGTTTTTTGAACTTTGAAGCTTTGGGTCCATAAGGCCTTTCACGGCTTAAGGTTCAAAAGGGCTATCACATTCAAAGGCCAGACATGGGAGAAAATCAGGTTTTAGGTCCTTGAAGTTCAAAGGCCAAAGAACCAATTAGGGTCTACGGTCTCGAAAGAGGTGTTGACTTGGCATTTTATTAGACCTTGTGGGTAGTGGAACTAGATTTGGTTTTAGGCACTTTATGTTTTTTAGGCTAGAAGACCTTTCAGGGCCCGAAGCCCCAAAGGTTTCATGATTTAAAAGACTCCTTAGATACTTCCCACGGAAGGCGGGCCTAATTTTGGATTTTGGATTTTAAGGTTTTAAGGGCCAAAAGGCTGATCGGGACCCGAGGTTTCGATTGGCCTATATAACTTAGACTTTTAAGTTGTTTATATGGGAGGTGGAACCAAATTCAGATTTAGGCTTTTAGTTTTGTGGGGTAAAAGAACCAATCGGGGCCCAAGGTCCTAAAAGGATCTTGTAACTTAATCCTGTTTACCATGTCAATTTTAAAAGGTCAAATTTGCCCTCGGGGCCTAAGGCACAAATAGGAAGTTCTAAAATTTCAAATTCAAAAGAAATGTTTGAAGGTTGAATATGATTGACACAATTTGAATCTATTTATTCAAAACTTAAAGCTAACAAAACCTAAGGGAAAGAAAAACATGTAGAAATAAACCCCAAAACTATATCACAAAACTCTAGACACAAACCCTAGACTAAACCCTAAATAACAAAAACAAAAATGTAGAAAATAAGGTGCATAAACCAAAATACAAAAAAAGAGGAAGTAGGGAAGGGGAAAACCCTACCTTGAAAAGCAAGAACTAGAAGAAAGCAGTGGCAAACAACACTACTACCCACGTAGGTGTACCAACAAAAACACTCTCAATCAATCCTAAAACATCTTCAAATTCTTTGATGCACTCTGGGACTAGTTTAGCAAGCAAAATATTATCAATCGAGGGTAGAATGAGGGTTTTCAAGGCATTTAAATCCTTAAATACTTTACATATTTGATGAAAATAACTGCCATTAATGTGGTAGGTGGTTGGGTAAGTGGGAGAAAAATTACTCTTAGACCTAGAGTCAAGTTGCTAAAAGGTTGATCAGGACCCGAGGTCTCGAAGGGTGAAGATGTCATGGGAACATGAAAAAAATAAGACTTTGGACTTAGAGTTCAATGAACCATGAAATTCCTAGGGTCAAAAGACCGATCGGGACCCGAGGTCTCGATTGGACAAACAAAAGGAGTCCTGAAAAGTAAAAGGGGCTCGGGAACCTGAGACCCTAGAAGTGAAAGAACTTCTAGCCTCAAAACAAAAGGCTTCAAAATGCAAGTTTTGAAACAAAAAAAACTCCTAAAGGGAAAACTAAAGGATACAGGATGGTCCAAGGATCAAAAACAATGCACCCAAATAATAAAAATGAAAAAGGAGAAAAAGGGGGGCGCAACCCGTGTAAAAGGTGGGGTGGGGATGCATGGCATAACAAGTCAATTGATGGCACAACTTGTAGCAGAGTTAGCACTGTTGCAAAGAGAGGTGGCACAGTTGACTTGGGAGGCAAAGTATTATAGAGGGTTATATGAGAGTACAGTACCTACAGATCAGCGGGCTCCAAGTTTTGTTGCCTAGAGTCGGTCAGGGGCTTTGACATCAGGGAGATCAGGGGGATCAATGATGTGGCCATGACCTCCACCAGCACCAAGGGCACCAATAGTAGGGACACAACCTTCACCTTCAAGGACACAAACTTCTCCCTTCGGAGAGGGGAGCTCAGCTTAGACACCATGTCTTATTATGATTGTACATATATGATGATGCCTATAGGGTTATATATATTTTTATATTTTGATGGCTCATGTAGCCCTTGTATAGACATGTATCATGACACATATTTTTTATGTATATATGAGATAATATGGACTATTGGTGACTTATGTGATGTTTATGATTTTTTTATGTTTATGATGTATATGATGGAATGATGTACTAGATGGATTTTATGGATATATGATATTATGGATGGTAGTTATTATGGTTATGGATGTATGATGATTTGTATTGATTTTATTATGGCTATATATGATGTATGTATGATGTATTTATGATGCGATGAATAAATATGATGTTAATTATTGTATGATGTTATTTATATGTGATGCAATGGATATATGCTATGATGAATATAATGGATTTATGAGATGATGGTATGGTTAATGGATTTATGATTTTATGAGGATATTCATTAGTTATAATGATGATGGGATTTGATCATGATTTCAAAAATAGCTAATGTTTGTTTGTGCATGCAGAAGAAGGATAAAAGAATGGATTAGGTGAGGTAGAGGTAGGATAAATTAGAATGATAAATATGTAATGGATAGAGATTATTGTTTTTCTATTTATGCTGAACAATGTAAAGAGCAATCCTTATTTTAATATAGAAAAATGGATATTATGCACCAAGGCATAAGGAACCAAGGTGACTTTGTATTCTTTGCATGGACTTGACTCTACAAACAAAAGGATGTCCTTATTCATGCCTAGCATAATATAATCTGTTGGAGATATGTTTGGAATAATAACTTAGAGCATGATAAAGTCCTCGTACACAAAAGGTATTGAATAATCGCATATACAAAGGATACCTGGTATGTAAAAAGCTATTCCAACACACACAAAAGATAAATATTAGCTATAGTTAATAAGAACATCCAATAAACATGGCACATGAAAATCAATGACTGTGCTCCATTCTATGCTAGTCATGACACACCAAGATATAGAAAGATCTAGGTGGCTTTGAATAAACAATAGAAGGAGACAAAATGATAAATCAAAAGAAAAGGCCAACTGACAAAACAAATCCTGTAGCCATTATAATCTCTTGCCAAGAGTGCAATTGATATTGGATTGTGCCAGCTATATGAAAGATGTATCATGTTGTTAGGAATAAGTTTGATGATATCTCTAGATGTTTAGGTGATAGTTACTTAGGCATCATGGTGTCTCAAATGGTAGTCTCTGCAATGATTTCCATTACAACACATTGTTTTGATGTGTGGTTTTCTTTGCTTGAGTATCAAGTCTAATGGATGCATATTTATTGTGGGTGAAAGATGGATGCAAACTTGACTTTGCATAAGATTTATTGCTTGGATTTTGGATGTTATAATGTTTTTATATTTTTGGGAATATTTGATGTTTTTGTGTTTTGGGATGTTCTGATTTTTTTTGGTGTTGTTTGATAAAATAAGGTGGGTATGTTTTTTATGAAAAGGGTAAATTTCAATTGTAGAGAACCATCTTTAGGACGACCTGGTATATACCAAGAATGCCCCCAGTTGGGTACAAAATAATTTATTATAGAATGGATATGATATACATATGACTACAAATGGGATATGATAGATAATAACAATATCTAACAATTTTCAAACCATGATAGTAGGATAGGTGGATGGATAGGAAAGATAATGTAGGATAATGTTGTTTATTAGGAATGGAATGGATAAGAACCTAATAGATGGTGGATAATAGTCTCTGTACATGGCACCTATTTGCCAAGTTTTCACCATGGTACTTTTTGAAGGTGCCACCGAAGTGGTTTTCACCACTGAACAAATTATTTCTCTTTACTTTTTTTATTTTTTATTTTTTTACTAGCTAGGATATCTGAGGATCAAGAATAAAACCTCTTGAGGTGAATGATAATAATTGGTTTGTTGAGAGGCTTGGCTTATAGTGTTTCAAGTTGATAGGTTCCTGATCCATAGGTAGCTATGATGACAAAAATCCCTTGCCAATTGGCTTCAAACTTACCTTTCTTCTCACATTCTTGTAGATTTTGTTGATTCTCTTTAAGGACAAGGTCACCAATTTCAAAACGGTGGATCTTGATCTTCTTTTTGTAACTTCATCGAAGGTGATTCTGATATTCTTGAAGGTGATTCAAGGCTTGAAGACATTTCTCATCCAGGAGTTCCAATTCATGTAACCATGATATGCGATACTCCTCCTCATCAATGATGTTCTACAAGAAAATCCAAAAGGAAGGGAGCTCGACCTTGATTAGAAATATGGCTTCAAAACCAAAGACAAGGGAATATGGAGTGGCTCTAGTAGGTGTATGGATGCTAGTTCAATAAGCCCATAAGGCTGGGTTGAGTTGCAGATGTCAGTCATGACCAACTTCATTGATAGTCTTTTTCAAGATCTTTAGGATAGTTTTATTAGACACCTCATCTTGGTCGTTACCTTATGGGTAATAGGGTTGAAAAGTAGTGTTGGATGTGGAATTTATTACAAAGTGACTAAACTTCTTGATTCTTAAAAGGTCTATCATTATCAATGATAATGGTGAGGGAGATTCCATACCGACAAATTATGTAATGTAAGATGAACTTGGCTATTTGGGTACTGGTAATATAAGTGAATGGAATTGCTTCTACCCACTTGGTGAAATACTGGGTAGTGGTTATTATGAGTTTATGACCATTAGATAATGGAGAGGTTATTTTTTCAATGAGATTGAGCCCCCACTATGAAAAGAGCCAAGGAGTTGTTATCAATTGCAATTCTTGAGATGACACATGAATGAGATCACCATGTTGTTGGCACTGCAAACATTTCTTAGCAAACTGATATGCATCTTGTTCCATACTAGGCCAATAGTATCTTGTTTGCATAAACTTATTCACAAGGGTAGGACCACTAGAATTTGAGCCACATATTCCCTCATGTACCTCATGTAAGGTAGTTTTGGCTTCTTCTGAGTTGAGGCACCTAAGAAGAGTACCCTCTAGACTCCTTCGATATAACCTATTGCCCAAGATGGTAAAACAAGATTAATGATAAATGAAAGTTTTATGTTGGTTGGATGATAGGTTAGGTGGAATGGATTGGTCACAGAGGTAGGTATACATGTCTTGATACCAAGGGGAAGCAAGACCAACCAGTTCATAGACAAGTTCAGAATCTAGAACATCATATGCAGGGATAGAGAGCTATTCTATAGGAAACTCACACCATTAGTTGTTGCTTAGCATGCCAATAAGCGAATGAATGGTTGCCATTATATATGTAGATTTGTGACTTAGTCAAGGAAATTGTTCAAACTGAATCTTAGAGAAGTATTTCTTCAATTCATTGACCATTTTCTTGTAGGAGATTAACTTGTCATCATTAGTTTGATATTCATCATTAGCTTATTTGATGACCAGTTGTGAATCTCCATATACATGCAATGTGTCAATTTTCCACTGGACAACCGTTCTTAATCCTGTAATCAGAGCTTCATACTCAGCTATGTTATTAGTGCATGGAAACTTGATCCTGTATGACTTAGGGATGCAATCACCTTGAGGTGTGATGAAGAGGATTCCTACTCCAGAACCATGAGAAGTGAATGATCCATCAAAGTATAATTTCCATTATGTGGATGGGGTAACTGAACATATGGATTCATCAGGGAACTTTGTAACAAGTGGATAATCTATGTGAATTGGAGCATCAACAAGTTGATCTGCTATCACCTATCCTTTGATAGCCTTACGACCCACATACTATATATCAAATTCACTAAGGATCATTACCCACTTTTCC
This sequence comes from Cunninghamia lanceolata, assembly GCA_027924645.1. Lineage (NCBI taxonomy): Eukaryota > Viridiplantae > Streptophyta > Pinopsida > Cupressales > Cupressaceae > Cunninghamia > Cunninghamia lanceolata. The sequence goes on from BSBN01000887.1 coordinate 12,095,735, forward strand.
ATTCGTCCAACAAGTGCAACTTTTGACAACAAATATTTAAGTGGGTCTACGATGGAAATGAGTTTGACTTGATAATTGAGCATATAATGCCTGATTTTCTAGGAGTTGAAGAAAACTGTGAGACATGCTTTCTCCATGGAAGTGTAATTGAGTTCATAGCCTACCAAGGTTCTCCTGATATAATAGATAGCTTGTTCTTTGTCTGATTCATTGTGTTGTGCTAGGAGAGACCCTAATGCTACTAATGTTACTAAAATATACAAAAGTGGGGGCTTCCCTCAGATTTGAGGCATAAGAACTGGAGGGGAAGAAAGATATTCTTTCAATTCATCAAAAGCTACTTGACATGAAACATCCCAATTGAATATGACATTTTTCCAAAGGAGATGTGTGAAGGGATGAAATTTGTTGGCCAGCTGAGAAATAAAATGTTTGATTACCTAGAGTTTCTCTTGTAGAATATGGAGGTGCTTCAGAGTCTTAGGAGGACACATTTTGACTATTTCTTTCAATTTTTTTGGATCAACTTCAATACCTCTTGTTGATAGGATGTATCTCGATAGTTTGCCTAAAGTGATGCTGAACACACACTTTTTTGGATTTAGATGCACTTGGTATTTCTTGAGTATATCAAAGATTTGAGCTAGGATCTGGAGGTGTTCTTTTCTAGTTGTAGATTTTCCCAAAAGGTTGTCTACATAGTCTTCCATGACTTTGTGGATTAAATCATGAAAAATAACTATCATTGAGTGCTAGTAGGTTGCTCCTGCATTCTTGAGACCAAATGGCATAACCACCCAGTAGTAGGTACCTCATGGAGAAATAAAGGTTATTTTGTGTTGATCCTCTAGTGCAATACAAATATGATTATAGCCAAAAAAATTATCCATAAGTGAGAGCATCTCATGTCCTATAGTGAGATCCACAATGATATCGATGTTTGGCAGAGGAAAATCATCTTTCAAATACACTTTATTTAGATCTCTAAATTTAGTGCAAAAATGAATACCCCTAGTTACCTTAGAGACTAGGACTAAATTGGATACCAATTCGGGATAGTCAATAGACCAAACAAACCCCACTGCTAACAATATTTGAAGCTCTTCTTTTACTAATAGTGCAATCTAGGATGCATGTTCTAAGGTTTCTGCTTGATAGGCTTGGCATTTGGATAAACATTCAGGTGATGCACCGCTAGGGATGGATCCAGACCAAGCATGTTGGTATATGACCATGCAAAGTTGTGAGCTTGTTTCTGAAAGAAATCGATGAAATCCTTGTTTTCTTCTGATGACAAAGAAGCAACTATAAATGTTATCTTTGGGGCCTCAACCATACCCAAATTAATCTCTTGAGATTCTTCAACTAACACTGGAGATCATTTGTGATAGAGAGTATCTTTAGGAACGTCAAATCCCCCATCTTTTAGCACCTTAAAGAGGTTTTCACTGTCAGACATGTCCTTTATTTTTACCTTTTTTATGATCTGATAGCACCATAGAGTGGTTTTCACTAGGGGATCTTTTTATTATATTACTTTTGTGACTGGGGATTTGGCCTGTCTACCGAAGTATGTTGTAGTGTTATGTTCTATAATGAATCTAGCTCTATGATCCCCCAAAGGGTTGTGTTCCTGTAATGCCATAAGTTATGTGATTGCTTCATCATTATTGAATAGTGTCCAAGATGGGGGACCTTGTTGTTCCCAATTAACAAGTTCGAGATAAATGAGTGGCAAGTCAGTGGATGTAGATGGGATGGTGGAGGTAAATGACATGGAGGATATGGTGAAAATGGAGGAGTCTTGGAAAATTTTGGTGATATGTTAGAAAGATTCTTCATGGTAATCTTCATTGGTGGTCTTCGCCTCAACAATAGGAAAAGATTTGGCTACCTCACTGAGAATAAATTCAAGATCTTAGGACTCACACTTAGGTGAGGATGTACACTTGGCTGTGTTGGCAAGAGACATTGTGTGGCTTCATCATTGTTGTCATTGATGGCAACAAAGTCCAGTCCACACATCTGCAGCACATGGTATGTCTATACCAGAAGTTAGATTGAAGAGTATTTTGGTCCAGTGAGCAAGAATAGAGGACGCAGCAAGGTCCGACAATCAGGTCCAAATCTCTTAGAGGAAGTATCTCAGCAAAGTGCAGACTTGGGGAAGTCAAGAGGAGTACCAAGATTGCTACATTCTAGAGATTGAGCCTCCGATGATGAAAGAGTGAAAAGATATGAGCACCTAAGTGTTGGGTTCCTATTTGGCAGAGCAGACTGAGGAAGAACTGATCGGCAGAGCATCAGACCTTAATCCAAATGAGAAATTGATGGTTATCAAGTTTCTTGAGGGATCATTCATGGTTGGCTGACATAATTGATGACTCCTATAACTATCTTTTTGATATGCATCACTTGGTAAGCATGGATTCAGCCGACAAACCAGAGTTTGGGAAAATCTTGAGTATTTCGGATGCCGACTAGAAGGATGTTGAAATCCTTTGTGTGGATATATATACCAGATTGATTTCAATGTGAAGGAGTGTGTTGAGTAATAGAGTGTGTGAAGAAAAGCAAAGAGTAGTGTGGAAGCAGCTATACAAGTACAATATGTGACAGGATAGCAGCACTAAGCAGAGGAAGAATGAAGTGCAGCAGATTCGTATACTGAACCTTAGCATATGTGGATACCTCTGATCAGTTCAAACATCTGGTTACTTTCTATATCCTTGTAGACATTAAGTCTCTTGTAGGCAGTGTGCCTCTTGTGAGCAATGTGCTCGGGCAGTGAGCCCTAAATGGCAAGTGCCATTTTGTACTTCTATTCTTTTAACAAAGAATACAATCTTGGGTTAGTCACCTCATGGTTTTTCCCTTAACAGGGTTTTCCACATAAAAATCCTTGTGTTATGTGTGTTGATCTCATTTCTTCTCTCATGTTCATTTATGCTTATATGTTTTGATACTACACTATTGTTAAAGAAGAAAAGAAAGTAAAGAAATTTAAGATAACTGATTCACCCCCTATCAGTTATCTGCTTGTTTCCAACAGACTGATCCATATCCAAGTCCTTGAGATCTATTCCTTTTTGTCACAATGATAGGTTCTATGGTACCTTGTTCACATAACCCAAGTTGTAGCTTATATTTTTGACAATGTAAAGTCCTTTAGTGTATTTCTCTATAAGTAATGGGACTTGTTTAGCTTCATCTTTATATAACCATTTGGAGACATCTTCTTCAATTGATTCTTTATCTAAGACTCCCCAATGCTCAAATGTTGGCGACTTGTATTTGATGACCACAATTGATACTAAGCTTGAACGTTGCAGTTTTACATGTGATTTCGAAGAGAGAGGAAGTTTGCCTACACAGAAAGATTCTTGTTGGTTATACTTCCAAACCCCTTGTCATTGATTTGGACCTTGATCTCAGAAATTGGTGTTTTGGAGTAGATCACAATGAAATTGAAGCTAGATCTATGTAGGATGATGATGGGGATGCAATATCATTGTTTAGACAAAGATTGAAGTTCTTTCCTTCCAACATCATATAATATTGAAAAGGGAGGGGGTCAGCAAAAATGGTTACTTCTGAGCTATTATGGGGAAACTTTATGTATTGATGGTATGTTAATGGGATAACCTGCATGGAATATATCCATGGGCGTCCTAAGATAATGTTATAGGGAAGATCGAGGTACAAAACTTGACATGTAGTTTCCATTGTGACAAGACCAACTTGAATAGGAAGTTTGATAATTCCTAGAGATTCTTGTTCAATGTCATCATAGCCTTTGATGGTAATACTTTATGGGAGTCGATAACACCATCAGAATACCCCAAATATCTTATTAATTTTGAAGTACAAAGATTGAAACCTGATCCACCATTTATTAGGACTATTTTTATTTTGTGCTTATGGATGAATACCTCTAGGTGAAGGATATCATTATGGGAAGAACTATCTAATGGGAGGTCTTTTTCAGTGAATATGAGATGGTGTGGCGAGGATAGGTTTCCTACCATGGCCTAAAATTGATTAGTATTGATATTGGTTGGGACATGTGACCCTTGAAGTGCCTTATCAAGGATTTGTTTATGCATGGGGGAAGTACAAAGGAGCTCAAGGATGGATATTTGTGTAGGGTTTTACTTAAATTATCTAGGATGTTGTATTCAGGTGATGCTCAAGAATTGGATGGGGCTCCTTGAAGGTTTACTCGACCTCGACGGGTGGTCACAACACAATTAGATTTTTTTGGTACAATGGTGATGGTTGAAATTTGGGAATGACATTTTTTGATATGACCTATGACTAAGTCATAGGAAGCAAAGGAATTAACCTTTTTCGTGTGATTAGACCCATTATTCTTATTGGCAGACTTACCTTGACCATGGTTTGGGAAGGAGTCTTGATATATACCCAAGTCTGCATTGGATGTCTTTTGAGGGGGTTCGTCTACCACAATTTTGCCTTGGTCTATATGGTCTTGGATGTAGTTTTTTAGTCTCATACAATTTGATAATTTATGACCTTTCATCCTATGGTATTCACAATATTTGTTCTCATTGAACCAAGTGGGTTTTACTTGGCTGTCCTCATATTGCCTTATAGTAGGTAATTTTATGAGGTTGGACAACACTAATTTGCATAAGGTATATTCATAAGATTCATTTAAGGGAGTGACTTCAAGATCGAAATCTACCCTAAGTGATGGGAATGTTGTCGTTCATGGGTTGTGATGATGATGGTGTAGAAGTTTGTAGGTTTTGAACATATTTGATGTCAGTTACTCTATTGTTAACAACATTTTTATTCTTTGCCTAGAAACAAGGTTTGTCATTAGCTTGGTTGTTGTTGTCCTTGTTTTGTTTGTAAATCTTAACCAAACCTTTGGATATAAGGGCTTTTTTAATGGTGATGTCTTTGTCTATGATTTCCTCAAATGTGTTTATGCATTGAATTTGCAAATGAAAACCCATTTCCTAATTTAAGGTTTGAACAAATATGTTAACAAGTTGTTTTTCTGGGATGGGATGAGAAAATTTGCTAGCAAGATTCCTACATTGTTGAAGGAAGGCATAAAAAGATTCTCCATCTCTTTGCTTTGTGTTGCAGAGGTAAATCATTAACACCTTGTGTTCTATGTTGTATGAAAAGTGTGCAATAAAGTTGTCAGCAAGTTCTTGGAATGACTTGATGCCATGTGGAAAATGAGAGAACCATTCTATATCTTGACCTCCTAAACTACAGGGAAAGAGACACATGAGATATGTATCATTGTAGATGACTTCCATACAAGCTATGTAAAATTATTTTATATGGTCTCTAGGATCACCCTTTCCTTTGTACTTATCAAATTTAAGCATTTCAAAATTATGTGGAAAGGGAATCATGACCAAGGATCTATCAAATGGATAAGGACATATTTATTCAAATGAGTATTTCTTCTTAGGATGTCCTAGTTCCATTTCATGTACCTTCTTCCTCAATTCTTGAAATTGTTGGGTGAGATCAAGTAGGGGATGTGTTAGATTGGTGTTTATGGATTGTTGATTAATGAGTTGGTGGATAAGGGAATTTTGAGATGATATGGGATTAGTGTTCAAAGGTTGTTTACCTATGATTTGTTGAATGATAGCAATTTGTTGTTGTGATGTAACAGGTTGAGATGAGATGGGGTTGGTGTTCAAAGGCTATTGACTCATGAGTTGTTGAAGAATGGAATTTTTTCGTTGTGATGAAATGGTTTGAGATGAGATGGGTTTAGTGTTGTGGAAAAGGTAGGAATTGAGGGGTAGATTATAAACTGGAGGATTAAGGGGGATGGTGGTTGTGATTCGGGGGTTTGGAGTGGACATTTATGGTTGGGTATGTTTGTGAGAGGAATAAACTAAGGTAGGAATGGATTGGATAACACTTATGTTAGTGGAGGAGCAGGATGCAAGATCAATCATAGGTGGTTGTGATATTGGTGGAAGATTTTGGGCATAGGGTGTAGATGGATCTTGAGGCTTTAGATATGACATGCCATAATCTACGGGAAGTCGGGTTCCACAGTTAGCTAATATGAGTAAGTACTTATCTCGATTGGCTATAAATACTTGATGCAAAATATACATGGCTTCCACATCTTGTGTAAAATATTGGACTCATGGGGAAAGGTCTTGATGTGTTTGGTAAGTTTGTCTCAAGACGGATTCATTTGGAGAAGAGGGCTGGAATCCTCTTTAAAATAACCACTTGGGATATAAAGATGAGGTGGCATATCAGTTTATTTCCCTTTTTCCATTTGAGGGATGGGTTTCAATGTAGTATTAGTGTCAGGGTTGGACTCCATAAGTCTCTTTGCTTTCAACCTTGTGAGTGGCATGTAAAGACAAGACCTAGGTAATTGGTATGGGATTTGGAGATGGAAAGATGAGATGATGGGAAGAGATGATGATGTGACTAGACATGGAAATGGTCAAATTTAGACTTTGATATTGTGGGGATGATTAAAAAATGTTTGATTTGGAGATAATTTTGGATGAAGAACCCAAAATGGTTGCAAGTACAAATCTAGATCTTCTGATTGATGGCAAGGGATAATACCTTTTACTACTTAGGGTAGACAAATGCCTAAGCAATAAACAAGTAGGGATGCTCCTTTTCCTACTTGAGGTAGACAAGATCTCAAGAAAAATAAGGAGTAGGATAAGGACTTGACCAACTCGAGAGTAGTCAAGACTCCTAAGATAATTAATCCAAAGGGATAACTCAACACTTACTTGAGGTAGACAAATTCTCAAGTAAAATGCCAAGCTAGGGATGAAAAGATAAAAATATCTAGATTGGACAAATTTGATTTTGGACTCAAGGATGGGTTGAATTCAAATTGACAAGATCAAGGGATAAGATCAAGTTCTCATAATTTAGGTACCAATCTGAGTCTAAGAGGAATATTTCAAAGATGATGAAATGGGTGGATGGGTGAATGAGATTTGGAGAAATATATGATAGGACAAATTAGGTGTATGGATGATATGACTAATTTTAGGATGAGGAAGCAGGTGACAAAACCTAGATCTATTCTACATGTTCCACTAAAATTTTGCAAGTTTTTTCAAAGGCTGTTTTGGATAACATTTAACAAAAGTACCATGTCACAGGATAAAAGTGTAGGTTTAAGACTCAAAAGTACACAAACATCTGACAAAAGTGCCAAAAGGATAATCATAGGTTCACACATAGCTGATAAAAGCACACAAAGATAGGTTTCTCAATTTTTGGATTACTTAGGACAAAAGTGTAATTTTGCTATATAGAAGCATAGATTTATTGGGTAGAAGCACAATTTTACTGGATAGAAGCACAACCTTAGGACTCAGAAGCACACATATAGTCAAAGGTGCATAGATAGCTGATAGAAGTACAGAGATATTTGATAGATGCGTTAAATGATAGTTTTTCAGGTTTCCAAGTTCCCAGGACAAAAGCATAGATATATCAGACAGTATCACATTTTTGTTTGCTAGAAGCACAGATTTATGTGACATAAGCATAGGTTTAGGGCATAGAAGTACACATATATCTTATAGAAGCACCAAAAGGGTAGTCAAAGGTGCACATATAACTAACAATAGCATAGGTGTATCCAATAGAAGCTGCATTCAAAGATAGTATTCTAGGTTTATAAATTCTCAGGACAAAGGTACAGATTGATCAGACAATAGTGCAATTTTGATGGACAAAAGTGCAGGTTTATTACACATAGGTGCCAAATGATGTTCAAGTGTGCAATGTTATCTAAAAAAAGCATAGCAAGTTTTTACAAAAGCACAGATATACTAGATAGAAGTGCTAAACTACAATTTTTTGGATAGTTTGAGAGATTTATTGGCAAGAGATTACAACAATAAATAAAATGTGATGGTTGACACAACTTTCAAGGTGAAAAAGGATAATTGGCTTATATTGGTATAGCACATAGAAAACACTCCAAGCACATTAGCACAATCCTAGAAATTATTCAAGTAGGCTGTGATTGTTAGTGAGGATCCATGCTCAATTCTTCTCAATGTTCCTACCTAGCTAGGAACACCTTTTAGGAGGAATAGCTAGGGATAAATATGTTGCACCTAATACTCCTTTTCATTAGAGGTTTTGATACCTCTCCCAAAAAAAATTCTATATCCCCTCTATGAGAAACATGGCGAGTAACTTCAGGCTTGATTTGCTGAACCTTGCACCACACTAAGAAATTGGCTAAAAGGTCTTAAACTAGGATGTACAAGCATCTAGGGGCATCCTAATTATACACTAGGTACTTTGAGGCACATGACTATGAACAAAAGGCTTGTCTACATATGTGAGTCTAGGAGGGTCTCTCCTATCCTTGTCACCACACAAGTCTCAGCAGACCGAGGGTCTTAGGGCTCCACTTAGGCATGGCGATGACTCCTTGTTGAGGTACATCTTTCACTCTCCTGCTTTTTATACCTCGTTGGTCATGTGGTTGAGGTCTTCCCTTGAGGTGATGAAATCCCCAAGAAGGCTTCCTAAAGGGATAGATTGATACTAATTATTTTTGACACCTAGGTTTGCACTAGGTGCATGGGGAGAGCATACACAAATTAGTCTAACCTTGGGATTGAAATGAAATACAAAAGGAAACGTGTAGCTTTTGATCTCCAAGGTCATGCAAGGTGAGGAGAGAGCATACACTAACAAGTTTCCACAAGCATGGAAAAAAAGTTCATTAACCAACTAAACTAATTTAGTGCCTAATTAGTGGATAAACAATATCTTCAACAATCGACCCTGTAGGACAATTTATTAGTATTTTTTTAGATTTTTGATCTTTGACAAAATGATGGACAAACTGCACAAATGTGTTAGATCACAAGACAACACAAAAGTTAGATGAAAAAGATGATATTTTTGGTATATTTTATGAAATAAAAAATAGAAGCACCAATTGATAGTCAAAAACAAAAAATCTGAACAAATAAACAAAAGAGATAAACTAAACAAAAGAAGTGCACAAAGAAGAAAAGAAAGCACAGATCTAATTAATAGATATCAATAGATATGAAACAATAGCACAATTTCATGGAATAGAAGCACTAAAAGTTTAGGTAGAAGCGAGATTATACCTTATAGAAGAACCAATTGACAGAGAAACTAGAAACAATCACCTATAGCATAGATCCACAAATCTGCACAAAAAATGATTAAGTTTCTACCAAAAACAATTGATTAAACAAATCAGGAGACAAATTAAAAATCTAGAAATAGGCAAACATGCCAATTATAAACACAGAATGAATATAAATCAACCTGCAAACCATAGTTTGTTACAAAATGAAACACAAAAAACAATTGTATAGTAGCACCCAGATATGGGACAGAAGCACTAGTTCACTTTATAGAAGCATCATTTTGTGGTGCAAGTGCATCGACCTAGAAAACAAAAGCATTGATTGATGATGCAAAAGTGCCAAAAGACCAGAAAAAAATACCAAAATATTGATCAAAAGAGTCGAATGACAGTTGCATGCATTTCTAAAACCTGTCTTATGCAAAACATAGAAATATAACACAAAAACATTAGTTATAAGCATGTAGGTCCCACTGAGTGTCCCAGAATGTGGAAGGAAAAAGTTCACAAATGGATAACAAACAAAGATAAGTACAATAAGCACAATTACCTTCATTGATAGAGTGAAAGAGGAATTGTACCCAAGACTCCCTTTGGATTTGCTTTCTTTGAATCTATGTGGATTTCTCAATTTACTTAGCATAACCTTGATAAAACAATGAATGGATGAATGATTTTAGTAGCATAAGTTTGATATTCTAAATGTGGATGATTTTGGCTGGGACAAAACTTTATTTATAACTTTTCTAAAATCATGATCAATGGTTGAGGATGAACAAAGAGATCAATGGATGAGAATGGTTGAGAGGATTTGGAGGAATGAGAGAGTGACAAGTGTCCTTGTCCTCTCATGAATTATGGGGATTGACAAGATTGATTGGCTAGTTGATTGGCTTGATTGATTTGTCATCTAAATAGATTAGATAGTCAACTCATTTGATTGATCTGTTAATATAATAGATTGATTAGTCATTTGAATAGATTGAGAGAAATTGATGTCCAATTATGAGAGAGAATCATGGTGATAAGAGGAAATTATGTTATGAGTGGATAAATAGGAAATTAAATAAAATAATTATTTAATTCCATGTGCAAATAGATAATATAAATAAAATATTAAATAAGATATTATATTTAATTAAATAAATAGATTAATTTATTTAATTAAAGTGTGGAGAGATTATTAGTTTAATTAAATAATTAGGAATTATTTAATTAATTGGAAGAATATGATAAAATGATTAAGAAAATAGATGAATTAGCTTAATTAAATAATTGTAAATTATTTAATTAATGTGGAAGAATAAGGATGGATGAGTTTAATTTAAGAGATGAAAGAGTGTAATTAAATAATTAAGAATTATTTAATTAAGGTGAAAGATGGGAAATTGAATAGTTAAGTTGGTAAGTGATACGAATGTGATGTAGTGATACGCAAATGTATTGGTGAATTTTAGGTGTCTACATGCACTATTAGGGTTCACTTTCACAAGTGTAGAAGTGATATATGCATCTGTAGATATAGACTTGATGTATGGATTTGAACCTATAACTTGCAAATCTAATTTGGGACAACTTTGATATCTAAAATTTGTTTGCCTTAATTTATGGTATTTAAATTTGTGTAAGGATAAGCAATGTTTTCAAATACCTTTGAAAAAATTATTTAATTGTGAGGTTCATGTTCTCAATCAAATTGTTGTGAGCCTAAAACATAAGGACAACCTAATCATCGTGGGCCCAAAACATAGGGGAAAAAGCATGGGTATGTAATTTTCATCATTACATTTGTCCCCTACCTTGACTTATGTGAGCTATCTTAAAACATAAGGACAACCTAATCACCGTGGGCCCAAAACATAAGGGACAAGAGCATGGGTGTGTAATTTTAACCATTACATTTTTTCCCTACTTTGACTTATGTGAGCTACTATGAAAATTGCATGTCAAAGTAAAATCAAGTAGCCAACATGGAAATTAAATATTTATAGACTCAAATAATACAAATATGTGTAAAGAAACATATCATAGATGTGGATCATGTGTATTCTTATTGTCATGAGTGCTCCATCTCAAGAACATGCAAGCACAAAAGAATTTTGCAATGAGTAGCATATGTCAAACATTTAAAATCAAGCATAACCATAATTTGCTAAAATTACATTTTAGAAAAGTAAAAAGAGTAGGGTGAGATATATTGCCTACTACAAAAAGTGATGAAGATTTGACTAAGAAAAATGTAAAAGGGCTATGACAAATGTAGATACCTTTGACTAAAAGGGGTCCAACCAAGTGGACAAATGTATGAATCCAACCACACAGAACAAGATCTAACTATAACTAGCATGGTAAGGTCTCCAACTATGCATACATATACATCATTTGGATATGGTAATGGAGCTCTATCTAGTACTAGAAAATAATCTACTTGTTATTACTATAATAAAATTCATGAAGAAAATTAAGTGATATTATATGCCCCCTCTAATTAGTTGCATACAAAGGTGTTTAGTGGTAAAAAGAGGGGTTTAGGTTTATTCAGGTTTCAAAGGCAAATCCTCCCTTCAACACAAACATTCAAGGGCATATCAACCAAGTTGAATCTCTACTAAGTGAGAGCAATCACCTATCAGGTTGGGATGCCACTTGGAACGATGTGGAAGTTTAGATGTATCAAACAAATGTCTCAATTTAATGCTCAATTACTCTTAAAACCCTAAATATGTAAAAAAGTAAGCAAATTGATGAATTGCGACAAATCCTTTCAAGCTAAGGTAAGGGACAGAGATTGTTAACTCACTATTTTTTGAAATCCAGAATGCAGAATAGATGGTGACACTGGCACTAGCGCCCCTATCCAAGGTACAGTTTTCGTCATAGAATCTGAATCTCCTTCCAACACTGATCTACATTGTATCTTTCATTTCTGCCTTGGAAAACATGGAGGACACTGGCACTAGCGCCCTTGTCTTGAAATGTTCACCTTTGTCCTCTTTCTTTCAAATCTTGAATCCTTATTGTTTGCAACCTCCTTTCTACAACTCCACTTTGTGAAACTTAGTAATTGTAACCTGCAATCACAAAGGAGTGTGGGAGGGGGTTGTGGTGTTTAGAGGCATGCCTCAGTTAAGCCCCAGAGAGACATTCAAGTCTTTTGAACACCATTGTCAAATAAGAGTGCATATCCTAGTGAGATAGAGGCAAAAATCCAAATGATAAATGATCAAGAACATAATAGATATCACCTTGTAGTGTAGATCTCATGGAAGAAAGATGCTCTTCATGCCATGAGGAGATGGAGTAAATACAAACACAATAACAACAAAGTACTGCTCTGTAACACAATGAAGGCCTTGAATCAAAATCATAAGTTCACAATGTTCATCTAATTTCCATCTAGTTTGCAAATGAAACCTAAACATGCTTATATATACAACTACAAAGATTCTTGCTAAGAATTTCATAATTCAAACTTGAGATGTCAGCATAGGACCTAAATAATAGTCATAAATCTGACATTAAAATTTAGGGCAGACCCAAAATAGGGCAGGACTAGGGCACTAGTGCCCAAGTCCCCCTTATTTTTGTTTAGGGATCATCACAATAGTACCCCCTAGGTCCTATTTGCCATAAGACTTTAGGGTTTTCTCATTGAGAGTCAAAATTAACATGCAAGATGCTCTAAATGCATTCTAAGGACTCGAGAGCTAAACCTTAAGAGGGAAAATCCCTCAAGGGGACATTTTCTGACATAACAAAAGGATGCAAGGAATTGAGGGTGAGGGGGAAATGATAGCATTATGTAAATAAAATCAAGCATGTAGCAATCAACAATAATAATAGCAGGGTAAATGCACAAAGATGGGGGACCAAAAGGGGGTCTTAAGTGGCCACTTTTTTTCTAAAATCAGGAAAGACTGATGTTGGATGAGAAATTGAAGACAATTACTCTCAAAATTTGAAGATGCAACAAAAACAAAGTTGTAGTGCTCCAAATCTAGTTTCTAAACTACTATTTTTTAAAAAATGGTTGAGATTAAGGGGTTGAAAAAGGGGGCCCACACAAATTGGTCCTATTTTTTTTTTAAAACATAACATAGCGTCTGGTGTGGCCCCCCTAAAATGTTGACTTTTTTTAGTATTTCAAAAATGACTTTAGTGAGAAATTAGCTAACACCATGTAGTTTATCCTTGATTTTTCTGATAATTTTTTCATGAATAATTGATTTTTTACTAATTTTCAAAGTGGACAAATCCTGAAAAATAGCAAACTAAGCATGCTCCCCACTAATTTTTTTGAAAACTAATCGAAAATCCATTTTTTTAATATGTGTAGAATGGAGTCTAGTTTTTAAAAATTTAATTTATTTGAAATTTTAATGAACGGTTAAAAAAAAGTCAAAAATACCACACATTGGTTTTTGACAAAAAATAGATACACTAACAAAATAAATTAAAGATGAAAAACTTAACATACTCAAAATGTGAAAAAAAATGTATGGTTAGAAAGATAAGAGAGAGCTTAACATTATCATGGTATTTTTTTGACTTGTCATTGAAACAAGTGCAAACCTAATGGGGAGCACGCTTAAGATTATGTGAACTTTTATATAATCTGCAAAACACGTATTTGGACGTCCAAAACTCATTCCAAGCCTTTGGGTTGGAAGCCCAAGGCAAATCCAAGCCAAAGGCTTTGAAATTACCAAAGCAAACAATAACGTGAGTGTGTTATAACACACTCATGTTATTGTGAAATAAAATCATCTCACCCTTACCTTCTCTCTCTCTCTCTCTCTCTCTCTCTCTCTCTCTCTCTCTCTCTCTCTCTCTCTCTCTCTCTCTCTCTCTCTCTCTCTCTCTCTCTCTCTCTCTCTCTCTCTCTCTCTCTCTCTCTCTCTCTCTCTCTCTCTCTCTCTCTCTCTCAATCCTTCCCTCTCTCTCTCTTTACCTCCTACCCTCTCTCTCACCTCTCTACCTCCCTCCTCTCTCTCTCACCTATCTACCTCCTACCCCCTCTCTCTTTGGTTGAGTGTATAGGATTAAGGGTCTACCGTATAGGCTTTAAGGCATAGGGTTGAGGGTCTAGCGTATAGGCTTTAAGTCATAGGGTTGAAGGATTGGGTTTAGGGTTGAGGGTATTGGTTATAGGGTATTTAGTAATTTAAATAACACTTAAAATTTTCCATGCATGAAAGAACAAGCTCGTGTTATAATGCGAGGGCATTTTGAGGAACAAAAAAATAGACAAATAGCATGTGGGATCCATGAATCAGACCCACATGCTCTGTTATTCTCTATTTTTCATGCATTATCAGACCAAAAAACACTTTTCATGGTGTTGACATTTAGACAATGATTGTTTACTTAATCCACCACCCTTTTTTGTTTTTCAATGTAAAAGAAGTAAATTAGATGTTTTAAGACAGAATTTGATTCTTTAAACTAATATTTTCATGTTTCATATTGTTTGAATGCTAAGTTTCATGTATTTAGATTGAATTTGATGATATATAGATTTGTTTTTTTTCATAAATGTTTAGTGGTTAAAAAATAAAGGAGGTGTGAATATAGTTTTTGGTTTAGGTTTCAAAGGCAAATCCTCCCTTCTCACTAAACATTCAAGGGCATATCAACTGAGTTGAACCGCCAATTTGTGCAAGAGGATTCACCTATCAGGTTGGGCTGCCACTTGGAATGATGCGGAAGTTCAAATGTACCAAACAATATCTCAATTTTATGCTCAATTACTCTTAAAACCTAAATAAGTAAAACAGTAAGCAAATTAATGAATTATGGAAAATCCTTTTAGACCAAGGTGAAGGACAGAGATTGTTAACTCACTGTTTTTTGAAAACTAGAATGTGGAATAGTTGGGGACACTAGCACTAATGCCCTAGTCCAAGGTATAGTTTTCATCACAGAATCTAGATCTCCTTGCGACACTAATCTACACTATTTCTTCCATTTCTTCCTTGGAAAAGATGGAGGACACTGGCACTAGCACCCTTGTCTTGAAATGTTCACCTTTGTCCTTTGCTTGTCAGATCCCGAATCCTTGTTGTCTGTAACCTTCTTTCTGCAACTCCACTCTGAAAAACTTGGTACCTGTAACCTGCAATCACAAAGAAGTGTGGGAGGGGGTTGTGGTGTTTAGAGGATTGCCTTGGTCAAGCCCTGGAGAGACATTCAAGTCTTCTGAACACCGTTGTCAGATAAGAGTGCATATCCTGGTGGGATAGAGGCAAAAATCCAAATGATAAATGATTGAAAATACAATAGATATCACCTTGAAGTGTAGATCTCACATAAATGAAGGCTCTTCAATCACATGAGAAGATGAAGTCAAATTTGGAGTATGGAAAAATGACCTAGTGAAATTTTGCGGTTAGAGGAAGGAGACCGCTAGGTCTCAAGAGAGTCTTTTTGCAGACTTTGTAAGGAAAAATGGTAGGGTTTTGCATGTTGAAGTGGAGAAGTCAAATTCTTTTTTGAGGATTTCTACTCAAGGCAGAGAAGGATTTCAATCTAGATCTAGGAGATTTGGTAAACCAAATCATAATGTGAAGGGGGTCAGTTCTATTAAACAGATCTAGAGATTGAAGGAAAAGTTGAGGGTGGAAGATCCTGTTCTGGTAAAGGATGTAGAGATTTAGATACCTGAAGATTTTATTTGGCCTCATGTGTTGGATCTAAGCCAAAATGAACTAATAGGTAAGATTTGAAACTTTTCCTCTAAATCAGATTTATTGGAGATATGGGTTAAAGAAAATTGGAATGAAGTTACCAATTTCTGGCTGTTGGATAAGGGTTTGGGTTATTTCATAGTCATTTTTTTGAATAAGGAGGCTAGGGATAGTGTTTTGAAAATCAAATCTTGGTTTTTCAATGGTAGAGGAATTTTTTTGCAAGAATGGACTCCAAATTTTGATCCTAGGGAAAAGTCAAATAATTTTTTTCCATTCTGGATCAGTTTGCATAATCTTCCTTTGGAGTATAGGGATCTGAGAGTTTTAAAATTCATTGCGAAGAGATTGGGGTTTTTTGTTCAAATCATGATTTATTGACTTTTAAAAATCCTAGTCTTCCAATTTGAATGTGTGTGATCATGAATACTTTTTATCCTCTCCCAAATTCAGTGATCTTGAAAACCTCAAAAAGTGTTTGGAATCAGAAATTGGAATTTGAAGATCCTCAAATTATTTTTGAATTTGATAAATTATGTGATTTAGAGGAATGGGTGGTTTCGAAAAAATTTCTCCATGATTCTAATAATCATGACAAGGGCACTTCGACAGATCCAAAAAGAAATAAGTTGGAAGGTGAGAAGGATGTCCCTTCTTCAGTTTTAGTAACTAGATCTGGACCAAATGAAAATAACTCTCAAGGAGAAGAGAAAAATGTAAATGGGGTTCCTTTGTTAGAAGAAAATCCTTTATCTTCTGAGAAGAAAATTGGATCAGAAGAGGAAAGCTTAGTGTGAGGTTCTGAAATCAGGTGTACAAGAAGATAATTTTGTATCCATGGATGTTATTACGGAGATTCCAATTGAACAATTGGTAGTTAAGGATTTGAGAGCTTCTACTACCCTAGAAGAAAAAGAGTTGTCCTTTAATTATTTAGTCACATCTACTTTTGGTTTGGAGGGTGATGTTGTTTCTATTCCTCAAGGGATGGCCTCATTAATTAATGATCAAGAGATTGAGGTTTCAGGGCTTCAAAATAAAGAGAATGGTATGGAGGATGTTCAAACAGGTTATGTTCTTGTTTTCACAATGGATATGCAAGTTTTGGAGGAAGTAGGGTTTCAAGGTTCATTTGTTTCTTCAAATGATCAGATATTAGGGGCTTTCAAGGACTCTTTCCCATTAGAGGAGGTAGAGAAATTTATTGATGAAGTTATCTCGAAAGTAGGGGAGGAATCAATTAACAAAATAGCTGATGAAGTTATAAATGAGGAAGATGATGTGAGTGATTTTATCTCCTCCATTTCTCAAACTCCCTTAGTAGAAAATGTTGGTATGGTGTCTCCTGTTAAGACTAGGGGGAGGAAACCAAAAGCTAAGATCACATAAGAAGAAATTCAAGCAGGTGTTTAGACCACTCTTGAGAAAATGTTAACAAGATCAGCAATGAGGAGAGCATGTAGCTCTCCTCAAAAATAATGAAATTGATTTCATGGAATGTTAGGGGTATTAATACCCCTAACAAGAGATGCCTGATAAAACATCAATTGGATTTATCAGGTGCAGATTTAGTTTTTCTACAAGAAACTAAGCTATATATGCATTCAGCAGAGGAAATTTTTAGTAAATGGAAAAAATGGGATTTTTTCTACGTAGTAGCTTCTGGGGCTTCAGAAGGGTTGGCTTTGTTTTGGAATAAGTTAACAGTTGATGCTCAGTTAATTACTAGTGCTCCTAACTGGTTATTTGTACAAATTCATCTTGGAAATGAGAAATTTTGGACTATTAATGTGTATACACCATCTTCCACCATTGACAAAAAAAGGTTATGGGATTTGTTAAGTGTTATTTTGCAAGATATACAGGAATAAATAATAATTATTAGAGAAGATTTTAATGCAATTATGAATTTGGAGGAAAAATCAGGAGGTATTAGCCCTCCAGTTAAAATTATGGCAGATTTTTTAGATTTTAACAATAATAATGGATTGATTGATTCTCCTCCTATCAATGGGTAAATTTACTTGGTCAAATAGAAGGAAAGATTTTCTTCAAATAGCTGAAAGATTTGAGAGATTTCTTCTTTATTATTCTAGGCTATCTTCTCATAGCTCTTTTTTTACCTCTATTTTATCATATTCAAGTTTTGATCATTTCCCTATTTAATTAAATGTGGAGGTTGATGGAGTCACTCATTGTTTTAAAAAATCTTTTAAGATGGAATCTATGTGGTTTCGTGATCCTGATTTTGTTCCTTCAATCAAAATTTGGTGGGAATCTCTTCCTTTCATTAAGGGATCAAGAATGTTCTAGCTCTGCAAAAAGCTTCATCTTTTAAAGGACAAAATTCGGTCTTGGAATGTTTCTCATATTAAAAATATTTTTAGGGAGAAAGACCTTCTAGATAAACTACTTTTTCTGAATTCGAAGATCATTAGCCAAGGGATGGATAGTCAGATGTTTGAAATGCAAAAATTACTTCAATCAGAATTAGAGGAAATCCTTGTGAGAGAGGAAATTTTTTGGAGGCAAAAGTCGAGAGAAACCTGGTTGCAGGCTAGAGATAGAAACACAAAAAAAATTCATGCTTTGGTGAAAATGAATAGGCAGGTGTTAAGGGAAAATTGGATTCAAATGAATAATCAATATATCAATATCAAAATACCCAAAACTTAATGAAATATAGAAATAAATAGATCAATCAAA
Organism: Cunninghamia lanceolata; assembly: GCA_027924645.1. Classification (NCBI taxonomy): domain Eukaryota; kingdom Viridiplantae; phylum Streptophyta; class Pinopsida; order Cupressales; family Cupressaceae; genus Cunninghamia; species Cunninghamia lanceolata. The sequence goes on from BSBN01000887.1 coordinate 12,114,272, forward strand.
CAAAGAACTTCAAAACCTTTGTAAACCTCAAAGCTTCATGGCTTCCATTGATTGCCTATCTCAATCGATCTCGCATGTATGAATATGGCCCTTAGAGAGTGCACTTCCTTGCTATGATTCCAAGATTGTCAATGGAGAATGTCTATGATAGTTGATTGCAATGAAGATGAGCTTCACAACAATGATAATAGCATGGTAATGAGTGTGATCACAAGCAATGAAGGAATTGGTGCCAAAGGCACACTGAAATTCTTGCAGAGTAACAATACTTAAAGCTTGGATAAATGAAATGGAAGAATAAGGTTCAATTTATAGAATTGAGAGAGAAGATCAATGGTTGAGAAGAATGAGAAAATCAACGGTATAGAATAGTTGAGAAATGTGCGCGAATAAGAAGAAGACAAGTGTCACACAAAAGCTATTTTATTTAACTACTTTCTTTTTTAAAGATAAGACATGCTTTTCATAAATTAGAAAGTTTTTTTCTAATTTAAGAGATATTGATAAAAACAAGGTTGATTGAATAGATAACTCAACTTGAGATTTGCTTTTGCATGATTTGAGAGAAATTAAATAATAAATTATTTAATTTTGTGTGCATGAAGAAGAAAACTTATTTTTAGAAGATTTGGAAGATATTTGAAGAATTAGAAAAGCAAATTAAATAAATAAATTTATTTAATTGTTGTGCATGATTTGGAAGAATAAATAAAATATTTGATTATATTTTATTTTTGGAGATTAAGAGGATTTAAATAAATTTGATTTGATTTATTCAAATTTGAAAGAATGATTTGATTTAATTAAATAATTAAGAATTTAATTAAATAAAGGATTTTATTTAATTTTGACTTTAGAAGAGGTAATTAAATATTTTGATATTTAATTAATTTAGAAGAATATGAATCGAATAAATAAATTGATTTATTTATTTATTGATAGAAGAATTAGAATGAAATAAATATTAAGAATATTTATTTAGGCTGAGTCGTGTCATTTTTAGGCGTATACATTTTACTCATCTTTGATGCAATGCAAACGGCGTTATCTCAAAGAATCCAATTGTTGAATAATGATACATGCCCCAGTTTGCCCCTGGTACAGGTGATGACGATAGGATGCCCCCTTGGGAGATTGGATAGGAAGAAGGCATAAGGCGTGAGATGGACAATCTCACAAAGACAAAGGGAAGACTTGGTTAGGATTGAAGAAAACAGGATGCATTTCTGAGAAACATGAAGAAAATAGGAAGAAACGGGTGCGGGAAGTAGTCATAGTCACCACATAGCTAATTTAGGGTTTGCATGCTATATATAGGAGCTAGGTCCACAAGACAATTCATTTGCACACTTGGCTTTGTTTGATTTGATTTTGAGAGCTTAGGAGAGCATAGAGCATAGAGCAATTAGCACTAGGATGGATATTCCACGCGAGGAGCACCACTTTGAGTGAATCTAACGATTCGACTGGTCAGCAGAGGTAGGACCCCCAGTATGTATCTCAAAAAATTTCCCCTAGAGTCAATTTTTAGTGTAATAAATGCTAGGCAAAATTAAGCTAGATAAATGCACCAGATCATAGTTTGGTGCATCTGGCATGAGAAACTGTGCATCTGTCAAACTTTGGCGCATATAGGATTTAGAATGGCTCATACACTAAAGCTGTGCATGCATGAGTAAGGTCGGTGCATGCATAATTTGGCAGCACTTTTACGGTATGAGTCGGTGCATACAACTGGGCATTTATAGTATAGGATGGAGCATGCATGAAATCTTGCAGTGCATACATCAGAAGTGGCGCATTTGATAAGAAATGGTGCATGTACCTTCTGTTATGTATAGAATTGACTTGATTAGTATCCTGTTTGATGTGTCAATCGATAAGCTATATCCGAGATTGCAAGAATCTAGTTAAAAGATGTAGTGTGTTGTTTTGATCAATTTGATATGTTAAGTTAGTTGATATGTTTCTATAGATATGTTGAGCATGGTACTTGTAGCTTTAAGTTGACGCCTTGCTTTGCATGCTTGCAGAAGGACATACGAGATACATTGATGTCACAAGAGCAGTTTCCCATGCCGATGTTGCAGAGACATATGCTAACTGAGATGGATCGAGAGGCGCTTGGTGCAATGGGATTGGACTGTGTATGCTTTATGCCCAAGGTTCGAGCAAACTGTGGCTTATTGACTGTAGCAGTAGAGAGGTTTCATAGTAAAGACGGGACCTTTCACTTCCTGATGGGCGAGATGACGGTTACTTTGGAGGATGTATACAGGATACTCCACTTGCCTATTCAGGGAGAGCTCATGGAGTATGATCCACAACGGGATGTAGGACTCGCAGAGTGCAGGCAGGTTTTTGACGACCCTAAGCTGGTAGGACAGGTCATCTCCTAGCAGGACATTCATGACTACTATGACTACTTCCATGGGATAGTTGCAGGATTGATCGGAGGTGTTGTATGCCCCAATAGGAGATCGCATGGGTTCTCGATTGGATGGGGATGAATCATGGAGAGGATGGTCACAGAGGGCACCCGTTATGCTTGGGGTGTCTGCGTTTTGGCACACCTATACCATGACATGCATTAGGTGGTATACCACAGGGGTGCTAGTCTATCAGCAGGTGTCTCACTGTTGCATTTTTGGCTATGGGAGCACATTGCCATCACTAGACCGACTTGTGTTTTTCAGAGACAGAGAGGAGAGCCTTACAGCTATGGCTTTGCAAGAGTGATTTCCTAGCATAGGCTGGGGAAGCTTGAGTATTGGAGGCATGCATTAGATGGAGTAGATGTGGTCATTTGGTGGCCATATCTAGACTGTGAGCCGTGGGAGGATGAGGCAGATGAGCTACCATATTGTTATCAGACTCGGTGGCTGATAGGCCGGACGTAGTTCATCCTAGAGAGATAGATAATCAACCAAGTTCAGAGGTAGTTTGGGAGGAGATAGGGCATGCCATAGGGGCAGGCTCTGTTTGCACGAACTCATGTAGAGAGATTCAGATGGGGGCCAATGGCGTCCTATGAGGAGGCAGTGCTAGAGTTTCAGCAGACTCCTTATGTTGCCTGGGAGATGAGGAGAGAGATTGTAGATATTGGGATGACTCAGGACTACGAGGAGTGGTTCACTGCCCATCCATTTTTGAGATACTTAGGGCCTGGAGAGCTGGTTCCTCGTATAGATGAGGTAGATTTAGACGACGAGGGCCAGGTTGGCAGGAGGAGGAGGAGGACGAGAGGAGGACGAGGAGGTGGTGGAGATGGTGGAGGAGGGGGAGGTGGTGGAGATGATGGAGGAGGGGGAGGTGGTGGAGATGGAGCTAGACCTAGGCAGAGGAGGAGAGCTAGGGAGGGACCTTCCCATGCTCAATAGGCAGTACAGCTGCAGGTTGCATAGCAGGCACATATATCGCCACCTTAGTAGGTGACACAACAGCAGGTACCTCAGCCATAGGGGCAGGGACAAGCACAACCAGATGTCCAAGAGAGAGCCATAGCTATGCTGAGAGGATAGGTTAGGGAGCTGTGGGCACATCTTAGGATGGCCAAGGCTTGGTAGGAGACAGATGCAGAGGTTATCTCAGGGCTCACTAGAGAGCGAGATATGACAGAGGCATGGATACGAGTTATACAAGTAGAGTGGGATACAACAGTGTTAGCCCTTGGGACAGATGCCACTAGTAGCTTTTTGGTTGGACATGTGCACCAGGCACAAGCGCAGCTAGCACATGCATAGACACAGCTACCACAGGCACATACACAGTTGGCACAGGTGCAGGGGCAGTTAGTGCAGGTGCAGGGTGAGCTTGCTAGAGCACAGGATCAGACATAGTTCTATCAGGGTTCATACCATGGTGTTGTGCCAGTTAGTTAGAGGGCTCCGATCTATAGGAGCCAGTCCATGGCCTCTCAGAGAGTAGGTGGATCGAGGTCAGGAGCCTCTGTGATGGGCCCACAGCAGTTTGGGGCTAGCAGAGGAAGGGATTCAGGAGACACTGTTGGGAGCAGCGGTTCACAGCAGCAAAGCCAGTAGATACTTGCATAGATTTTTGGCTCCTACGTACACTTTTTGATGGCTTAGATAGCTGGATATGCATATGTACCATTTTTGTATTTTGAGACATGTATCATTGTCTTTGAGATGTATTCATTGTATATGACATTGACTCAGAGATGGACCTTGTGATATTGTACATTTGGACACATTTTATGATATTTATATGATGATGTAGCTATTTGATGCTCTCTATATGCAGTTTGTTCATTCTATGTTATGGATGCATTTCTATTTGTATGATGTTACTCATGTGATGCATATTTTGACTATGTCTATATGATGTTATATCTAATGCAGACTTTTATATGATGCTATGTGACCTAATGCAGACATTAGATGTGTTTACTTGATATGTTTTCTAATGTGCAAATGTGAATGGTATCTACATGATTATGCAGTTTATGTGATGCACTTATCTATGTTTTTGATTTTTTTTGCTGCCACTATGTGATGATTGCAAAAAAAGGTATATGGATGCCCTGATGCAATTTATTATGTATGTAACTGATTTAATCATGTAAATGACTATCTCATGCGATATGATATGCAACTATATGCTTTGTTTTTGTGATGTCCAAATGTCCTCTATTGACACAAAGATGACATAATGATAGATAGAAGATTGATTGAAAGAATGACTTGATAGAAAGACTCACAGGCTTCATTTTGTATTGTTACTTTGGATTGTTTATATCTTTTATTGGATGGGATATGGATGTATGGATGTATAATGGATGTATGATGGATGCTTTGCTTTTGACATCTTGATGGTGCAAGTATTTTGAAGTGCTTATTTCATCATTGGGCGATTTTTTTTGGTACTTTTTCTAAATGTTGTAAGTTAATACAAGCATCTAGGTATAATTGAACCGAGATGACCTGAGCATTGCTTACATGGATTTTGCTTTAGCAAGTTAATACAGGCATTTAGGTATAACTGAACCGAGATGACCTGAGTATTTCTTGCGTATCAATAGACAAGGATTACCCCCATTCATGTTAGACCTTTGATGTCCTAGATGATCTTTTGCCGATCATGTCTTTAGACAAGGTTTCACATTACTAAAGTTTAATCCACAAACAACAAACAAAGAAGATAAGCATGCCCCCATCATAGCATCTCTAGCTTTTGGCATCCTTAAGTAGCATAGAAAGACATGATAGAAAAAATCAAGACTCTGTACTTTAACCGTGATTCCGACCATAAAACATTTTTGCATTTAGATGTGTTTGTTTCTTGCCATAATTTAGGTAAAATCATTTAGAATATTTTAGGTACTTGCTTGCTTTACTTTGGATAGGTTGAGGTGTTGCATCAAGATTTCTTCTTTGAAAAGAGCGGGTTCTGTTTGCACATGCTTGTCTGGTGAAAGATTCCACAATCTTTATGGGTGAGACGGACCCTAAGGGATTGACCTAGTACCTCGTGGGCCCATTGCTAAATGGCCTTGCCTACGTGACGATGCAAAGGTGATGTAGTTCGAGGTGAACCCTAATGGACCTAAGACCTAGGTGATACAAAGTGACATGGACTCAGATAGATAGAAGGACTAGACATGCGACAGATGGGATAATGGGAGCCTCAGGGGCGCATTTGAAGAAATGTCCTTGCCTACGTGACAATGTAGAGGCAATGTAGTTCATGGACTTGGACCATGTGGATACTGACGAGAGACACTATGCTAGGCTAACACTATGGATAGGATATGGGATAAAACCTTGGTTGACAAGGCAACAAAGAGATAGAGTATCAAGCCATGATAAGTTATCGTTAGGATTTTATTATGGAACAGATATGGATCAAATGGGACACGAGTGAAGGAAGAATGGACACAAGGTGATTGGTTTCCCAAAGATGGAGGAAGTAGTTTATCACAAGTAATGCTTGTTTACCAGGTTTTCACCACTTGCTTTTATTTGCACAAAAGCTAGAAAGTATGCATGACGCCTGTTTGCTAGGTTTTCATCATGGTACTTATCCAAGGCACATGTTTGCTAGTTTTTCACCAAAGGATGATTTTTTTATATTTTTATGATTTTTATGATTTTTTTGTACTTTTCTGATTTTTTTGATTTTTTTTGTATTTTTAGTATTTTTTGTATTTTTTTTGTATTTTATGCCCCCCCTACATTGGAGTTCTCCTAGGTATAGAACTGGCAAAGATGCATGCTATTGATTGGGTCATCGAACAACTCACCCTCTAATGTTGCCAACTGATATGCCCCTGATCCATAAGCAGCTACGATCACATAAGGCCCAAGCCAGTTGGGTTCAAACTTGCCTTTCTTTTCCCGATCCTATTGATTGACGGGATTCTCCTTAAGTACTAGATCTCCAACCTTAAAGACTCTTGGGTGGACTCTGTGGTTGTAGCTTCATGACATCATTTGTTCATATGCTTTGAGATGATCAAAGGCTTTCTGTCTCCTTTCCTCCAGCAACTCTAGTTCTTGCAATTTGGAAACTCTATACTCTTCATCTATTATGAGACCTTTTAACGACACCCTGAGAGATGGTAACTCAACCTCAATGGGGAGGATAGCTTCTGAGCCATAGATAAGGGTGTAAGGGGTAGCACTTGTGGGAGTGCGTATATTGGTTCTGTAGGCCCATAGAGCGGGATTGAGTTGGATGTGCCAATCACGGCCAGCATCATTGACTGTCTTCTTGAGGAGTTTCAAGATGGTCTTGTTGGATGCTTCTATTTGGCCGTTGCCTTGGGGGTAATAGGGTGTGGAGAAATGGTGTTGGATTTTGAATCGGTCACATAGTTCTTGGACATCCTAGTTTTTGAAGGGTCTTCCATTATCCATGATAATGGATGAGGGAATTCCATATCTGCAGATGAGGTAATTGAGGATGAATGAGGAGATTTGTTTTCTTGTGACGGTGGTGAGGGGGACAGCTTCAATCCACTTGGTAAAGTACTCAGTGGTGGTTATTATGAATTTGTGGCTGTTGGATGAGGGTGGATGGATTTTGCCTACAAGGTCAAGTCCCCATTGACAAAAGGGCCAAGGTGTCATTAAAGGTCTCAACTCTTGAGCTGGTGCATGTATCAGGTTCCCGTGTATCTGGCACTGCTTGCACTTCTTCACAAATTGATATGAATCTATCTCCATGTTCGGCCAATAATAACCCAAACGCATGAGTTTCTTAGCTAAGGAAGGACTGCTAGAGTGTGTTCCGTAGATCCCTTCGTGCACGTCTTGTAAGGCAGTTTGGGATTCTTCTCATTCTAAACAATGGAGTAAAGTACCATCTAGACCACATCGGTATAGGGTGTCAGAAATAATGGTGTAGCGAGAGGTTTGGTGTATAAAGGTTCATCGTTGGTTTGATGATAAGTCAGGTGGGAGGGTGTTGTCCTTGAGGTAAGTGTAAACCTTACCGTACCAAGGTGAATCAAATCCAACTAATAGGCATATGGAATGGGTTTCAGGAAGATCATAAGCTGGTTGCTGAATTGATTCCACTAAGAACTCGTACTGTGACTCATTCTCTAGGATTTCTAGAAGAGAGGTGATGGTTTCCATGGCATCCGCTGCTTTGTTTTCAATGCGAGGTATCTGATCAAAAGAGATGATCACAAAGTATTCCTTAAAGTCCTCAACCATGTGCTTGTATGGGACAAGATTCTCATCTTTGGTTTGGTAATCGTCGTTGACCTGATTGATTATTAGTTGAGAATCACCATAGACATGTAGCTCTTTGATTCTCCACTCTGTTGCCATTTTGAGACCAATGACTAAGGCTTCATACTTTGCTATGTTGTTGGTGCATGGAAATAATAGATGGTAAGACTTCGGTATGGTGTCGCCATGAGGAGTTCCAAACAAGATTCCTACCCCCGATCCATGGTTTGTGTAGGACCCATCAAAGTAAAGTTTCCAGGAATGTGTTGATATATTAAATAATGATTCATCTGGAAACTCAAATTGCATTGGTGTGGTGTCCTGTAGTGGTGCATCTGCTAACTAATCAGCAATAACTTGCCCTTTGATAGCCTTTCTATCTACATACTCAATGTTGTATTCACTTAGGAGCATTACCCATTTGGCTAGGTGACCTGTTAGAGCTACTTTGCTTAGTAGGTACTTCAGTGGATCTATTTTTGCAATCATCTTGAGTGGATACGCTAGCATATAATGTCAGAGTTTTTGGGAAGTAAAAACTACTACAAGACATGATCTTTCTATCTGAGAGTATTGCAACTCACAGCCCACTAATGTGCGACTGATGTAATAGATGGCTCTTTCTTTATTTTATGGTAATCTTGCTATGCTAGAAGGGCCCCAAGAGCTGTTGGTGTAGTACATATGTATAGTAACAATGGTTTTCCTTGGATTGGGGGCATGAGAATAAGTGGATTCATAAGATACTCCTTCAGTTTGTCGAATGCCTCTTCTCATTTCTCATCCCATCTGAATGGAATGTTCTTGTGTAGGAGATGAATGAAGGGTTGACACTTGTTTGTTAGTTGTGATATGAACCTATAGATTGCTTGTAGGTTTCCTTGTAGAGATCTTAGTTGAGTAAGATTCTTGGGTGGTGGCAAGTCCATAATAGCCCTGACTTTGGTGGGGTCCACCTCTATTCCATTTGCTGACACAATAAAGCCTAAGAGCTTGCCTGAGGTGACTCCAAACACACATTTCTTTGGGTTCAACCTAACTTTGAATTGTTCCAGTCTCTGAAAGACTTTCTCTAACACATCCAAGTGTGATTCTCTTGTGAGTGACTTTGCTAGGATATCATATACATAGTCTTCCATTGTGACGTGCATCATATCATGGAATATAGTGGTCATAGCACGTTGATATGTGGCTCTTGCATTCTTTAGCCCAAATGGCATGACATTCCAGCAGAAAGTGCCCCATGGACAAGTAAAAGCTATCTTATGCTAGTCTTCTGGTGCTATCCTGATCTGATTATATCTTGAGAAGCCATCCATGAGAGATAACATGGTATGCCCTGTTGTTAAGTCAACTATTCAATATCTATATTTGGCAATGAAAAATCATCCTTGCGGAAAGCTTTGTTTAGATCTCTAAAATCATTGCATAGTCTGACTCAGCCATCAGGTTTGGACACTGGTACTATGTTGGAGACCCATTCCAAATAGTTTATAGCTCTGATGAACCCTACATCTAGTAATTTCTTGTGTTCTTCTTTTACAAGCAGTGCTATGTGTGGATGCATCTTTCTAAGCTTTTGTTTCACTGGATTCACTCCTGGATCTAGTGGAAGATGATGTAGAATCAAATCTTGATCTAACCCCGGCATATCTACGTATGACCAAGCAAAATTGACTTGCTTTCCCTTGAAGAATGGTACAAACTTAGTCTTCTCTGGTGGAGTTAGAGACTTAGCAAAGTGAATGATCTTAGGTTGTTCCTCTGTTCCAATGTTAATAGGCTCTGTGGGTTCCATAACAATCTAAGACTTCTCCTAGTGCATGTCATTGGGGAGAGTGTCAAGCCTTCCATCATTAGGTGCCATAGTTGGGTTTTCACCATCAGATGCATCCTTTCTTTTTACTATTTTAGGATCTGACACTGCCGCAGAGCAATTTTCACTGTCATATCTAGTTTTTTTTTATATTTTTGTGACTAGAAGGCTTGGCACCCTCTCTGAAATAAGCCACTGTATTTAGTTCAATGGCAAAGCCAGTTTTATGATCTCCTTTAGGTAGGTGGTCTCTAAGTTCCTTATAGTCAATATAGGCATCATCATTTTGGAACATATCTAGTTGCGGGGTTCCTTGTAGATCCTAGTCAATAAGCTCAGGATACACAATGGGGAGGGAGTCAGAGGATAGATCTAATTTGTTGATAGTTTGAATGGATATGCTAGGAGTATTGGTAGGGAGATTGTTCAGGATGGTACTTTCTTCCAAATTGTTTATTATGATAGAACTTGAACCTTCCTCGAAAGTTGTATTCTCAGGGATAGGCAAATCACACTCTAATGGCCTATGAGGTAGCGTTTGTCCCTCACGATAGGGGCTATAAGTTTGAATGGTATTAATCTCTTTGTCATCATACAAATGCTCTGTCATCTCATCCCACTTATATTCATTAGAATCTATGTCACTGTTCTCTTGAATGGTATGGATCATTTCCACAAGACAAGCATTTGCTTTAGCTTTGCCCTTATCCTTATATCCTAGACCTTTTGTAGTTCTAGCCAATGAGGATGAAGAAGGTTGAATGGGTTCTATAATTCCTTCTTTTCTTAGGCCAATGGGGCCTTGTCCTTCGTAACCCATTTTGTGTAGGATAGATTCACCTCGCCCATAGTTTTCCGTTGGGAGCTTAGGTGGTTCATGTTGTGTGTTCTCTTCTTCTTCAGTGTAGAGCCATTGTAAGATATCTCTTTCCTCTGCTTCATTTGATAGGGTCCCCCATTTGACCAAGGGAGCTGTGGGAGGTGTAGGAGGAGCAAATGGCTTTGAAAAATGCTTGGGTCACCCAAAGGATCTAGGAGATAGAGGCAATTTGGCTAGATTGAGGCTTTGCTTGATGGAGTATTCCCCTACTCCCATTTCTTTGATGGTAATTTTCTGCTCTTTGGGCTTGGATGAGGAAGCTTCAGAGGTAGAATCATGTTGTGGGGTAGGGGATGTAGATTCTCTATTGTTTGGTATGATGCAATCAGGTTTTGAAAGGACAGAGTTGCAATGCTGAAAGGGGTTAGGGTCACCTTGGATGGTGACTTGCTTGCCATTATGAGGGAATTTTATGCATTGGTGATAGGTAGAAGGTACAACTTTCATGGCATGAATCCATGGTCTACCTAGAAGAATATTATAGGTGAGCTCCCTATCTAGGACTTGGCATACAACATCTTTTATCACCGGTCCCACTTGTATGGGTAATACCACTGTTCCCTTGGTAGTTCTCTCCTCTTCATCATAGGCTTTGATGGTAATCTTCTTTCTTGGGTCAACTACATTTTTAGAGAACCCCAATGTAAGGACTAGCTTCAACGTGCAAATATTTAAACCAGCTCCCCCATCAATGAGAACCCTCTTGATGCAATGCTTATGGATGAAGGCAATGATATGCAAAGGGGTGTTATGGGGTTGAGACACTGAGAGGTCATCTTGTTCGGTAAATGATATGGTACTAGAGGAGGTCAAATTACCTACCATGGCTTGAAACTTCTCTTGGGCCAAGTTAGAAGGTACAGTGGTTTCCACTAAGGCTTTGTCAAGAATCTCCTTATGGGAAGGAGATAGATGCAACAATTCTAAGATAGAAATGTGGGCAGGGGTCTTTTGTAGTTGGTCTATGACGCTATACTGATGGAAGTTGGACTGAGAAGGTGATGACCTTGGAGGAATAGTATTCAACATGACCTTACTACTACAGGTGATGATACTGCAATCAGTTCTGTTGGGTTCTAATTGTTGGTTGGGCGTGACCACATTGATTTGTGGTATGTGCTCTATTATGCAATTGATGGTATAATTGAATGGCACACTTGCATAATTAGCATTATTATTCCCATTATTCTGATTTTGCCTATTACAGTTGTTGTTGTTGTTGCACGGCCTGTCGTGATTGAGAAGTGGATCTTTGTAAGCCACATGTGTCTCATTAGAAGTATGTTGTTGAGCACCTCCTTGATTTTGATCAAGCACATCTTGAATAACATGTTTGAGATGGATACAATTGTTGGTTGTATGTCCCCTTCCTCTATGATACTCACAATAGTTGGTGTCTTTCCAATAGTGAGGTTTTATTTGAGGTTCGTAATCACTTGTTGGCGGTAGAGAGATTTCATTGTTGACCAATAGCTTCCTTAATGCAGACTCTTGGGACTCACCCAACGGTGTGGACTTTCACCTTGGATTTGAGTTGAACCATGGTCTTGGCTCCTGAGAGAATGTTTTATTGGATGTAACATTACTTGCCTCTCCTTTGAGAGTGAATATTAACTATTGTTTGGGAGCCGCCACCTTGGCATCAACTACTCCATCATTGACAACGCTTTTATTCTTAGTCCAAAACTTTGATTTGTCAGTCGTGTAGTTAGAGGTAGGTGTGTCCTTGTATAACTTGATTTGCCCCTTGGCGATCATAGCTTTCTCGATGAACAATCCCATTTCAATGACTTTTGAAAATGAAGTAGGGCATTGAATTTGTATTTGGTAGCTAAGATCAGAGTTGAGGCTATGGACAAACATCTCCATTAATTGCTTCTTTGGTACATCATATGAGCATTTGCTTGCTAGTTGTCTCCACCTTTGTAGGAAGGAGGTGAATGATTTGCCACTCTTTTGCTTGGTATTGTATAGATCAAGCATGGAGACTTCGTGTTCAATATTGTACGAGAAGTGCATGATGAATTTGTTGAATAACTCATCAAAAGTTTTGATACCTAATGGAAGCCTTGAGAACCACTCCATGGCTTGACTACCTAGAGATCTAGGGAATAGTCTCATTAAGAAGGTCTCGTTATGAGCTACTTCCATGCATGCAGCATTGAATTCCCTAATGTGATCTCTAGGGTCCCCTTTCCCTTTGTACTTGTCAAACTTAGGAACTTTGAATCGAAAGGGGAATGGTATCATGTTTAAACTTTTATCAGAAGGGTACGGTGCAATATCTTCCAAGGAGTATGTTTTAGTGTTTGTACCCATCTTGAGATCCATCATTTGTTGCGTTAGACCCTCGATTTGTTTCCTCATTTCTTCCATAGGTGTGTTTGGGTCTATGAATTTCTTTCCTTTGCCTTCACCATTGTGGTGTTCATGATTATCCTCTATGGTCTCTTTGAGTTTTCCTAGATCAAAATCATCAAGGAGCTTAATTCCAAGACTCGCAAGATGATAAAAATACTTGTGAGGGTCCTCATGAAGCACTTTTTCAAGTAAGCGTTGGAATTTCTGATCTTGGAGGTGTCCTTAATAATCTTCGTGAGAGATTTCCTCATCACTATCATGAGGGGTGACAATATGGTCAGATGATCCGGCCATTTCAAGTTTCTTTTGGTATTGAGATCTAGTAAGAACCATGCAAGGTGATGTGGGATGCGGTGGGATGAAACTAGAGATTTTGGTAAGATCCCGGTGGAGACTGTTAAGAATAGGATACTTATGACAAGATTTGGACAAGGGACTCTTTCAATCAATGATTCCAAGTAAGATGGTCGATACAAGACGATAGCCACTAGTAAGGGTACTTGATACCTGTCTTACTGTGTAGAGACTAGTCATGCACCAAGACCACTAGCAAAGTTCTGTGACTTACTAGGGTTACTTGAATCCAAAATGATATGAAAAAGGGGCCTATGCTAATCTGATATGGTATACTTTGACTTTGGACTAGGAGGACCTAATGGAAGGTGAATGAGATGACCAATGAAAGAGAGACTTTGACGTGAAACAGATGGAAAATTGACTGCAAGGTAAGATCTGATCTCAGAACTTGGAACTAGGCTAAAATGGGTACCCAGAAATGATAAAATTTTTCTCTCAAAGACTGTGGAAGTGCTCACTGTCACGCATGCGCCGAAACAAATGCACCGCAAAAACTGGTAAATGTGCAACAAGTCAACCTAGAAGCGCCACACTAGTAAATTGTACATGCGTTGTACCATTTTGCAGAAGTGCTGGAAGTCAGTACAGATGTGCCGCAGCTCAGCACAAATGTGTAGCAAAAGAGGATGAATGCGCCACTCTGGTTTTTCAGTGATTTTTGTAAGTTTTTGGCAATTTTCTGATGTTTTTGGTATCTTTGGTTGCAAGAAGGTCTTTTTGATCTGATTTTTTGAAATTATGGCAAGAAGACACAACAAACACAAAGAATGTTTTTATGGTTTTTTATTTTTTTGTGATTTTTTGACTCTTTTTGCACTAAAAAAGAAAGCAAGTATAATCCTAGGTTTCAAAGGTTAGTATAAAACTGAATTCTCACTATCTCTAGTGAAGCATCTTTGGGAGGTGATAATTGCCCTTCCCTGCACTGGATTATAGGGGTTTTTGGCCTACTAAAATAAAGGACGAGTAATAAAGGCAACCATTTGAGTGGTTATACATGCGGCATCACTACTCTCCGTTATGGAGTCTCCCAGCCTGCAAGGGTTGCACCTTGGAGGGTTTTGGGGGAGGTTGGCTGTCAGTATAACACAACTTCACTTGTTGTTTGAAGCTTTCACTCCAAACACATTTTATTTATAGTGGTTTGGTAGGGCTTGGCATCTAGCCTATTACCACTTAGGGCCGTTCCTACTTGGATGAACGGTATCTAAGAGAAGGCCCCTCTAAAGGAAAAACACATGCGAAAATGATATGTCTGGCATTTTGGTCACTCAAGATAGGGGAGAGCATAGGCTTGGTATCATTCCCAAAACACAGAATACAATAGTTCTTTTCCCCTAGTTAAAATGAGAAAAACTAGATGAGCTATCTACTTGGGCAAGCACAGAAATTTGTTAACTTTTGAAGTGATAACAAGATAGCAATGGTTCAATTTTACCCAAGATAGCAATGATGTGTTCAATTTTACCCAGATAGCATGGATTTGTTAACTTTGAAGTGATAATTGAGATAGCAATGGTTTAGTTTTACCCAGATAGCAATGATGTGTTCAATTTTATCCAAATAGCATAGATTTGTTAACTTTGAAGTGATAATCGAGATAGCAATGGTTCAATTTTACCCAGATAGCAATGATGTGTTCAATTTTATCCAAATAGCACAGATTTGTTAACTTTGAAGTGATAATCAAGATAGCAATGGTTCAGTTTTACCTAGATAGCAATGATGTGTTCAATTTTATCCAAATAGCAATGAGTTGTTAACTTTGAAGGATAGAAATATAGCAATCATTCAATGATATGAAAGATAGCAATGATTTAATTACCGCTTTCCTAGTTAAAACTATGTGAGATTTGTCATCCATTTACTTTCCCATTAGAAATCAAAGTGTGAGTTAACAAGTGTAACTATATGATTCTAAACCAATACCTAGACTACAAAATAGATCAAGAGGGTTCTTGCAAAAAGACACTAGCGTTAGCGAAAACTTCAAGAAAACCCTAAAAATCACTGCCTAGATTAGATGTGCATCTTCAGAGATTGAATGCACAGAAACAAAGCTTAGAAGCACCGTAGTACATATGCGCTAAGACAGAGATCAAAAACACAAGAACATAGTGTATATGCGTTGAACTGACAGATGCACCGTGTTGGAGGATAGATGTGACATAACAGAGTCTGTATGCGCCAAAAGAGTGTATGCGCCAGAACAGATAGCAGATGAGTGTTAGGATGTGTCAGATGCACAATTTCTTCTTGTGTACAACTTTCTAAAACACAAAAACTCAATTTTTGGGTTAAATTTGGGGCTAGGCCCCACGGTGGGTACCAAAAATGTTAAGGGAAAATTGGATTCAAATGAATAATCAATATATCAATATCAAAATACCCAAAACTCAATGAAATATAGAAACAAATAGATCAATCAAACAAAGAACTTCAAAACTTTGCAAACCTCAAAGCTTCATGGCTTCCATTGATTGCCTATCTTAATTGATCTCGCATGTATGAATATGGCCCTCAGAGAGTGCACTTCCTTGCTATGATTCCAAGATTGTTAATGGAGAATGGCTATGATAGTTGATTGCAATGAAGATGAGCTTCACAACAATGATAATAGCATGGTAACGAGTGTGATCACAAGCAATGAAGGAATTGGTGCCGAAGGCATGCTGAAATTCCTACAGAGTAACAATACTTAAAGCTTGGATGAATGAAATGGAAGAATAAGATTCAATTTATAGACTTGAGAGAAAGAAGATCAAAGGTTGAGAAGAATGAGAAAATCAACGGTATAGAATAGTTGAGGAATGTGCGTGAATAAGAAGAAGACAAGTGTCACACAAAAGTTGTTTTATTTGAGTTAACTACTTTCTTTTCTAAAGATAAGACATGCTTTTCATAAATTAGAAATTTTTTTTCTAATTTAAGAGATGTTGATAAAAACAAGGTTGATTGAATAGATAACTCAACTTGAGATTTGCTTTTGCATGATTTGAGAGAAATTAAATAATAAATTATTTAATTTTGTGTGCATGAAGAAGAAGATTTATTTTTAGAAGATTTGGAAGATATTTGAAGAATTAGAAAAGCAAATTAAATAAATAAATTTATTTAATTGTTGTGCATGATTTGGAAGAATAAATTAAATATTTGATTATATTTTATTTTTGGAGATTGAGAGGATTTAAATAAATTTGATTTGATTTATTCAAATTTGGAAGAATGATTTGACTTAATTAAATAATTAAGAATTATTTAATTGTTTGGAAGAATTTAATTAAATAAAAGATTTTATTTAATTTTGACTTTAGAAGAGGTAATTAAATATTTTGATATTTAATTAATTTAGAAGAATATGAATCGAATAAATAAATTGATTTATTTATTTATTTAGAGAAGAATTAGAATGAAATAAATAGTAAAAATATTTATTTAGACCGAGTCGTGTCATTTTTAGGCGTATACAACAGGTAAATAAAATCCACCATATACAAAATGCTGAAGGGGAGTTAGTTTCTGATCATGTGTCTATCCAGAAGGAGGCTGTCACATTCTTCTCTTCTCTCTTTACTAAAGATAGTATTTCTTTTCCAGAGGATATCTGTGAGTCTTTATTAAATAATATTCCTAGGTTGGTTGAAGAGGAGGATAATTTTATGTTGTTAAAAGAGTTCACTTTGGAAGAAGTTAAAAGAGTTGTTTTTTCTCTAGACCTAGATAAAGCTCTAGGACCAGATGGATATATTTCTCTCTTTTTTCAAAAGTGATGGGATATTATTGGTAAGGATGTTTGACTTGCTTTGGAGGAGTCAAGGAAAAATAGTAATATTTTCAAAGAACTGAATGCAACTTTCATAGATCTAATTCCAAAAATCAGTTCTCCTACTTCATTTTCTCATTTTAGACCTATCTCATTGTGCAACACATTATATAAAATTTTCACTAAAGCTATCACAATGAGACTAACTTCTTTGATTCCTAGGATTATATCCGATGAACAAGGTGGGTTTGTTCTAGGCAAGGAAACAACAGATGGAGCATTAATTGCTCATGAAGTTCTTCATTTTATTAAAGATTTGAAGATTCTAGCTATGATTTTAAAATTGGACATGATGAAGGCCTATGACAAAGTTTCTTGGGAGTTTCTTTTGAAGGTTCTTTCAAAATTTGGCTTTGACAAAAAATGGTGCAAATGGATATGGTCCTATATTTTAGGTGTTAGATCAGTTGTTCTAGTTAATGGAAGCCCTTCAGACTTTTTTCAAGTTTCCCAAGGGATTAGACAAGGAGACCCGTTATCTCCATTTCTATTTATTATAATGGCAGAGGCTTTTAGTTGAGAAATCAAAGAATAGTGTAGGCTTTTTAACTGGAAAGGTATTGTTATTCCTCATGTTCCTTTCTCTCTCACTCACACTCTCTTCACAGATGATACTTTATTGTTTGGTTTTCCTTCTTTAAGCAAGGTTAAATGCATTCAGAATTTGATTTTCAAAGTATTGTGCAGTGTCAAATCAAGAGGTGAATTCAGATAAATCAAAAGTATTCTTCTTTAATACCAAGATAGACATCCAAAATAAAATCATTTCATTGTTGAAATTTAAATCAAATTCTCTACCTAGTCAGTATTTGGGTATACCTTTGTTCTTTGGGCCGAATAGAAAGTCATTTTGGTCTAAAATTACTTAATCCATTCATAAAAGAATTGCTTTATGGAAGGGAAGATGGCTTACTTTATTTGGCAAGATAACTCTTCTTAAATCAGTTTTGACAGTAATTCCAATTTATATGCTTTTAGTACTTAATATTCCTAAAGGTACTATTTAGGATATTCAGAAATCTCTAAGATATTTTCTTTGGAAGGGCAGTTCAGAAGGAAGCAATAAGGTTCCCTTAATAGCTTGGGATAAGGTCTATATTCCTAAATCTCTTGGGGGAACAGGTATCCATAATATAGAAACTTAGAATAAGTCCTTGGGTGCTAAACTGGCTTGGAAACTTTACTCTAAACCTCATATGAAATGGTGTAGTCTTATGCAACATAAATATTTGGATTCTTCTAGTCCTAGAAGAATTTTTAGAGTTGAGAATCCTCCAAAGGGCTCTAATATGTGGAACTTTTTAGTAGATTGTAGAGGAGTCATTCTCCCCCATCTCTCTTGGAAAATTTATAATGGTTCTAAGGCATGTTTTTGGGAGGATTCATGGAATGGTTTCTCTCCCTTATCCCAAATACAAGGGTTGGACCAAGATAAGGAGTTTCTTGTTTTCAATTGGGGAAGAAAAGTGAAAGATTATTTTATAATCAAAAGGGATGGTCCTTTTTCTTCAGTTAAGTGGAAGAATTTTTCTGACTGTGATTTTCCCCAGGCTCAAAAGGACTTGCTTTTTAGTCTGCTTCAAAAGAGAAGGATCTGCTTTTCTCAAAAAGAGGATGAATTGATTTGGACTTTTACAAATAATGGTTCATACTCTATTCAGGATGGATATAGATCCTTGACAATTAAAAAGAGTCAATTGAAGTCAGATTGGTCTTATTTTCTTTGTTGGAATGTAGCTTGTCTTCCTAAAGCTAGTGCTTTTGCTTGGTTAGTCCTTAAGAAGAACATTTTGACTAGTCAAAGATTATGCAAGCTTAGAATTATAGAGCCTTTCAAGTGTGTTTTTTGTGGAAAGTTTTATGAGGAACCTGATCATCTGTTTGTTCTCTACTCTTTTGCTTCGGAATATTGGTATTGGTTTTTCTCAAAACTTAATTGGTATGCTCCACTTCCTAATTCTATATTGGACTTATTTTGTTGCTGGCCTATTCTTTACAAAGACTCCACTTTCTTGTCTATTTGGTTAGCTTCTCCATCTATTGTTGTTTGGAGTATATGGTTAGAAAGGAACAAAAGGATTTTTAGAAGAGAAATTTAGGAACTTTATGGTGTTATCTCAATTATTGAGAAGTCTATTTTTGAAGTTGTCATGAGTAATCTTCAGAGAAAAGACTCTTCTAATATAAATTTTACTTCCTGGGATGATAAGATTCTAAAAGATTGGAAGTCATTGAAACCTTCGTTGGACATAAGGAGATCTCCAATTTTAAAAGTTGACAGAAGTTCTATAAAGTGGAAGCCTCCTGATGTCGGTTTTGTGAAACTTAATTTTGATGGTGTCTCATGTGGTAATCGAGGGTCTGCTTTGATTGGGGGTGTCTTAAGAAATACACAAGGATATTTAATTATGGCTTTTTCTAGTAAAATCCTGGAGTCGACAAATAACTAAGCTGAAATAATGGCTTTAGTGGAAGGTTTGAAGTTGGCAAAAAAACTTGATATTACATGTGTTCATATTGAAGGGGGCTCCTTGGTCATCATTAATGCTTTGAAGAAGAGTTTTGTCTTAAATTGGAGACTTCATTACTTGATTCAAGAGGCGTGGGATATAGTGCAAACTTTTGAAAAAAAATTCATTTCTCATTGTTACAAAGAAGGGAACAAACTGGCTGATGCTTTAGCCAATTTAGGATTTGATTTGGAGGAGGCTCTTTTAGAGTTGGATAGTGGCAAAATTAGAGGATTCCCCTCTATCCAAGACATTATTGAGAATGAATCATTCACATGTGTGGCTTAATTGTCACATTTTTTATTATCTAATCTTTTATTGTGGTTGTAGGTTAATTGTGCGATTCCAGTTGATAATGATGAAGTCTTAATTAGTGATATCTTTCTTTTAGAAGTAAATCTACACTAATTTCAATATTGTTGTACTTCCTCCCTATTTGCATTGGTTCTCCGTAAGATGACATCACAAATTTGCTTTGGATTTGATGGTGGGTTATTATTCTTCAGCTCTCTCTGCTTATTTAATCTCGGTGATCCCCTGTTTCATTCATCCTATGTGTAAAATGGAGATTTAGTTAAACCGAAGGCTTTTATTACTAGTTCAAAAATGGGAAATGACTTTTTTGGGGAGAGTGGATTTGGACGGTTTGGCTTCTATTTTCGCCATTGATAATCAAGATATTGAAGAAGCAGTTCATGAGGTGGCAGGGAAAGATATGTTAGATGGTCATGTGAGGTCCCAGTATCCATCTCAGATTCTGGTGGTGTTTGCTTCCAATGCGATGGATTTGGTTTAGGACTCCAACTTGGTAAGGAAGCTAATTACTAAATATGTTCATCGCTTTCTTTATACAAAAGACTTGTTGATTAAATCCTTCCAAAACTATGGTCTTTTTAAGTTCAATGCTTTAATTAGGGGAGTTTTTACCAAGTGTCAAATTTTTCATTCTCCTATTCATAACTGCATCTTTAAAGCTTTCAACTTAGCCATTCACCATGAGAATGAAGATTTTCTGCATATATCTCTGCATGCCCATAACATTGAAGTGGGGGAGGCATTGGTGAATAGTGTAGAGGAGAAATTTCAAGCTCTTCTATTTCTGCTACAATTCCAACCTCAAAATTCTCCTCCTCCCAAGTCTCCTGTAGAGCCAGTTGCAGATGGGGAAATTAGCTGGTGTAAAATCTGAATGATGCAACAGCTAGATAATTTAATGTTTTATGAAATGTTGTAAATATTTTAGTTTATGATTTTGTATCTCTTTGAATTCCCATATATGTAAGGGCTTGTTTGTCTCCTGCTTTGTTTTGCTGGTAGTTGGCTTATGGCCTTCAATTTGTAAATGGATTTCTAGTATCTAGTTTGCAGGTTCTCCTTTGCCTGCCATTTTGTAAAACCTTCTATAATATATAATATATTTTATGGTGCTAAGTCACCTTTTACTAAAAAAAATAATGCTCTACTTTGCCACAATGAATATCTTGAAATCACAAAAATGCATAAAGTTCACAATCATCTTCTAGTTTACAAATAAAAACCTAAACATGCTTATGTATGCAACTATAAACATTCCCACTAAGAATTTTGTAATTCAAACTTGAGATGTCAGCATAGGACCCAAATAACGGTCATAAAACTGACATTGAAATTTAGGGCAGACCTAAAATAGGGCAGTAGGGTGCTAGCACCTACGTCCACCCTACTATTTCTATTTAGAGATCATCAAAATGTAATCCCTTAGGTCCTATTTGCCATAAGACTTTAGGGTTTTCTCATTGGGAGTCAAAATGATCATGCAAGATGCTCTAAATGCAATTTAAGGACCCAGGAGCTAAACCTTAACAGGGAAAAGCCCCCAAGGGGACATTTTCCAACATAACATTTAGCCCCCAATTTAATGTATGTATAAACACAAGGCCAATACATGCATTAAAGTATGGTCAACAAACACAAAAAACATGCCAAGCATGGTGAAGACATGCCAAACACATTGAAGATAGTAACAGGCACACAAAACACGGAGAAGACAATTACAGTCATGTAAAACATAGAGATTGAAGACATGTAAAACATAGTGAATGCAATGATTATTTTCTTTTTTTATTTTCTCATATATAGGAAATGCAAATGCAAGTGCAAGGAAAGTAAACACGCAACCCAAAATGCATGAGGGACTCATCGCCACACGTCTTTAGACTACATATGGGGCAACAGACATGTAATACAAATCTCAGAGTGTAGGAGGGACTCATCACACCAATCTTTAGACTAACTTGAGAACAAACATGCCATACAAATCTCAAAGCATAGGAGGGACTCATCGTCACACATCTTTAGACTATGCTTGGGGACAAACACACCATACGCACATGGAAGACACGGAGAAAACATGGAAAACAAGCGATGGAAGAAACCTATTGCTAGGTTCACATCTATCTTAGGCACGCTACAGGCACACACCAATGATTGGGTTTTGCCACAAAAATCACCGAAGACACACTTAAGGGTTAGGATAGTCTCAAATCTGCCCTACCTCTGCAGAGGACTTTTAGAAAATGACAGGATGTGAATTCTCCTCAAGAAATACACCATCCCTACCTCTGTATAGGGCTTAAGATAAAAGGATATATGTGATATCTTGCCTCCATAGAGGGTTTAAATGATTGCAATAGATTCACATTTTACAAATGCAATTTACTAGCATCTAAATCAGACATCTTACCTTATATATGCCCCCACCTTAAGGTGGTTGATATCGTGTATCGATATCAAGCACGTTAAGGTAGGAAGAAGACACACAAGGGAACACAAGCTCTCATAAAGCCCATGCACGTTATGATCACCAAATGTTCCGACAAACACACAATTTCCTACAAGAAAAGGTGTTAGTATCCATATAATCATGATAATCAACAATACAAGGCAAGCTCCAAGATAGAAAAAGTGCACAGAGCAGAAATATTGTTATGTTTTGTAAGTGCAATAAGACAACATCAATATCACATAGAGTGATTCTACTAGCCAAGAATTGGATAATATATATCAACCCCATCGTCATGTATGGACTAGGTTCATTTTTTGATTTCTCACTGAAGGGACACATGGTCCATATCAGTATTATTTGTTTTTCGTCATACGCTAGCTAGATAGAACCACTAGAAGAAGGAAAACAATAAATCAAGAGAGGAGAAATAAGTGCCTTAGGAATAGTCACATAGGAGGGTGCCCCCAAGTCACCAACCGCAATGCTATGTCCATAAGACACAATGCACAACAATGAAAATAGAGGAGAAGAAATATAGAAGAATGGTCACAATAGAGGTGGTCTCCGATATCCTTGACCTTACAAGAGTATCAAGGGTCATCCTAGGAGGCCTAAACAATACATAACACATCATAGGGGAAACACAACATGAAGGTAAAGGGTTAGAAATACTTACCTGTAGGGACAACCAATCTAAGGGTTGTAGACAAGAAAATCATCCTCTTACCAATCTCGAATGCTAGAGGAAAGAGGTGTGTAAGGTACCATAGCCTTACTTTTATTCTTGTCTTGAGGTTGTTTAGTGTTAATTTTATCTTAGTTTTGCTTATTTTTAGGTTGAATGTTTTCTTGTTGAGTTGCAATTCGTTGGGCAAAAGCTTGTCTTCTCTTCTTCCTTTCTCTTGCTTGTCTATTCCTTCTTGTCTTACTACTTATCTCTTCAAAGGTATTTTCATGCTTTTCCATAGGGTTTTGCACATTAGAGGAGGAAGCACCATGTTCAAATTTCATTAGTCTCAGTGGAATGTTTTGTTGTCGATGAAAACCTCCTGATCCTTGTAAGGATGACAGGAGAGGGACCTCAACATAGATACCATCTCTTCATGGACGAGGTGAGTTATGAAACTTTTCCTTATCCACATCTATCATGCCAATTATTTTATCATATTCATAATAATCTTGTACTATTCTTATACTATTTTGTCATTTTCCTTTTTCTCTAGGAGGATCTTCAAATGCATATTATTCTTCTTCTCTTATTGTTGTAAGGGAGGCCTGGCCACTCTAGCTAGTTGTTTTGCTTTGTATCGTTTGTAGTTTAAGAAAGATTGGTCTCTTTGTGGTTTAGGGTTTGTTTCACGTTGTGGCCAAAAGTAATCAAGAGTGAAGTTCTTGTCCTTAGCCAGAGGTTGATATGAATTACTACGAATAGTACAGATCTCTCCATGCAAAAGGAATTTTAAGTGTTTGTGAATAGTTGAGGGGACGAAATTCATAGCTTTAAGCCAGGGATGTCCTATTTTTACATGGAAGAGGTTGGATAAGGGGATAACATCAAATAACTAATCCACAACTTTATCATAAACAGAGACCAATAAGGTTATCTTTCCAAATTTATTCATCAAAGCTCCATTATGTGTTTTAATTCTCAAATCCGACGATTGATAATAATTTTGTGCCAAATCATGTTTAAGAAGAAACTCTTTCATAACCACATTTGTCATGCAATTAGGGTCTATAAGTGTTCCATCCACATGTATTTTGATTATTTTCACTGTAATGTAAAGAGGCCCTTTAGTATCTACCATTTCTTTGTCATGAGGTGTAAATGTTATTTCAAGTTTAGGGGCTCTTCTTTTCAAATAAGGCCTAGGAGGAAGCCTAGCACTATTGTTGTATTGAGAATCCATGTATATGTTTTCAAATGAATGCCAAATCATATTTCAAAAGGTTTCCAAAACTTATGCGAGAACAAGTGCAAAAGTGTGTATGAGAATGACCTAAAATGCTTGATTTTTCAAAAAAATTCAATGCTAATCACTAAGAGAAGAGGTGTTGTGAAACAAATTTCAAGAGGGTCAGAAAATAATATGCCTAGGAACAACCCAATGATGCAACAATATCTTTTAGAATATGCCTTTGATGCAAATCTAGAGTGATGACAAGTCAAAACCTAGTGAAAATACACCTAAAATGTGTAATTTTTCATCAATTTTCAATGCAAAGGCCCAATAGAAAGGGTGTTGTAAGGAATTTGAGGGGAAGCAGATTATAACCCTAATAATAGACAATTAATGCAGCAAAATCCCTCACAACATGCTTGTAGTGCAATTCTAGAGAGACAATAAGGCCAAATCTAGTGAAAATGCAAGGTTTTCAAACCCTAGACATGAAATTTTGCAAGGAAACCACTATGATGCGACACTACACTTAGAAATAAGTCCTAATGAGTGTTTGAAAAAGGTAGTAAAATCTAAAACAAGATTTTGACTACAAACCCTAGTTAATGCAAAACTAGGTTTTTATGAAAAATGCACAATTTCAAGCGATTTTTATCAATTTAAGCATGAAAATGCAATGCAAATGAATACTAAATGATGAATTTCTGTAATTTAAATCAGATTTAATGAAAATAACAGAAATTAAATGAAATTAAATGCCAATTAATTCAAATTATGCTAAAATGCAAGCCTAAGATGTTGATTTTTTCAAATTTTTCAATTTTTTTATAATTTTTCAAATGCTATAAGGGTATGATGAGAAACAAATTTCAGATTTAATGCTAAAATCAGAAATTAAATGAAATGTAACTAAATTAATGCCAACTATGTGAAAACTCAAACCCTATAATGCAAAAAAATTGAAATTTTTAAAAAAAATTCTATTTTTTTTGTAGTTTTTCGAATGCAATAAGATGAATAAATGCAAATCTATCACACAACACTTAGAAAGGTGCCAAAAAGTCCAAAAATATGAGTTTAATAAAATGTTTAATAATTAAAAAATAAAGGAGGTGTGGATATAGTTTTTGGTTTAGGTTTCAAAGGCAAATCCTCCCTTCTCACTAAACATTCAAGGGCACATCAACTGAGTTGAACCTCCAATTTGTTCAAGAGGATTCACCTATCAGGTTGGGCTTGTTGCAAGTATGGGCCTAATCGGTGTTGTCATTGATGTCAAGGATTGGATGAGTTATATGCTGAGGATATTGAGAAAATTAGTCTTATCAGGAATAGAGAAGAACAGTGAAGAGAGTAAAGTGAACATCCCAGCTAAGATGAAGATCAGAGGATGTACATCAAAGGGTTTGTAGATATGTGTCTAAAGGTGATCCAGTAAAGATTTGAGAGGTCCGCGTGAAGATTTAAAGAAGTTATGGCCATATGAGTAAAACCAGTTCTAGCAGATGCTCAGAGGTGACAGAGTGACACAAATAGGTCCGGTGAGATTCGGAAATGCAATATCTTGTTCTACGGATTTGGTGGAGTGTTTAGGAAGTCAATGTGAATTGACAACTCAGTTGGTTTGTGGTCTAGAGGTCCACAAGCATCTATTCCAATATGACAGTGATGACAAACTGTGTTCTTGACGTTCCAGATGAAGGAGAGAATGATTTCAGTAAGCAGAAGTAGTGTGGATGTTCTTGGCGATTCAGGCAAGCTTGTGGATGTCTTTGGATTGTGTCTAGTTTGTGTTGGTGGTCCGCATTGAAGATTGAGCTCATAATTGAAGAATTACTTCCGGATGATGATCTTCTTCCTAAACTTGGCCGACCGGATGATTTACACATCTTACAGATGATCTTGAAGATGTTCTGCGAAGCATGGCATGTTTTTCAAAGAAGATTGAAGTCCCAGATCTATGTGGCCGACAATGTGGTGATTCGCATTAATTTTTTGGTAATTAGTCAAGTTGTATTTGTGTATTTGCTCTGTAAAGTATGCTGACTTTGATGATTATCCTAAAATCGATGTCTTATATAAATAAGAGTTGTAAAGTCATTTCAAAAGTATCTTGGTAGAGATGGGAGTGTGGTAGAGAGGAGAAGAGCAAAAAGCAGAGCAGAAGTGTTGGGCTTAAATGGAACTGACTCAATCATGGTGAAGATGCTATTCTTCAGTTCAAGTATGTAATATTTATCATTCTGTAGACAGTGTGTCTCTTATAGGAAGTGGGCCTCGTGTGAGCAGCGTGCTCGGGTAGTGAGCCCTAATTGGCATGTGCCATTTTATTCTTCTTATTCTTTTAACAAAGAATACAATCTTGGTTTAGTCACCCATGGTTTTCCCTTAACTGGGTTTTCCACGTTAAAATCTTGGTGTCATATGTGTTAATGAATTTCTACTCTTGAATTGTTGCATTGCATTTCCATGATTGATTTATTATTATGATGTTGAATTACAAGAAGGATTTAAGTGATTAATAAAAGAAAGTTTTGGGACAACTGATTCACCCCCCCTCTCAGTTGTCTATCTTGAAGCTAATAGGGCTGACACTTGGAATGATGTGGAAGCTCAAATGTACCAAGAAATATCTCAATTTTATGCTCAGTTACTCTTAAAACCCTAAATAAGTAAAACAATAAGCAAATTAATGAATTATGGCAAATCCTTTCAAACCAAGGTGAAGGAGAGAGATTTTTAACTCACTATTTTTTGAAATCCAGAATGCGGCATAGTCAAGGACACTGGCACTAACACCCTAGTCCAAGGTATAGTTTTGGTCATGGAATTTGGATCTCCTTTCAACACTCATCTACACTATTTCTTTCATTTCTACCTTGGAAAAGATGGAGGACACTGGCACTAGTGCCCTTGTCTCGAAATGTTCACCTTTGTCGTCTACTTGTTAGATCCCAAATCCTTGTTGTCTGCAACCTTCTTTCCACAACTCCACTCTGTGAAACTCAGTACTTGTAACCTGTAATCACAAAGGAGTGTGGGAGGGGGTTGTGTTTAGAGGCTTGCCTCGGTCAAGCCCTGAAGAGACATTTAAGTCTTCCAAACACCGTTGTCAGATAAGAGTGTGTATCTCGACGGGATAGAGGTAAAATCCAAATGATAAATGATTGAAAACATAATAGATGTCACCTTGAAGTGTATATCTCACATAAATGAAGGCTCTTCAATCACATGAGAAGATGAAGTCAAATTTGTAATCACAAACACAATAACACTACTCTGCTCTACCACAATGAATATCTTGAAATCACAAAAATGCATAAAGTTCACAATCATTTTCTAGTTTACAAATGAAAACCTAAACATGCTTATATATGCAACTACAAACATTCCCGCTAAGAATTTCGTAATTCAAACTTTAGATGTCGGCATAGGACCCAAATAATGGTCATAAAACACATTTAAATTTAGGGTAGACCCAAAATAGGGCAGGACTAGGGTGCTAGTGCCCAAGTCCATCCTACTATTTCTATTTAGAGATCATCAAAATGTAATCCCCTAGGTCCTATTTGCCATAAGACTTCAGGGTTTTCTCATTGGGAGTCAAAATTATCATGCAAGATGCTCTAAATGCAATATAAGGATCCGGGAGCTAAACCATAAGAGGGAAAGCCCCCAAGGGGACATGTTCTGACATAACAATAAATTTGACTAATCCTAATAGAGTTATTTATAATTCAACATTTAATATGAAGGAACTTGCCAAAAAGCTCAACTTTTGGAGGATTTTGAAGCCAATTTTTTAAGGATTGAGCAACTTGAATCTCGAAATCTAAGGTATGTTCTTTATGTATTCATTTACTTCACTTTATGATTATGTTAGCATGAACTTTCATGTTGTATGACAGTCATGAGGGAAGTGAGAGGATTATCATTTTGACAAGTTAAATTATCATGACAAAGTGAAAATTTATATTTATTTGAGAGAACAATCTATGAAAATAAGGCATATCACCATGGGAAGAGAAACACAAAGATAGTATTGGTATATATTTATGAAGGGAGTCTTATCAACATTTAAGGATAATCCTAAACTAGAGAAAGGTCATGGAAACACTTTCAATATGGAGTAGATGTGAAATCATGTTGCTATTATCATGATTCAAATACTAACCTAAACAATTAGGATACTAAGGGAAATCATGTTAGCCAAAGAATTATTAGCATACTAAAATCAAGCTAAGGATTTTCACTTGAGTATACTCACTTGCAAGAACTGTCATATCATCCTAAAGATTATTATACCACAATAGCTATCATGCAACCCTCGGAATGCTATGACCTCTCACCCATGGGTAGGATAGTACTTGATACACAAGGTGACAATCAAGACTAAATGATAAGTCAATTAATCTCAAATCTATGCAAAAAGGTATCCATGATACTATATAAACATAGAGGTGGTCTTGAAAGTATATTCATAAGGTAGGGAAAATTATCATGGACACTAGATGGCCAAATAGGTCAACTAAAAGATAACCATACATGTTATTGGCATAGTTATTAGGACAATTATAATCACAATGAGGTTGTCTTGAATAGACAGTGACTTGTCAAGGAGTTATTAGATAGTTAAGTAAGATAGAGTATTGATATTGGTGGGTGCATAGCCTTTTCATGAAATGAAAGAGTCATGCATCATGAAGTAGCAGTCAAGATCAAAAGAAGGACACCAAATTTGTGAAGTTGCAAAAAGAAACTAAATTTGACCCTTGATTATAATTTCACAACCAGTTTGACTAGGAATGGGAGAAGGATTAGAGAAGGGATTTTTCCTAAATAGGAATGAATATGTTGCATCTTTAATCTAACTTGTCATGTTTTCAGATCTTTCATTGATCTTGATTAAAATATTTGTGTTACATATTTCATTTATCTCAATTTTTTGCTAACTAGTAGGAGGTTGCTCTACATACATTATTTTAACAAGAATATGATAGAGGAAGAAAGTATTAAAAGAGAACCTAAGAAAACATCAAGAAAAATGTTGGCTAAGAAAATGAGATGAACAAAGGACAAATTATTGATTTGATGACCTGATTTGTTGTTCTTAAAAAACCAAGCTCCATAAAATTTTATCTATAAATATGAATCTTGAAGTTGGAGGCACTCCATATTTCACAGGTGAAGTTTAGGGTACATCATCATTCTCTTCTCATGTTATAGGCACTCCATCTTTCACAAGTCAAGTTGAAGGTACATCAATATTCTCTTCTCAAGTCAAAGGCACACCATTCACATGTCAAGTTAAAGGTACACCATCTTCTCCATCTCAACTTCAATGCTTTTCATCTTTTCCATCTCCAATTGAAGGTACACCATCTATCCTATCTCAAGTAAATATTGAAAAAATTCTTAATACTGAGTCAAATCTACCATTGAAAATGCCTCGTAGAATTTGGATAGAAATCCTAAGTTTCTAATTGATATCGATGACAATGTTTTGAAGCCCATGCAGGATAAGAGTACCAAGCATACTTACTGAAGATATGTCAATAAGATATGGAAATTATTTTTTGAGAGTTTAAATGAAACTGAAAGATGTCAACTATTTGTTGAATTGATGAGAAATCTAGAATTTAGGCCCATTATGAAGATTCTTGGCCTAAGAACATCAGATTCTTCGAGTGAAAAATCAATTGTAAAGAATCTAATGAGTGCATATGAGAATGTGGGTTCTACATAACGTAAGGATAGTAATGTCACATGATGTGTCATTACGTCAAAAATAGTAAGCCATCAAACAAAGAAAGCTCACCTCATTAGAAAGACAAGTGAAGCATTGAAAATAAGTAGAAAAACTCTAATGAGACCCATTGGAAGGCGTGAAAGAGTTGAAGACCCAAATAGAAATGAATTATGGGCATTCTCTAGGAGACTCCCATGAAAATATAAAGTTTTTGTTGAATCCTTGAGATCCCTCATTGGAGAATTTTAGAAAAATAACACAAGGGTATCTCCTAATGCAAGAGATGTTTTAAGAAGGAGAATTGGTTTTTGAAACCGTGTGCCACATCCAAATCATTTTTTGGATTGACTCAAACACAATTTTTCAAGAAATTTCAAGAGATATATCCTCAGATCAAAATTAGTCAAAGGTATTTTGAAATGGTAAATCCTTTTTATGTCAAAATAAATCACACACACACAACTTGTTGTTGTAGAGTACATATTGAGTTTTCTAATCATTATGATGTTTATATGTATATATATAGATTTGCATACTAACAATGTTTTGCAAGAGTGTAATATAAAATGTCCACCTAGATCTTCAAGAGATTTCATATCGAGCATCTTATGTAAAGAGTGGATGGTCAATTGTTCCACAAGAACTTATGCTTGGATGGTACATGTGATCATTGTGGCGGGTTACAACATTTGCCAATTTGTGAACATATGGAGAACACACATGCAATTGGAAATGAACTAGTAAGTTTTCAAAAATATAAGATAGTGGTATATAGTCTAAAATATGGTAAAGAAGAAAAAAGGTTTGAATTGGTCACTGAAAAGATTCCATTGTATCATTTTATCTCTATTTTCCAAGAGAATATAGTTTACGAGTATGAAAGGCATACCCATAGAGATCAATGGTTGGACTTACAATTCAAGATATGCAAGGACACATTTCCACTTGATACCATCATTTTAGTATTGACTTTGTAGAGAACTACACACTATAGCCACAGAATGAGGTGCAATAACAACATTACAACTCTATGCAGGTTGCTATATTTGTGTATATAGCATTCATTCATGCATATGATAGTACAGAGGATTATAGGAAGATCTTGAGGGAGTATCATTATTATATTAGTGATGATCGCACACATTCTAAAGAGTTCATGCAAGGCTACTTTCAAATGTTCTACCATGATTTGGCTATCAGGAGCATATCATATGGTCAGATAATTATGTATCACAATTCAGGAACTCATGAATATTTTATTGGTTGAGCAAGATGCATAGGATGAATGGTGTTCAACATATGTAGAATTTCTCCAAGGTTGGGCATGGAAAGAGGGAGCATGATAGTGTAGGAGCATGTATCAAAAGAGCATTAGCATGAGAAGAGTTGAAGTACAAAGACAATGCAAAGTTGACAGATGTGAGATCTAATGTCTAATGGTGTAATGCTACAATGGGTCCAAGTAATGAAGGTAAGTCTACAATTCATAGATTTTTTAGTTGGTTGATGATACTAACATTGAAAAATATGAGGATTGTTGTACATTGACAGGATCGAGTGAGCTACACTCTATTAGAAGCTCTAATAGAGGTTCATGGAGTATACATATGTGGTGGATGGTATGTTTTTGTTGCAAGTATGAGGTTAACCAGTGTTGTCATTGATGTCAACATACTCATATTGCATTGGTAAGAAGGATTGGATGAGCTATGTACTGAGGATATTGAGAAAATTAGTCTCAATCAGGAACAGTGAAGAACAGTGATGAGAAGAAGGCAAATGTACTCAAAAGGTTGAGGATCAGAGGATGTGGATTAAAGGGTTTGTAGATATGAGTCTTTAGATGATCCAGTTAAGATTTCAGAGGTCCGCATGAAGATATGAAAAAGTTGTGATCGGTCATGTAGAACCGGTTCCAGGAGATGCTCCGGAGGGATAGAGTGTTACAAAAAGGTGCGGTGAGATCTGGAGGTGCATTGTCAGACTCTGTGGATTGGAAGGAGTGTTTGGGATGTCCTTGTGATGTGTCATCTTAGTTTGTAAAAAGTTCGGAGGTCTGGAAGAACCTGTTTCAGTTTGACAGTTGCGATAGACTGTGTTCTTGAAGTTCCAGATGAAGAGGAGAAGAGATTCCAGTAAGTAGAGGAAGTGAGATTCCAGTAAGTAGAGGAAGTGCGGATGTACTTGGTCACTCAGGCAAGCTTGTGAAGGTTTTTGGATCATGTTGAGGTTGTGTTGTCAGTCCGCATCAGTGTTAGAGCCCGGAATTGAAGATATTCTTCCGGATGAAGATATTCTTGTTCAGACTAGCCGACCGAATGAGTTATTCATCTTGCGAATGTTCTTATAGATGATTGCTGACTTGTGAATGTTCTTGTGGATGATTGCTGACTTAGATGATTGTTCCTAAGTCGATGCCTTGTATAAATAAAGGTTTGTGAGTTCATTTCAAAGTGTGTGTGAAGCGGATGAGTGTGGCATAGTGAAAGAGCAAAGGGCAGAGTAGAAGTATCTCAAGCTTAAATGGAACTGATCCAGACATGGTAAAGATGTCAATCTCCAGTTCAAGTTTGTGATTCTTATCACTTTGTAGACAGTGTGTCTCTTGTAGGCAGTGTGCCTCTTTGTGAGCAGTGTGCTCGGGCAGTGAGCCCTAATTGGCATGTGCCATTCATTTTTTCTTATTCTTCTAATAGAGAATAATCCTTGGGTTAATCACCCCATGGTTTTTCCCTTAACCAGGTTTTCCACGTCAAAATCTTGGTGTTCAATATGTTGATGTTTATCTGCTCCTGTGTTTATGCATTATGCTTTCATGAATGGCTAACTGATATGCTATTAACTAACAAAGAAGAATCAAGTGTTTGAAGTAGAAGCAAGTTTTTGTACAACTGATTCACCCCCCCTCTCAGTTGTGTGCCCTAGATCTAACAATTGGTATCAGAGCCAAGTTCCTCTGAAAGAAGCTTAACTGCTTGAGGAGATCCACGATGTCGTCATACAAGAAGGACAGTCCAAAGTTTGATGGAACAAACTTCTCTCTCTGGAAAGGCCGCATGAAATGTCACTTGGAGTGTATGGGAAAAGCATACTTGTCCATGGTCACAAAAGCATATGTTCCTCCACAAGGTGGTCCGACAACACTAAATGAAATCACAGATGCTGAAAACAATCTATGGACCAAAGAGGCTCTTCTAAGCGCATTGACTGACTCAGAACTCTCAAATGTTATTGATCTACCAATTGCCTATGAGATCTGGGTTAAACTGGAACTTCTGCATGAAGGAGATGAGTTTGTTAAGAGTGCAAGGTTGCAAAGTCTCAAAGGAAAATTTGAAAGATTGAAGATGAGAGATGATGAAAATATCACTACTTTTATGCCAAGAGTAAGTGAGCTGGTGTGTGGAATCAAGAATGCTAGTGGAGTTCTGGATGAAAATGAGATTGTTTGCAAAATTCTCAGATCCCTTCCTACTGCCTACAAGATCAAGGTTGCTGCCATTGATGAATTTAGAGCCCATGCAACTGTCACAAGAGAAAAATTAGCTGGCAAACTAGCTACATTTGAAATGACCGAGTTTGGAGATGATCCCCCCAAGACTGAATCTGCATTCAAAGCCAGTGCCTATGTGAAAGGCAAACAAAGATTTGATCCGGGAGAAAACTCTTCAAGGAAGCTGTCATGGTATGATCAAGCAAGGAAAGACATGGAAGAGGAAGAAGCAGAAACAGCTCATCTTGAAGCCCTCATTGCATTGCAAAGAGGATCCGGTAAGTATGAAGGAAAGTTACCTTTTAAGTGCTTCAACTACAATAAGATTGGTCATTTTGCTTCAAGATGTCTGGAAATATCTGCAAGGTCAAACTCTAATAGACAAAGGTTCCAAAAGAACTGTTATTATGTTCATGAAGAAGCTGATAATGAAGGAGTAACATATGATGAATCAGAGATAGGAGACAAATCCGGAAATGAATGGGTGTTTATTGCCATCAAGGAAGAAGAACCAATATCCTCTGAATCTGACAATCATAAGGTTGTAGAAAGAGCTTTGGCTGCCCAAGTTGAAGAAAAGGATGATTGGGTTATTGACAATGGATGCTCTCACCACATGACAGGTGACAAGAACAAGTTCTTAGATTTGGAAAGGTATGAAGGAGGAATGGTAAAGTTTGGTGACAATTCTGTAGGTAGAATCCAAGGTAGGGGAACTATTTCTTTTGATGGAAAGAGAAAAACTAGTAATGTACTATATGTTGAAGGATTGAAGCACAATCTTCTCAGTGTTGGACAGTTAGTAGAGAAAGGTTATGATCTCCAGTTCAAGAATGGAAGATGCAAGATCTTTGAAAGTTTCAGAACTGAGATTGCATCCGGTACTCAAACAAAAGGTAATATCTTCCATCTAGTTGGTTCAGATAAAAGTTGTCTGTTTGTTCAAGTTGATCAGAGTTGGTTATGGCATAGAAGGATGTGTCATGTAAATTTTGATAACATCATCAAGATAAGCAATATTCAGGTTGTAAGAGATCTTCCAAAATTGGTGAAACCTACAAATAGTTTGTGCAAAGAATGTCAGCTAGGTAAACAGAGCAGAGTCTCCTTCAAAAGCAAAGATTAGTCCTCTACTGGATTATTGGAATTAGTTCATACTGATCTATGTGGTCTGACAAGAATCAAGAGTATGCAAGGTGATAGATATTTCATGTTACTGATTGATGATCATTCCCGGATGATGTGGGTTACCTTTCTGAAAGAGAAATCAGAAGCCTTTGAGAAGTTCAAAATCTTCAAGACTATGGTAGAGAATCAAATTGGATTGAAACTGAAGTGTCTAAGGTCTGATAGAGGTGGTGAATTCACATCCAGTGAATTCGTAGACTTTTGTGAGAAGCATGGCATAAAGAGACACTTGTCTGCTCCTAGGACTCCACAGCAGAATGGAGTAGTTGAGAGAAAGAACTGGACCATCCAGGAAGCTTCCAGGACAATGATGATGGAAGCAAATGTTCCTTAGATGTTTTGGAGAGAAGCTGTCAGCACTGCAGTCTACACTCTCAACCGAGTTCAAATCAGAAGCAATACCGGTAAGACTCCTTATGAACTTTGGTTTGGTATAACTCCTACTGTGAGATATTTCAGAGTATTTGGTAGCAAGTGTTACATCAAAAGAGATGAAGATCTAGGAAAGTTTGATGCTAGAAGTGATGAAGGAATTTTCTTGGCTTACTCTACTCAAAGCAAAGCATACTGGTGTTATAATAAGAGACTGAGAAAGATGATAGAAAGTACAAATGTGAAGGTTGATGAAGGAATTGAGAAGCCCTCAAGGTTTTATGAATATGATGAAGATGATCAGGATGGTGTTCTGGTTCAAGAAACTCAATCCCTTCCTGAAAGTCAGATTCAGACTGATCCGGTAAATCAGGAAGAAGAGGTTTGTCTGAATGAACCTGATGAAGAAACTGCAGTGCAAGAGACTCCCAAGTTCCAAGGTATGTAACTCTAAATCACTCTGAAGATCAGATCATAGGTGACAAAAGCAAAGGGGTACAAACAAGGAGGAGAATTGCTCAAATATCAAATGAATACTGTCTGATTTCAAAGATTGAACCTAAGACAATAAATGAAGCTTGCAATGATGAAAACTGGACCAAAGCAATGGAGGAAGAGTTGATACAAATTGAGAAAAATCACACTTGGGATCTTGTTCCCAGACCTAGAAACAAGAATGTGATTGGAACCAAATGGGTCTTCTGTAACAAACTAAATGAGATTGGTGAAGTAATCAGAAACAAAGCCAGATTGGTCTGCAAAGGCTAGTCTCAAATAGAAGGAATTGATTTTGAAGAAACCTTTGCTCCGGTAGCAAGAATTGAAGCAGTCAGATTATTTCTTGCATATGCTGCCTTCAAAGACTTCAAGGTATATCAGATGGATGTCAAATCTGCCTTCCTAAATGGTGATTTGGAAGAAGAAGTATACAATGAACAACCCGATGGATTTTAATTGTCTGACCATGATGATATGGTCTGCAAGTTGAAGAAAGCACTGTATGGATTGAAGCAAGCCCCAAGAGCATGGTATGAAAGGTTGGATAAGCATCTTGTGCAGATTGGTTTCAACAAAGGTACTACTGACAGTAATCTGTATTTCCAAATAGATAATGAAAACATCTTGATTGTTGAAGTATTTTTTGATGATATCATTTTTGGAGGAAGAGATAGTTTGTGTAAAACCTTTGCAAATCAAATGAAAAGTGAGTTTGAAATGTCAATGCTTGGTGAAATGAATTTCTTCTTGGGTCTGCAAATTACTCAGACAAAGAAAGGTATCTTTATCTCTCAAACCAAATATGTGAAAGAATTGTTGAGGAAATTTGGAATGGAAGATTCAAAGCCAATGAACACTCCTATGGCAACCGGATGTAAGTTGAGCAAAGATGATGACTCTCCTAAGATAGATCAGACCAAGTACAAATCAATGATTGGAGGATTATTGTATCTCACTCAGACTAGACCAGATATAATGCAGGCTATTGGTCTTGTGGCAAGATTTTAGGCTAACCCTAGAGAATCTCATGTTATGGCAATCAACAGGATTTTTAGATATCTAAAGGGGACAGTTGAGTATGGCCTATGGTATCCTAGAGATCAGGATTTCTCTCTTCATGCATATACAGATGCAGATTGGGTAGGAGATGTGGATGACCAGAAGAGCACCAGTGGTGGAACATTCTTCTTGGGAAAGAGATTGGTTTCTTGGCTAAGCAAGAAATAAGAGGCAATATCTCTGTCTACAACTGAAGCAGAATATATTGTAGCAGCAGGCAGTTGCACTCAAATCCTATGGATGAAGCAAATTTTAAGAGACATGAAAGTAGAATATGAGGAGCCCATCACAATTTTCTGTGATAATTCAAGTGCAATAAATATTTCCAAGAATCTGGTATTGCATTCTAAGACCAAGCATATATCTATCAAATTTCACTTTTTGAGAGAACAAGTGAACAAGGGTGAAGTCAGATTGGAGTATGTGCCCTCCAAGGATCAGCTTGCAGATATTTTTACTAAACCTCTTCCCAAAGACTCTTTTGAGTATCTCAGGGAGAAGTTAGGGGTCATGGCCCCTCCGGTTATGAACTAGGATGCACTAATGTGCATCAGTCCGGTGGATATCACAGTCATATCTTGTGATCCGGATTGATGATGGGGAGCTGCTACTAAGGGGGAGCAGCTGGTATGATTCTGATGTGTTACAAGTGCAAGTATGAGCCCTTTGCCATTGATGTCAAAGGTGGAGAGAAGACATGTGAAAAACAAGTGGTTGATGATCAAAGGGGGAGCAATAAAGGAAGAGAAGACATGTAAAGAGTTGTTGCTGATAGGGGGAGCTGTGACAGAAAAGAGAAGTTCTTGTCTTGATGGTTTTTCACATCATATGTTTCCATCAATGACAAAGGGGGAGATTGTTGCAAGTATGAGGTTAACCAGTGTTGTCATTGATGTCAACATAATCATATTACATTGGTAAGAAGGATTGGATGAGCTGTGTACTGAGGATATTGAGAAAATTAGTCTCAATCAGGAATAGTGAAGAACAGTGATGAGAAGAAGGCAAATGTACTCAAAAGGTTGAGGATCAGAGGATGCGGATTAAAGGGTTTGTAGATATGAGTCTTTAGATGATCTAGTTAAGACTTAAGAGGTTCGCATGAAGATATGAAAAAGTTGTGATTAGTCAAGTAGAACCGGTTCTGGGAGATGCTCCGGAGGGACAGAGTGTTACAAAAAGGTCCGGTGAGATTCAGAGGTGCATTGTCAGACTCTGCGGATTGGAAGGAGTGTTTGGGATGTCCTTGTGATGTGTCATCTCAATTTGTACAAAGTTTGGAGGTCTGGAAGAACTTGTTTCAGTTTGACAGTTGCGACAAACTGTGTTCTTGAAGTTCCAGATGAAGAGGAGAAGAGATTCCAGTAAGTAGAGGAAGTGCGGATGTACCTGGTTACTCAAGCAAGCCTGTGAAGGTTTTTGGATCATGTTGAGGTTGTGTTGTCAGTCCGCATCAGTATTAGACCTTGAAATTGAAGATATTCTTCCAGATGAAGATATTCTTGTTTAGACTGGCCGACCGGATGAGTTATTCATCTTGCGAATGTTCTTATCAATGATTGCCGACTTGCGAATGTTCTTGTGGATGATTGCTGACTTAGATGATTGTTCCTAAGTTAATGCCTTGTATAAATAAAGGTTTGTGAGTTCATTTCAAAGTGTGTTTGAAGCGGATGAGTGTGGCATAGTGAAAGAGTGAAGGGCAGAGAAGAAGTATCTCGGGCTTAAATGGAACTAATCCAGACATGGTAAAGATGTCAATCTCCAGTTCAAGTTTGTGATTCTTATCACTTTGTAGACAGTGTGTCTCTTGTAGGCAGTGTGTCTCTTGTAGGCAGTGTGCCTCTTTGTGAGTAGTGTGCTTGGGCAGTGAGCCCTAATTGGCATGTGCCATTCATTTTTTCTTATTCTTCTAATAGAGAATAATCCTTGGGTTAATCACCCCATGGTTTTTCCCTTAACTGGGTTTTCCACATCAAAATCTTGGTGTTTAATGTGTTGATGTTTATCTGCTCCTGTGTTTATGCATTATGCTTTCATGAATAGTTAACTGATATGCAATTAACTAACAAAGAAGAATCAAGTGTTTGAAGTAGAAGCAAGTTTTTATACAACTGATTCACCCCCCCTCAGT
The DNA here is from genome assembly GCA_027924645.1 of Cunninghamia lanceolata. Taxonomy (NCBI): domain Eukaryota; kingdom Viridiplantae; phylum Streptophyta; class Pinopsida; order Cupressales; family Cupressaceae; genus Cunninghamia; species Cunninghamia lanceolata. The sequence continues at coordinate 12,152,877 of BSBN01000887.1, forward strand.
TGTGTGCCCTAGATCTAATAGTTTTTGTTCTTCATGTAGAGATCAAGCTTGGTCTAAATGTGAGTCAAAGGAGTTCGTCGATGAATGGCGTACAAGAAGTCTAAGCCTGATTGACACATATCGACTCTCAATAGCACTACAACTCATAGAGATTGAATCATCAGTTGACAATGACCATGTTTTAGATCTAGTTCAACCAAGTATTATCAGTATTCCATCTTATTTTGTAGTTTTTTTGTATTGTTGTCTATTTTTATCGAACTAAATGCACATATCAATGCAGGGCATGTTTATGCAGTTATTGTAGCTGAAGACAATGAAGAAGGAACATATTATTATTTGTGTCATTGTGTTGAGGCAAAAAAGAAATAAGATGCCCATATTATAGATTGATAAAACATTAAACACCCTACAAGATCAGTGGTTGTTACCGGAACATGGCTTAGAAGGTACCCAATGAAGAAGTCTGATGTGTGGTTGTTCGAGGACTTTGACACACATAGGAAGATTATTCATTATTCTAACCTTGTTGTGGCATCAAATGTTCATTTGATCAAATATGGGGGCAGACTGTTGAATATAAACATGTGGAAAGTTCATGAGTCTGACCATGAAGAAATACTTGACACCATAAAGGGTAGAACAGATCTAGATGGTTCATTATATTGAATCAGTGGAATGATAGAAAGGTATATTATTTTTCCTTGCTATCCTCATTTCATCTTTTATATTTTTAACATTTTTCTTACCTTCTTATATGTTTTCCTTGGTCTTGGTTGATTAGCTTCATTTCATTATAGAGATCATGATTGAATGGTATGGTTGTTGATGCATTTGGATATTCCCTAGGGTCATGATTGGTGAGTATGTTTAATCAAACTAAGTCAAGTGGTTTGATCGAACTCATATTTTAAGGTTAAGATATTTCAAACAATAGGGTGTGTGAAAAATATCACTACTTTTTAGCTTATGAATAGACATAGAAGAAAATCAAAATTGCAAGTCTTTAATTTAATTTATTTCAACTTTCAAAGTAAGCATTTGATTTGTACCTTTACCAGGAGGATTGGTATAACAAAAACTTGCATCTTTGAACAAGTGGACAACAAGAAACATATATTTATGTTTAGAAACATAGATTGTATTGTGTGGAGGTCTTTGGATGGTATTGTCTCATTTCATCATGTTGATTTACTCATTTTAGCTAAATAGTGCAATTGCATTTGCATACCGGATTTGAGTATGATGGAGGTAGGCATAATCCTTATGAATTTGGTTTTGGAAGGAAAGTAAGGTAGATTTTCATGATTATTTCATGATGATATGTCCTTTAGAGTCAATTTGATGATTATTTATTCACTTGAAGGGTCATGCCATTATGTTTGCTTGAAGGGTCTTGTTTTCTTGAAGGGTCAAACCATTATGCCCTTTGGAGTCAACTTGATGATTGTTCTCATTTATCTTGCAGGCCCTGATATTTTGAAGGTTTCATAGTACCAATGGTGGCGTTATTGGCCAAAATATCCTATATTAGGCTTGGGAGCAGCCATGGTTCTTCATGCATCATAGTGATAGGGATTCCTTCAAAGATTGTAACATCATGTTACATTATGGTTTCATCCATAGTTGCAAATTATACATCAAACTTATCTTTGCATCATGAAATCATAAAAGGATCTTATTTCATACTAGCTTTGTCATATCCAATGAGGAGATTAAGACCATAATATCATGATGTTACTATGAGTTTTAATGATGAGGATTCTATCTTAAAAACCCTCATTTGTTTCTTCACATTTGGTGCTTAGAACAATTAATAGTAGTGGTAAGGGAAGCCTTAATTGATGCCCTACAACACATCAGATCAAGTGAGAACACCTTTATAGTACTAAATTTTCATTTACTAGAAAGGTGCTAGGACTAAATTTTTACATTCAACATCTCCTAGGGCCAAACAGATGGTACCAACATGTCTGAGTGGATGCTAGGGGAGATGTCTTTTCCGTGGTGAAGCCTCCTGGTCATTCTGAGCTACATTAGATGGAGACAATCTCTTAAGAGCCCTAAGACAAAAAAAGGTGTCAAACTTTGGACCAGATGTTCCATCAAACCATGACACCTAGGAACATCTTTTCATGTATAGGTGGATATCAAGTCCACCTAAAAATATCTACCTCAGTTTTTTTTAAATCAATTTCATTTGCCTGTGGTGGCAAGGAACACATTGTTCCAAAATGCTTCAGTTTCATGTAGTGGAAAGGTGCTAGGAATGAAATTTTGCATTCCACACTTCATGAGGCCCAACAGACTATGCCAAAACATCAAGGTGGGTGGGAAAATTCTAGGGGAGGTCTCTTTTCATGCACCAAGTGCCCCAGACATTCTAGGCTGCAAGCTACCGACAAAGTCACTTGAGATCCCTGAGAGCAAAAAATTACCGAACTTTGATAGAGCAGTTCTCAGAATTCATGGCACCTAGGAATGTTCCATTTGGACCTAAAAGTACATGTGGAATCCATCCACATTAACCTCTCTTAGTAAATTTGTCAACTCCAATCCATTTGACTGTGCTAAAATTAAACGCATTCTTGCAAATTACTTTAGTGGCATTCAACACAACCTTGCCAAGAGCCATATTTTTTGTTTTGCTCATCGTGGGGCCCAATGGACTGTGAAAAAATGTTAGGTTGGGTAGATGAATGCTAGGGGAGATCTCTTTTTGTGTACCAAGTTCCCTAGAATTTCCAAGCTATAGGATACCAACAAAGTCACTTGAGATCCCTGAGAGCAAAAAACTGCCAAACTTTGACGGAGCAGTTCTTGAAATTCATGGCACCTGGGAATGTTCCATTTAGACCAATAGATGCATGTGGGATCTATCCAAAATAACCTCTCTTAGTTTCTGTCAACTCCAATATGTTTGACTATGTCAAAATTAAACACATTCTTGTAAAATGCTTTAGTGGCAATCAGTACAACCTTGCCAAGAGCCATTTTTTTCATTTTGCTTCTCATGGGGTCCAATGGACTACACCAACATGTTGGGGTGGGTGGGTAAATGCTATTGGAGGTCTCTTTTCATGTGCCAAGTGCCCCAGATGTTCCAAGTTGTAGGCTACTGACAAAGTCCATATATGTGATTTTGTCGGTAGCCTGCAGCTTGGAACATCTGGGGCATTTGATGCATGAAAAGAGACCTCTCCTAGTGTTTACCCACCCACCCCAATGTGCTGGCATAGTCTGTTGGGCCCCATGATGAGTAGAATGAAAAATATGGCTCCTGGCAAGGTTGTGTTGAATGCCACTAAAGCATTTTGCAAGAATGTGTTTAATTTTGACACGATCAAACAAATTGGATTTGACAAAAAATGAGAGAGGTTATTGTGGATAGACCCCACATGCACCTGTTGGTCCAAAAAAAACATTCCCTAATGCCACAAATTCTGAGAACCGATCTGTCAAAGTTTGGCAGTTTTTGCTCTCAGGGATCTCAAGTGACTTTGTCGATAGCCTACATCCTGGAACATCTGGGGTACTTGGCACATGGAAAGAGACCTCCACTAGCATTTACCCACCCACCTCAACATGTTGGCATAGTCCATTGTGCCCCAAAATGAGCAGAACAAAAAATATTGCTCTTGGTATGGTTGTGTTGAATGCCACTGAAGCATTTTGCAAGATTGCATTTAATTTTGACATGGTCAAACGAATTGGAGTTGACAAAAACTAAGAGAGGTTATTGTGGATGGACCCCATGTGCTCCTATAAGTCCAAACACAACATTCCAAGGTACCATGAATTCTAAGAACCGCTCTATCAAAGTTTGGCAGTTTTTTGCTCTTAGAGATCTCAAGTGACTTTGTCGATAGCCTACAGCCCGGCACATTTGGAGCACTTGGGACATGAAAAGATAGCTCCCCTAGTATTTACCCACCCACCCTAATGTTTTGGTGTAGTCCATTGGGCCCCACAAGGTGTGGAATGAACTATTTCACTCCTAGCACCTTTCCATTGCATGAAATTGAAGTATTTTGGAACAATGTGTTCCTTGCCACCACAGGCAAACAAAATTGATTTAAAAAACTAAGGTAGGTATTTGTAGGTGGACCTAAAATCCACCTATACATGCAAAGAAGATGTTCCTAGGTGTCACGGTTTGATAGAACATCTGGTCCAAAGTTTGACAATTTTTTTGTCTTAGGGCTCTTAAGAGACTATCTCCATCCAATGAAGGCAAGAACACCCAAGAGGCTTCACCACTGAAAAGACACCTCTCCTAGAATTTACCTTCCCACTCAGACATGTTGGTACCATTCGTTTGGCCCCAGGAGATGTCGAATGCAAAAATTTAGTCCTAGCACCTTTCTAGCAGATGAAACTAAACTAAAAGCTATGTTGTAATCTCCATTTTAGGTGTTTCCTCTACTCTCCTTAGGTTGATATGGTGTTCTCACTTGATCCAATGTGTTGTAGGGCATTAATCAAAGGTTCAAACAATCTTGAAGATGATGAACGTATAGACACCTAAAAATGACCTTTCCATTATTCACCCTGCATACATCACATTCTTCTAAATCACTTGCATCCAACGTCAATTAAATAATCTAATTATTTAATGAATTTCATCAATTTCTTATACTTCTCTTAAATCCAACATTAATTGAATAAATTCTATTTAATTAATTAATTCACCAAATTTACCACCTTTATTCTTCTATTTCCACATTAATTAAATAAATCAATTATTTAATTAATTCCACATCTTAATTCCTCCTATCCACAACAATTAAATAATTTTAATTATTTAATTAATTAATTATTCCTCCAAAATTAAATAAATTTTTCAAATTTATTTAAGTTGACTTTTCGAATATCTTCTAAAAATAAATAAAATTAATATTTTATTTATATCTTCTTATTCCTCCATCATGCACAATAAATTAAATAAATTTATTTATTTAATTTCTAATTATCCTCAAATCTTCTAAAAATATTTTGTTCCTCCATGTACACAAATTAAATAATTTATTATTTAATTTTATTCATACCATGTCAAAAAAGCAAAACAAAAGTTGAGTTAATTGGCTTTAAATCATTGTTTTTTATCAATCAACTCATAAAATAGGAAAAATCATTCTATTTTATGAAATCAATCTTATTTCTAACCAATAAAGCAATTAACTCAATAAAACACCCTTTTTCATGGACACTTGTTGTGTGCACATTCCTTCATGTCTTTTCAATTTATCTCATTCATTGATATCATTGAATTATCTCTACCTTTGATCAATCTTCCCCTGAAAGCTATATATATATGTATTCATCCCTTCACAAACCCTCTTCGATCATTAAGCTTTGGGCATTCATACAACACTTTGAGCATCTTGTATCATTGAGCACATATTATTTCTTTGTGCACATCATCTATCCACGCTTGTTGCAACCATGGTTATGCAAATTAAGAGAGCAATCGACATATAAACCAAGGAATAAATACAATCTTAGGTGGTAAGGTTCTTTGTTTGTTTGCATTGAATTATGGTTATTTATCTTTGATATATTTCTTGAATATTGTAGGATTGGGTTTTTGATATACATGTTTGATCTAGTTAACTCAATTTTCCCTATACACATTCTGGCATGCCTTGTGGGACCCACTCCCTGATCTAATTTTATTTTTCTTTTGAAAAATAGGTTTTAAGCTACATGTACGGAACTACAAGTTTGGAACACAAAAAATCACCTCCGACTAATAGAAACTCACCTTTAGTCGATAGAATCTTGCTTCTAGTCGATAGAATCTTGCTTCTGGTCGACAAAAACTCGCCTTTGGTTTATAACACTACGCCTTTGGTTTCTTCTATTTTCTAACTTGTTACTAACTTGCAGGGTCTTCTAACATCTGATTTATCTAAATTTTGCAAATTGATTTATTTGTGAACATGTTTTTTTCTTTTTGACCTAATTGATCCTTTACCTCTTGTTGGCTATCTGATTTTGTGCAGGGTAACAAATTCATCTTCCATTCAACTCCCTGGCTCATCAGAAATCCCTTTTATCTCCTTTTTGACATCACTATTGACTTTAGTTTTCTAATTTTGTAGGTCTGAAATAGAAACTTGCTTTTGGTAGATAGTAACTCACTTTTAGAAGACAAAAACTCACTTATAGTAAACAGAGACATGCCTCTGGTATAATTTCTTGCACCTTTGGTTAATAGAACATCACCTTTGCACATTGTTTCTGCACTTTTGGTCTGATCATTTGATTTTCTCTAACAAGTGGCTTCCTTGGAACTAATCACAATCTTTGCAACCTCTTATTGCTTGTCAATGAAGTGAAAGTGAAATTACTGATGAATTTGATGCAAGACGCTTGTCAAAGGATCTATTTTTATCACTAAGTCTTAGAAACACTTCAATTTCTTAAAGGGAATTTACGATTGTATACTTTGTATGGAATATCTAAGTACATATGCTCACTCCTCACATCAAAAGGTGATCTTGGAGATCAAAATTACTAAGATCATTCACTTATTGCTTTATTTGTTTTATTCCTGGGGATTCATGAGTCATATGTATGCTCTTCTCTCGCATTGCAAAATAATATTGAGAATCAAAAGTACTCGATATCCTTTCTAGGGGGCCTACTAGGAGATTTCATCACCTCTAGGGATGACCTCAACTACATGTTCTAGTTCCATATATAGACATTACGAGAGTCAAAATACTCATTTCAAAGGAAGCACCCCTTCTTGCTAAGCAAAAGCCTCGAGATCCTTGGTCTGCCAAGAATTGATTTGGTTTGCACAAGGTCAGAAGTTGGGACACCTCGTTCATAGACTTAAGCCCCATCGTACCTTTGTTGGCAATATATGTTGTCATTGATGTCAACATAGTATACATTGATGTCAACATAACAGATGGAAATATATAGACAAACTTGTATAAAGGAAGAGTCAGTATGGTCAAGGCAAACCAGTCCAAAAGAAGAGAAAATAGTCTAAGTGTGGATCAGTTTTGGGAATGAACATGATGCAAAGGTAAACACTCATATCCTTGCATGATTTCTTTATACACACTTACATATCTCATCAGTTGGGAGTACCACTCTCAAGGGTAAGAAGTAGAAGATTGACTAAGGCATTCACAGTACACATTCTAAGGCAGAGTCAACTTGAGTTGGTCCACACTTCTCTACAAAGAAAGATTGAGCCTTGCAGTTCTAAAGATAGCCTTGCATGTATTGACATGATATATCCAAAGTTTCAGTCTCTCACATATATAGCATGAAAATTTACAAGGGATAGTACATCGGCCATCACCCAGATAGAGCAGAGCAGTAATAGGGAGACAATGGAATGCTCTGCATTCCTCTATGAAGTGATTTGTTTGTCATGCGGTTTTGAGGAATGACTAAGATTTGTATGATATATGCTATGATGAAGTTTCAAGTGTTCTGGTGGTCTGCAAAGACAATGCTCAAGTGACAGAGGCATCAAAATGTACTCTGGAGCTTGAATGCACATGTTAAGTTCTACATAAGTAAAAACATATATAAATCTATTACCAAAGCTTGTACGGAGGTAGTATATGGTCCAAGGTATATCAGGTATGATCCATATGTAGATAATTCTCATTTTCTAGTACTACATAAAAGCATTATGGTTGTAAGTAAAGTTGTAAGTATAACTGTCCTCCGAAACTCTAAGTACCTAAGTCATTCTTGAATCCCTCTAGAAACTTCAAACAAAGGCATGTAGATCTAGTAAGTAGTATGCATTGATGTCTATGATCATTCCCAAAAGGTTTTAGGCCTTGCATCATATTGCAACATCATATCTTGGGTTGTGAAGCATTACATAAGGTCCGGAAGACCTTGTTCTCTATAGATAGATATATTTCTTATCTTGTGGATACACATTTTGGTATGGTACTTCTTCTACAAGGAGTATGGATTTTTTAGTTCATGTGTGATCTAATCCTTGGTCCACATTAAGTTTTTTGGCTTCTCCTTGGCAGTTGAAAGATGAACAGTCAACAATGATAAGCAGAATGAGCTGACTAGTTAAGTACCTATTGTATGCAAAGGCTCCTGACTAGTTTCTCCAAGTCTAGAAGGTATGGAATGATGTGTCATGATGTTTTTAATAATGCCCTGAGGTCTATAACAAGTTTTCTTATCATTTTGCATATGTTGAGGTCAACTAGTGACAAGTTACACGTTACACTCAATATTGTTCTTGATGCCGACCTAATCAATATTTGAAGGTGTTGCGGAGGATATATATAGAAGATATAATTCATTTGAAAAGTAATTAAGGTGAATGTGAACATAGTAGAGAAAAAGTAGAGAGATGAAATACACAAATCAATTTGAAGACATGTATTGAGTAAGAATAGTAGACTGCACTCTAAGCATACAACAAATATGTTCTTCATAGTAGTCTTATATCTCTATAAATCCAATAGCAGTGAGTTGAACATTCAGGGAGTGGTAGCTTCCTTGGGTTGTAGCACTAAATCAAAATTGTAAATTAGGGAGTAGTTGCTTTTTTGGGTTGAAGCCCTAAAACAATATTGTAATACTTGTTGCAGTGAGCCTAATATTGTTACGTTGGAAAATGTCACCCTAGGACTTTTTCCCTCCTAATTTTAGCTCCCAGGTTCTTTAGGTGTAATCATGCATGTTTATTTTAACTCCTGATGGAAAATCCCTGATAACCCATGTTAAATGAGACCTAGGGGATAGTGATGAACTTGACCCTACCTTGAAAATGGGGCCAAGGGCTTGGGCACCTGCACCCTAGTCCTACCCTATTTAGCAGGGTCCCAAATTTTAAATATCAGTTATGTGACCGTTATAAGTGTCTGTTGTCAACATCTCAAGTTTGAATTATGAAATTAGAGTGGGAAAGTGTTTCTATGTATATATAAGCATGTTTAGGACTTCATTTGTAAACTATATGGATATTGCAAACTTGTGATCTTATGCTAAGGTGATTCAAGGCTTTCATTGTGTTGTAGAGCAGTATTGTGTTGTTATTGTGTTTGTTTGTTGCAGATTTGGCTTCATCAATCTATCTCCTCATGGAATGAAAGAGCTTCTTCCTTCCATGAGAGCTACACCTCCAAGGTGATATCTATTTGTGTTTCAATCATTTATCATTTAGTTTTTGCCTATATCTCATAGGGATATGTACTCTCTATCTAACAATGGTGTTTGGAAGACTTGAATGTCCTTTTGGGGCTTGACTGAGTCAAGCTCCTAGACACCACAACGGCCAACCTCCTTTTCTGTAATTATAAGTAATAGGTGTTGAAGCAGAAGGAAGTGGAGTTACAGAAGGCTATGGTAGAGTTTGGAGATCTCATATCTAAAGGAAAAAGTAGGACCTAGACTTGGGTACCCGCTTTGAAGGCCCCTAGATCTCTGATGCAGAAGACCTCCATGACAGTGGTGATTAGTTGCAGATAAGTGTCAGAAGTCCTCAAAGAAGTTTCTACCTTGGGCTTGGGCACCTGCTCTTTATCCCTTAACTTTCCTAAATCTAAAATCTTGAAGTCTGGTATGTATTTACTCTAAATATTACATCTCTATCTATGAACATTTGTCGGGATTCATCCTTTTATATACAATTTTATGGAATTAGGGTTTTAAGAATAATTAGGCTTTAATTAATCAATTAATCAAAAAATTCCAAGTAACACTAAACCTATAGTGGAGCCCTCTTGCAAGAGTTGTGGCTTGACTCAATTTATGTCCTTGAATGTAAGGTGTGAAAGGAGGATCTAACCCACACATCCATTGAAATTGAAAATCCCTCTTTTTACAATAAACATTTTGGTAAACCCATGTTTTATTTGAATTTTCCACCTTGCTGAGTGTTGTACTTCAGATTTGTATTCATTTCATTCATCATTTTCATATTGCATTTGAAAATTTACAAAAAAAATTGAAAATTTTGAAAAATTTGAAAAAAATTGGCATTTTAGGCTTGCATTTTGATATAATTTGAATTAATTTTCATTTAATTTCTTATTTTTAAATTATATCTGATATAAATTACACAAATTCATCATATTATAATCCTTTTCATTGCATTTTTCATATTAAAATTGCTAGGGTTTGCTTGAAATTTTGAATTTTTCTTATAACCTAGTGATTTCAAAAACTAGGGTTTGTAGTTAAAATCTTGTTTCAGATTTTGCTACTCATATTAGGCACTCATTAAAATCTGATTTTGTATCTAGTGTTGCATTTTAGTGTGTTTTTGCATTTATATTTCAAAAATTCGCATTTACACATATAATTTCAACAAAAACTAGCATTTTTCATTTATCATCATTAAAAAATTGCACTTGTATTCAACATTGTAGGACTTTAAAAGAATTTTCAGATCTGAGATGAATTATTTTGCACCAAAAATCTGATTAGAATTCATTTACATACCATTTTTCACATATTCATGCCTTAATTTAACAACTAGGGTTTGAAAATTTTGCATTTTCACTAAATTTTGACTTATTTTGAATATAGAGTTGCATTATAGGCATGTTGTGAAGGATATTGCTGTATTGTTGGACTGATATATAGCTTATTTTTTTCTGCCCCTCATCAATTTTCTTGCAACACCTTTTCTTTTAGGCATTTGCATTGAAAAAAAAGTGAAAAATCAACCATTTTAGGTCATAAACTTACATAATTTTGCACTTGTTCCTTGCATAAGCTTTGAAAATATTTTAAAATCTAATTTCACATTCATTTGAAAACATATACACATGGCTTCTTATTGCAACAATAACACTAGGTTCCCTCCTAGGCCTTATATGAAAAGAAAGGTCCCTGAACCTGAAATTGTATTCACACCTCATGATAGAACAATTGGAGAAACTGAAGGACCTCTTTGTATCACTGTGAAGATAATGGAAAACCCTATATGGATGGAACACTTATAGATCCTAATTGCATGATTAATGTGGCAACAAAGGAATTCCTTTATTCAAATGATTTGATACAAGACTTCTATGACCCTTCTGATATGATGATTAAGACACATAATGGAGCTTTTATAAACACTTCTGAGAAAATATCTTTATTGGTCACGGTATTTGAAAAATTTGTAGAAGAATTATTTAATTTTGTTCCTTTACTTGACCTTTTTTGCATAAAATTAGGACACCCATGGTTAAAAGCTATGAAAGTTGTCCCTTCAACGATTCATAACTGTGTAAAATTTCCTTTGAATGGACACATTCATACTATTCTTCGCAATAGATAAAAGCCTTTGGTTACAAGACAACACTTCAAACTTGATTACTTTTGGCCAAGATCTGATCACGAACCAGAGCCATGAACAGATTTAATATCTTGGGATATAGAAAATATAAAGCAAAACTATTACATCGAGTGGCTGGTCCTTCTATGCAAGAAACAATAAGAGAAGAACAACCCACATTAGAAGAACTTCCTAGAGAGAAAGGTAAAGGACTCTATGCTGAGGTTCCTCCCCTGCCATCCTTAAGAGGATTGGGAGGTACTCGTCGAGAACAAGGTACTTCATCAAGACAAATAATATTTGAACAAGCTTCCTCCTCTAAGATACAAAAATCAATGGAACAAGATGACAACACTTTTAAAGATATAAGCAATAGAACAAAAAGAAATCAACAAGCAAGAGAAAGGAGGAAAAGAATACAAGCTTTTGTACAAAGAAATGCACTTAAACAAGAAATATTCCACCTTCTAACATCGAAACAAACAAGGAAGAGCTTAACAAGGAAAACTTTACAAACAATGACAAAGAATTAGCAATTGTACCTTATGTTCTCTTTCCTCTAATATTCGAGATTGGGAAGAGGATGATTTGATTGTTGACAATCTCTAGCATGAGTGTGCCTTCAGGTAAGTATTTCTAACCATTTTCTCTGTGTTGTGATCCCTCGTGATGTGTTATGTATTGTTTAGGCCTCCTTGGATGACCCTTGCTAGTCTCGTAAGGTCAAGGATACTGAGAGACAAAATTTCTTGTGACCATTCTTCTATTTGTATCATCATTCTTCTATATTTCTCCTCTCCTCTATTTTACTTGTTGTGTGTCATACCTTAGGGGCATAGTGTTGCGGTTGGTGACCTAGGGGCACCTTCCTATGTGACGACCCTAAGGCACTTGTTCTCCTCTCTTGATTTATTATTTACCTTCTTCTAGTGGTTTATCTAGCTGGCGGATGATGAAAAACAAATAATACTGGTAAGAAAAAATGGATCTAGTGCATACATGACGATGGGGTTGATATGTTGGAGTACAAGACCATTGAGAGGGGGGTGACTTAGTGGTCTATAAACTTTCAAACTTTTTACACCTTTAATCCACTAGATAGAAAAATAAAAGAGAACTTAAGGATTCATCAATCACATATACACATGCAATGATAACTGTGATAGCAAATACCTTGATCAAAAGAAAGATATTAGGGCATAAATATAGAGACAATCAATAAAGAACCATGACACATGTTTTATGAGTGGAAAACCCTTAAAAGGGATAAAAAACCACTATTGAATGCTGCACTTTATTATGCCTCACGGGAAAAAATCAAAACCTTCACTAGGTACAATTAGTGTCTCACTGACATAGCCTCACTAGAAAAACACTATGCCTCACTAGCAAACATAATATGCCACACTAGCAAGAAATTGTCTCACTGACATATTTTTATTACATCACTACTTGAATGAAGAAAAATGATATCGTAGGAACACTCTATTTCCATACATAGCACCTTGTCACCCTTTTCAATTCACCCTTTCCTCAAGTAAGCAAACAACACTATAATTTATACAAGAAAAGCACAATAAATTACAAGTTCAACACATCAAGAAACACTAGACTCTTCCAACATAAATATCACCTCTGCAATCTTCTTTCATTAGATTCCTGCATTCAATGCTTCAATCATTACATATTTTATGTTAGATAAACATCAATCAAACACACTCCTCTTCTATTTGTAAACCCCTTCTATACTAAAACCCTATATATTAATCCATGAATCTTAGAGACTATCTCTCTTAAAAGGACATCTTCACAAGATATTACAATCACTCTAATGAAATCATCACAACTACTCTTAACAATGTCACATTGAGATAACTTTTGTATTACTATTGTTATACTTCTATCTTAAACCTCTCTACACATTGTATGATAAATCATAAACACAATCACATCTCTTTGTTACACACTTGAATCTACAACCCATACAAAGTCATTCTGCTAAAGAAGCCATTTCATTAGACCTTGGGCAAACAAAGATCACACAATAAAATCTTCCAAAACCTATTCAAAACAAGACCATTATTTACATTGTTTGAAAAATATTACAGAGAAGACCTCAAAAATTGAACCAACTACTCCAAAACCATCTCATAGACCTTTTTATAAATTTTCCTGGCCTTGTAGTTCATTTCAATACCTGCAACATGGTAGTTAGGGGTACAAGCAAGAAACTGCCCGTAAAAAAAAGTAGGTAAACTAAACCATTAGAATTTGAAATAAATTCAAATGAGAGTCGTTTATATGGAGTTTGGTGCCTTCGAACGGACAAAGATCATATCATACCCGCTTAAACTGAAAACACAACCTGTCATTACCAGTAGCCCTTAGGAGTTGGGGCCAGTTACTCAATGTTGAGGGTGACTTAAGGTCATCACTTAAGTTATGAATGACCCGCTCTCCTAGTCAACATCCAAAAAGAACACAAAGTACATACGGGTAGGCTAGGGTTTTAAGAGTTAAAACAACTTAGATATTTTTAGGACTCAACTCCCTAAACATTAAAAATATGCAAACCCTAACAAGAGATATGAAGAGATAAGCATCCTAAACACAAAACTATCCTTTGACTTAGTATAATGCAGGCAAGCAAAAAAATATTATTCTTAGGAGAAGATGCTTAGGTCTAGTTTTTACAAGGTCTGCATGAATTTGTATCAATTCAATATATATACTTGAGACCACCAACCACATGAAATCTAGCATCTTGTTTGACTTCAACCTGCCACTAAGTTGTCATGAACCCTTATGAAGCATGAAGCATATCCATGAACTCTTTTGAAACAACTCACTTGAAGCATGGTGTCAACACCCACTATAATTACACCCACTCAAATGAAACCATATCAACATCACCTAACCATGAGCAGTATCACCATGTTTATGAAGCATGAGAGATGAGAGATGAAGACCAAGCTCCTGAGATCACCAACACCAAACATTGCCTTAGTCAACTGAGATCCTCTTAAAACAATAACATCTGATGATCCATCAATACCAAACATTGAGAACAACCTTTTGACATCAATGACAAGAAACACAATCAATAAACTTCCCCTTTGTCATTGATGGAAAAACTCCATCTCTTTCATCCCTTTTTCTCTCCCCCTTTGACATTAACTAACAAAGGGATGATACTGTGGGCATAAGATAATCTGGTATGCACTGAAACTCCCCTTATCCATAAGAAGATGAATGACCATTGTCCTTTCATACATACAAGATGCATGTCAACATAACACACTGTCATGTGACATAACACACACTTGTTTCACTAGATTATCACTATCAGTTAGATCATTTATATCTGCATCACTATAGCAAATCACTATCAACATAACATCATTATTACATCATTGACAAGTTGATGAAGACCCCTGTTTCTATCTCTTGAAAAAATCATGCATTGAAGACTAATGGTACTATATTAGATTTCATTATACTTGCACACTATAATCCATTAGTATCTAACTCTCTTACAGTCCTAATATAGTCTTATAAATGTGCATGCCTATTAAAATGTACAACACTTCCTTTAACAAGTATAAGCTACTTACTACTATCTTTCCACATGAATAAGATGCTTTGAGCATAAAGTGATTAGAGACAAACCTCTGTCTATGCAAAGGAAATAACAAGATATAGAGGACTGGTTGTCTAATTCAGAGAATATAAGGAATTGGCACACCAAACCTATTTTGGACATTATGTAAATTAGAATTTCATGACACTATTATCAAAAATGTTACCACTACAACAACCAAGAACACTGCATGATCACTGTAGCATTATCAAGAATGAATTGTCACCTCAGTACTGTACCACTTCAACACTTTGTAAAAAAAAACACTACTCCTTAATCACTATAAATGCTCTGCCCCTTGATCATTATGAAAACCAAACACTGTATCACTGTGAAAAATCATTGTTGTTTCCATTACAGAGACCAAGACTAAATCACCACTATCAGAGATGAATGTTATTGGTAAAGCCCAACAAAACACTATTATCACCAAACACAAAACATTGTTATTACTGTCAAAGCCAACACCAATAATCTACTGACAATGTTTGAACAATATAGCATGAAAACTGAAGAAGAGTCACTATCATTATGAGCATTGTTCCAATCAAAGAATAAAGGTAACTAACAAGTCAAGGAATTTCAAAGCACCATAGAGTATCCAAAGTCACTTGGATCAGGGGATGAGGAAGACATTGTTCAACCTTGTCATGACCAACAATGTAGCATAATGCCTTTGTAAGAGGATGAAATGAACCTTTATAAGCTATGATTGAAATCTTTGATAGGAATAAAAAACAAATGTGAAGCCATTATAGGAAGGCTATGAAACCTTTTGTAAGAAGATCAAAAGTATGAAGTGAACCCACCTTTTCCTTTTGATAACAATAACAACCATTTTGTAATGCAACAAACCTTCACAACAACCTAGCCTTTGCAAGAATCAAAAGGTACTATATTGTTAGCAAGCAAGGTCATTGTCACTAAATCACCAACAAGACCACCAAAACTCACTGTCAACTATAAAGAACTGCCCTCTTATAAACTAGTTCACCATTACTCTTACAAACCCTATGCTACTGTGAAGAGATCACTCTATCATACCATAGACAAACTAACAAGAAAAGATCAAACCAATACCACTGCCATATTGACCAATGCAACACATGAATGTTCAACAAGAAAGAGAGCATCTGAAACAAAGAACTGAATGAACATTAAGATCTTAACCAAAAAGGCTAGGTATATAAAAAGATATTTGAAGCTCCCCCTGACTGAAAGTAGGTTTAGCAAAACATAGTATTGTCAAGATTGTCAAGGTCCCTATCATTGTGTACTATCATTATCATCTGCATATGCTTAACACTGTCTATACTTACAGTAACTTTCCATGTCCTATCAATCAGAAGACATGTCTTGGAACTGCATATTAACTAATGAAATGACATATGCAACATAACAACCTTCTTGTTTTTACCTTCACATCATTACCAAAGAAAATATCTGGCTTCCAATCCTCAAAAAACATTGACCACACAGTCTATGGTATTGTCTAATGTCAAGACTTACACTCTTTTATAACTTTGCAAATCAAATCAAACCAATTTAAGATTTACTCATAACTTCCTTGTCTTCTCTAGGGGCTGAAGGGTAAAACACTAACTTGCTCCTCCTTACCTCATGCTGATCTTTCAGACACTTTGTGATGTCTCTTGTACAACATGCACAAGATTAGGATTTTCTTCCACTTGACTTTGTTTTCTTCTCCAAACCTGTATGGGCCCTTTCTTTTTCTTGCTCAATGCATCTACATTTTTGTTTCTAGATGACGCTTTAAATTTACTCCTACAATGTTGTACCTTATGCCCAAGGTTATGACACTTAAAGCATGTGATATTATAACCAATTAGAGGAGTAAAGGAATTATATCTTCTTGACATCCCAAAAGTACTTCTAAGATCATATCTACCATGCATCCAACAGTTTCTTGCTAGATGACCAACTTTATTATAGTTATAACAAACATCATTATAACCCCAATTTGACAAGCTATAAGAATTTTTGTCCTTATTCCATCCAAAATGATTTCTTGAATGAGTTTTACAATATCTAGCTCTATGACCATAAATCTGACTGGAATAGTAATAACCATGAAATTGAGAGTAGTTATACCTTACTTAATGGTATTGCCTAACAGGTGGAGGCCTTGAGGTCCTACTTATTCTTCTTCTTCCAACATCAACAACTTTATCTTTTGCTTTCTTCTTGTCTTCCTCAGGAGTAGTAGAAAGATAATGCAAGTCTATCTTCTTTCTAGGTGTATTTCTAACTTTGGAGCACTTTACTTCTTCATAACCTAGACTAGTAGTGTCCTTATGATGCTTTTGCTTTCTTAACATGTCATTTAAGAATTCAGTACTCTTTTCAAATTGCAGATTCTTGTGCAACTTAGAAGATGCCTTTTCTAATTCCTTTCTCAAAGAAACTATTTCTAACTCTAGTTTTAGGCATTCATTAGTTTTGACTTCAAGATCAGATTTTGTAAAATCAACTACCCTTTTTGCTTCTTCTATCTCTGTCTTTAGGCTAATAATAAGTTTGTTAGACTCTTCAAGATCTAAAGAAACTTTTACAAGATCTGAAAGTACCTTTTCCTTGGAGTCTTTTTCTTGTTGAAGTTGGTCTTCTAATCTCTGGTTTTCTTTTTTGAGTTGCTTGATTGTATCTAGGGCACACAAGAGTTCACCTTCTATATCAATCTCACACTCCTATTCATAGTCATCTTCACCCACAAAGAGGTCTCCTTCTTCGTCATCAATCTCAACAACAAAATCATCTTCTCTTTCATCAAGTTCTTGTTCACCTACACTCACAATGAAGTCTTCCTTTTTATCAAAACTCTCAATTGCAAGACCATTCTCTCTATCACACTTTGTATCAACATTTAGGGGTGACTCATGCAACAACTCATTACTTGACTTGGCTGGGGCTTGTTTTAAAACCTTTTGCTTGGCATCTTTCCTTCCT
Source organism: Cunninghamia lanceolata (assembly GCA_027924645.1). Lineage (NCBI taxonomy): Eukaryota > Viridiplantae > Streptophyta > Pinopsida > Cupressales > Cupressaceae > Cunninghamia > Cunninghamia lanceolata. The sequence goes on from BSBN01000887.1 coordinate 12,170,762, forward strand.
TTATTTCTTCTACACTTTCCCTTATTACTCCACTAATAGGATCTCCTAAGTTGATTAAACTTTGAATAAGGAACCTAAGGCTCTGATACCACTTGTTGGAGTACAAGACCACTAAGAGGGGGGTGAATCAGTGGTCTATAAACTTTCAAACTTTTTACACCTTTAATCCACTAGACAGGAAAATAAAAGAGAACTTAAGGATTCATCAATCACATATACACATGCAATGATAAGTGTGATAGCAAAGACCTTGATCAAAAGAAAGATATCAGGGTACAAATATAGAGACAATCAATAAAGAACCATGACACATGTTTTATGAGTGGAAAACCCTTAAAAGGGATAAAACCCCACTCTTGAATGTTGCACTTTATTATGCCTCACTGGCAAAAATCAAAACCTCCACTAGGTACAATTAGTGTCTCACTGACACGGCCTCACTAGAAAAACACTATGCCTCACTAGAAAACATAATACGCCTCACTGGCAAGAAATTGTCTCACTGACATATTTTGATTGCTTGAATGAAGAAAAATATTATCAGAGGAACACTCTGTTTCCATACATAGCACCTTGTCACCCATTTCAATTCACCCTTTCCTCAAGTAAGAAAATAACACTACAATTTATACAAGAGAAGCACAATACATTACAAGTCCAACACATCAAGAAACACTAGACTCTTCCAACATAAATATCACCTTTGCAATCTTCTTTCATCAGATTCCTGCAATCAATGCTTCAATCATTACATCTTTTGTGTCAGACAAACATCAAGCAAACACACTCCTCTTCTATTTGTAAACCCCTTCTATACTAAAACCCTGTATATTAATCCATGAATCTCAAAGACTATCTCTCTTAAAAGAACATCTTCACAAGATATTACAATCACTCTAATGAAACCATCACAACTACTCTTAACAATGTCACATTGAGATAACTTTTGTATTATTGTTGTTATTCTTCTAACTTAAACCTCTCTGCACATTGTGTGTATAAATCATCAACACAATCACATCTCTCTGTTACACACTTGAATCTACAACCCATACAAAGTCATTCTGCTAAAGAAGCCATTTCATCAGACCTTGTGCAAACAAAGATCACACAATAAAATCTTCCAAAACCTATTCAAAACAAGACCATTATTTACATTGTTTGAAAGATATTGCAGAGAAGACCTCAAAAATTGAACCAACTACTCCAAAACCATCTCATAGACCTTTTTATAAATTTTCCTAGCCTTGTAGTTTGTTTCAATACCTACAACATGGTAGTTAGGGCTACAAGCAAGAAACTGCCTGTCAAAAATAAAGCAAGTGAATTGAACCGTTAGAATTTAAAACAAATTCAAATGAGAGTTGTTGATATGGAGTTTGGCACTTTCAAACAGATGAAGATCATATCATACCCTCTTAAAATTAAAACACAACATGTCACTATCGGTAGCCCTTAGGAGTTGGGCCCAGTTACTCAATGTTGAGGGTGTCCTAAGGTCATCACTTAAGTTATGAATGACCCGCTCTCCTGGTCAACATCTAAAAAGAACAAAAAGCACATATGGGTAGGCTAGGGTTTTAAGAGTTAAAACAACTTAGATATTTTTAGGACTCAAGCCCCTAAACACAAAAAATATGCAAACCCTAACAAGAGATATGAAGAGATAAGCATACTAAACACAAAATTGTCCTTTGACTTAGTATAATGTAGGCAGACAAAAAGATATTATTCTTAGGAGAAGATGACTTAGGTCAAGTTTTGACAAGGTCTGCATCAATTTGTATCAATTCAAATATATACCTAAGACCACCAACCACATGAAATCTAGAACCTTGTTTGACCTCAACCTGCCACTAAGTTGTCATGAACCCTTATGAAGCATGAAGCATATGCATGAACATGAACCTCCTAAATCAAACATCATGAACCCTTTTGAAACAACTCACTTGAAGCATGGTGTCAACACCCACTATAATTACACCCACTTAAACTAAACCATATCAACATCCCCTGACCATGAGCATCATCACCATGTTTATGAAGCATGAGAGATGAGAGATGAAGACCAAGCTCCTGAGATCACCAACACCAAACATTGCCTTAGTCAACTAAGATCCGCTTGAAACAATAACATCTAATGATCCATCAATACCAAACATTGAGAACAACCTTTTGACATCAATGACAAGAAACACACTCAACATTGTATATCTTATCCAATGCTTGGCTAGTGGAATCACTCTGTGTGATATATTGATGGTGTCTTATCATACTAACAAACCATAACAATATAGTTGCACCATGCACTTTGTTTATCTTTGAATCTCGTCTTGGTTACACTTGGTTTTGAGATTTCTATAATATATCCCCATGGTTATACTCAGATTTTGAAGCCGTAGTATAGCCTCAGCTTTTATGTGAATGATTACACGCATTGCTTTTATCATGTGATGTGGTTATTATCTTAGAAAAATATTTCTAACCTCTCTTCTTGCAAGAAATTGTGTGTTTGTGGGAACATTCAGTGATCGTGAAGCACGTCACTTTTAGGGGCATGGGCTTTGTGGAAGCTCTTGTTCCCTTGTGTATCTTCTCTCTACCTTAATGTGCTTGATATCGCTACACGATATCAACCACCTTAAGGTGGGGGCATATAAAGGTAAGATGTCTAATGATTTTGGTACTAACGAAGCATGTTTGTAAGCCCTCTGTAGAGGTGGGATGTTGTATCTCCAGCGCCAATGCATATCTTTATTCTATATTGCAATCATTAAGCCCTCTGCAGAGGTGGGATATTGTGCATATCCTTTTATTTAAAGGTCTCTATGGAGGCAGGGATGGTGTATCTCTTGAGCTAGTTCACAGCCTTTTTATTTTAAAAGTCCTCTGAGTAGGCGGGGTTGGTGTATCCTCCCTTAAGTGTGTCTTTAGTAGTTTTTGTGGCATAAGCCCCGTAGACACCCTAAAATGACCATGTCGTCGCACCACTTGCATTTCATCAAATCTGTCGAATCACCTGCATGTCAACATTAATTGAATAATCTAATTATTTAATTAATTTCATTAAATTCTTCCAAATCACATAATTTTGACATAAATCCTCTTTATTTAATTAATTTTCATTAATTCAACTTTATTCTTCCAAAATTATATATTTTTTATTATTTAATTAAATCATTATCCTCTTTCAAATTTTAAGTCTCCATTAATTAAATAAATCCAATTATTTAATTAACTCATCCAATTCTATCTTATCTATAATTAAATAATTCTACATTATTTAATTAAATCACTTGTTCTTCTAAATTTAAATAAATCATGCAAATTTATTTAAATTTGTCTCAATCCTCTAAAAATAAAAAAAAAATCAAATATTTTATTTATAATCTTCATATTCCTCTATCATCCACAAACAATTAAATAAATTTATTTATTTAATTTTAGTTATCTTCCAATTCCTCTTAAAAGATCTTGTTAACTCATGTGCACAATCAGTCTTATTTTTAGAACTCTAAAAAAGGTAAAATTACAAGTTGAGTTATCTATTCAATCAATCTTGTTTTCATCATATTTTAATAAAAATATCCTTATGGATTGACACATGTCATGTGCACATTCATCATGGTTATTTGTTTTATCTCCTCCATTGATTCTTCTGAATTATCTGGACCGTTGATCGATTTCTGTTGAAACCTATATAAACCCCCATCATATCCTTCACAAATCCTCTTTGATCACTTATTCTCAGGCATCCTTTGCAGTGCTTTAAGCATACATCGCATCGTTGAGCACTTTACGATCTTTTGACATTGATCTTTGAACACCTATACTTGCTTGTTACAAACATGGTTTCCCAGCGTTATTGAGCAATCCACATTCAACAAAAGAGAACAATACAATCTGGTAAAAGCTTTCTTGTTTTATTTGATTTATTCATTAATCATGGCTTTTTCAGATAGATCTTTTTATGTTATGGGTTATTGATTTGGTTATTATCATAGTTTTGATTTTATCATTTAAACATAATCTATTTTCCTCATACACATTCTGGCATGCCCGGTGGGACACACTAATCCCTCTTTTTCTTTGAGAAATTATTTTTTTGAAGTACAATATGGAACAACGTAAAACTACAGAAAAATGCTATTGGTAGAATAGAAAAGCACTTTCGGTAGCACAATATAGCACCTTCGGGCTATACTGTAGCACTTCTAGTAGTGTAGTAGCATGCTATTGGATACACATTGCAACGCGGTCAACACAACAGTAAAGTGCTTTTGGAAAAGTAGGGTTTTGAATTTTGTTTTGTGATTTTGCAGGGTTTTACTCACATATCTATCCTTTATTGATTGGCAAGCTAATTTATTTGTCCTTTCAATTATCTTGTGTACTGCCTAAGCTGACATATTTAGGAGTACTTACAATTTTTGAGTTAACCCATCATTTTTGCAACACCATTAAGTGGTTTTTATTCCAAGGCATAGATTATATCAACCATACATCCCAGATCTACAAAGAAAACATGAAATTATCCGTTGACCTAACTTTTTTGACAAAATACAATTTTTTTTAGATATGGGGCAGTAAAGCACTTTTGGTGGTACAGTACCGCACTATTGGTAGCATAGAGCAACACTTCTGGTAGCACAGTACATCGCCTCTAGTCTGCAGCAACTCACTTCTGACAACACAGTTTAACACTTTTGGCATTACAATAAGTCACCTCTGGTAAGACAATAAAGTGCTTTTGGGTCAGACTGATTTATTTTTTTGCTAACTCTTGAGTTTGTGTGGAACTAATTGACTTATTGTAGCTTCTTATCACTTAAACAGAGCAAATGGGTTTCCCGAACATGTTCATGCAGGATGAGCATAGAAGAAATCTCAATCTATTGCACTAAGTCTTAGAAACATATTGCCTTCTTAAGGATAATTGAACAAATCACTTTGGAAATCTAAGTCTTAGGAACACTTTGCTTTCTTAAGGGACAATGGACATGAATGCAAAAACACTTCAATTTTCTAAGGGACAATGGACATGAATGCCAAACACTTCAATTTCATACGGGACAATTGACAACTACAAACGTGTGTGTGCCTAATCTAGTTGCACCTTATTTTTCTTATAACGAGACAATTGAACCTTTGTTTGCCATGCTTGCTCTTATATTTCAATTATTCCTTTAGAAGGACCTGCTTTTGGATTGCGTTTCATCCAAAAGGAACGACCCTAAGCGGAGTTTTCCTTTGAACCGCTATATAAGAAGGATAAGGTGAAAGCCAAGTCCCAACCGATGTCAGCCTTACCTTGTGGTGCCAAACTGAAAAGAGGTGTACTAGCTCTTTGTGGAAACAATTTCACATCAAGCAAAGTGTTTGATACTCTTAGTAGGATTGGTTAAAGCTTTTAGTAGCTTGTCACATTGTTCGTAAGGTGTTGGTCCCTTAAACTTACTAAGAACCATTCTAGATAGTGACTACCTGATCTACCTCCAAACATTGCGGTAATCATCAGTGCAAGGGGAATTGATTTAAGCCCTCAAGATACTCACCATTGGCTCCTTTGAGAAGAGATAGTTTTCCCTTGGCCATAAAGCTCTTGTGACCTACTTGAGCTTTCTGAGGGGAGGGTGAGATATCCCTACCTATCATCTCTCGCAAAGATATAAATGTCCAACACCTTTATGGAATGACATTTATTCGACGGAGTATTAAGTTGTGAGCTGATCTACTGTAATGAAACCTTGTCTATAGGGATAAAAAGTGTATGATATTGTTTGCAATTATCTTATACCTATGGAAACATTGGGCTTTTTGAGAGCCTTGAACATACACTATATGTTGTGTCAGTCCTTTTTTGCAACCTTGTTTGATGTGTTTTCTCTTGCCAAAGCAAATCCAATCAGAAACAAAACCAAATATATCAAAATTTGCCTTATAAAACATCATAGACACTACTTCAGCGCCTCTAGTATAACAGCAGCTCGCCTTTGGTATTACAGTAGCTTGCCTTTGGTATAACAGTACCTCGCCTCTAGCAAACCTACTTCAGCGCCCTTGGTATAATAGTAGCTCACTTTTGGTCTAACAGTAGCTCACCTTTGGTATAGCAGTACCTCGCCTTTGGTATTACAGTAGCTCACCTTTGGTGGTATAGTCCTGCACCTTTGGTCAAATAGTACAGTGCCTTTTGTCCAGTAAATTGTGCATCAAAATTTGTCTTTTCCAAAACACAAGCAGAATCCTAGCATATTGTCCTAGTGTATTCCATGGTAACCACTAGACTCCAACAAACTATGAAGACCAAGCAAGTTGTCCCGAGGAAGTATAAATCACCTCCTCACACACCTCAATCAGGCCAATCCAACATTACTCCCAAGATTACTCCCAAGACACCAGTGGAAAGATTGACCAACTCTCCAAACATGTTGCATCTTGACCAACCAAACAATCCTCAAGAAACACCTCAATATACCACCAGCATGCCTCTAGATTTTGTTCCACAAGGTTATACTATCGATCAAGTCCCATCTCAAGAAAGTAGGGTCCCATTGGTAAGTACACCTCACTATACCACAGGCATGCCTCTAGAATTTATTCCACAAGGTTATACCATAGGTCAAGTCCCATCTCAAGAAGAGTGACACTTTGAAATAGGTCAATCCTCTCAAGAAGATAAACAAGACCTTGATGAAATCATACAAGATCCTAGAGCCATGGCTGCCTTTGACAAAATCCTTAGTGAGAACCAAGATCATTTCTTTTTCTTGCTAGCAGAGCAAGGAGCCAAATTACCCAAAGGTTTTGATCTATCAAATCTTAGCGAACCTAACAACACCCAAGATGCCATACCTGCAGTCCAAACCATGTCAAAAGTGACCACACCCTTACACAAACAAAGCTCACAAGGGAGAATGATTGCACAATATGAGAATCCCCTTTATCAAAACCCAATAAGAGAGAGACCCATATCACCGCTTCTGACTCCTATGGAGATCTACAAACACCAACAGAAGACTCTCCAACATCAAGTAGAGCTAGCCAAACAAACCACCATAGCTTGATCAAACATACAACAAACTCCTAAAATGCCCACACCAATCACAAGTGGAACATTGGCTACCCCATCATGGGAAGGTTTCCCACCAAATTACAATCTGGGGAACAACTATGTAGCCATGCAACAAGAGTCTCAACAAACACCACCCCCAACATCATCAAACCTTTGTATCCCTCAACCAACCAGGGTCATTTAAGCCCAACCACAACATTCTACTACACTCATCCTCAATCAACCTCAACCATCACAAAACACATCTACTTATGTCCCTCCGCCACAACGTTAATCAACACTAACCTTTTTCAATATATTTCCTAACCACCCTCAACATTCCCAAAACCAAACTTCCCAAAGCTATCTTCCGCAACCGCAACCTCACCCAACAAACTTTAGCTTTCCGCCACCAAACTTGTTTGTTCAACCATCACAAAGCCTACATTCTTACCTAGCACCGCCCCCACCTTCTCCAAATCAAAGCACCCAACTCCAACCCAATCTAAACCCAACATACAACACATACAACCCCAACCAATCATATGACCCTTACAACACCAATGCCCATGGCTTCCACTACAGTCTTCCATATGGGCAACAACAACCACTTTTAGGACAACAGGAGATGTTTCCAACCCCTCCCACGACTATGGAGCTAAAACTTACGGAGATTCAACAACAACTATCTGGTCTTACGTTTGGCCACACCAAGAAGACCTTCTCTTTAGAAGAAGTTTGTCCTTATCCCTTTGATCGGTCATTACCCATGATCCCTTTTCCTCACAATTTCACTATTCCCAAATTTAATAAATACAAAGGAAAAGGAGACCTAAAAGACCATCTTAGAGAATTCTATCTTGCTTGCTTTGAGGTCTCACATAACGACACATATCTTATGCGCCTCTTTCCGCGCAATCTCGAAGGTCAAGATATAGAATGGTTCTCCCACTCACCCATGGGTATCAAATCTTTTAACGAACTTGCGGAGAAATTTGCCACCCATTTCTCCTACAACGCAGAGCATGAGATCTCCATGACTGATCTATGCAACAACAAACAAAAAATGGAGAAACTTTCATTTCTTTCCTTCAACGATGGAGACAAATGGCTAGCAAATTCCCATTCAAGATACCTGAAAAGCAACTTGTTAGCATTTTTGTGCAGAATCTCAACCAAGAATTGGGTTTTCATTTGCAAATTCTTAGTGCTACAACCTTCGACGAAATTACATATAAGGGAATCAACATTGAAAAGGCCCTCATTGCTAAAGGAGTGGTCAAAATCTTCAAAGAAACTAAAGACAATGCTCTTCAACAACAAATAAACGATAAAACAAAGTTTTGGAACAAAAATAAAAATGTGGTCAACGATGGGGTGGTCGATTCAAAACATGTCCAAACATTACAAACACTTCTTTATCTTTCCAAACTGAGTCAAACTCCACCTCAACAGCAGCAACAACAAAGACAGCCATACCAAAACCAACAACAATGACAACAAGAGTGGCCTCAACAAGATTACCCTCCACGGTGTCAATTCACTCCCTTGGGAGAATCCATAGAGTCTGTCCTATAGAAGCTTTTACACAAAGGGCTCCTCACCTTACCAGATGCTCCCCCATATGGCAAACCTATTTACAAAACTGCACGGTATAGAGAAAATGAATATTGTGAATTCCATAGGAGCAAAGGGTACAGAACCGTATTGTGCATGAAACTAAAGCACCTAATCCAAAATCTCATCGAGGGCAACCAAATCTCTTTTGAGGATGAACCACCAACTCACCACACCAATAAAGTCCTCAACATGTACAAGGAACCATTCCCGAACCATGGTCCACATCCTCCTCTGGATAAAGGTAAAGGTGTCAATAATGATTCCACTTCCTATGACTCCATTATGGGTCATTTTGAAGAGAGTCATGTGTCTACCCTCACAATCAAAGGTAAATCTATGGATTGCGTTGTTACAACTCGTCATGGTCGTGTCATCATTCGTGGTCCTACACCCAGTCTCCCAACTCAATCCGATTATAATCTTTTCGAACATCTAGGGAAAATGCCAGCACAGATCTCTATCTTAGACCTTCTACGGTCATCACCCGCACATAAAGTGGTGCTAGAAAAAGCCCTCCAAGAGTCTTCGATTCCTAACAACATAGCAGTCACGGATTTCCAAGCTATAGTAGGTAACATTGCTTCGCCCTACAATGTGGTCTTCTCTAAGAAAGACCTCCCATCTCATGATCCATGTCACAATGATGCCCTTCATATTGAGGTTCTCATTCATAAACACAAAATCAAACGCATACTCATAGATGGTGGTGTTGGTCTCAACATCTATTCTCTAAAGTTACTTAAGCAATTGGGATACTCTGAGGATCATGTCAACATTGATCAAAGTATTACAATCAAGGGATATGATGATGTTGAACACCACTCAGAAGGTGTTATCCACTTGCCTATACAACTGGACCCCGTCATGCGTGAAACCAGGTGCCATGTCCTTGACATTGAGCTACCTTACAACATTATCCTAGGCTGCCCATGGATCCATGCAATGAAAGTGGTTCCCTCAATGTACCATCAGTCTCTAAAGTTCCCATTCAATGGTACAGAGATAACTATCCCAGGTGACCCTAATCCTTTTGAATTCTGTCATGTCTTGCAAGGCAGCTATAAGAATTGCAACCAGGTGCCTCAAAATGACAAACCCATTACATCCCCACTCTATGTTGATCCTAAAAATCTGACAAAAGCCTGTGCAAGTGAACCTAATCCTCTTCTTGAAATCAAAGCTCACATCCATGATATAGGCTTTGGAACATATGATATCTCAAAATATTGTTGTGTAGGGTGGATGCCTTTATCCCCTAAATCTTACAGCCAACCACCCATTGCCAAAGTAACTAAAAAAGCAGCTATTCCTCCCCTAGCATCTCTAACCTAATTCCAAGAGGGAAAATTATTGGCAGAGGAAACAATTGAAGACATCTCTTCTTGGCTCTACAAGGAGAAAGAACCAGTCACAATACCAGTCAAACAATATGGTAATGGCTTAAGGATAGTAAAAAACATGGGCTACAAAGGCAAAGGTGGCCTTGGGAAACAGAATCAAGGAACAATGGAACCAATTATTGTGACAAAGAAACTAGACAAGAAGGGGTTAGGATTTGGTAGAAAGATACCGCACGCCTTGGACATCGAGGGTATCCTCAACAAGGTGGCTGAAACTTCTCTCGTAGATTTGACGTCTAATGAGGATACCATCGATGACTCTTCCCTCCATATGATTGACCTATTTATAGAATCCTCCATATTTATGCTATCATCTGTATCCCTAACATCCACCACAAACATCTAGAAAGTAACACTTGTCTACCCTAAACTTATTGATTGGGAACAACAAGGGGCCTCCGTTATAGATGTATTTCAGAATGACGAAGCTATAGCTGAGTTCATGGGACTCCGGGATGGTATCCCTCTTGGTGATCATAAAGCAGGTTTTGTCATGGAACTAGAGCCAACAACTTATTTTGGTGAGAATGCCAAATCCTCTAGTCGCAAAAGTAAAAACAAAGAAAGATCTCTAGGTGAAAACCACACTGTGGCACCTCCCGATCACAAAATAGTAAAAACAAAGGACGTATCCAATGGTGAAAACCCAATTGTGGCACTTGAGGATGGAGGATTTGACCTTCCCCTACCATCTAAGTATTAAGAGAAGTCAGCTCTCCTAGTGGAGGATTTTACAGAGATAAACCTTGGCACAGAGCAAAATTTGAAGACCACATTCGTGGCAGCATCATTATTAGAAACAGAGCACAAGAATCTTAACAAATTCTTCTTACAAAGAACCATCAACTTTGCATGGACCTATGCTGATATGCTAGGGTTAGACCCTAGGCTAGTGGTTCACTATCTCACAGTGGATCCAACAGTTAAACCAGTCAAGCAAAAGCTGAGGAAGATGCACCCACAGATAGCTCTCTTGGTAAAAGTGGAAATACAAAAGTTGTTAGATGAAAAGTTCATCTGACCCATTGATTATTCAAACTGGGTATCAAACATTGTACGTGAGTCTAAACCGAATGGGTGCGTCCACATGTGTAATGATTTTAGAGATCTTAACAAAGCATGTCCCAAAGATGACTTTCCCTTATCGAACATTGACCTCATAGTAGACTTGACTGCAGGTCATGAAATGCTTTCTCTCATGGATGGATTCTTTAGCTACAATCAGATAAAGATAGCAAAGGCAGATCAACATAAAACAATTTTTACTTGTCCGTGGGGTAATTATTGTTGGTGTGTCATGTCATTTGGTCTAAAGAATGTAGGGGCAACTTATCAAAGAGCAATGACAGTGATATTCCATGATCTCTTTCATCATATGATGGAGGACTATGTGGATGACATACTAGCTAAATCTTCTAGGGTAGATCACATACAAGTTCTAGGACAGATCTTTGACAGGTTCGAGAAATACCAAGTGCGCCTCAATCCAAAGAAGTGTGTCTTTGGTGTAACATCAGGGAAGCTATTGGGATACATTGTATCTCGTAGAGGCATCGAAGTAGACCCTGCAAAAGTAAAGGATATAGTGGAGATGCCTCCACTAAAGAACCTCAAAGAATTAAGGAGTCTTGAGGGAAGGTTACAATTCATTAGATGTTTCATCTCACAGCTAGCGAATAAATGCCAACCATTTCAACACTTTCTCTGAAAGGATGCCTCATTTTGATGGGATGATAAGTGTCAAGTAGCATTTGATCAGTTCAAAGAGTATCTAGCTACACCTCCTGTATTGGACATCTCAACCACAACTTCGGCCCTCGGGGCCCTTCGGGTACAACATGATGAGTCAGGAAAAGAGCATACAATTTATTATATCAGTCAAACCTTGGTGGGATATGAACTCAATTATTCACCGATGGAAAGATCTTGTTTAGCAATAGTGTTCACTTCCCAAAAGTTGCAGCATTACATGCTAAACCAACATACAAATCTCATAGCCAAAATTGATCCATTGAAGTATCTACTAGCAAAAGTAGCTCTTACAGGAACACTAGCTAAATGGGTCATGATCCTTAGTGAGTTTGACATTGAGTATGTGGATCGCAAAGCAATCAAGGGACAAGCCCTAGCAGATCAACTCGCAGAAGCACCCATGACAGATACACATCCTATGGTAGCAGACTTTCCAGATGAGAATCTCTTCACTTTGTCTACCTCAATAATGTGGGAGTTGTATTTTGATGGTTCCTACACACAACATGGATCAGGGGCCGACATCTTATTCATCACACCTCAAAATGACTATATTCCTAAGTCATATCGACTTGCATTTCCTTGCACCAACAACATAGCCAAGTATGAAGCACTCCTCATAGGTCTCAATATAGCAGTTCAATGGGACATCACAGAACTACAGGTATATGGAGACTCACAACTAGTCATTCGACAAGTCACAGATGAGTACCAAACAAAAGATAAAAAGTTGTTCCCCTACAAGCAACTAGTGGATGCCTACAAACCACACTTTTGAGCAAATTCCAAGAGAGCATAACAAGGTTGCAGACTCTATGGCTTCTATGGGGTCACTTATAGACATGCCTACAAATACATAGAAATGTGAATTCTTGATCGAGCAGTTGTTGATACCAGCTGTCCATGTTCCAATTACTGAAATCATCTACGAACTTGTTGGTTCCCATTCCCCATGGTACGAAGATATCTATGAATACCTTAAAAATAGTACCTTTCCTATTGAACTCTCATCCACCCAACGCAAAACCTTTATACATCGTTCCTCCTGTTACACCATTCTGGGTGATACACTATATCATCGGAGTCTCGATGGTATCCTCTTACGATGTCTTAACACGAAAGAAGCTAAAGCTACCTTACGAGACATACATGAAGGTGTCTATGGCACACATTCTACCGGTCCTAATCTCACTAAGAAGATACTCAGAACAGGGTATTACTGGCCTACAATAGAATAGGATGCTGCATAATTTGCTAAGAAATATCTACAATGCCAGTAGCATGGAGATTTAATTCACGCACCAGCTCATGAACTACAACCTATGACGACTCCATGGCCTTTTTCTCAATGGGGTCTCGACCTCATAGGACAAATCCACCCATCATCATCCAATGGCCACAAATTCATCATTACCGCCACTGAGTACTTCACAAAGTGGGTCGAAGCCAGTCCCATGACCTCTATCACTGGTAAGCAAATAGCCAAGTTTATCCTAAACTACCTCATTTGCCGGTATGGTATCCCCCAAGCCATTGTCACTGATAATGGGAGACCATTCAAGAATCAAGATGTCCATGCCTTATGCACACAATATAGTATCCAGCATTTCTTTTCAACTCCCTACTATCTGCAAAGTAACGGCCAAGTTGAGGCTTCCAATAAAACCATTCTCAAAATCCTCAAGAAAACGGTCAATGAAGTTGGTCATGATTGGCACCTGCAACTCAATCCCACCCTATGGACCTATGGCACTAGTATCAGAACACCAACTGGCGCCACACTAGTGCAGGAGCACCTACCTGACAGCTGGCCTCCATGAGGCAGTTAGTTAGTTTGAGTCTTGTTAATGTTTCCAAGAAGGTCTGATAAGACCAATGCATGTAATAAGGTCATGTTGACCATGATTTGATATTTTTAGATAGTTTGTTAAGACAGTTGTCATGCTGTAGGTCCGGTTGGATCTCCCAGCCGCCTGGAGAGATTTCCCAGCCACTTGGAGTCGAGTGGTAGTACTCGCTGGAGATCCTATATATGCATGAGGATCGGTTGATTTTAGATATAGTATTGCATCGAGCTAGGTTGCACAGAGTGAGAGAGAGAGAGAGACTGATCATTGTATTTGCATCTTTTGAAATCAAATAAAGTGATCCTGTTTGTGTTCATCCTCTGTTGAATTCCATTATTTGATCAATTTGCTGTTTTGGGTGGTTTCATGGATTTGCTGATCCATTCCACCGGTTGATTCGTCGAATCTGTGGAATGGCCATGTACAGTAGGATAGGATTTAGTCTGCGTTTTGTGTTTGTTTGCATGCAAGTGTGCAGGATCGCCGTCGAGAGATGTTGAGGACCCTAGCATGGGTATGTGCTAGGTCGAGCTGATAGTTAGAGTCTGGAAGATCACCCTGAGAGTAGATCAGGTCATCCCAGGAGGATCGGCGAATTTGGAAATTCGCTAAGGTTGGAAGTTCATCAAAATGGCATCATCAGGATATTTCTGCGTATATCCTGCAGTCGCTTCGGGCATCGTCATCCAGGTAGATGGAGATGAGCATGATGCTATCGATTGCATGAAGTGAATGAGCGTCGGGGTGATCATCATCAGGAGTTGCCGAGGAGGAGCGTATCGGCATAAGGTAGAAGATCAGGTTGATCGCGGGCCGAAAAAGTTAAGTTTGGCCAACAACAGGATATTGAAGGAGTTGCGTATGACGTCATCATCATCAGGATATACGTCATCAGGATATTGCGGAGCAGCAGGATATTGAGGGAGCTGCATGTGACGTCATCGTCATCAGGATAATCGTCATCAGGATATCAGGGTGACGTAAGCATCAGAGGAAAGGTGCGTGGAGTTGAGGGTCATCATCAGGATATATGGGAGGAACCGGATGTTCTATATCCTACTGATTAACATGATGTTGAACATCATGATGCTGAAGATAGTGAAGGTAGATTTTGGCGGTAAGGTGAATAGTGAACGTCAGGAGGATGTTCGCGCTTGCCGAACATGATGATGCTGCCGATAGTCGAATATGATGATGCTGCTGAAGGGTTGCGGACATCCATGCTGTATGTTAAGGTTATAGTCTGGATGCCTCTGCATCATAGTGGTATCAGAGCTCAGCAAAAGGTCTGGGCTGTTGTGTGTTGATTCTGTCACCGAAAGGACAGAGGTAGAGTAGTGAGAGGTTGACAAAATGCCTCCAAAAGGTACTAGTACTGCAAGGGAATTGCAGGAGATGAAGGAAAAACATGCCAGAGAGATGAGGAAGATGAAGGAGCTTGCTGAAGCACTTCAAGCCAGGCTTGTAGCCCTGGAAAAGAACAAAAAGAGGGAAGTGGAAGACAGTGAGTCTGAAGAAGATGAAGATGTTGTTGAAGAGTATGAAGAGGTAGCTGAAGATCTGGATACTGAAGACCAGAGATTGGCAAAACTATTAAAGGCAGTGCAGAGTGATAAACCTAAGGTAAAGGTTGATGTTTCCAAGTATAATGGAAGTTTGAATGAAGATGAGTTACTGGATTGGATTGCTGCACTTGATAATCACTTTGAATGTGAAGATGTTGCTGAGGATCAGAAGGTAAAGATTGCAAAGACCAAGTTAGGAGGTCATGCTTTGGTATGGTGGGATTATGTACAATCTGAGAGAAGGAAACAAGGGAAGTCAAAGATCACTTCATGGGATAAGATGGTAGCAAGGATCAAAGGTAAATTCTTGCCAAGGGATTATGAGATTCAGATGTTTAAAAAGCTACAATTTTTAAGGTAGAAGGAAATGGATGTGAAGGCCTATACTGAGGAGTTTTATAAATTGAGTATGAGATCTGGTCATCATGAGAATGAGGTAGAAAAGGTGGCTAGGTACTTGGCTGGTTTGAGATTGAACATACAGGATGAGTTAGTTTTAGCTAACCCTAAGAGTGTGGAGGATTGTTACCAAATGGCAATCAAGATTGAAGAAAAGATGAATAGGGGACAAGACAAGTCCATGAGAGGAAGAGGCAGCAATATGAGGGGAAGAGGATCAGCCCCTACAACAAGGCAAACCAATGAGGGTCAAGAAGACACTGGTAAAGGACAGGGACAGTCTGATTTCAGAGGTGGATGGAAAGGTAATAGAGGAAGATTTGGAGGTGGTAGAGGTTCTACTACATTTTCAGGAAAATGTTACACCTGTGGTGAGTTTGGTCATCCATCTTTTAAATGTCCAGAGAACAAAGGTTCATCATCCAGAAATGATAGAACTAATGACAAGAGAGTACAATTTGTGCAAGAAGAGAAAGTAGAGCAAAGTGTGCAGAGTTCAAACACTTATCAAAGAGATAGGGAGCCTGACAATTATGCATATCCTGAGGAGGGAGAAGCATTGATGCTAAGGAGAATTAGTTTGTAGGCATCAAAGGATCTGATGCAAAGAAGAGCTCTTTTCAAGACCACATGCAAGAGCAAAGGTGAAGTATGTAAGGTTGTCATTGATACTGGTTCAACAGACAACATGGTATCTCAGGAAATGGTGGATAAACTGAATTTGGAAAGGATTCCACATCAACACCCTTACAAGGCATCTTGGGTGAGTGATAGTCAATCACTTTTTGTCTATGAACAAGCATATGTGGATTTTTAGATTGGAGCATATCAGGATAGAGTTTTGTGTGATATTTTGCCCATGGAATGTTGTCACCTACTGTTGGGTAGACCATGGCAATTTGATAGAAGGGTACTGTATGATGGGTATGCACCATCAAGAAAGATGGGAAGACTATTAAGTTAATGCCATTGCAGGAAAATGCTGCAGCACAGAAGGCAGCCAAAATCATTTTAGTGGGAAAGAAGGAATTTGTGCAGATGCCTATAGGAGCAGGCATAAAGGCAGTTGAGGACACTGCAGGGAAAGGAGTGGTTAAGGACAATAGGTTGAAGAAAGTTTTAGTTGTGACTGACAGAGGTCAGCAGCAAGTGCAGAAACAGGTTTGCAAATAGCAACCAGTTGAGAGAAATGACAAGGATGTTGTCATAGTGGGGACTATTGTTTGTCCTACAAAGGTTGAAAGAAAGACAGAGTTGAACATTACAAAAGTTCAAGAGGCAGTTCAGACAGAGGTTCTGGTCAGACAACCTAACAAACACAGGGTATGTGAGAGAAAGGCCTACATTGATAGGCATGAGGATTTACTTGCCAGAAAGCAAGTTACAGTTCAGAAGTCTTGGAGCAGCCAAGAGCCAGTAGAGGACAAAGCTGGAACAGATCAGCCTATTGCAAAGGCAAAGTGTAAAGGTGGAGGACTTCCACAACCCAAACTCATGGGACATGAGTTCTTTTCTGTTGGGGAGTATGGTGCAGGAGCACCTACCTGACAGCTGGCCTCCATGAGGTAGTTAGTTAGTTTGAGTCTTGTTAATGTTTCCAAGAAGGTCTGATAAGACCAATGCATGTAATAAGGTCATGTTGACCATGATTTGCTATTTTTAGATAGTTTGTTAAGACAGTTGTCATGCTGTAGGTCCGGTTGGATCTCCCAACCGCCTGGAGAGATTTCCCAGCCGCTTGGAGTCGAGTGGTAGTACTCACTGGAGATCCTATATATGCATGAGGATCGGTTGATTTTAGATATAGTATTGCATCGAGCTAGGTTGCACAGAGTGAGAGAGAGAGAGAGAGACTGATCATTGTATTTGCATCTTTTGAAATCAAATAAAGTGATCCTGTTTGTGTTCATCCTCTGTTGAATTCTATTGTTTGATCGATTTGTTGTTTTGGGTGGTTTCATGGATTTGCTGATCCATTCCACCGGTTGATTCGTCGAATCGGTGGAATGGCCATGTATAGTAGGGTAGGATTTAGTCTGCGTTTTGTGTTTGTTTGCATGCAAGTGTGCAGGATCGCCGTCGAGAGATGTTGAGGACCCTAGCATGGGTATGTGCTAGGTCAAGCTGATAGTTAGAGTCTGGAAGATCACCCTGAGAGTAGATCGGGTCATCCCAGGAGGATCGGCGAATTTGGAAATTCGCTAAGGTTGGAAGTTCGTCAAAACGGCATCATCAGGATATTTCTGCGTATATCCTGCAGTCGCTTCGGGCATCGTCATCCGGGTAGATGGAGATGAGCATGATGCTATCGATTGCATGAAGTGAATGAGCGTCGGGGTGATCATCATCAGGAGTTGCCGAGGAGGAGCGTATCGGCATAAGGTAGAAGATCAGGTTGATCGCGGGCCGAAAAAGTTAAGTTTGGCCAACAGCAGGATATTGAAGGAGTTGCGTATGACGTCATCATCATCAGGATATACGTCATCAGGATATTGCGGAGCAGTAGGATATTGAGGGAGCTGCATGTGACGTCATCGTCATCAGGATAATCGTCATCAGGATATCGGGGTGACGTAAGCATCGGAGGAAAGGTGCGTGGAGTTGAGGGTCATCATCAGGATATATGAGAGGAACCGGATGTTCTATATCCTGCTGATTAACATGATGTTAAACATCATGATGCTGAAGATAGTGAAGGTAGAGTTTGGTGGTAAGGTGAATAGTGAACGTCAGGAGGATGTTCGCGCTTGCCGAACATGATGATGCTGCTGATAGTCGAATATGATGATGCTGTTGACATGCGAAAGGGCGTAGGCTTGTCTGCAGGAGGATATCGGTCGGCGAGAGTAAATATGATGATGCTGACAGTGTTAAGCGAAATATGATGATGATGATGAAGGGTTGCGGACATCCATGCTATATGTTAAGTTTATAGTCCCGAATGTTCTATATCCTGCTGATTAACATGATGTTGAACATCATGATGCTGAAGATAGTGAAGGTAGAGTTTGGCGGTAAGGTGAATAGTGAACGTCAGGAGGATGTTCGCACTTGCCGAACATGATGATGCTGCCGATAGTCGAATATGATGATGCTGCTGACATGCGAAAGGGCGTAGGCTTGTCTGCAGGAGGATATCGGTCGGCGAGAGTAAATATGATGATGCTGACAGTGTTAAGCGAAATATGATGATGATGATGAAGGGTTGCAGCCATTTTACCTATAGAGGTCGAGATCCCATCCCTCAGAGTATCCATGCAGAACCTGATCGGTGGAGAAGAGTATCGCACTTCTAGATTAGCTGAGCTAGAACTACTAGATGAAAGGTGCCTTGCCACGCTTAATCATCTCCATGTCTATCAAAACTGCCTCTGGCGTAATTACAACAAAAAGATCAAAGAAAGACGATTTCAAGTTTGTGATCTTGTACTCAAAGAGAATCAGAGAAATCAAGCAGACTGAGAAAAGAAGGGCAAGTTTGAGCCTAACTGGTTAGGTCCCTTTATTGTCACAACAGCATATGGATCAGGAGCTTATACTTTAGCTACACTTAACAGCATTCCTCTAGATGAGCCACTTAACAGTGTTCATCTCAAGAAGTTCTATGCCTGATCCTTAGAGTATACCAAAAAAAAATCTCTCCTATGGTGAAAACCTGGTAAACAAGCGCCTTGGATAAGTACCATAGTGAAAACCTAGCAAACAGGCGCTCTGTGTAGGGTCAGCATCCATCATCTATCGAGTCTTGTTCATTCCTTTTTTTTTCATAACACACTTCATCCATCCATCCATAATAAAACCATTGACCTTGTTTGTATTTCCATCTCCCTGTCTGGTATAGCTTGGAAATTTGTCAGTTTCCATCATTGTCATCCCACTTCTTGATCTATGTCAACAGTTATCACTGTCTTGTCCTAGGTCAGGCTTTCTATATCTTCTTCATCAGTTACCTATGCAAATTTCCTCTACCATAATGGGGGCAATTCCTTCTTTAAACCTAGGTCTAGGAGTGGTTCCTTGTTCTTGGTTCACGCATACTCGCGCAAAATGCTTCGCAAAAATACAAAGCACTTTAATTGTTCTCCTTTCCACAGATAACACCCTTTAATGGATGCATCACTCCTACGATAAGGCTGTTATCTTCCCAACACTTTTCTTGCATCATCACACCAACCAGAACTACATATTATCTCATCTCAATCTTAAGGTACCTTGATCCCACGGATATGGGTATGTAGGCAGTCTGGAATACGAAGGAAGTTTCTAGTACTCAGGTACATAAGATCTCCTCCTTTCACCTTGACCCATTCATCACTCTACCTAGAACTACATATTATCATTTTTCATCTTTCATCATAATGTGCCTTGATCCCGTGGATACAGGGTATGTAGGCAGTCTGGAATATGAAGGATGTATCCAGTACTCAGGCACATACAATTCATCATTCTTCACCCATTTCAACCCATTAACATGTCACCTTTCTGGTCTTCCACTTATCACAACCCATTCACCTCGGCTTGACTAACTTAAGCAGCAAAACAACAAACAAATGCATCCTTTCAAAGAAAAAATCCTTAACAAACCTAAAGCAAAGAAACCTACTTACAGAGCCATATTCTACTATCCTACATATCGATTGCCCACATCAGCTAAATCAAGCTTAACCAAGGAACAGATCAACAAACTTGTCTTATGCAAGGTGTTCCATGATCGAGACCAACACACGCGTCTCATACGACATGTGGCATTTCTTGAAATAAGAAATTATCTTTTTCAATAGATAACACCCTTTAATGGACACATAGCTCCTACGATAAGATTGTTATCTTTCTTATCCAATCTATCATGAGCAACCTCTTTGGCAAGAGAATATGTTGGTTGTATGTTTACTTTGTAAGTCAGTCAATTTGCTTTATGGTTTATCTTTTGCTCCTTTGTCCATTACCTATTCAAGGCTACCTTGATTTATCTATAATCTTGGTACGTTGCGATACAGTACAGATTGGGGGCATAGTCATTGCTTTTGTATGTTGTGTTTGAGGAATGATCTTTAGCATCTTTCTTGGCAGCATATTTATCTTGTGTGTGTTACGACCTAGCATCTTACATATTAATATTCTTCTTGCATTTACATGTATCAAATTTTATTTTATGTTCAAGACTATGGCTCATTCACATGTACTGTAAGGTCATATTATGTCTAAGGGATCTAAGGTCAAACCGCTTGCTTACAGAGTCAACGTCCATGCACTCGGATATCACAGCACCTTGGTCTTTTATACCTTGGTGGCGAACTATCCATGTGCTATATAAAAAATAAGGATTGCTCTTTATATACAATTGTGAAACCAATGCAACAAGATCATCATTTACCCATCCATTTACCCATGGCCTTATATCATTTTCAAAGCAATGATCAATCAATAGTCTCTCTCTTCCATCTCCGCTTTTCTTCTCTCTGGTGCATATCTGCAAAACCCACATGTTAGATATCACAAGTCATAGCATCTATATCATCATACATCTATAAGCATCATGTCATCATATGTCATACATCTATAAGCATCATATAAGCAATATACATCATCACATAAATCCATAATCATACATACATGTCATCACATCCATAGCATCAAGAAATGTATAAACAAGAAGCATGAACATCAATCAGCATAATGTGTCATCATATATCATCATATAAAGGTCATCCAAATATAAAATGTACATGTCTACATCAATAATACATATGTACACATCTAAATATACATCAATAAGTACATCGAGGCTATCAGGAGCCCGCAAAATATACATCAGATGCAAGCAGGCATCATTCAAAATATACAATGTCCATAATGATACAATTAATATAAAGTACATGCTCTAGTGGGTAGAGCTACCCTCCTTCTATGGTCCATGTCCTCTACCTGTACTCATGAAGGTCCCCCTACTGGTCCTCCTCCCCCTGGTGGAACAAAGGGTCCTCTAACTAAGGATGCTGACTACCCTGTCCTGCGTGACCCAGATGCTCTAGACTTGCTCTTGTCTTTGTAGTTGGGTACCTATTGAGCTGCTGGCACCACATCGACATAGAGTCCCTTGTAGTACTCAGCCTCTCTACCTGCCGACACTAGCTCTCCCTGTACATGGATGAGCTCACTGTATAGTGTCCTCTGATCGGCACCCAATGCATGGTGTGCCTCGTCTCTCTCCCACCTAACCCTCTGTAGGGTGGCCTCTGCTGTCAACTGTAGCTATACTATTGCATCCCTCTCCAATGTCATCTAGGCAAGCTTCCCATCATCTGTTATCTCCACTAGCACGATCTGTGCCTCTATTAGTTCTACCCATGCCTCTGCCAAGGATGTTTGTGCCTCTATCAACGAAGCCTGTGTCATAGCCAACACTGCCTGTGCCACTGTGGCTGTCTGTGCATGAACCTGTGCGAGGGCCTCGACCTGTCTCACCTCTACCCTTGTTGTATCCCTATCTCTCCTCACCCTCACCATCTAGAGCTCTAGACATGTCCTCCGTGTCGTCTCCTCCTGTAATAATCGCTCTACCCTCTGTAATTCAGTCTCTACGACTAGATCCACCTCCTCGGCCATCTCTACATCTGCCTACTAGACTCCAGCCTCTCCACCTACCTGTTGTCTCACCTCTCTGGCCTGTCATCTCATCCTAGCCTCCACACTTGGGACTAGTACCTCCCCCACTGCTCCTACCACACCTGGTGTAGTCAGTCTCACTGGCCTATGTGTCTTCCAGTACCTGTCGTACTCAGGTAAAGTACCTAGGTCTGCTAGCCCTAAATCCCAGTCCCATCTAACTAGGACAAGTCCTCGTACCTCTATCAAGGCTGTGGCCACTGGAATCTTGGCAACCCAGTCCCCAACCTACCTCCGTGTCCTCGCATGGGTAGCCTCCCCAACTGGCAATCCCTATGGCAATCCAAACTGTCTGAGTACCTGCTCTGGTAGGTATCTCTCAATGGTATCCGTCCATCTCCTGAATAGGTATCACACTTGTCGGCAGTACATTAGCTGCTCATGCTCATCCTCTCATTCCTCACATAGTAACCACAGCCTCCAAATGAATAGATCCATCTCGTCAATCTGTTTCCTCCAGTGGCTAATAGATCCAAGCCGCCTATGTGTAATAAATCCCTCATACAAAAATGCATAAGGCTCCCCCCTCTCATGATGGTACTGTGTAATAGATCTGATCATGGGGATGTGCTCCCACATCCACACCTGTAGTAGAGTTATCCCTGCTGAGAGACTCCGGCCTCTCCTATATACATAGTAGTGCATATCTCGATACAATTGCCCAAGCACACACGGGCCCCATGCATGCTGGATGCCTTGTGTAAACATCCCAAACAGTACAGTGCCCCATCCTATAGATAATCCTCTGGATCACCTGTCTAGGCATAGGAAGCCACCAATCAGTCAAGATACTATCCATCTGATCCTGTTGCAGAGTCTCAGACTGTCTGCTCACCGAATCTCGTCATCCTCAATCTGTAGATCA
The DNA here is from genome assembly GCA_027924645.1 of Cunninghamia lanceolata. Taxonomy (NCBI): domain Eukaryota; kingdom Viridiplantae; phylum Streptophyta; class Pinopsida; order Cupressales; family Cupressaceae; genus Cunninghamia; species Cunninghamia lanceolata. Next base: position 12,193,930 of record BSBN01000887.1, read on the forward strand.
TCTATGCAGAACACCTCTATCAAGCCCGCCTCACCTCATGCTGGGTCGAAATCAACTCACTCCCCTCAATCCAGATCCTGAGGATGCGATACACATCCTCAAGTGTCACTGTAGCCTCCCCTGTCAGAAAGTGAAACAAAAATGTCTCACTATGGTATCTCTCCACGACCGCTGTCACTAGGGAAAGATTCACCCTAATGTGTGTAAGGTGTGCCACATGCCATAATCCCATGTACTCTAGGAATGCTTCCTCCTCCCACATCATCTGTACCACCTCGTCTGCTATAATGTGGTGTCGCTCTCTCGACATCAGCGGCAGCATCATCCTCTACATCCACAAAACCACTTGTCAGACCTTTTACACACTTCTCGAAATCCCTACTGACATCTACCCTCTAACGTAAACCCTAGGACCAACTCTACCCTTCTCTAACCTAGGTTGTCAACCCCTCAGTCAACCCTAACTACTTTTCTATTCTACCTTAACCAAAAGTGCCTTATTTTATCCAAGAGTGCTCCACTGTTTTGCCAAAAGCACCTTAGTGTTTTAACGCAAGCACTTTGTTATCCCTGCCAAATGCAACTTATTTTACACAAGTGTGCTTCACTGCGCAACCAGCCGCGCCTTACTGCCCTCACAAGGGTGACTCATTTTTATTCTCCCCTACCAATTGCGCCTAACTACCTGACCAACTGCGTTGTACTGCCCTACCAAGAGCGCTGCAGATTTCTACTTGCCACACTGCGGTGCGGTGCCCAAAAGCCAATAGTGCTTTGTTTTGACCAACAGTGCTTTACTAACCTACCAAAGGTGCTTTAGCATGCCAAAAATTCCTAGACTGACTACCAAACGCGCCCTAGCATCCTGCAGCACTTTTGGCTGACCTAAAGACCTACCTAGACCAAACCCTAGAACTGACCTAAAACATCAAGTACAAGGAGGTTTTCAAACACTTACCACTACCAGAGCTCTTGCTGGTCTCCCGTACCTCTGCACCAGCTCTGCCCGATGCCTGTGTGCTGGGATCGGCATTTCTCCTCACTGTAAGCTCCTTCTCCACTCAGCTCTCACATACTAAGTGTGGAGGCTCTAAGCTCTATTTTTATCAACCCTTAGTGTGCAAATGAGGAGTCTGGTCCTCATGGGACCTATTTATAGTGTCCCTCCCACATTTTTTTCTTCCCATCCCCTTCTTTTTTCTGCTACCTTGTCGCTTAATCTTCTAGTCGAGCGTCAACCCAGTTCTTCTATCGCTTCCCTGTCTTGTCTCTCAAGGGGGCATACGCTGGGGCAACTAGCTACACAAGGGCATCAAAAATTGTATCATGTTTTCAGCAATCATTTTATTTGACGCAATGTTGTAAACTACATCGCATCAAAGAGGGGCAAAATGTAGACACCCTAAAATGACCATATCGTCGCACCACTTGCATTTCATCAAATCTGTCGAATCACCTACATGTCAACATTAATTGAATAATCTAATTATTTAATTAATTTCATTAAATTCTTCTAAATCACATAATTTTGACATTAATTGTAAAAATCCTCTTTATTTTATTAATTTTCATTAATTCAACTTTATTCTTCCAAAATTAAATATTTGTTATTATTTAATTAAATCATTATCCTCTTTCAAATTTCAAGTCTCCATTAATTAAATAAATCCAATTATTTAATTAACTCATCCAATTCTATCTTATCTATAATTAAATAATTCTACATTATTTAATTAAATCACTTGTTCTTCTAAATTTAAATAAATCATGCAAATTTATTTAAATTTGTCTCAATCCTCTAAAAATAAATAAAATCAAATATTTTATTTATAATCTTCATATTCATCTATCATGCACAAACAATTAAATAAATTTATTTATTTAATTTCAGTTATCTTCCAATTCCTCTTAAAATATCTTGTTAACTCGTGTACAATCAGTCTTATTTTTAGAACTCTAAAAAAGGCAAAATTACAAGTTGAGTTATCTATTCAATCAATCTTGTTTTCATCATATTTTAATAAAAATATCCTTATGGATTGACACATGTCATGTGCACATTCATCATGGTTATTTGTTTTATCTCCTCCGTTGATTCTTCTAAATTATCTGGACCATTGATCGATCTCTGTTGAAACCTATATAAACCCCCCTCATCTCCTTCACAAATCCTCTTCGATCACTTATTCTCAGGCATCCTTTACAGCGCTTTGAGCATACATCGCATCATTGAGCACTTTACGATCTTTTGACATTGATCTTTGAGCACCTATACTTGCTTGTTGCAAACATGGTTTCGCAGCATTATTGAGTAATCCACATTTGACAAAAGAGAACAATACAATCTGGTAAAAGCTTTCTTGTTTTATTTGATTTATTCATTAATCATGGCTTTTTTAGATAGATCTCTTTATGTTATGGGTTATTAATTTGGTTATTATCATAATTTTGATTTCATCATTTACACATAACCAATTTTCCTCATAAATAAGCCCAACCGTCAGGTGTACCTATAATGTGCCTGAGATGGTGGGAATTTAGCAATAAGTTACTTCCATCACCTTGTTTGTCATGTTTTAGACGTATAGTATGTCTTTGGCATACTATACGGCGCTCATGTTTTATGTGTGTTTTTCCCCTATGTTGTAGTCTCAAGATGTGTGGTGAAATGCCCCTCCTACACTTAGGTTTTGTATGGCGTGTTTGTTCCCAAGCATAGTCTCAATACGTGTGGCGAAATGTCCCTCATATGCTCTGGGATTTGTATGCCATGTTTGTTCTCAAATGTAGTCTTCAAGAGCATGGCGAAATGCCCCTCCTACACTATGAGATTTGTATTGCATGTCTGTTGCCCCATATGTAGTTTCAAGATGTGTGGAAAATCCCCCCTCCTACATTTTGCATTGTGTGTTTACTTTCCATGTACTTGCATTTGCATTTATATATGAAAATGAAAAATAAATAATCATTGCATTCACTGTATTCATCATGTTTTGCGTGTCTTCAATGTTGTCTTCTTCGTGTCTTGCATGCCTGTTATTGTCTTCTCCATGCCTTGCATGCCTATTACTGTCTTCATTGTGTTTGACGTGTCTACAATGCATTTTCTCAAATGTCTACCTGAGATTGGGGTCTAGAAATAGTTTCTCAATCTTTGTGTATGCATTAGCTCTAAGTGCCTGGTGTGTTTGTTGTCTTTGTTGTCTGTACTTTAATACATGTATGGGCCTTGTGTTCATGCATACATTAAAGTGGGGGCTAAATGTTACATCATAAAATGTCTCCCTACGAATTTTTTCCTCCTAAGTTTAGCTCTCGAGTCCTTTAGGTGTAATCATGCATGTTCATTTTAACTCCTGATGGAAAATCCCTGAAAACCCATGTTAAATGGGACCTAGGGGACAGTGATGAACTTGACCCTGCCTTGAAAATGGGGTCAAGGGCTTGGGAATCCATGCCCTAGTCCTGCCCTATTTAGCAGGGTCCCAAATTTTAAATGTCGGTTATGTGACCGTTAGAAGTGTCTGTTACAGACATCTCAAGTTTGAATTACAAAATTAGAGTGGGAATGTATTTTGTTGCATATATAAGCATGTTTAGGACTTCATTTGTAAACTATATGGATATTGCAAACTTGTGATCTTATGCTAAGGTGATTCAAGGCTTTCATTATGTTGTAGAGTAGTATTGTGTTGTTATTGTGTTTGTTTGTGGAAAATTTGACTTCATCAATCCATCTCCTCATGGCATGAAAGAGCTTCTTCCTTCCATGAGAGCTACACCTCTGAGGTGATATCTAATTGTGTTTTCAATCATTTATCATTTATTTTTTTCCTCTATCGCGTAGGGATACGCACTCTCTATCTAACAATGGTGTTTGGAAGACTTGAATGTGTTTTGAAGGTTTGACTGAGGTAAGCTCCTAGACACCACAACCCCCAACCTCTTTTTCTATAATTACAGGTAACATGTGTTGAAGCAGAAGGAAGTGGAGTTGCAGGAGGCTATGACAAAGTTTGGAGATCTCGTATCTGAAGGAAAAAACAAGACTTAGACTTGGGCACATGCTCTAAATCCCCCTAGATCCCTGAAGTAGAAAACCTCTATGACAGTGGTGATTAGTTGCAAACAAGTGCCGGAAGTCCCCGAAGAAGTTGCCACCTTGGGCTTGGGTGCCTGCTCTTTAGCGCCCAAATTTCCCAGATCTAGATTCTCAAAGTCTAGTATGTATTTACCTCTAATATTACATCTCTGTCTATGAACATTTGTCAGGATTCGTCCATTTATTTATGATTTTACAAAATTAGGGTTTTGTACATAATCAGGCTTTAATTAATCAATTAATCATCAAATTCCTAGTTTCCTCTTCATTCCAAGTGACACTAAACCTATAGCAAAGCCCTCTTACAAGAGTTATGACTTGACTCGGTTTATGTCCTTGAATGTAAGGTGTGAAAGGAGGATCTAACTCACAAATCCATTGAAATTGAAAATCCATCTTTTTACACTAAACAAATATACTGTGAGCTAATCCTCATCATAGTTTTTCCCTATTTTAGGGTTTTCCACATAAAAACACTAGTGTTATGTGTTGATTCTTGAATTGCATGTTCTCAAAGTTATTCAATTTTATTAGGAAATGTTTGGTTAAAGTTTTTAAGTGTTTTGATTCACCCCCCTCTCAGCACCCTATTGTGGTCAACAACCTCATGTATATTTGAGGACTCCTTAGACACCTTGTGATCCTAAATAAGACCTTCGACCATCATATCCTTTGGTACATCATAGCCGCATGGAGGAGAAGATAGCACACTTGTACCTTCATTGATTAGAGATAAAATATGCTTTTGGGCAAGACTTAAGTGTCTCCAAGAGTAAGGGGTGTAGGGTGGTCCAAGATCTTACATTCCCTACCTGTCCTAGCAATGATAAGATGGTATTAAGGGGGTGGAAATAGCTATTATCTAATAGTGGAGATTGAAGCTAAACCTAAGTGAGTCTACAGGATATGACACTCCTCCTTGAATAATTTTAGGTTGTTGTACAAGTGTTTGGTGTGTATTCTGGTTATCTACTAGTATTCACCATTTGTTTATCCACGAAGGTTAATATCCTCGCACACCCAACTCCTAAGAGTTAGTCAACAACCATTGTGTCTACTTTGATTGATTTCTCTTACCAAAGAATTCCAAAACTATCTTTCTAATAAACAAGCTTTCACAGAAACCCACCTTTGAGCTACAAAACCTCACTTTTGCACACTGTTACTGTGCCTTTGGTAGATAGATATGCACCTCTGGCACACAGAAGCTCACTTCTGGTTGACAGAACCATACCTCTGGCTAACAGAACTATGCCTTCAGCACACAGAAACTCGCCTTTGGTCCTGTTAAGATTTCCAACTAGTTTTTACAGAATTGTGCCTTTGAATTATCCTAACACACCTCTAGCATACAGAAACTCACCTTTGGTCAACAATCCTATGCTTCTGGTCTAGAGAACCGCACCTTTGATCTATCCTAATATTGCCTTTGGTACACAGTCTTGTGCTTCTGGTTAATTACAGTAATCAAGTCATCTTTGTACCCAAAATCAAAAAATATCCACTTTCAATCAAATTTATCCTCAAACCTAATATCCTACAGACCATCCATCCCTAGTACTTCCATCACTAGATCAGTTTCACCCATCTTCATATCAAAATTTGGACTTTTAGAGCCTTTTATCCTCTTGAGACTATAACATTGTCATCATCATTAAATAGCCTAGACATTATCCAACTATTTAGGTTCAGTTTGACTTTTATCCTAGAATCTAGATCACATCTTCTAGTTTGTCTTTGATTTGAGAAGTTGCCTCTCTTAGATCCTTAAAGATAAATTAGAATCTTTTTAGTGACATAGCTAGCTTAGGAGAGTGGCTTCTCTTGGGTTGGTCAAACTCACTATCTATATCTATCTTTCCATGAGGTCATTAGTCTACTCTTGGAAGATCATCCAAAACACATCAGCAATTGATCTAGGTTTTATCAATAATCCCCAAAACAACCAATCAAAAATAATCATCCTAATAGTCTCAACCTTATAACAAGAGTCCAAACATCAGTCCATCCAACCTCAAATCTTTATCATAGCAAATCTGAAATATCACATTACTATAACTAGAAATCAACATTGATTAGCCATGGAGGCTAGCTAAAACAATCCCCAAAACAATCCTCAAAACAATCTCCAAAGCAACCCTCAAAATGTCAACACTACATTGATAGATGCCACCCAATTTTCCATGGGTTTGCATCCTCATGACTTTCTCCTGAAAGGTTATACCATGGGTCCCTCTTCATCTCATCAATATGGATAATATAAAATAGGACAAATATCCCAAGAAGTGTCACAAGACCAAACTGAAGAATTGAAAAATCCCAAGATCTTAGACACCATAGATAGGCTCTTAGCTTCCAATCCTAATAGCTTCTTTATTTTTCTTGCTAAGCAATGAGCTAAATTACCTAAGGACTTTGACACATCCACACTCAAAGAGAAAGACCCCATTAATGATGTTATTTCTACTATGGGTAGATCACACCTAAATCCTATTCAAACTATGTCTACCATAGAATCTATAATTCCAAATTCACCTACACACGACATTCCTCTAAAACCTTTCACCTACAAATATGTCAACCCACTCTATCAACCTCCCACAACACTTGAGCCCCTTCTTGCCCCCCACAGATATTTATCGAATGAATCAATCAAACCCCTTCTTCACCACTTACACACCTCCATCATCTTAAAACATAGTTTCACAAGTTCAATCTTCCATTCCTAATTTTTCTCATGCCACTCCTCCACAAGTTTCACAAGTTCAATCTTTCATTCCTAATGTTTCTTATGCCACTCTTCCATAAGTGTCACAAGTTCAATCTTCCATTCCTACAATTTCTTATGCCACTCCTCCACAAGTGTCACAAGTCCAATCATCTATTCCTCAACATTCTTACATCATTCCACCCCAACACTCCCAAACTCAACATTCTTACATCATTCCACCACAGCACTCCCAAAGTCAACACTCCTACATAACTCCACAAAACTCACGAGCTCAACACTTCTACATGAATCCACCCCAAAAAAATCCTTACAATTCTTACAATCCATACAATATTCATTCATATGCACCCAACACCAATCCCTCTCATATAGCAAAACACTCACCACCCATTCAACAAGGTCTTGCTCAACAAAAACCCACATCGGAACTTGATCTTAAATTTTCTAATCTACAAAAGCAAATTTCTGATCTCACACTTGGACACACAAAGAAAACTTTCTCCTTGGAGGAGGTTTCTCCTTACCCTTTTGATAGGTCACTACCTATGATCCCCTTTCATCCCAACTTTGACATGCCAAAATTTAACAAATATATAGGAAAAGGTGACCCAAAAGAACATCTTAGGGAGTTCTACATTTCTTGCCTAGAGGTTGACCATAATGATACTTATCTCTTACACCTCTTCCCTCGTAGTCTTGGAGGGAAATCAATTGAATGGTTTTCTCATCTACCCATGGGTATCAAAACATTTAATGAATTGGCTAAAAAGTTTGTCACACACTTTTCCTTCAATATCGAACATGAGATTTCCATGACAGACTTATGCAATACTTAACAACACAATGGGGAAACTTTCATCTCCTTCTTAGAAAGATGGAGAAACATGGATAGTAAATTCCCTTGGCCTATCCCAGAAAAACAACTAGTTAGCATATTCATCCAAAATCTCAATCCTGAAATTAGATTTCACTTACAAATCCAATGTGCTAACTCATTTGATAAAATCATTTCCAAAGGGACCAATATTGAAAAATCCCTCATCACCAAAGAATTGGTCAAAATATTCAAAGAGACTAAAGATAATCCTCAAACGTCTAATGACAAACCTCAATTTCAGTCCAAGAACAAGAATGTCATCAATGATGGTGTTGCGGACAATAAACATGTTCAAACTCTCCAAACATTGGTCAACCTACAATCACCTACAAAAACTACCCTATCTACTCCTTGAGAGAAACCAAAACATGAATACCCCTAGATGTACATTCACTACTTTGGGAGAACCTACCGAGTTAGTCCTCAAGAAACTTGTACAAAGTGGACTCGTCACGTTACCAGAAGCTCGTCAATATGATGAACCTACTTTCAAACCATCTTGTAAAAAGACAATGAATATTGCAAATACCATAGGGTCAACGGACACAATACCCCTCGATGCATGAAGTTGGAAAATCTCATCTAGAATCTCATAGATAGAGGAGAAGTCATTGTTGATGATCCTCCAAAAACAACAAAAAAAGACCTCGACATGTACAAGGATCTATTCCCACCACATGAGAAAAGAAATAATCTCGATAAACATAAAAATGTCAACAAAGCTTCCTTTTCCTTTGATTCCATTGTCAATTGTTTTGAATAAAGTCATGTGTCCACTCTTACCATCAAGGGAATAGTCCCTAATTTTGCTATTACAACTCGTCATGGTTGTGTCACCCTTCATGGGCCAACACCTGATATCCCCACAAACTTTGAGTATATTATCATAGAACATCTATGGAATACTCCTGCACAAAACTCCATTTGATATCTCCTAAAGCCATCACCTGCACACAAAGAAGTGCTTAAAAAATCTCTCAAAGAGTCATCGATTCCAAAAAACATATATGTCATAGAATTTCAAGCCATGATAGGTCATATTGTCATATTGCCTCACCTTACCACGTGGTCTTCACTGAAAAGAACCTCCCATCTCAAAACTCTTGCCATAATGATGCACTCCATATTGAAGTATTCATCCATCAACGCAAGTTCAAATGTATTCTTATAGATGGTGGTGTTGGTTTGGACATTTATTCTCTAAAATTGCTAAGACAATTGGGATACTCTAACGATGTTATTGATCCTGAACAATATGTCACTATTAAATCCTATGATGATGCAGAATGTTGGTCGGAAGGTGTAATCCATTTTCCTATTGAAGTTGGTCCTGTTATATTAGAAACTCATTGCCAAGTACTAGACCTTAATCTATCCTATAATATCATCCTAGGTCACCCATGGATCCATACCATGCAGGTTGCCCCTTCTGCGTAACATTAGTGCCTCAAGTTTCCTTTGAATGGTATTGAAATCACTATCTTGGGAGACCCAAATCCTTTTGAGTTTTGTCATGCCATACAAGGGTGATATCAAAATACCAAAAAAATCCCAAATAATGTTGAAGCCCAACATCCTCCTTCATATATTGACCCAGATACTTTGAAAAAAGCCTTAGTTGATAGACCCATTCATGAGATCAAGGTCTGGTACAGAGACATGATTTGGTGAATATGACTTTCAAAAGTCTTGTTGTGTGGGGAGGATGCCTTTATTACCTAAATCAAATGGAAAACCACCTATAGAAAAGGTCACTAAAAAGGTAACCCTACAAGCTACCCCAACAATATTCATTCGTTGGGGAATGAAGATGAATCTATTGAAGATATCTCCTCTTGGATATTCTAAGAAGAAAAGGATCTAGTCACACTACTAGTTTCACAATATGGTACAGGTCTATGAATTGTGAAAAATATGGGGTATAAAGGCCAAGGTGGTCTTAGAATACATGGTCAAGGAAATTTAGAACCTATCATTGTGACTAAGAAAAACAGCAGGCATGGTTTAGGATATGGTAAGGAGATACCACGTTCCTTAGACATCGAGTTTATTCTCAATGAGGTAGCGAAGGCTTTTCCCATAGTTTCAATTTCTAAAGAGGATACTATCGATGACTCCTACCTACACCTCATAGACCTATTCCAAGAAACCTCAATATTCAAGATATCATCCATCTCCCTCACATCCAACATGAAAACCCAAAACCTTCCACTCATCTACCCTAAACTTATTGATTGGGAACAACATGAGGCCCCTATTCTTGACATCTTTTAGAATTATGAGGCTATAGAAGAATTCATGGGACTCCGGGATGGTACCAACTTGGTGTCTGTAATGTCATAAGTTGTCCCCTTGGGGGCTTTTCCCTCTTTAGGTTTAGCTCCCGAGTCTTTTGTGTGCATTTAGGACATCTTGCATCATAATTTGGCATCCCAATGGAATGAACCCTAGGTATCATGGAAAATGGGGCCTAGGGGGACCCCTTGAGTTTAACCCTATCCAAAATAGGGGGGAGGAATTGGGTACCTGTGCCCTAGTCCTGTCCTATTTTGGGTTAGGCCCAAATTTTAAGTGTCAGTTTGTGACTGCTATTTGGGTCCTATGCCGACACGGTAAGTTTGAATTACGAAATCTTGGCGGTAGTGTTTGTAGTTGCATATAAAAGCATGTTTAGGCATTCATTTAGAAACTAGATTGTTATGGTGAACTTCATGCATCCTAAAGGTGATTCAAGGCTTTCATTGTGTTGCAAGAGTAGATTGATGTTGTCTATGTCTTTGTGTTTGCAGATTTGAGCATCCATTTCCTCATGGAATGAAGAGCTTCTTCCTCTCATGAGATCTTCACTACAAGGTGACATTATATTGTGTTTGTGATCATTATTTCACTTGGTTTTTGCCTCTGCCTCCCTAGGCACACACTCTCTATCTGACAAAGGTGTTCAAAGACTTAAGTGTCCTCTGGAGCTTGACTGAGGCAAGCCTCTAAACACCACAACCCCCTCCCAAAGTTTTCATGGTTGCAGGTTACAGGTTGAGGACTTGGACAAAGTGAAGTCACAAGAAGGCATATTGGAGCGTTAGAATTGCATATTAGTGAAAGAAACAACCACCTGGACTTGGGCACCTGCTCATTAGTCCTCAAAGTTTCATGACGGGAGAATCTTTGGTACAACAGGTATAGGTTACAGATCTTGTTCCTAGATCTGGACAAAAACATAGGCCTTGGACTTGGATGCCTACTCCTGTGTCCCTGACTTTCCCACCTCAGAACCTTGAAAATAGGTACTCTGTGATTTGTCATTTTACTTCCCTCTACAAGACCTTTTTCTATAATTCATCTGTTTACTGTCGTATTTGCAAAATTAAGGGTTTAATGGTTAATTGAGCATAGGAGAAGGAAGATTGATAAATAAACACCCTAATCCAAGTTTCCCTATATTTGTAAGTGACCAAGGACCTAATAGTGCTCTGCCACTCAATCCTAAGGTCCTTGAATGTAACGGGTGAAAGGAGGATTTAAACACTAAAACTAAACAAATCTAATTTTCACCTAAACATTTTGGTGAACTCATGTTTTTTGGACTTAATTGCAACTTGCTGAGTGTTTTTATTCAGATTTGGGTTGATTTTATTCATTCATATAGTCATTCATCTTATTGCATTGAGAAAATTTCTAAAAAATTGAAAATTTTGAAAAAATTTCTAAAAAATTGCATTGTTAGGTTTACTAATTTGCATCAATTCTTTCTAAATTTCCCTAATTTATGATTTTTGCATCAGATCTGATATAAACTACATAAAATTACAAAAATTTAATAGTTTGCACTGCATTTTCATATTTAATTGCTAGGGTTTTGTAGAAATTTTGACAATTTTCATATAACCTAGTAATTCCAAAATCTAGGGTTAGTAGAAAAAATCTTCTTTCAGATTTTTCTACTGATTTTAGAGGCTCATTCAAATTAAAATTTGTCTATAGTCTTTCATTTTAGTGTAAATTTGCATTTGGATTTAAATATTTGCATTTTTGTATAGAAAATTTCAATAAAAAACTAGCAATTTTCATGCATTTTCATTAGATTTGCATTGGCATTTTGCATATTAAAGTTTGGAATTCATTTTCAGACCTGAGAGTATTTAATTTTCATCATAAATCAGACTTCAAAGCATTCATACAGCATTTTGTCTCAAGATCTCAAACCTAGGGCTTGAAAAACATCAATTTTCACTAAAATTGGCCTCATAGACTCTCTAAATTTGCACCATAGGCGTGTTGTGAATAATATTTTTGCATTAATTTTCTGATATCAGGGTAATTATTTGCTTCCCTTCTTAAAAACATTCATGACACCCTTTTATCGGGCTCTTGTATTGAAAATTTAGTGAAAAACTACACATTTTTGCTATTTTTTGCCCTAGGGTTTGGCCTAGTTTGCATTCCAAGTGTGTTGTGACAAATTTTATGGATTGAGGTGATTGATATCATTGTTATTATTTTCTTCACCTCCTATAATTCATTACAACACCCCTTTAGCTAGGTCTTGGAGTTGAAAAACTATGAAAAATTGCTCATTTTGGCTATATTTTCACTTGGGTTTGACCTTAAGTGGCACTAAAAGCGTGTTGTGATGGATATTTTGACACTAATTGGATGTTATTACTAATATATTTTTCTTTCCATCATCATTTTCCTCACAACACCCTTTTCCATGCCCTTTTGAATCGAGATTTGGTGAAAAGATTGCATATTTTGACATATTTTCACTATATTTTGACTTATCGTCATCTTAGATTTGCATCAAGAGTGTGTTGTGAAGAATATTATTTCTGTTTTGGACTGATATCAGACATATAAATTTCTTCCCTTGATCAAAACCCTTACAACACCCTTCGTTTCATTCATTTGTATTGAAAAAGTACAAAAAAACCAAGCATTTACAACATATCTTGCGTCTAAAATTTGTGCATATTGCTGCATGAGTCTAATAACTCAATGCCCTAAGAGAAATATTCCTTTAATAAGAAGCATAAGACACATGGGATCATAACACCTTCTTTACAAAAGGAGAGACTCAAATGTTACAAGATGTTACACCCATTACAAGTACAATGGAAGAACAAACTTTTCATGATATTGATGATACTATTGAGGTGACAGGTTATGTATCTAATGAGAAAATAGAAAAATTGGATAAAGAGCTAGCCCAATTTCAATCATTTATGGAAAATGAGAGAATAGCTGAAGTTGTTCCTACAATTCATAACATAAGAGAATTGATAAAAGAGGGACAAGATGGTGTTAATGCAATTTGTGGTCTAGCACATATTGTACAAAATAACATTATGCCAGTGACCAAATGTGCACAAGTGATAAATAACACTTTATCACCATCTCATACTCAAGTATATGTACCTATACCGACTATGGGAATATCTACCTTTACATCAATGATCTTAACAACTAATGCGAATGCTTGTAGTAATGCTACCACTAGTATTGGAGTATCCAATGGCACTAATTAGAAAGCTATGGGATTTAATTAGCAGAAATTGGTTCCTAAGGGGGAATCTTCTATGAATAATTGCTCTGAACCACCTCCTCATCACACTTATTCTCAACCTCCCATCACATATGGTTATTCTCAACCATCTTCCACCTACCAGTATTTCCAACTACCATTGACCTATTCCCATCCTCCGCCTATCATACCTCAAGCTCAATAGCCTCCTCACTTTGGTTCCAATTCCTCGCAACAAACCACATCTCCAAATGATGCCATCCTGAACCAACTTTTACAAGGCATGAATGCTTTACGACAAAAGGTAACAAATTTGACAAATTATTTTTAACCTAGTATACCAACATATCATGCTCGTAATCCCCTTTCCTATGCAATCTTGAGAACTCCTATGCCCGAGACGTTTGAGACTCCTCGCTTTAAAAAATATGGTGGAAAAGGTGATCCCAATATTCATGTGGCAATATTTACAGCTATGTGTAGCGATTTCTATTTTGAAAAGGATTTGTTGGCAAAAATTTTCCTGCGATCTCTCAAAGATACCACTTTAGAATGGTTTTGCTCTTTGCCTCCGAATTCAATACACTCCTTTTCACAGTTGATTGATCAATTTTTACAACATTTTCAAGCAAATATCAGACCCCAAGTCACTCTTATTGACTTGGTTCAATACAAACAAGGTCCCAAAGAGAAGACTGAATTCGTTAGTCGATATCAAGGACTTTATGCATAGATTCAATATCAGATGAAAGATGATGATGTTCATAAGATATTTGTTATAAATCTACAACCTAATATTTGTGATAATATCCTCTTGATGAAGCATAACTCCTTTCAACATTTATGCACTGCCATTCATGATTATCAACTTTTCTCTAGTCAGTATGAAAACCAAAACTCATCGGCTCAAGTTGGTCAATCCACAGGTGGATCATCACAAAACAAATTTAAGAGGAACAATAATAACAAGAGCTTCATCAAGGTTAATGGACTAAATATGAACTGTTGCAAGGTGTGACCCTTGGTCTCCTTGTTCAATGTTGCACTGCGGTGGTTTGCGACAAGGGCTTAACCACCTCTCATGCTTGTTAAGTCAATTGGTTGTATCGGGCATTAATAGGTTGATCTTTTGGTTCAACAGAAACTAACAATTGGTATTAGAGATGAGGTCACGGGTTCAAACCCCGCGCTTGTGCTAGGGGGATTGTTGCAAGGTGTGGCCCTTGGTCTCCTTGTTCAGCGCTGCGCTGCGGTGGTTTGCGACAAGGGCTTAACCGCCTCCCGTGCTTGTTAAGTCAAGTGGTTGTATCGGGCATTAATAGGTTGATCTTTTGGTGCAATGGCAACTAACATGAACAACTTTTTTAATGTTGGAGCTATCAATAATCTGAAGAAAGCATCATATCAACCAAGAAAGTTTACTCTGATATTTGAGTCCTATCATTCCATCATGAATGAAGCTGTGAGTAATAACATTTTGAAGCTTCCCTCGATCAAGCCTGTTGATCCTAGTAAACAAGGACCTTACTTCGATGCAAATGCCTTTTGTCATTGTCATCAAACACAAGGACATGACACTGAATGATCTATGTGTCTTAAACATGAGATACTGGACCTTATTGATTCAAATCTCATCCAGGTATCAGGTGTGAATGATAATGGAAACAAGTCGGTTGCTCCGCTGAATCAGAACTAACAAATCTTCACTAATCCTTTCCCTAAGCATACTAAAACCAATATGTTGGAATAGGGTTTACTAGAAGTAGATGAGGATGATTACTTGGACTTTGATAACATCGTGGGAATGATTGAACTGGATAAGAAATAAGTGGACAATCCACCTTGTCCACCAAAAAATGAAATTTATGCTGAGGTCCCTCCTCTGTTATCCTTATATGGATCTGGAAATAATCAAAATGCATCAAAAAAGAAAGAACAAAAATTGATACAGACAAGTAAGATGGTATAGGATGATTCCCATTACCATGCTAGAAAGATTCAACAACAAAAACTTGATAAAAAATGGAAAAGAGTTAGACAACTGTCAGCAATTAGAGAAAACAGTGGTTCCCCTCCCCATAAGCAACAAAAAGTTATATTCACACAAGGAGTTACAAAACAAGCATCATATGATAATAAACAAGACGTTCATAAGAACCACTCAAATTTTGCATTAAACATGATCAAGTACCACTCCAAGAGGTTCTCAAGTTCCAAAATCAGATACAATGACCCTACAAGTAAGTATCTCTAACCCTTTATTTCTCTCGTGATGTGCTTCCCTTGTAATGTGTTATGTGTTGTTTAGGCCTCTTGGGATGACCCTTGATTCTCCCATAAGGTCTAGGATACCAAGAGACCACCTCTCTGGTGACCTTCTTCTATTTGTATCATCATTCTTCTAAATTGCCTCTCTGATTTCATTGTTGTGTGTTGTGTCTTACAGACATAGCATTGCGGTTGGTGACTTGGGGGCACCCTCCTATGTGACTGTCCCTAATACACTTGTTTCTCCTCTATTATTTATTGTTTCCCTTCCTCTAGTGTTTCTATCTAGTAGGCGGATGACAAAAAATATTTATACTGATGCAGACCTAGTGTCCCTTTCGAGAGCAATCAAAAAAATGGACTTAGTTCCTAATATGACGATGGGGTTGTATATTCTATCTGACACTTGGCTAATGGAAGCACTCATGCTTTCCACGTAGTGACTATGATGATATTTTTATCTCATTTACAAACCTTAACAATATTGTTGCTCTGTGCACCTTTTTTTGTCTTTGAATCTAGCCTTGGTGGTACTCGATTCAGAGAGCTTCATGATATAGCCCCACGGTTATCCTCAAACTCCAGATTCATAGTATAACCTTGGCTCTTTGTGTGGTTAATCATATGCATTGATGTTGTTGTTTATCATGATTTTGTAGACACTAACATGTTTCTTGCAGGGATGTGTTTGTGGGAACATTTGGCGATCGTAAAGTACATGTCACCTCTAGGGGCATGGGCTTTGCGAAAGTCTATGTTCCCTTGTGTGTTATATTCCTACCTTAACATGCTTGATATCGATACCTGATATCAACCACCTTAAGGTAGGGGCATATATAAGGTAAGTTGTCTGTTGTAGATGTTAGCAATGTGTTTGTCCTTAGATGCAGTTTAAAGACCAGCTCGATGATTGGTTCCTGTATCCTGAGTTTGTTTTCAATCAATCAATCAATCACGTAAGCCCTCTACGGAGGTAGGATATCGAGCATATCCTTTTTCTCTTAAGCCCTCTATGGAAGTGAGGATGGTGTACTTCTCAGAGTATATTACATCATCCTGTCATTTTCAAAAGTCCTCTACAAAGACGGGGAGTAGTTCTGTGACTAACTCAACCCTTAAGTGTGTCTTCGGTAATTGTTGTGGTGAAGCCCAATCGTCAGTGTGTGACTGTAATGTGCCTGAGATGGTGTTGAGACTAGAAATAGGAACACTCCATCGCTTGTCTGTCATGTTTTCTTCGTGTCTTCAAGTGTGTGTGTTTGGCGTGCTTGCTTTGTTTGGTGTGTATGCTGCCCCATATGTAGTCTAAAGACTAGCTCGATGAATGCTTCCTAAATTTTGGGAGGTTTTGCATGTCTTGCATGTGTGTTGCCACATATATGCAGTTTAAAGACTAGTGCAATGAGTGCTTCCTACATTATGGGAGGTTTGTTTACTTTCCAGTACTTGCATCTGCATTTCATATATATAAGAAAAAGAAAAGAAAAGAATCATGCCTGTCTTCTATGCATTAATGTGTCTTCTCTGCATTTACTGTATTCTCTAAGTTCTGCATGAATGTAACTGCCATCTCCGTGTTCTGCATGTCTGTTACTGTCTTCTATGTGATTGGCATGTCTTCTCTGTGCTAGGCATGTTTGTTGTGTTTGTGACCTTACTTTAATGCATGTATTGGCCTTGTGTTTATACATACATTAAAGTGGGGGCTAAATGTAATGTCAAAAAATGTCCCCTTGGGGGATTTTCCCTCTTTAGGTTTAGCTCCTAGGTCTTCTGTGTGCATTTAGGACATCTTGCATCATAATTTGGCATCCCGATGGAATGAACCCTAGTTATCATGGCAAATGGGGCCTAGCGGAACCCCTTGAGCTTAACACTACCCAAAATAGGGGGGAGGACTTGGGTGCCCGCGCCCTAGTCCTGCCGTATTTTGGGTCAAGCCCAAATTTTAAGTGTCGATTTGTGAGTGCTATTTGGGTCCTATGCCGACACGATAAGTTTAAATTATGAAATCTTGGTAGGAGTGGTTGTAGCTGCATATAAAAGCATGTTTAGGCATTCATTTAGAAACTAGATTGTTATGGTGAACTTCATGCATCCTAAAGGTGATTCAAGGCTTTCATTGTGTTACAAGAGCAGATTGGTGTTGTCTACATGTTTGTGTTTACAGATTTGAGCATCCATTTCCTCATGGAATGAAGAGCTTCTTCCTCTCATGAGATCTTCACTACAAGGTGACATTATATTGTGTTTGTGATCATTATTTCACTTGGCTTTTGCCTCTACCTCCCTAGGCACGCACTCTCTATCTGACAAAGGTGTTCGGAGACTTAAGTGTCCTCTGGGGCTTGACTGAGGCAAGCCTCTAAACACCACAATCCCCTCCCAAAGTTTTCATGGTTGCAGGTTATAGGTTGAGGAGTTAGACAAAGTGAAGTTAGAGGAAGGCATATTTGAGTATAGAAATTGCAGATCAGTGAAAGAAACAACCACCTGGACTTGGGCACCTGCTCATTAGTCCTCAAAGTTTCGTGATGGGAGAATCTTAGGTACACAAGGTACAGGTTGCAGATCTTGTTCCCAGATTTAGAAAAAAACATAGGTCTTGGACTTGGGCACCTACTCTTGTGTCCCAAACTTTTCCACCTCGGAACCCTGAAAATAGTTACTATGTGATTTGTCATTTTACTTCCCTCTACAAGAGCTTTTTCTGTAATTCATCTGCTTACTGTCGTATTTGCAAAATTAGGGTTTTAATGGTTAATTGAGCATAGGAGAAGGAAAATTGATAATTAAACACCCTAATCCAAGTTTCCCTACATTTATAGGTGACCAAGGAACTGATAGTGCTCTGCCACTCAATCGGAAGGTCCTTGAATGTAACGAGTGAAAGGAGGATTTAAACACTAAAACTAAACAAATCCAATTTTTACCTAAAAGTTTTGGTGAACCTATTTTTTTGGACTTAATTGCAACTTTTTGAGTGTTTGTCTTCATATTTGGGTCCATTTCATTCATTCATATAGTCATTCATCTTATTGCATTGAAAAAATTTCAAAAAAAAAGAAAATTTTGAAAAAAATTCAAAAAAATTGCATTGTTAGGCTTACTAATTTGCATCAATTCTTTCTAAATTTCCCTAATTTATGATTTTTGCATCATATCTGATATAAACTACATAAAATTACAAAAATTTAATAGTTTGCACTACATTTTCATCATTTAATTGCTAGGGTTTTGTAGAAATTTTGACAATTTCATATAACCTCGTAATTCCAAAATCTAGGGTTAGTAGGCAAAATCTTCTTTCAAATTTTTCTGCTGATTTTAGAGATTCATTAAAATTATAATTTGGCTTTATTCTTTCATTTTAGTGTAAATTTGCATTTAGATTTAAATATTTGCATTTTTGCATAGAAAATTTCAACAAAAAACTAGCAATTTTCATGCATTTTGATTAGATTTGCATTGGCATTTTGCATATTAAAGCTTGGAATTCATTTTCAGACCTGAGATTATTTCATTTTCATCATAAATCAGACTTCAAAGAATTCATACAGCATTTTGTGTCAATATCTCAAACCTAGGGCTTGAAAAACATTGATTTTTACTAAAATTGGCCTTATCGACTCTCTAAATTTGCACCATAGGCCGGTTGTGAAGAACATTTTTGCATTGGTTTTATGATATCAGGGTAATTATTTTCTTCCCCTCTTAAAAATCTTCATGACACCCTTTTATCGGGCTCTTGTATTGAAAGTTTGGTGAAAAACTACACATTTTTGCTATTTTTTGCCCTAGGGTTTGGCCTAGTTTGCACTCCAAGTGTGTTGTGACAAATTTTATGGATTTATGTGACTAATATGATTGTTACTATTTTCTACACTTCCTAAAATTCATTACAACATCCCTTTAGCTAGGTCTTGGAGTTGAAAAACTGTGAAAAATTGCTCATTTTGGCTATATTTTCACTTGGGTTTGACCTTAAGTGGCACTAAAAGCATGTTGTGATGGATATTTTGATGCTAATTCACTGTTATTACTGATATTTTTTTTTTCCATCATCATTTTCCTCACAACACCCTTTGTCATGCCCTTTTGAATCGAGATTTGGTGAAAAGATTGCATATTTTGACATATTTTCACTATATTTTGACTTATCGTCATCTTAGATTCGCATCAAGAGTGTGTTGTGAAGGATCCTATTTCTGTTTTGGACTAATATCAGACATATAAATTGCTGCTCCTGATCAAAACCCTTACAACACCCTTTGTTTCATTCATTTGTATTGAAAAAGTACAAAAAAACCAAGCATTTACAACATATCTTGCATCTAAAATTTGTGCATATTACTGCATGAGTCTAATAACTCTCTACCCTAAGAGAAATATTCCTTTAAGAAGAAGCATAAGACACATGGGATCTAATGCTCTTGAAGAAGTTGGTACATTGAACACCTTTACAAAAGGAGAGACTCAAATGTTACAAGATGTTACACCCATTACAAGTACAATGGAAGAACAAACTTTTCATGATGTTGATGATACTATTGAGGTGACAGGATATGTATCTGATGAGAAAATAGAAAAATTGGATAAAGAGCTAGCCCAATTTCAATCATTTATGGAAAGTGAGAGAATAGTTGAAAAAGTTGTTCCTACAATTCATAACATAAGAGAATTGATAAAAGAGGGACAAGATGGTGTTAATGCAATTCATGGTCTAGCAAATAGTGTACAAACTAACATTATGCCAGTGACTGAATGTGCACAAGTCATAAATAACACTTTGTCACCATCTCATACTCAAGTATCCGTACCTATACCAACTACAGGAATATCTACCTTTACATCAACGATCTTAACAACTGATGTGAATGCTTGTAGTAATGCTACCACTGGTATTGGAGTATCTAATGGCACTAATTACAAAGCTGCGGGATTTAACTATCATAATTTGGTTCCTAAGGGGACCTCTTCTATGAATAATTGCTCTCAACCACCTCCTCATCACACTTATTCTCAACCTCCCATCACATATGGTTATTCTCAACCATCTTACACCTACCAATATTTCCAACTACCATTAACCTATTCCCATCCTCCGCCTATCATACCTCAAGCTCAATCACCTCTTCACTTTGGTTACAATTCCTGCCAACAAATTACATCTCCAAATGATGCCATCCTAAACCAACTTTTATAGGGCACGAATGCTTTACAAAAAAAGGTAACAAATTTGACAAATTATTCGCAGCCTAGTATACCAACATATCATGCCCATAATCTCCTTTCCTATGCAATCTTGAGAACTCCTATACCCGAAAGGTTTGAGACTCCTCGCTTTGAAAAATATGGTGGAAAAGGTGATCCTAATATTCATGTACCAGCATTTACAGCTATGTGTAGCGATTTCTATTTTGAAGAGGATTTCTTGGCAAAACTTTTCCCGCGATCTCTAAAAGATACCACTCTAGAATGGTTTTTCTCTTTGCCTCCGAATTCAATACACTTCTTTTTGCAGTCGATTGATCAATTTTTACAATATTTTCAAGCAAATATTGGACCCCAAGTCACTCTTATTGACTTGGTTCAATGCAAACAACGTCCCAAAGAGAAGTTGACTGAATTCATTAGACAGTATCAAGGACTTTATGCACAGATTCAATATCATATGAAAGATGATAATGTTCAGAAGATATTTGTTACAAATCTACAACCTAATATTCATGATAAGATCCTCTTGATGAAGTATAACTCCTTTCAACATTTATGCACCACCCTTCATGATTATCGACTTTCATCTAGTCAGTATGAAAACCAAAACTCATCGGTTCAAGTTGGTCAATGCACAGGTGGATCATCACAAAACAACTTTAAGAGGAACAATAATAACAAGAGCTTCATCAAGGTTAATAGACCGAATATGAACAACTTTTAGAATGTTGTAGCTATCAATAATCCAAAGAAAGCATTATATCATCCAAGAAAGTTTACTCTGATATCTGAGTCCTATCATTCCATCATGAACATAGCTCTGAGTAATAACATTTTGAAGCTTCCCTCAATCAAGCCTATTGATCCTAGTAAACAAGGACCTTACTTTGATGCTAATGCCTTTTTTCATTGTCATCAAACGGAAGGACATGACACTGAACAATGTATGCATCTTAAACATGAGATACAGGACCTTATTGATTCAAATGTCATCCAGGTATCAGGTGTGAATGATAATGGAAACAAGTCAATTGCTCTACCAAATTAGAACTTACAAATCATCACTAATCCTTTCCCTAAGCATACTGAAACCAATATGTTGGAACAAGGTTTAATGGAAGTAGACGAGGATGATTACTTGGACTATGATAACATCGTGGGAATGATTGAACTAGATAAGAAACAAGTGGACAATCCACCTCGTCCACAAAGAAATGAAATTTATGCTAAGGTCCCTCCTCTATTATCCCTAAATGGATCAGGAAATAATCAAAATGCATTAGAAAAGAAAGAACAACCGATACAGATGAGTAAGATGGTACAGGATGATTCATGTTACCATGCTAGAAAGATTCAACAACAAAAACTTCATAAAAATTGGAGAAGAATTAGATGACTGTCAGCAGTTAGAGAAAATAGTGGTTCCCCTCCCCATAAGAAACTAAAATTTATATTCACACAAGGAGTTACAAAATGAGCATCATATGATAATAAACAAGACTTTCATAAGAAACACTCAAATTTTGCATTAAACATGATCGAGTACCTCTCCAAGAGGTTCTCAAGTTCCAAAATCTAATACAATTACCCTATAGGTAAGTATCTCTAAACCTTTATTTCTCTCATGATGTGCTTCCCCTGTGATGTATTATGTGTTGTTTGGGCCTCCTGGGATGACCCTTGATTCTCCCGTAAGGTCTGGGATACCAGGAGACCACCTCTATTGTGACCTTTTATTTGTATCATCATTCTTCTAAATTGCCTCTCTCTGATTTCATTGTTGTGTGTTGTGTCTTACAGACATAGCATTGCGGTTGGTGACTTGGGGGCACCCTCCTATGTGACTGTCCCTAATACACTTGTTTCTCCTCTATTATTTATTGTTTCCTTTCCTCTAGTGTTTCTATCTAGCGGGCGAATGACGAAAAACATTTATACTGATGTAGACCTAGTGTCCCTTTCGAGAGCAATCAAAAAAATGGACTTAGTTCCTAATATGACGATGGGATTGTATATTATATCCGACGCTTGGCTAGTGGAAGCACTTGTGCTTTTCGAGTAGTGACTATGATGATGTTTTTATCTCATTTACAAACCTTAACAATATTGTTGCTCTGTGCACCTTTGTTTGTCTTTGAATCTAGCCTTAGTGGTACTCGATTCGGAGAGCTTCATGATATAGCCCCATGGTTATCCTCGAACTCTAGATTTGTAGTATAACCTTGGCTATTTGTGTGGTTAATCATATGCATTGATGTTGTTGTTTATCATGATTTTGTAGACACTAACATGTTTCTTGCAGGGATGTGTTTGTGGGAACATTTGGTGATCGTAAAGTACATATCACCTCTGGGGGGCATGGGCTTTGCAAAAGTCTATGTTCCCTTGTGTGTTATATTCCTACCTTAACATGCTTGATATCGATACCTGATATCAACCACCTTAAGGTGGGGGCATATATAAGGTAAGTTGTCTGTTGTATATGTTAGCAATGTGTTTGTCCTCAAATGCAGTTTAAAGACCAGCTCGATGAGTGCTTCCTACATCCTGAGTTTGTTTACAATCAATCAATCAATCACGTAATCCCTCTGCAAAGGCGGGATATCAAGCATATCCTTTTTCTCTTAAGCTCTCTACAGAGGCGAGGATGGTGTACTTCTCGAAGCAGATTGCATCATCCTATCATTTTCAAAAGTCCTCTGCTGAGGCAAGAAGTGATTATGTGATTAACTCAACCCTTAAGTGGGTCTTCAATGATTGTTGTGGTGAAGTCCAATCATCGGTGTGTCTTGTAATGTGCCTGAGTTGGTGTTGAACCTAGAAATAGGAACACTCCATCGCTTGTCTGCCACGTTTTCTCTATCTTCAAGTGTGTGTGTTTGGCGTGCTTACTTTGTTTGGTGTGTCTGTTGCCCCATATGCAGTCTAAAGACTAGCTCAATGAGTACTTCCTACATTTTGGGAGGTTTTGCGTGTCTTGGGTGTGTGTTACCCCATATATACAGTTTAAAGACCAATGCGATGAGTGCTTGCTGCATTATGGGAGGTTTGTTTACTTTCCAGTACTTGCATCTGCATTTCATATATATAAGAAAAATAAAAGAAAAGAATCATGCATCTTCTATGCATTAATCTGTCTTCTATACATTTACTGTATTCTTCGTGTTCTGTGTGACTTTAACTGTCTTCTTTGCGTTTTGTGTGCTTGTTACTGTCTTCTATGTGATTGGTGTGTCTTCTCTGTGCTTGGCATGATTGCTGTGTTTGTGACCTTACTTTAATGCATGTATTGGCCTTACATTTATATATACATTAAAGTGGGGGCTAAGTGTAATGTCGAAAAATGTCCCCTTGGGGGCTTTTCCCTCTTTAGGTTTAGCTCTCGAGTCTTTTGTGTGCATTTAGGACATCTTGCATCATAATTTGGCATCCCAATGGAATGAACCCTAGGTATCATGGCAAATGGGGCCTAGGGGGACCCCTTGAGCTCAACTCTGCCCAAAATAGGGGGGAGGAGTTGGGCACCTGCACCCTAGTCCTGCCCTATTTTGGGTCAGGCCCAAATTTTAAGTGTCATTTTGTGACTGTTATTTGGGTCTTATGCCGACATGGTAAGTTTGAATTACGAAATATTGGTGAGAGTGTTTGTAGTTGCATATAAAAGCATGTTTAGGCATTCATTTAGAAACTAGATTGTTATGGTGAACTTCATGCATCCTAAAGGTGATTCAAGGCTTTCATTCTATTGCAAGAGTTGATTGGTGTTGTCTATGTCTTTGTGTTTGCAGATTTGAGCATCCATTTCCTCATGGAATGAAGAGCTTCTTCCTCTCATGAGATCTTCACTACAATGTGACATTATATTGTGTTTGTGATCATTATTTCACTTGGTTTTTGCCTCTTCCTCCCTAGGCATGCACTCTCTATCTGACAAAGGTGTTCGAAGACTTAAGTGTCCTCCAGGGCTTGACTGAGGCAAGCCTCTAAACACCACAACCCCCTCCCAAAGTTTTCATGGTTGCAAGTTACAGGTTGAGGAGCTAGAGAAAGTGAAGTTGCAAGAAGTCATATTGGAGTGTCAGAATTGCAGATCAGTGAAAGAAACAACCACCTGGACTTGGGTGCCTGCTCATTAGTCCTCAAAGTTCTGTGATGGGAGAATATTTGGTACAAAAGGTACAGGTTGTAGATCTTATTCCCAGATCTAGACAAAAACATGGGCCTTGGACTTGGACGCCTGCTCCTGTGTCCCTGACTTTTTCACCTCAAAACCCTGAAATAGGTACTCTGTGATTTGTCATTTTACTTCCCTCTGCAAGAGCTTTTTCTGTAAATCATCCATTTACTGTCGTATTTGCAAAATTAGGGTTTTAATGGTTAATTGAGCATAGGAGAAGAAAAATTGATAATTAAACACCCTAATCCAAGTTCCCCTACATTTGTAAGTGACCAAGGACCTGATAGTGCTCTTCCACTCGATCCTAAGGTCCTTGAATGTAACGGGTGAAAGGAGGATTTAAACAATAAAACTAAACAAATCCAATTTTTACCTAAATAGTTACCATAAAGTTGGGTTTTTCATGGATTTAGATCAAGCAGCGTACTTTGGTGAGAATGCCAAATCCCCTAGTCACAAAAGTGAAAATAAAATAAATAGATCCCTAGGGGAAAATGACAATGTGGCACCTTCTAATCATAAAAAAGTAAAAACAAAGGACATATCCAATGGTGAAGACCTCTCTAAGGTGCTCAAAGATGGAGGATTGGACCTTCCCTTACCTATAAATTATCAAGAAAAGTCTTCCCTTTTGGTTGAAAAATCACAAGAAATGAATCTAAGCATAGCTCAGAACCCTAAGATCACATTTCTAGCAGCTTCACTTTCAAAACAAGAGAGGAAAGATTTTACAAAATTCTTCTTGCAAAGGGCAGTCAATTTCTCTTAGTCATATGTTGATTTGCCTAGGTTGGACCCTTCACTAGTGGTTCATCATTTAGTAGTATTTCCAAATGCCAAGCTAGTCAAACAAAAGATCTGTAAATGTATCCACAAATAGCACTATTGGTAAAAGCAGAGCTTCAAAAATTTCTAGATGTGAAGTTCATACACCCTATTGATTATCCAGAGTGGGTTTCAAACTTGGTACCTATTTCCAAAGTCACTAGGGGCATTCACATTTGCAAAAACTTGAGAGAACTAAATGAAGCATGTCTTAAAGATAACTTTCCATTGTTGAATATTGACATCATTATGGACTTAACGATAGGTCACGAAATGCTTTCCCTAATGGATGGTTTTTCTAGATATAATAAGATCATCATACCAATAGAAGATCAACATAAAACAACTCTTACATGTCCTTGGGGCACCTATTGCTGGTAAGTCATGCCTTTTCATCTAAAGAATGCAGGAGCCACCTATCAGAGAGCAATGACAATGATATTTCATGACCTTTTCCATATTATTATGGAGGACTATGTCGATGATATATTGGGAAAATCTACCACTAGAGCAGATCATTTACAAGTTCTAGGATAGATATTTGATAGACTAGAGAAATATCAAGAAAGGCTCACCCTAAGAAATGTGTATTTAGTGTTACTTTCGGGAAATTGTTGGGATACATTATATCTTACAGAGGAATTGAAGTAAATCCCACCAAGGTCAAAGCTATAGTTGAGATGCCTCCACCCAAGAATATAAAGCAACTAAGGAGCCTTCAAGGGAGATTGCAATCCATTAGACAATTCATTTCACATCTAGTAGATAAATGTCAACCTTTTCTACATTTTCCCTGAAAGGGTGCCTCATTCCGGTGGGATAGTAAGTGCCAACAAGAATTTGATCAACTCAAAGAATATCTAGCTACACTTCCACTTTTGGTACCACCAATTCTAGATAAACCTTTACTATTGTATATCTCTACTATATCTACAGCATTAGGTGCTCTCCTAGCACAACATGATGATTCAGGAAAAGAACAGGTAGTTTACTACATTAGTCACACCTTGGTTGGCTATGAGCTTAATCATACTCCCATGGAGCGGGCATGTCTAGTAGTAGTGTTTGATTCCCAAAAGTTGCGACATTATATGTTAAACCAACACACCCATCTCATTTCCAAGATAGATCCATTGAAATATCTTTTATCCAAGGCAGCCCTCACAGGTAGACTAGCAAAATGGGTCATGATTCTAAGTGAATTTGATATAGAGTATGTTGATCAAAATCTATCAAAGGACAAGTTATTGCAAATCAATTAGCAGAGGCTCATGTTGATGCATTTGTTATGCACAACAACAAGAAATAAAAGTCACATCAAACTTTCATTTATCTTGAAGAATATGATGAACTCAAAGAATTCATGATTCCAAGTCTCCGTGTGTCAGGTCATGACAATCCTATTGTTACACAGGGTTTGATATGATATGTTGTTTTCCAATAGGGGACTTACGCACTTTCTTCAAGGAATCTTGTCAATGTTCACAAATATTTATCCCGTTTCACCTTATCTACATACATTCTCAACAAATTGCATCAAAATCTTATAATCTTTACACATGATGTGCATATATTTATGTAAATTTGTCTTAAGTTTAATCAATTCTTCTGAAACTATCTCCAGCTAAGACTATTCTGATGATCTTTCTAACTTTGATTAGTTCTTCTAAAAATATCTCAATTTGAACTAATCCTCACTTTTGTACCTCAAATTCATTCAAATATTGTGCAAATAACAAGTATTTTTCTATCATTTTCCATTATTTGCATGATATTCACTATGATAGGCTATTCTCTCAAATATGCTAAGGATATGCAATTATCTATGTTAATTCAACATATTCTCTCTATTTTTATTATTTGTAGCTCTGTATGATTATTTATGAAATTGAAATGAAATAAAATGAATACAAACTAAAATTCTAAATTTAAAAATTACTAAGTTTTGACCAATGATTCACATGCAACTTTGATACTTTCATGAAAAGGAGATAAACTAGACCATGTTTCACCAGGATAGTCCACAACTATGCATGGCAGGTGCTAATCTTCAAAGGAAAATATGATGACAACATGCACTAGTTGAATGCACCTCTGAGGAGCGTAGAAATTCACAGTAACATATCAAGAAATCATCCACAAGATTACGCAAAGTTTACAATTAGGTAGTAATCTAAGTCTCTGTTATCATTGAGTATGCTAAAAGTATGCACATATACATTTGATCTTGAGAAAGAACCATGGAGAATCACAAAGTTACATAATTGTACACTCAATGTTCACAAGTTCATCAATTCAATCTCAATTCAACTCCTAATACTTTACAAATGATATTCAATATCCTTTTATAGGACAAGGATAAGATTCGGTTACAATGATCTAATGGTTAAGATACAATCAAGATGATCAATGGTCAAGAATAGTGCCACGTGATTGCTAGTTGGTAATAATTGGTGGAGGACAGCTGGCAAAAGGGGAATATTCCCAGCATCTTTGACTTGGTCTTCAAGGTCCCTTTATTCAATATCTTCTTCAAATTCCTCCTCTGTTGGCCCTCTAGTGATTCGTAATCTAGTATCTATACCCTTGAAAAATGCGTATGCCCTAACTACTTTGTTTATTTCTTCTCTCTTTTGTACTTTAGCTTTCTCCTTAGCATGTTCTTGGGCTTGAAATTGTTCTTTCAAGGCTATCCATTTGCTAGTATCCAACTCCTCATTATAGGCATCTATTTTAGACTTCATATTCGTTGCCTTATCAATAACATCCTATGAGAAGTGTTGGAATGGATCCCCTATTGCTAGGCTAAAATTATCCTTGAATGCCTTAATTCCATCATGCTCATCTTGATTTCCAGCTTTACCTTCTACTCCACCCTCTAATTTCTCCAAAATAGCCAGCTCCTCTGCCAAAAGTTCATGGGCTTTTATGTTGATATCTATTGCCTTTCCATTCCATCTCTTCAAAATGGACACTTCAAACTTTATGTATTCTACCTAGAGGTCCATTTTAGGAATTGCTTGAGGTGTCAAAACTTTGTTGGTTATGAGGACCTAATCATCTACCTTCCTCATGTCCTTGAGCATGGTCAAGTACAGGTTGCTTTGAACTAGCCTCTATCCTACTTCCTTCTTTAGTGCATCTACTTTGCCCCTCATATGGCTAAGCATATCCCAATTGGATAGGGATATCCTTATTACTTGTTCACCTTCTTTCAATAATCTTTGAAACCACGTATTCATCACATTGGCCTAATGCTTTTGTGCATCCAATCCAATTATCTCTTGTTGTGACACCAAGGCTAACTATGTAACTATTGTTACTGGAACATTGGTAGGGGTGACCAATCCTTTTATGAAGGCCTACAATTGGACAATTTACCCTTTATACTCTTTATTTTTGGCCTTTTCTTTTGTAATCCTCACTGCCACTACTTCTATACTTTCTCTTAATTCCTATATATCTTGATCTACAGTTGTATGCCCCAGGTCTATGGTGGTCATTTGAAACTCACCTGCACTGATTTCTCCTTTGTTCTTATCAACTATAGGAATGGATAATTGAGTTGTTCTCTTTCCATTAGCAAGATCTCACCTTATTGCAGAGGTTTTCCTCACTCTACACTTGGGCTTCGTAGCCTCAAGTAAAAATAATTATTGAATATAAAAATTAGAAGAATCTAGAATAGGAGTCCGAATTACCTCAAATGTCAACCAATTGGGTGCACTAGATTTTGGTCCTTGCTAACCTATTTGCTCATGTGAGAATTGTGCATATCTATGTATTTATCCTTTGAAGCTTCTATGCTCACTTGTTGTTAACTCTTATCCTTCTCAGCTTCTATGGATGTCATATCCTCACTTTGTGATAATTCTTTTGTAGGCTCCTGGCCATCATGCACATCCATGCAGACATATACATCTTCCTTATTTCTATCTTCAGGGATATATTCATGAGTTCCCATATCATAATCCTGTATATTTAGTTCATCTTGGATCTTGGGAATATCCTTACTTTGTTCCCCTTGGTGACTATGATCTAGAACATCCTGATGTACATCCTAATCCGTTCCTATTTCCTTTTCTTTTGGGTTTTCTCCATCACCTTTATCTTCTAGAACTCCATGTCTGGATGTGACTACCTTAGGTTCCTCCTGTGTCTCAACATGTCCTTCATTTGTCTAGACATTTTTCTTTGGATACTTATTCTAGATATTCATATCCTCAATTGTATTATCATGTCTTTCCACATTATACAGAGCAGCATCTTTGTCCTCATCATATGCTAAATTAATAATATTTGGGCTTGTGATAGTGTCCACTAACACATCCAAAGCTCTAGTTTGCACCATTACCTCCAGAGATCTAGGCTCATTTGTATACTTGACATTTTGTGATGCATGTGGTGTGTCTTGGGGTGTTAATGCAATATGCCTTAGCAAATTTTCAATAGGATTGGTGGTCACATTCCTTGTCACTTCATCATCTGTTAGATCAATTATTTTTCTTAAGGAGAATGTTTGATCAACCATCCTCTTCATTTTTCTTCTCTTGCTTCCTTGGCTAATTCACCCTTAACTTTGATAATGGTCAGGATGGGTACATTATGTTTCTATTCTTTGTGTGGTGCCTCCACATCACCTTGGACCATTGTTGATGTAGATGTCCCTATTGTATGTTCCTTTCTAGCAAACATATTTTCCATCTTTTTGTTGGTTGTTTGTGTTCTTTGAGCAGGACATCTAACTGCACATTGGTGGCTCCCCTCATTATGGGCATCTGTCCTCTCTTTTTTCTAGGGATGTTCATCCCTTCCAGCAAATCTTCACCTTTCTTTACTGTTACTTCTTCCTCTTCACCAATGTCCTCATATCCATATTCTAGCTCATCCACCTGTCTTGTAGTAATGGTGATGGCTGGTATAGGTACATCTCTTAGAGGTGAGGAAATTGTGGCAATTGCAATGCCTCCTATGGAAAACTCTTCAACTACCTCAAAAGAATCTGGTTTAGCTAACTTGGCTTCCATAATCTATCTCTTTTGGATCAGAAAATCATCAAACTCTGGATCTCCTAGATCCTTTCTTTTCCTCTTCTTATCAATGGTCACTGCCACTCCTTTCTCCTTTATTTCAGTCATCTTTTGATTCACCCCCTTCTTAGTGAATTCTATGACTCTAGCTATGATTAACTGCAAGGATGTGACCTCTGCTTGGTTCCAATTAGGAGGGGAGAGAGCTTCTTTGTATACATATTTTTCTTCATACTCCTTATCCATGAATTTTCCATCACCAGAGTGAAGTTGTGGAGGGATATCAAAACACTCTAGTGTCTTGATTTGATTAATAGTAAGTCTGATAATTTCTTTTTCTCCTTCTACCTCATCTGGACAATCAACCCAGTAGTCTTCTATGTGCACTTCATGTCTCAACTTCTTATTCACATATCTCTCCATTCTGTGGTATGGATCATAGTATCTGGCCAAGGAGAATGGTTGCAAATGCAACATGTGTAGCTCAACCTTTAATTGTTTAGCTCCATCTATGGTTCCACATACATACCATCCAATGAGGATAGGGAACCTAATATTACCTCTTTTGTTCCTCTTCACATACACCTCATAAGAGGGTATAAATTGTCTAATTAGATCCAACAACACCACTTTATCAGTAGGATATCTTGGGAGCACAAATGGCTATCCCTCAAATGTTTCCATACAAGTGTATGTAAAGGTGGGGAATTGTATAAACCAATCCCTATTTCTTGTAACTGGCTGTTTGGATTCATTACTCATCCTCTTTGCTTGGTCATCCTCCATTAGTTAGACCAAGTACATGATGAAGAAATCATTTACTCTTCTATAATTCTAGATGGAGGCCTTCCTCTCCAATTGGGGATGATTATCCCCCACTATCTTCTCTTTGGGACATCTTCCTACTCTGCCTACTGTTTGCAACCTAGATAATGTTGATTGGGTTGCACACGCATATACTACATATGAGGACATATAGGATAGGTACATTTTGCCTCTGAATTGTTGCATACCTTCATCAAGGCTATCACTGATGAGCATTGCCCATTGTATTTTTCTATCTATAAACTCTACCATCCTGATGAGTCCATACATCCATGGCTCAAAGTTATCAGAATCAGCTTTTCTTGTCATCCTGCTTAACAACACCATCATGTACTTCACCTCTGGTGTGAAATCAAACTTGAACAGTTTTCTTGGCATCTTTGCAACTACCTTGGCTTTATTGTCTGCAGCCCTCCATAATGTGAGAATGATCATCCTGTAGTCAGTAGTCTTGTTCTTGTATTGAGCTTCCAAGTCTTCAATGTTAATACAGAACATATTAGGGCTTGTGGGCAACTGGAATGCCTCTGTAATCCCATGGACTAAAAATTCTGCATACACCCTTCCTTGTTTCTCCACCTTCCTGTTAGCAAGATTATAATTCTGTGTGCATGCTACCACCAACTCTAGGGCATCAGCTGCATGTATGGGAACCCAATTGCACTCCACATTCCTAAGTTGAATCTCTCTTTTGTAGGATGGTGTTTCCATTCCCTCCATTTAGCTTGGTGGTCTAAGTGCTTAGATTTGTATTCCCAGCATGTGTATCCCTTGCCTCCCAGGTACTGCAAGCATAGGGTTCTTGAAATTTGTATCATTTATGTTCTTTTGGTCCTGCATCTTGTCCTACAATGAGCAGATATGCATATTTTAACCTACATTATCTTTATCAATTTCACATTTATTTTCTAGATGTCCTGACTTTCACCATTTTCATAGAATAATCATGTTCATATGCAAATGTATTTATCCTAACCATGAAATTTACCTTGCATTAATACTATAATCATACGATAAAAATAGGAGATAGGGTTTTATCGTTTACATACTATTTTTCTAAATTTAAAACTTGATTACATGTCTGGATATGCCTTTTAGCTCAGCTGTTACCATTTTTCTATTTTTGTAGTCATGATATTTCCACAGTCCATGTTATTGAAAATGTAGTGTTTCTGGAAAAACTGTGTATTGCTTTTTTGCGTCAACGTTTCAGATCACACTCCATGATCCATCATCAGGAAGAAAAGAAGAGAAAATTTGTCATTTTGTAATGCACCATTTTTCTATTTGTCATTCTATAATGAACCATTCTATTTAGGATTATGGTCACCATAAGATCGCTATAAAATTTCTCTGAGCTCTATAATTCTCTCTCTGAATGCTTTGGTAATGTTAAAATGATCTAATTATACCTTTTATGCTTTAAAATATGGAATTAGGGCATAATAAATGCTAATCTACATTGGCTCAGGGATGTTTGCTTGTGTGGCTCAGGAGATCTCTACTAGTGGAAAATCCTTTTTGAAATTTTGAAATGCCAATGACTTCCTTTCACAGCATTAAATGAGGGTCTAGATATCCCTATGATGTCATTTGTCATTTTGTCAAACTTTGACCAGAGGGTGAATATCAGGATGAAGAAATTATTGTCAAGAGACACTGTGTGGCTTCACAAGTGTTGTCATTGATGGAAAAAAAGTCTATCACACACATCCGCAGTACATAGTATGCCTATACTAGAAGTCAAATTGAAGATTGTTTTGGTCCGATGAACAAGAACAGAGTATGTAACAAGGTCTGACAATCAGGTCCGAATCTCTCAGATGGTGTAACTCAGTAAGTTGCGGACTTGGACAAGTCAAGAGGGGTATCATGACTATTGTTTTCCAAAGATTTAGCCTCTGGTGATAAAGCGAGAAAAAAAATGAGCATCTAAGTGTTGGGTTCCAATCAGGCAGGGCAGATAGAGGAAGAACTAACCAGCAGAGTATCAGACTTCAATTGGATGTGTAAAATGTCCTGATCAAGCAATCTGTGATATTATACATTGTTAGCCGACATGATTTATGACTTATATGCCTATGTTTTTTATACACATCACAAATCTAGCATGGATTCAACCAGATCAATAACTGGCAAATATCTTGAGTGTTCTTGTTGCCGACTAGAAAGTTGATGAAAATCCTTGATGTGGATATATATACCAGATGGATTCCAGCATGTAAGTGTATGGTGAAGATGTGAAGAAAGAAAGGTGTGAAGAAAAAGTAGGGATAAGTGTGAAAACAACAATTCAAGTCAGGTATGTGACTGAACAACAACATTGAACAAAGGAAGAATGAAATGAATCAGATCAGTATATTGTGCCTAACCAGAACTGAACTCTTGCATTTGTAGATGCTTCTCATCAGTTCAAACACTTGATTATCTTCTGTAAGTTCTGTAGATAGTGAGTCTCTTGTAGGTAGTGTGCCTCTTGTGAGCAGTGTGCTTGGGTAGTAAGCCCTAATTGGCAAGTGCAAATTTGTACTCCTTATTCTTTTAATAGAGAATATAATCTTGGGTTAGTCACCTCGTGGTTTTTCCATTAATAGGGTTTCCACATAAAAATCCTTGTGTTATGTGTTGATTTCATTTTCCAGTTCTTATGATTGTCTTTGCTTCCATGTTTTGATAGAGCACTAAATGTTAAGATAAGAAAACAAAGCAAGAAATATAAAAGTTATAAAATAACTAATTCACCTACCCTCTCGGTTATTTGCATTGTTCCAACAATTGGTATTAGAGAAAGGTTCCTCTGAACAAAGCCTAATAGCTTGAGGAAGATCTGGGAATCTCAATGGATGCATATGGTATGAAGGAACAACTTCAGTCTGCCCTAGATGATCTTGAACAATCCCACTCTGAAGTCAATAATTTGAGAGAAAGACTCAAACAAGCTGATGATTTCATAAATGAGCTAAAAGAAAAACTTAGTATTTATGTGAAAAAGAGAAAGGAACTACTTCAAAAATTAGCCAATCAGAGTGAAGTCAATGATACTAATGAAGATCTGAATGAGAAAAATAAGCTATGTGAGAAGCTTTCAAAAGAAGTCATTATGCTAAGGCATGAAATGGAATCAAGGGTTATGAGATTCACCCAAGAAATTGAAGAAAAAAGAAAGATTGAAGATAATCTAAAATAATCCCTCAAGGAGAAAACAGAGGACTGCCACAAAATGGATAGAATAATCAGGCATCTTGAATCTGATCTTGAAGAAGCTAGAGACAATGCAGAACAACTTGAGAATTAGATAGACACTCTTAAACAAGATCTTCAAACTGCAAATGAATACAAAGAAAAATTCAAGATACGCTCAACCCAACTTGAAGTTCTTCTTGAAAGCCAAAAGAGGGTAGATGATAAGCATGGCTTGGGATATGAGAAAGGTGAAAGCTCTGGATCCGGTTAGAAGAACTTTGGATCAGGAAATCAAAGAAACAAGCCTAGAAGACCTCCGGTAAGGCAACCAAATGCCCAAAGATATCCATCCTTCAATGGATACTGCTTCAATTGCAACAATTTTGGTCATAAAGCAACTTAGTGCAGGAGGAGAATGAATCGGAATAATCCATCCTTCTTCAGACAATGTTTTAATTGCAAAAGGTATGGTCACAAATCTCATGAATGTAGAAATATGCAAATAAACAATTCATTCAATGGTAGATGCTTTGCATGCAATAGAATGGGACATATGGCTAATCAATGCAGATCAAGAGGATATCAATCAAATAAGCAAAGAAATGTTGTATGTTACAATTGCAATAGATCCGGTCATATTGCCAAATTCTGCAGAAGTAGAAATCAGGATAGAAAAGGTCTGGTGGAACATGATCAGAAACAAGATAAGGGAAAAGGTAAAGTGAATGTGGATGAAGTTCAAAAGGAGATGAGAAAGATTTAGGTAAAGAAGAGTACAGAAAATAGTAGGGATGGATTTGCACTGAAATCTGGTGTTGATATTCCTTCCAGAAACTAAAAGGTGGGCTCTGGCTTAGCGGGAGTCACAGAGAAAAACAATTTCCCCCAGCCAGTCAGCTAGTGCCTAAATTTGGCACATTGAGTAAACATCTGATGCTGTGGATTAAAGGTTTCTCAGAAAAACCTCCAAATCACCTTCAGTCAAAATGTGAAAGATCTGCATGGAGTTTTACAAGATTTATAACTGCTCAAGTTCATCCAGTTCTGACAGCTATCCGGTAAAGCAAAATTTCATAGACATATCCAGTATGATTCAGAATTGAAATGCTTTGATCTACAAACCCATGGCATGATTGAAGAAAAGAAGATACGTTGTCAATCCTCACTGATAATGATTCTAAGTTCAGCACAGTGATTCAAGAAGATCTCTCTCAAAATAGGGCAACCGGATAACTTAAGTTGTACATTTATTACAAAAGGAAATTAGGGTTTGTGCAAGGATAATAGGGTTCTTTCAATCATTATTTACACACTTGCACTCATGAAGAAGAAAAGGAGAGCTCTACAAAGAAGATTCTACAATTCACTCAAGATCAACTAAAAATTAAATTCAACCAGCGATTCATTCCAGCTTGTGCTTCAAACCCTAAAGCATGAAAAGGTACTTCCATTCTAAAAATCTCTCTCTGAATCTCTTGCAAAATGGCTACTCTAATGGTTGTCAATATTTCTGATAGGCTGAGATCTAAATTCAAGAAACACCCTTACAAATCTCTAGAAGTTGATCCCTTAGGGGCATTTTCTAGCATTCCGCACGGAGTGTTGCATGTAGAAGATGTTAGGGTTTATATCCATGCCAACATTGAAGAATTTGGAGACTCAAAATTGATGGACATTTATCACAAATAGCTAATAGATGAGAATTTTGAACTCAAACTTGAATTCAAGGCCCTCCGAGACAAATACTTCAGACATTGCATACATTTTCCATGTCTTGCAGAAGATGATTGGGTCTGGTATGTTTTAAGAAGGATGCATGATAATTTTATGTGGCTAATGAGGCCATTCAAGATAACTAAAGATGCCATCAGGGCAATGACCGGACTACATTCATCCGGTGGGTTACCTGCACTTAAATCTATGAAGAACCAAACAATAATTGAAGCCACCGGATCTAAATTTGACAAAAAAGCAATGACCATAGATGACATCATATATCTAGATGTCAAGTTTGCCTCAATGATAATCGGATACAAAATCTATCATTCAAGCAGGGAGAATTTTGTGTCTGGTACAACAATCTATGCTGCATATCATATATTGAGGGAAGATGTAGATTATGATCTATGTGAGCTTCTTCTAAATCAGCTATTGGAGAACTTGCAGAAGATCAAAAGGATAAGAAAAATTCCTTTAAATATGGTAGTTTAATACTATTTTTGTTCTTCTATTATATGAATGAGCTACCTAGATCAAATGGCTAGGTCTGGCAAAATGACAAATCTGTTGCAATTTAGATCAGAGATTACATGTATGGACTTGGTGATGCTCAAGCCCAAAACACAGCTCTCTGGGGTTACTTCAAGAACTTCCAAAGCATGATGCAATCCAGAGAGAGAATACCACAGTCCAAAGTTAAGAAATACAAGGACACAGTCTACTTTATGGTTGACACTGATCAATACCTAATGGAGGCAATTAAGCCAAGAACTATGTGGATAATGCCTATGGGATATGAGGTCGATGAAAAAATCTTGGAGCTACACATTCAACACCTGTTGAGCCAGCCTAAGGACAGTGAAGCAGAAAGGTTTGGTACCTTTCAAGAGCTAAGTATAAAAATACATGTTGAGTTAAGACAGCTGGAGCTGAAGAGGAAAGTAAGAAGGGAAGTTGAAGATATTCACAAAATATTTGGCTTATCAAAGGAGGTTGTAGATGCAAATAGAGAGAAAATGGAGAAGGCTGAGAAAGAGAGACAAGAAGCAAAGAAAGGAAATGTTCCAGTGCAAGCCTCCTCCCAGACTAGATCTTCCAAGAGCTCTGCACCTGTCACTCCTAAAATCTCAAAGGCTACTAAACCGAAAGTCAAGCCATCCACCAAAAGTGAAAAGAGAATGAAGACCAAAGCCTCAAGAACATATACAAGCCATACGGATGATGAAGAAATAGAATCAGATGAAGAAATCAAGAAAATGAAGAAGAGAACATCCGAAAAGTTCTCTGCTAGCAGAAATGAGGAAGAAAAGGCAGAGGAATTTGTTGAAAAGTCCACTCTTTCCATTGATAACATCATCAAGGTAGTTACTGTGGATGGGAACCTGTAGCTGGTGACTAAGTTCTATGATGCATACAGTGATGTTGACAAGAGAATTCTAGAAGAGGCTACTGTTAGGTACTTGAACATTTACAATAAAGCTTTCATTGAAATTATATCATCGATTCCTAAGAGCCTAGAAAAGGTACTTGAGCTGAGAAAAGAGAATGCAATGATTAAATACTTAGAAATCTAGGAGCAAATAATGATTCAGCTTTACCCTTCTATCACTCCAAAATAAATGGACATGATTTTCAAGGACTATAAGGATGAGTTCTAGAGTAAGGCGAGAATGAATAAACTCATGCTTGGAGAAACTGACCAAGTAGCAAGTGAAACGAAAGATATCCTCTGGAATGCTTTGAAGAGATTCAATCTTCCTATTGTAGAGGAAACAGATGAAGAACCTTCTACCATGGATGTTGAAGGATTAAATGTAATCAATGAAGAATTTTCTAACAAGGATGTAGAAGGATTAAAGAAAATAGATGAAGAGAAGTCTGAGGACTTCTTGATGATGATTGTTAGTCATAACAACATGCATAAAAATTTGCACAACAAACCTTTATTATCTTGTAAAGTACGATCAGCTTAGGATAAGTTGATGACTCCAAGTCTCCATTGATCAGGTCATGATATTTTGACGTTACTCAGAGGTTGATGTGACATGTTGTTTTCCATTTCAAGGGGTCTTACATTCATCTAGGTGATCAGTATTGCATTGTATCCTATAAATTCACTCCATAGAGAGGTCAATTCTACTCTATTTTCAAAGATTGCTAAGATATTTGTAAGTTTGATCAATTCTTTTGATCATTGATCATTATGAATTTACTCCTTCTACATTGCAAATCTATTCAAATGATGTGTCTATAAGTGGATATTTATATGTATTTCATGGATATTTATCTGTATTTGCATTATATTTATCAATTTAACATGCTTTTACTTCAAATATGCTCTATATTTTCAATTGTCTACTGGATATCTGCATATTTCATGTTTTATTTGCTTTTGATTGTCTATTATTTGTAATTATGAGGGTGATCTATTATGAAATTCAAAGAAATTTGAAAGAATACTTCTACTTTTAGTGAACCTTTAGTTATTGAATCACATACACACAAGATACATTCATGGAGAGAAGAAATCAAACCATAGGTCACCAAGACATTCCACAGCTAGATATGGTTGATGCTGACTTTAAAGGAACCAGGAATGAAAACAATACATGCAGGTTGAAAAGAAATCTAAGGGATGATGCTAATCAATGCATAAATCTAGATTTCAATCATAGATTACTCAAGATTTACAATGATTTGTAATCAAAATGACTTCTCTTTCATTAAGTATGCATAACATGTATATTTATAATAACTTTGAAATAAGTCCTAAACTTTTCAGCAATCAGATTTCAATTAAGTTTTGAATGACTAAAATATTGCACCCCTGCACCTTTTATAGAATAAGGTGGGGAGGTAGTTACAATTGACCAACAGTCAAGATTTACCAATTCAGATCAAAGGTTGACAATTCCCTTATGACTTAGTCAACTTTATCTTGTGGCATAGGTTGCCAGCTGGCAACCATCTGTATGACTCATTATTTATGAGTACCTTATGCATATGTTCACTTAGTGATGCATCTTCATTCATTCCTTGAGTTCTTCTTCTTCATTTTCTTCTTCTTCATCATTCTCTTCATCATCATCACTTTCACCATCACTGTCACTCTGATATACATCCTCTTTCATGTGGACCTTTACTGCTGTCCTGATATGTTCATATACCTGTACTATTTTATCAACCTCTCCCCCATCTTGAATTCTGGCTTTTGTTATTGCATGCTTATGAGACTGGAACTTAGCCTTGAGAGCTTCCAGCTTACCTTTCCTATTGTTTAATGTCTCATTGTATGTGTCTACTTTAACTTTTATCCTCATAATTTTATTCATTACTTCTTCTGTTAGGTGGGTGAGAGGGTCATCTGCTACTAATTTAAAATTATCATGCACAGCCTTAATAGCAAAGTCTGCATCTTGATTCTCAATTTTGCCTTCTATTTTCCCTTCTAGGGCCTCAAGGACTTATTGATGATTGTTTTTACACATTCATAACAAAAGTTAAAATTCACAAAATGAACCTAACTGTCTTGAAAGATATGAAGAAATCAATTAAGATTACTTAATCCCAAGTTTCTGTATGGTCAAGTCTTGACCTTGTGGATAATTCAGTAGGTTAATGTGAAGCTGTAATATGCAAGGGGCCTTACTTGATTTAAGGTGACTTACGACTCACTGGACTCGAATTATGCAAATTATCACAAATATCAACATATTATCCATCTCTTTGCATAAATTTGTTACCGTATCACAAAGCTCTATATGATTTATATTAACACAATCTTTTTCTTTTCAAATATTATGAAAATTGTCAAATACTAACTCAATGGTTCATGTTTCCTTCAAATATCAGACAATCTCCTTTAAATTTCAGCGTTTAAGCTAAGTATTTCAAATGTTTGGGAAAAGTTAAAGAAATTTAAATTGAACTTCATTCTGCTACAAGATCTAAATGCTCTGTTATTCACGTTGTAAGCAGTATAGCAAACTTGATTAAATCCACAGACTAAACCTTTAAATGTAAGCCCTGAGTATTTTCATGAACATACATTCAAGATTGCAAGCTTTTGAAGAGATAATATTTCAAATACAAACAAGAGCTAGAAAACACTCTAAGGTAGACGCAGAATTCTAGATGTATTTGTATTCAAAATATATAGTCACATATGATTTACAATGTATGAATAACTCTTTGCTTCATTATTCAACTTTACAGAAAACTTACAAAACATTTTACAGATACAGTAAGGAAGCTAAATGCTCCACGCATTCCTTAATATAGACACAGGTGACCTCCTCTAAACTAAAATGTTCTTCTAATCAAAATATTCAAACAACTACAATTACTAGCTATTCTCCTTAAAATCCCTGTGTAATTAATGTACAAGTAGCAAAGTTCCTTATATAGATTTTGAAACTTCTCATTGCTACGACTACAAACTTCATCTACAGTTCAGATCCTTCCATATTTGATCAATGGTGCACATTCATCTCTAACCGTCTATCAAAATATCTAAACAACATATTTTCTTTCTCAAAGGATGCTATTGGAATCTTTTCCAAAAAATAAGATTCCCTTTCTCTTTGACTTCTACCCGATGATATTCTCTACTTGACTTTCTCAAAACCGTTGTCTCCTTTGTCTTTTTATTCCTTTAAGTATGTTTTGAAATTATTGATCACACCTTCCACAAAAGTGTGGTTCCCTCCTAGACTCTTTGTCCATATATGCTCTTGTAGTGTGACTCCTTTTAATTTCTTTTCTCTGTTCTCTGATCCTTCACTCCTTTTCTTGTACTTCTTCATTTTAGCACTATCTTCCATTAATGAATCCATAATTTGTTTTCTCATATATACTTCAGGATTTTCTATGCATGGTGTAAAAATGGCATTAAACTCTGTTAAGGCCCTTTCCAATTCATATACTGGTATATCCATGCATTCATGTTCTAAGAGTCTTTCTATTATCTTCTTGTGCATTCTAATCATTCATCTACTTTTCCTTCTAAATCTTGGGCAACTGTTATACACTTTCTAAGATTGTCTTCCTCAGATTTAAGTTCTAATCTCTCTTGTGGCACTTGACTTGCCATTGAAGGGGTAATTACTCCTTCATTAATTAAATCCTCTGTTCTTTCCTCTATTTCTGTCAACTATTCCAGTTCAGACCTACATTCTTCTCTTTTAAACTGGTAATTATGTAAAAGTATAATGCATTTATTCTTTTCTTTTGTAGCCACTTCCCAACTTTTCACAGCCTGTTTTATTATCTACTCACCTTCTTGCATAAAATCTTTGAACCATTCATCAAAAATATTAGCCTTGAGCCTTTTATTTCCCATGTCCCGTATTTCTTCTTTGGATAT
This sequence comes from Cunninghamia lanceolata, assembly GCA_027924645.1. Taxonomy (NCBI): domain Eukaryota; kingdom Viridiplantae; phylum Streptophyta; class Pinopsida; order Cupressales; family Cupressaceae; genus Cunninghamia; species Cunninghamia lanceolata. The sequence goes on from BSBN01000887.1 coordinate 12,235,770, forward strand.
AACTGTTATGTCACTGGGCAGTTCTGGGACTATTGTATTGGGATCAAATATCCCTCTAATAAATTGTTGCAGTTGGACAATGTGTCCTTTTAGATATTCTTGCTTATCCTTGTCTTTTCTCAGCATCTCTGCTGTCACTTGGTGCATATCTTCACACTCAATGATGTGTTGTTCCCGTGTAGTATGCCGAAGGTCAAATTTTAGTATCTTATACTCCTCTAAGGTTATTTCACCTTTTGCTTTTTCTTTATGTGGTATGGCTAGGTTCAACATTCTAGATCCATCTTGACCTCTCTGTATAACTGACATTGTTCTAGCCTTTCTTCTTTCTTTCCTTGGTGTGGTATCACCTAACAAGCTCTTAATGTCAATTGGTACCAACTGTACCTCTTTCTTTTCCTTCCTTATCTCCTCTCCCAACCATGCAGGAATATCCTTGGTGTCTTCTACAGTTTTAACTTCATCAATTACTTCTTCATGAGGTCTTTATGTTTCTACTTCTCCCTGTTGCTATTATTCCTGTTGTTGTTCTTGTTGTTGTGGATTTTTCTATTGAGGTGGAGGTTCTTGTTCCATGGGGTCATTTTGCTATTTGGACTTGCCTTCATTTTCTTCTTCTTCAATTTTTGTGTCTCCTCCATCCTCAACTTCTTCTTCAGGATCTTTTCCCTTTGATGGTTCTTCTTCTTCTTGGTCTTCTTTTGTATGTATTCGTTCTACCTTTATCTGTTATGTATCCTCTATTTATTCTTCAATTTTATTTTCATCAACATCCTCTGTATGTCTGTCACCTTCAGGTTCCCTAGTTACATCTTCTGTATTTGTTGCACCCTCTGTATCTTCACCTTCCTTTTGTTATGTTTCAGGCCTTTTAATCTACTCTGTAGGTGTCGGAGATCCTATCATTGTATCTTCTTCTTTTGCTTCTTTTTCTTTCTCTTACATGCTTTCTATGTTCTTCTCTTCTTCACTCTGTTCATCATACATATTCAACATATTCAGTACATCTAGCCCTAAAGTGCCAACTTCTATTTCTTCTTTTGCTTGAGCATGCCTTTCTGTGATTATCTCCTCAGGTGCCTCTTCTTTTTTAGACTCCTAAATTTTATGTGTCTCTTCTTGCACATCTTTAATGATTTCAAGAGGGACTAGGGTACCAAATGGATCTACTGCTCCTGCTTCTTCCTGTACCCTTTCTTCTTCATGCTCTAGGTCTTGTTCAATTTCCATTTCGGCCTGAATGCTTTGTTCCTCCTCTTCACTTAAGAAATCACTAGACTCTTCTATTTCAATTTCCTTTCTAGCATACATTCCCTTTTCTTCACTCTCACTAGTATCACTCCCAATGTGGATAGTTTCAATAGTTTGTTTGGCCTTATGTGCTTGTTACTCTTGCAGCATTTCCCCAGCCAACTCTGTCTTCACTTGAACATATGTTTGTTTTTTTTCTAATGAAGTGGAGGCACTAGGTATATTACTTAACTTTTCACCTACTTGTTGTGCTCCTATTACCTCACTTGTTTTAGAAGGCTCCCCTTTTGATAAACTTATTGGGATTGCCCTTCTAACTTGTTGCCCTGTTACCCCCTTGGAAGTCTATGCTTCTTCTGCACTAACCTCATGACTTAGTGACCTTGCATCTACAAAAGTATCTGATTCCACTACTACTATTATTCCCAGTGCATAGGGATCCATTAAAGTAGCATTCTTATCTTTTTCAACAATCTTAGCCTCTATAACCTTTCTTTTCTTCTCATAAAAGCATTGAAGATCCTCACTAGATTTTCTTACTCTTTTTCTCCCTTTCTTCAGATAGGTGATTTTTTTTCCTTCATCTTTGAGTTCCTCAATTTTGTCTTTTAACCATGTCTTTGAAAACAATATAATTGGTTTGGACAATATGTCGAAAGATGTGTTCCAAGGTTGTGGCCAATCAGGTTCTGTAATAGGAGCCAACTTGGCCTCTGCATAACTATGATGCAACAATTTATCATCCTCTTGAACTTCTGGGGGAACATATATGTCACCTATGGACCTCATTTGCTCAATTGTTAATCTTTTATGGGCTCTTTTCCTCACTTCCTTATCATTTTTGCAATCAGCCCAAAAATCTTCAATATGTATCTGATGCTTATTCTTTTTATCAACATAATTCTGGATCCTATGGAAAGGATCAAATCTCCTGACTAAATCAAATTCCTGAAAGCCATAATATCTTAATTCTTGCTCTGAATATCCTATAACCTCTTCACTGAAATAGAAGTATCTGCCAATAGCCTAAGGAAACTTCAGATTTCCTCTACTGAATTTCCTCTTATACATTTTAAAGGCATTCAAATTCTGCCTTGAAAATTTAAAAACAATCAGTTTATCAAAAGGATACTGAGGTAGCATAAATGGTTTTCCTTCAAATCCTTCAGTCCTGATATAAGTAAAATGTTCAAATTGAATGAACCAAGAACTATGCAATCCAATTGCATTCTCTGCATTTTTAGACAATCTTTTATCAGGTTCCTCTCTCAAAATTCTCACCATGTAAGTATAAAACACATCATTCACTAAAGCAAACTTCTTCAATACATTTTCCTCTTGTAGATCAAGGTAGTGCTCATATACTAATTTCTGACCAGGACCATTCCCTAGGGTACCAACCCTTTCTATTCTATGTATGTATGGTCTAATCTCTGTTGCACATGAATTTAACAAGTATGAAGATAGATAGAAGGGCATCATCTTTTGTTTTCTCAGCATGGCTTGTTTCCATATAGCTGTGCTTATTGCTTTGGCCCAGTGGATCTGTCCTTGCTCTTTTCCTCCTTCTCTCATGAATTCAATAATAGTAAACATCCATGGCTCACATTTTGTGCCATCTCTCAATCCTACCAATCTACTCAGCAGTGTGATCATCAAATGGATTTCTTCCTTGAAGTATATTCTCATCAAGTCCTTGTGCACTCTGGCTACAGCCTTGGGTTTATTTTTTGGGTTATACCAATTGTAGAAAATCTTTTCTCTACAATTTCTCTCATTTGTATGAAAATCTTCATTATATTGATCTATATCAATATCTCTCATTTTCTCATTGATTTCCAACCCAAATGTCCTCGCAATCCCTTCCGTGGTTAAATCAGCAATAAGTTTGTCATACAACATAATCTTCTTGGTAGCTGGATCATATAGAGTTACACAATCTAAACAAAAATCTCTGGCCTCTGTAGCCAATGGGAAACCTACAGCCTTGTACAGTCCACTCTCCCATATACATTTCATATTCGGCGAAGCATCTACAGCAGTGATTTTCTGTAACACACCATCTGCATCATAATTTCCTATGTTTGTATCTGTTCCCACTCCACTCATACTGATTAGAGACGGATATCTTCTGTGCAAGGGTAATTCCTCTTTTTCTATCTCCTTTCGTGGTTTCCTTTCCTTTTTCACCTCGCCCCCTATATCTACCTTTTTCTGCTTCGGGGCCATCCTATAGAAAATGCATCTTTTAACTTTCCATCTTACCTTTTATCTAGGGTTTTACTATGAATTTCCCTTTTTTCTTTTACCATTTTAACCCCACCCAGTTGTCTTTTCTGTTTTGACTTTTAAATTTGTTAATCCCTACCCAATTAATTAATAGTTAAAATAGGGATTTAATAAATGCCTACATTTTATACTGAAATTACTGAAATTAACATGTATTTTACCAACTGAACTATAACGGTGTTTTGAGGATAAATACCTGTATATCTTTGACTACTTGACTTCGATCGTTGACTTACTTTTACCATTTTTCTTTCATCTAGCTACCGTAGTTCTTTTGCACTAATGAGTTCTGTTCAAATCACTATAACAATTCTTTCTTCTGCAAATTTAACTATTAACAATGTATATCTGAAAGTGAAATAACGTTAAATTTACCCTAACTCTTGTTGAATTTTACTCTTTTTGAGTGTTAGATTAGCATTAATTACAGTAATTAATGCGCCCAAAACTTCAACCTTCTATTTTAGTGCTTGCATTTTTAAACTTTTTTACCGTTAGTTTAATTTTGGCATACATTGTTACATTTCTTTGTATTTTTCCTTGTATGTTTTCTTTGTATCTTTTAACATACAAGCATTTATGCAAGAAATCAAACTAAATCTCCTTCCCTTTTCTCTTTTTCTGTACATGTATCTTTGCTTTGTATATCGCCTTTTGTATGTTATCTTGTATAAGTGCATATACAAACATCCTATACAAACCCTCTCTTTACCTTTTCTCTCGTGATGCCCTTTATTTCTTTGTATCTAAAATATGTATATCATAAACATACAAGCACTCCAAACATACAAAGACTTTTCTATATTGAACTTCTTTTTCACATCCGGCTTGTATCTCTTATTTGCATCTTTTCTTGTACATCGGCTTGTATATCGAGGATATACATTGTTATTATGCAAGCCCAATATGCAAGTGGTGGGGCCTACTTTACTCTTCACTTGTATTTCCATGCTACAACAATATTTGTATCGAACCCTTAGATACAAGTCTAGGTACATACAAACTCACTTGTTCCTCCTTTTCGGACTTCTCATTTTTATAAACCACAGTTTATTTACTTTTCAGCTCCGACATGTATATAAAATGAAATGCATCTTTCAATAAACGTTAAGGTATGATGCATTTTTTATACCAAACTTTAACTTCCTTTGAGTTCCGTGTTATATGTATACCGCAATGTATGTCTCTAAAACATACACATACAAAGCACGAAACATACCTCAATAAAACCTCATTTCATATCCTTTTTGGTTCCGTGATATGCATATACTGTTGTATATCACCTTGTAGGTTATCCTTTTTCCAAACATACAAACTTAAAATACATCCGACGGACTTAACCGATTATTCGTTTTAACTCTGAACTCTGTCGGCCCTGACTTGTATGTAAGGATAAAGCATTAGCGAAATGCATACAAGTATATTGATGTAATAAACCCAATAATTCCCTTATGCGACTCATACAACAACACAACATACAAATGACTTTGTATATGCAACATACAAACCCTCCTATAGTGCATTTTACCTAAACACACACATATCTTGCAAAATATTGGGAATTTTAAAATGGTTCAAAAAGCAACCCTTACTCATTTTTGACAAGGAATTCACCCTTATTCTGCTCTAGTACTTAATACTATTTTTCTTTATTTTCAACAAGATTTATAACATTTACTTCATTTTCCCTTTTACCACCAAGCAGACCCACACACAAGCAAAAAGCCACAACCACAGCAGAGCTCCTCATTTTGCTAAGAAGTAAAATGGGGCATGTTGTGAGCATCACAACAGGACATCTGCTTCATACACCATCATGCTATGCAATTTAACACTAATATCCCTGAGTTTGCCGCTGCACTTCTTCAAGACATCACACTCAAACTTGATATCCTCATACCATATGCTTGTCAGCAGGGCAGTATTATTATCCAATACTTTATTGCTTATCAAAATTTGTGTATCAATTCTCTTCATTTCACTTAGAGCAGTTAGGTCCTTTTCCAACTGGAATGACCTTTTTCCTGTATCATTTTACATTTTATCTACCTTCCTCTTTAGACTACTCAAAGAATTCCATCTCTGCAGAGAGGTTCTCAATACATCTTCAGCCCCAGTGAGAGTTGACAACATCCACTTTTCCATGACCATTGCCTCATGTTTCATTAGGTCCAACTTGGTGACCTCTTCCTATGATATGACAGTCAATGGGACTACAGGATCAACTGGTGCATTATCAGGGTTGATTAACCTTTTTATGAAAGAATGTAGCTGAGCAATGTGTTCCTTATGCATTTTATTTTTCTCTTTCTCCTTCTTCACCCTTTGGGTTAAGGAATCAATAATATCCTTCCCTTCTTGACCTTCCTGGTCTTCATTGGCAAAACCCAAATCAACAGTTATGATTTGGAATTCCTCTAGGCTAATTTTGCCCTTTTCCTTTTCAACTATGGGAAGTGCTATCTGTGTAGTCCTTCTGCTTGTGGTAGGATCTCTTTTTATGGTAGATGTTAATCTTGCCTTCCTCCTTGGCTTGATCATTTTTTCAGCGAACAAGGCAGAAACATCAAACTCTTGAATTTTTGACCCTTGTTCCATACCTATTTCCTTTTCTAGCCACTGAGGGACATCATCTCCAGATCCTCAGTGGCCTTTGTCAATATCCTGTATGTCATGCTCTCTAGTGTCTGCTTCTAACCTTGGTGGAGATGGCACCTTCTTGATTTCTTCCTCATGTATTTCTTCATGACGAGGATCTTGTTGAAGTTCTTCCTACTAAGGGGTTGCCTTTTGCAAAGGAAGATCCTGTGGAATTTCCACATTCTAATTCTGTGCTTGATCCTGTACTCCCTCCTTCAAATTTTCATCTTCTTTATTATTTTTCTCATCCTGTGGCATATTGACATCTGTGGACACCTGTGTATTTTGCCCTTGTGGATCACCCTGATCATGGGTCATTTCCTGTGCTCCACCTGATGCATTGATATCATGTGGCTTAGGGTCCTCCTAACCTGATCTATCTTCTATTCTTGGGACTTCTCCCAAATCTCCCTAAGTATGAGCAACATCAGGATCTAATATATCCTAATCTCCCCCACTCTTCTATTGAACTTCTAATATTTTTGGTTCTGTAGTTGTCTCATGCTGTTGTTGACTCTGTTCAGGAGCAGTACCATCCTTTGTATGCTCTGCCACTCTAGTCTCTTTTGGTTCCTCGGGTGCACCTGTTTTATCCTTAGGGCTTATATCACCCCTATATGTTAAATCTACGACTACATGGCTGGTCACCTGCTTAACTAAATTATCAAGCCCTATCTGTTGAGCTATCGTTCTCTCAGGGCTACCTTATTTCATTTCTTCTGTTTGTTTCACTTCCTCCAACACTACCACCCGTGCTAATGGAGTTCCATGAGGAGTCATGCGAGTGTTGGAAACTAGAGTTTCTATTTGTTGAGAGGCCACATTCTAGACCACCTCATCATCAGATAAGTCTATGGTATCCTCCAAAGAGAAAGGAACACCTTGACTTGCTTTAAACACTTCTCTCGTTTGCTCCTCTGCCTTCTCAGTCTTGAATTTAATTATGGTGGGAAGCGGAACCTCATGTTGCAGTTCCTTCCTAAAAACTTCACCACTAGCTCCTCTCAATATGATGGGGTCAGCCCGGATATCCCCCCTCATGGTTGTTCTTTGTTTCTTGGGTGGTGACATCAGTGGCACCCCCCTCCTATTCTTGCTGACTTTCAGCAACTCATCACCTCCAGGCTTCTTACTTAATTATTCTTCTTCCAAAGGGACTCCCTCTTCCACTTCTTGTTGCAAGGTCTGGCCTTCTACCTGCATCTCTGCAGTCTCAACAGTGGTCCTCAAAATTCTTTTAGTCTTTGGTCTCTCAACTAGAGGCTATGCAGATGATATGGATGCCTATGCTGATGTAGTTGCACTTATAGCTAACATGGTAGTCCTTTCTATTGTCACCCCCTTTGGTTCATCTTCACCTTTCTTACCTTTAGGGGGAGCTCTCCTTTATTTTTCTGTAGGCAATTTTTCCCCATTGGATTTTCTCTTTTCATTGAGGAAATCATCATATTCCTCATCAGATACCTCCTATCTCTTCTTCTTGGTATCAACTATAAGGGCAACACCCCTTTTCTTTAATCTGGATACCTCCTCATCTACCCAGGCCTGGGTTAGCTGGATCACCCCACTTGTCAGCTAATCTAAGGATATATCCTCTGATTGTGTAAGATTCGGGGCTGATATGGTGTCATTATACACCTTTTTGTCCTCATATTCATTAGACATGATCTTCCCATCATCCTTCCGCAGCTACACTGGCACCGGGATGCAATCAAGGGTTTGAATTTGATTCAAGGTGAGTCTTTGATATTTCCTTCTTCTCACCTCAGCTTCATCATCACAATCAGTCCAGAAGTCTTCTAGATGCTTCTGATGTATTGGTTTTCCCAGTATCTTCTACATCCTTCCATAAGGATCATATGATCCGGCTAGGGGAAATGGCTATAAATACATCAATTTTAGCTCCCCAATGACATGCTTTATGCTCTCTGAATCTGAGCACATGTACCATCCCATGGTTATTGGGAATAAAATTGGAGGTATCTTCTTTTGTGCCTTGTAGGCTTCAACTATTGTGGATACATGTCTGACAAATTCCATCAAGACGACCCCATCAGTAGGGTATCTTGGTAACATAAGAGTCTATCCTTCAAATCCCTCTATCTTGATGTATGAAAAAGTGGCAAACTAGATAAACCAGGCTCCATGCTGATAAACAACTTCTTGAGTTTCCATGCTAAGCCTTTTAGTCATGTCCTCCTCCATAGTTCTGACTAGATGCATGGAGAATGCATCATTTACTAGTTTGTAGTCTAGGAGGTTGTTGTGATGTTCACAACATGCCCCATTTTACTCCTTAGCAAAATGAGGACCCCTGTTGTGGCTTTCTCCCTTGTTTTTGTGCTCTGGGTGGTAGTGGTAAAAGCAACTTCATTCAGTGTGTATGTGCATCATGTGGGGTGCATTTGTGATCTTGAGGTCTTAACCCAAAAAATTCAAAGTCTGAATCTTCCCTTAGGAAGCCTACCATGTGAAAGAGTGTAAAATTCTAGACAGGTTTGCCCTTTGCATCACCCTGAAATTTGACCAAGTAAGAGAGTTATGGCAAGTCAAAATTCTGGTTAAACCTAAAATTCTGGGGGGGGTCATATTTCAAATATCAGTCACCTTATGTTGGATCACCCTGATCCTATTTTATCACCTGAAAATCACTTGGTCCACAAAATCTGGACGTCAATTTTACATGGTAGTGGTTTTGGCCCGTCATGCAACTTCATATATTTTGCGGGGGTCATTTCCGAACATCACCTGATATTTCAAACATCACATGATCTTTTGAATATCACCCTGTCGCAAAATATCACCCCAGTGCCAATATGATGATGACATCATCTGAACCCGATGAACAAAGGAGATCAATATGATGCTAATGTCATCATCCTTTTACCTCATGAAGGTATGTATCCAATGATCCCCCTTTTTAATGACATGACAGTGACATCATTTTAGTGCAATGTTCAAGTGAAATCACCCTTCTGCTAACGTCACCCTAATCTTTCGAGAGGGAGGTCATTTTACTCGTGGGGGTCATATTTCAAACATCTCCTGATCTTAAAATCATGACCCGATATACAAGGCTCGACATAACTGTGACGTCATCTTTCCTCAGGGTGATATTCTTCAAAGTTCTTTCATCGGGGTCATATTTCTTGGACCCCAATTTCCTTTGGTATGACCGTAGCGTCATCCTCTCACATTTGCGATGAAGCTCATCCATGATGATGACGTCATCATCATATCCTGACTTATTGAAGAAAGTGGTGGTTGAAGTGCATGACCAGTTGGGTCCATCAGGTGCTCTTTTTTCAGGTTTATATGTTAAGTGCCCGGAAATCTACATGCAAGTGGCAGAACTGAGAAGGTTATCAAAAGGGATTAAGTATTCATATCCATGCAGATTCTCATGGATTCATGACCTGATATATGTGTTTGCACATTCAAAGCATGATTTAATATAGATGTTTATCTTCCTGCTGGTTTATTTAAGTGATGATGCTTAACTTCTATATGATTGACCGCAAGTGCACTGATGCAGAGTGGAACGCAACGGAGGCAACCTAACAGGAAGGAGCTGCCAACAAAACAAACAGCATGATAAACTTCTCTATCGGCTGAACCTCATCATCATATTTCCTAACAACACCAACTGCATCATCATATTTCAACAGCATCATCATATTTCGGATGATCGCAAATATCCTCCTGTCGATTACTATTTACCTCCTTCGTTTGTCACCTATCGTCATCATCATGATAATCAATGGGCGCAAACATCCTCCGGTTGCACTGTTCATCGGGTGCCAAATACAAGCGGCATCATCATGATATTCAATATCACCTTCGTCAGCAGGATATCCAAATATCCGGTTGTCCAAATATCCTGATGACGTTCCACTTCAACAACTTGCCTTCGATGCTTCACTGCCCGACGATACAAGCAACAGCATCATGATATTAAACATCCGGTTCTTCGAAACCTCCTGATGATGCTAATACAACTTCCTGCCTACGCCGATACCTTTCCACTTAGCGACAACAGGATAAACCCGCATAGAGGGATTTCTTAATATCCTGATGACGATGACGTCATATCCTGATGACGATGACGTCACACATCATCCTGATGAACTCTTCAACACTTAGCCAAAAACTCAACTTTCACACCCGCATCCGTTAGCGATATGCGGATGATGACCTTCCGAGAGATGATCCTGACTGCGATATATACACTGAGTATATATCCAACTCAAAACATCATGATGCACCTGCAACATGCAAATTTAAACAACTTCATGACCCGATCCTGATGGCGATGGATTCGCAAATGATGTTGCGGCTCGTTCCGACTGGAAACGCACATGCAGACTCCTGTGTATCCTTCCACTGCATGAAAACACTCACAACCGCATAATTTCACAAAGATCATGTGACGACCGGGCCGGATCACCTCCAAACCAAAATCTAACAGTTTATCTTCTTAGACCTAGCACATGAGGATGCTAGGCTGATTTACAGCATGCTTCTAACAGATCTCCTGAACAATGCAATGCACAAACAGAAAACACAAATGCAATCTAATCTATGATACAGGACCATTCCACCGATTTGCAGGATCAACCGGTGGAAGGGTTGAAAGTGGTCATTAGCTTGCAAAACGGAAAGGAAATCAACACAGATGCAAACAGATAATGCAAAAGACGAGATCTTATTCAATTGAAATTCAATGTCCTGAATACAGCTTCACAATGTCTGAACTACTCTCCTGGATATCTACTCAACACCAGTACATCAATATCAAAACTATATCAAACTATATCCCTAAACCCTACAGATCGAAGGTATATATAACAAATCCTTCGAGTACTACTAACATCACTTCCCAGCGGCTGGGAGCTTCCAAGCGGCTGGGAGAGAGGACAGCTCAGACTCTCTTATCCCGATCTCTAACTGCCTACACATACTCCTATGCTGAACTATTACATAGCATCGGTCACAGTGGACCTTATTACATGATAAGTCAAACATACTAAAAATAGATTATCCCATCAGCATGATGATAACTATCCTACATCCTGATCATGTATGTCATCATGCGGACCTATATCCTGATCATGTATGTCATCATGCGGACCTATATCCTGATCATGTGCGGGTGCTCCTGCACCATACTCCCCAAAAGAAGAAATCTCAAGTCCACTTGAGATGAGAGTATCAAGGTCGGCACCATGTTTCTGTATCTGTTCTGCAGTCATCCATATTGCTTCAGAAGTCGGCTGTCCCTTCCAAGAGACGAGGTACTCCAAGTACTTCTTGTTCCTGGTCTGTTTGACCACTCTAGTGTCCAAAATCTGCTGTATCTGTGGAGGATCATGTGGAGGAATGTCTTCAGCAACTGTATCCTGTAGGATATCCTGATCTGCATCGGGATTAGCCTTGTATGGAGTTAAGTCACATACATTGAAGATAGGAGATAAACCAAGATCAGGTGGTAGTTGGATCTTATAAGCATTTTGTCCATGTTTTTGCAAAATCTGACATGGTCCAACTTTCTTTTGCATGAGCTTAGTATACTTCCCCTTAGGGAGCCTGTCTTTCTTCAAGTGAACCCAAACCAAATCTCCAACAGTAAATTGAACATCCTTCTTCTTCTTGTCAGCATACTCCTTATATTTCAAAGTTGTTTGCTGGAGTTGGGTCTTAACCTGATCATGAACTTCTTTGATTGCTTCAGCAAAAACTTCTCCATCTGCACTAACACGATCTGCTGTAGGTAGTTCTCACAACTCTAAAATACCTCTGGGATGCATTCCATAGACTACCTGAAAAGGCAATTTTCCTGTGCTCCTGTTGACAGTATCATTATATGAGAACTCAGCTTGAGACAGAATATTGTCCCACTTCTCTCCATGCTGTTTTGTCAAGCATCTAAGTAGATTCCCTAAGGAACGGTTCACAACCTCAGTTTGTCCATCCGTTTGAGGATGATATGCAGAGGAAAATGATAAATTGGTTCCCAGCTTCCTCCATAGGGTTCTCCAGAAATGACCCACAAACTTCACATCTCTGTCTGAAACTATGCTCAAAGGCAACCCATGAATCCTGACAACTTCCCTGAAGAATAAATCTGCAATATATGAGGCATCTGCAGTGGTTTTGCATGGCAAGAAATGTGCCATCTTACTGAACCTGTCCACTACAACAAAGACACTGTCAAATCCTCTCCTGGTCCTTGGTAAACCTAAAACAAAATCCATACTGATACTTTCCCATGGTCTGGAAGGTATGGGTAAGGGCTGGTATAACCCTGCATTAGTTGACCTGCCTTTAGCCTTCTAACAAATTACACAGGTTTCTACAAATTTCCTGACATCTGACTGCAACTTAGGCCAGAAATAATGCCTCCTGACCAGATCAAGAGTCTTGTCTAGACCAAAATGACCTGCCATTGCTCCACAATGTTTCTCCTTGACTATATTCAACCTCATAGAACATCTGGGAATACACAACTGTCCACCCTTGAACAGCAATCCATCTTGGATCAGGTATTCAGAGAACTCAGCATGGTATTTCTCCCCAAAAGAAGTACAGACCTGATATATTTCTCCAAAATCTTCATCAGACTCATACATGGTCTTGAGTGAGTCAATGCCAACACTCTCTAACTGAATCTGATTTACTGTGAGAACTCTCCTGCTTAAAGCATCTGTAACTTTGTTCTTAACCCCTTTCTTATGCTTCAAGGTAAAAGTGAAAGCTTGTAGTGTTTCTACCCACTTCATATGTCTGTGGTTCAGCTTCTCCTGACTGTTGATGAAACTCAAAGCTTGATTATCTGTGAAGACTATAAACTCCTTTGGCATCAGGTAATGCCTCCATTTCTTTAGGGACTGAACTAGAGCATACATTTCCAGATCATATGATGAATACCTTTTCTTAGCATCATTGAGCTTTTCACTGAAAAATGCAATTGGTCTACCCTCTTGACTGAGTACTGCTCCAATGGCCATGTGACTGGCATCACACTCTACCTGAAAGATCTTATTGAAATCTGGAAGTGCAAGGACTGGCTGCTGTGCCACCTTCCTCTTCAATGCCTCAAAGGAATCATCTGCTCCTTGAGTCCAAACAAACCTGCACTTTTGTCCTCCTTTGATGGTATCCAACATGGGTGCACAAATATGACTGAACCCTCTGATGAACTTTCTATAGAAGGTTGCTAACCCATGGAAACTTCTGACTTCATTCATGGTCTGTGGAGTTGGCCAATTCAAAATGGCACTCACCTTCTCCTTATCCATCTGCAGCTTGCCTTGTGAGATGACAAAACCTAAATAGGTGATCTCCTGTTTCATGAACAAACACTTGTCCAAGTTTATCATCAGCTTCTCTTCATGTAATCTCTTGAGAACCAGCTCTATATGCCTGAGATGTTCTTCTCTGGTGTTGCTGAAAATCAGACTGTCATCTAAATAGACTATGACAAACTTACCAATGAATTCCTTCAAAACCTCATTCATCAGCCTCATGAAAGTACTAGGGGCATTAGACAAACCAAAAGGCATAACCTTCCATTCATACAAACCTTCATTTGTTTTGAATGTTGTCTTCCACTCATCACCTGGTCTAATCCTTATCTGATGGTATCCACTCTTCAAATCTATCTTGGTAAAGTACTTAGCATTTCCCAAACAATCAAGTAAATCCTCAATTCTGGGGATTGGAAACCTATACCTGATTGTGATCTTGTTGATGGCTCTGGAATCTGTGCAAAGCCTCCAAGTGCCTTCCTTCTTAGGTGCTAGTACAGCTGGTACTGCACATGGACTCAGACTCTTTCCAATCAAACCTGAATTCATCAATTCTTCAATCTGCCTGGCTACTTCTGCATTCTGTTCTGGGGTAAGCTTATAAGCTGCTTTATTTGGAAGTGTAGACCCTGGAATCAAGTCTATGCAATGACTGATATCTCTGACAGGTGGTAGGGATCTTGGCATTCCCTCTGAGATAACACCTTTGTACTTATCCAATAACTCTTGGACAGCTGGGTCTATCAACCTTGGCTTCTTCTCCTTCTTGGCTTCTTGCTGTTGTTCCTTATTCACACTCATACAGGGGATTAGGGCATATGCAACTGCATCTTCTGCTGCCACTTCTTTCATAAACTGTTTGCCTTCCATTAGCATGACCTTCACTTCTTTGCCTTTAGGCTTCTCCTCTTTCTCCTTCAATGGGAATAGTGTTACATCTTTACCATCTTTAGTGATTTTATAGGTGTTTTTAACACCATCATGCTGTGCCTTCAGGTCATATTGCCATGGTCTACCAAACAAAAGGTTGCAAGCATCCATCTTGGTGATATCAAACAACAACTTATCTTTATATCCACCAATCTGAAACTCTACCCAAGCCTGCTCTTCTACAGTTGTCTGCTGACCTTGAGTAAGCCATGAGACTTTATATGGAGATGGATGAGGCAATCTCCTAAGCTTCAGCTTCACCACCATTTCTTCAGACACAAAGTTCTCAGTAGAACCAGAATCAATCAAAACTTTACAAGCCTTACCTCCTGCTTTGCAAGTGGTTCTGAAAAGGGACTTCCTCTGAGGGGCTTCTTTATCAGGTACCTTCATGGTAGTTACTGTTCTTCTCATCATCAGGGACTCTCCACTTTCTGGATATCCATAATTCTCAGGACCATTCACACTCTGAAAATCATTAGAACTTGTCCTACTCTGATTATCAGGTTCATTGACCAGATTTGTCCTCCTTTCTCCTGCTGAGCTTGTGGCCTTGTCTGGACATCTGCTGGCTATATGGCCTTCTTTGTTACAGTTGTAACACCTGA
Source organism: Cunninghamia lanceolata (assembly GCA_027924645.1). Taxonomy (NCBI): domain Eukaryota; kingdom Viridiplantae; phylum Streptophyta; class Pinopsida; order Cupressales; family Cupressaceae; genus Cunninghamia; species Cunninghamia lanceolata. The sequence goes on from BSBN01000887.1 coordinate 12,250,795, forward strand.
TGGATCCTCTGCCCTGGGATCTTCCTCTGTAAGGTCTTCTACCTCTGAAGTTTCCTTGTTGACTGAAATTCTCTTTCTGACTCTGGCTATTGTTGCCCTTGCTATTGTCTTGACTAGACTCTCCTTGATATCCCTGTCCTTGTCCTTTGCCTCTGAAAGGACTTCTTCCACCTCTTTGTTGTCTTCCTCTTCCTCTGTTGTTCTGATCTTGCTTTCTCTTCAGCTTTTCTTCCACCTTCAGTGCCAACTGAAAACTTTTCTGCACTGTATCTGGGTTATGCAGACTCAGATCTTCCTGAATATTAAACCTCAGTCCATTAAGGTATCTGGCTACCTTTTCTTCTTCACTTTCTTTCACCTTGGTCTTCATACAGAGTTTCATGAACTCTTCTGTATATGAGCTGACATCTAGCTCCTTCTGTTTCAGGTTCTGTTTCCTCTTGTGTAACTGGATACTGTAATCCAAAGGGATATAAGCCTCCTTTACCAATTCCATCATCTTCTTCCATGTGGCAACTCTACGTTTTCCCTCCTGCACTCTATCATCCTGAACAAAGTTCCACCATGTCAAGGCAGCTTCTTTCATCTTTGACTGTGCTATCTTCACTCTCTGCTGTTCTGGTATCTCCCCTGTCACAAAGAAATTGTTCAGACAATCTATCCATTCCATTACTGAATCAGGGTCCATCTTACCTGTAAACACTCGCAAGTCCAGCTTCACATCCATGGTTCTCCTCTCCATGGCCTTGAGGGCGTTCAACAGCGGTCTCTGGTCTGCAGGAACGACCTCCTCGCTCCAATTAGGGATATCCTCTTCTTCCCTATCATCTTCTCTACCAGAACCTACTTTGCTCCTCAACTTTGCTAATTCATCTTTCAACTCCTGATTCTGAGCCTTCACGGCCCTGCTTTCCGCAATCTGCTTCTTCACCAGAACTGCCAACTCAGCGTTGGTCATCTTTGTTGGGAACTCAGATGTTCCTTCTTCGTCTGACATCCTGCTTATCTTTTCCAAAAGATCCTAACCTTTGCTCTGATACCACTATGATGCAGAGTGGAACGCAACGGAGGCAACCTAACAGGAAGGAGCTGCCAACAAAACAAACAGCATGATAAACTTCTCTATCGGCTGAACCTCATCATCATATTTCCTAACAACACCAACTGCATCATCATATTTCAACAGCATCATCATATTTCGGATGATCGCAAATATCCTCCTGTCGATTACTATTTACCTCCTTCGTTTGTCGCCTATCGTCATCATCATGATAATCAACGGGCGCAAACATCCTCCGGTTGCACTGTTCATCGGGTGCCAAATACAAGCGGCATCATCATGATATTCAATATCACCTTCGTCAGCAGGATATCCAAATATCCAGTTGTCCAAATATCCTGATGACGTTCCACTTCAACAACTTGCCTTCGATGCTTCACTGCCCGACGATACAAGCAACAGCATCATGATATTAAACATCCGGTTCTTCGAAACCTCCTGATGATGCTAATACAACTTCCTGCCTACGCCGATACCTTTCCACTTAGCGACAACAGGATAAACCCGCATAGAGGGATTTCTTAATATCCTGATGACGATGACGTCATATCCTGATGACGATGACGTCACACATCATCCTGATGAACTCTTCAACACTTAGCCAAAAACTCAACTTTCACACCCGCATCCGTTAGCGATATGCGGATGATGACCTTCCGAGAGATGATCCTGACTGCGATATATACACTAAGTATATATCCAACTCAAAACATCATGATGCACCTGCAACATGCAAATTTAAACAACTTCATGACCCGATCCTGATGGCGATGGATTCGCAAATGATGTTGCGGCTCGTTCCGACTGGAAATGCACATGCAGACTCCTGTGTATCCTTCCACTGCATGAAAACACTCACAACCGCATAATTTCACAAAGATCATGTGACGACCGGGCCGGATCACCTCCAAACCAAAATCTAACAGTTTATCTTCTTAGACCTAGCACATGAGGATGCTAGGCTGATTTACAGCATGCTTCTAACAGATCTCCTGAACAATGCAATGCACAAACAGAAAACACAAATGCAATCTAATCTATGATACAGGACCATTCCACCGATTTGCAGGATCAACCGGTGGAAGGGTTGAAAGTGGTCATTAGCTTGCAAAACGGAAAGGAAATCAACACAGATGCAAACAGATAATGCAAAAGACGAGATCTTATTCAATTGAAATTCAATGTCCTGAATACAGCTTCACAATGTCTGAACTACTCTCCTGGATATCTACTCAACACCAGTACATCAATATCAAAACTATATCAAACTATATCCCTAAACCCTACAGATCGAAGGTATATATAACAAATCCTTCGAGTACTACTAACATCACTTCCCAGCGGCTGGGAGCTTCCAAGCGGCTGGGAGAGAGGACAGCTCAGACTCTCTTATCCCGATCTCTAACTGCCTACACATACTCCTATGCTGAACTATTACATAGCATCGGTCACAGTGGACCTTATTACATGATAAGTCAAACATACTAAAAATAGATTATCCCGTCAGCATGATGATAACTATCCTACATCCTGATCATGTATGTCATCATGCGGACCTATATCCTGATCATGTATGTCATCATGCGGACCTATATCCTGATCATGTGCGGGTGCTCCTGCACCATGCACATGTAAGAAAAGGAGGTGCATCAACCAGAAAGATGGGGTTGATGGGACATTTTTGGCTCGCTCTGATGAGGATGGTCATGCCGATGTATGGTCGTGATACAAAAAGGTGGGAAAGTAGGGCAGGTGGATTTTGAATCCATTTCAGAACCCGATGGCGAGTTATGACAGAGCTTTAATGGTGAGGACATCCCAGGTGGCGGACCAGATCTGGAGAAGTCACAAACACACTAGAAGGAGACAAAGCTTTCAATGTAGAGGAGAATGTTGGTGGAAACATTATTGAGGGAGCGACTCTCTATCTAGATGCTGCTCGAGATTTGGGTGGGATTTGTTTCCCATCGTCTAATGCTGTGCGCATGAGTGTGGACCATTGATTAGCTTGTGGGTTTTCCTAGGCACTGTATTAAGGGGAAAATAGAGACATATATTCAGTCCCTTTACTCTGTAAAAAAGGGGAGGTCAATCATAAAAAATCTGACCTGTAGCAATTTTATAAGAGATCGGATTGCTGAGACTAGTGAGGATTGAATTGTTGAAGCATCAAGGTTCTTTCTTTAGATCACTGTATATGTACTTGTTCTTTAGCATACTGAATGGAGATGAAGCTCCAAATTACATGCTGATTGTAAACTTTACGTAATCTTCATGTTGATTTCTGGATATGTAATGGTGAATCCTGTGTTCAACTAGAAGCGTTTTCATTCTATTGCATGATGTTATCAACATTCCCTTAAAGATTTGCACTGGATCATGCAGATTTGTGGAATGTCCTAGTGAAGTATGATTCTAGTTTTCTTCTCTTCATTTCTGTATGGGAACATGTATGTGGATCAGTGATCTCAGTCAAGTAATTTTAGGAATCTCACTCTCTAACCCTTTTTTTTCATTTTAATTTCATAAGAATCACTTTCATAACTGCACATCATGATAAATATTAAGCAGAACAAAGGAATGTGCGGACATCTCATAGATCACTGAACATCATTAGCATATTTTTGAGCTAGATGCATGTACCTTTGAAAATATCATGCAAATATCAGCCTATAGACACATCATTTGAAGAAATATATTATATAGGGTAACCTCCCTGTGTAGCATGGTTGCAGAAACAGAATCTACAGATCCACGTAAGGCCCCTTAAATGGAAAACAGTAACACACATCAACCACTAAGTAATGTCAGTAGATTATGAACTAATCAACAGAGACTTGGGTGAATTCTTTGAATTCGTCGTATCTTTCAAGATGAGTAAAGGTTGTTGTGTAACTTTTATTCTATGTTTGCTTATGAGTAACATCATGACCACCAACATAAACTGGCGGTAGAAGGAGGGCCAACAAGGAGACTGTAGATTCCTACAAACATTACTTAAACATCCTGTCAGTTTCAAAATCTTGCCATAAACCAGCCTTATTTCCTTAAAAATTTAAGAAATCCTGGCTTTCAAGCCAAATACCAGGTCCAAATCTAGTGGACTCTTTGAGGAACTACCTATCAGGGGATTTAGACCTAGAACTGTGGACATTCATCACACTCCTAATTCTAGTGTGTTAGAAGCTTCACCAGAGCATGCTCCTATAACTCCTCTCAGGTTTCAAACACCTACAGGGCCACCTATCACACCTCAGGTCCAGCCTCAACCTATCATACTTCAGGTTCAACCTCCACCAGTTCCAATGTCATTCTTTGCTGCAGAGTCACCTCTGACCTTTAATGCATACCATGCTTTGCCTAAGAGTCCTGATAAAGTTTGTCCTAGGTATCATTCATATCAGGATGCTGATGATCATGTCAGAACCTTCAAAGAAGCTTGTTGTAGGGCTAGGATTAAACATGAAGATGTGGTATGCCGATTATTCCCATTTTCCTTAGGGGAAGAGGCCTATAACTAGTATATCAATCTGGATCAGGGTTCAGTCAGTTCATGGGATGCCTTGGAAAAAGCTTTCAAGGATAGGTTCAAGGTACCTATAGATCCTTTAATGAACTATCATTTGTTTGCCACCATCAAGAGATATGAAGGAGAACCTATTGCAAACTTCAACGCCAGATTCTAGAAGATGCTATCTAAGCTAGTGGCTCCCTATGTTGTAATAGATGAAGCTACCAGGAGCATTTATTACTTAGGTTTAGCTCCCTTAACTTCCATGTTCATCAGGAGAACACATCCTGGTGTAACCACTTTAGCAGAAGCTTTTGAAGAAGCTATCAAAGTCAATCAACAATTGGCTCGTGCTCCCACACCAAATATTGCCTTTCCTACACTTCTTGGTTATCCTGCATATCCTGTCCACCAACAGACCATTAGAGCCATGATACCTCCAATAGTGATGCCAACCCCTTTGCAGATACCCCCACTCAATATCATGCCACCACCAAATGGAAATGGCCAGATGTTGCAATATCCAAGACAAACACAAATACCCTAGACTGTGGAATAATCCAACAATAATAATGGATCTTCCTTTTTCAAGCCTCAGACAGAGAATGTAGTGGCCAAGGTTCAGGAAGAGAAAGAAGAAATTAAAGAAATATTAGCTCAGTTAAGGAAACTTACTACTGAGGTCACTCATCTGAGAAATCAGAACTTCTACTCTCAACCAAATCAAAACAGAGGTTATGCCAATGATAGACCTAATTATCCAGATAGGGGGTACAACAATAATTACAATAACAATAATGGCAACAATAATCCTCCTAGACAGCCTAGAGTGTGGAACACTAGGCCAAACAATGGTTCCTTGCCATCACCCCTAGACAATCAACCTCCTAGTGAACCTAAGAAAACCACTAGAGTAAACCTTGCAGAGGCAGCACTTACAAACTGGTGTAGGATACATAACACCAACGCTCATGCAGAGCTAGACTGTCCTCAATTCAGGATTGCTGCCAGTATCTTCCAAGCTGAAGTGTCCAGTACTTCAGGAAATCCACCTTATGCAGAGGGAAACGAAATTGTCCCCTATGAATATGATTATGCCTTAGTGCTAGAAAGCTTCATGCACCATCCTTATCAGTAGGCAACTTCTTCTCATCAGGGTTACACCTCAACATGTGAGGAATCAACCATGGCTTTTGAATCTAACTATGTTTTTCCCTTTGAGGATGAGAATGAGAATGAGCCATCAATTGAGCATGAGGAAGTCAATACTTATCAACAGCAACCTCAAGGTAGGCATAATTACAACTTGAGGAATAACCCAAGCAGACCTACTGGTCCTTTGACCACATCCTTGCCTCCAAACAATTTCAATACACGTCTTGATCCTAAGGCAAGTAATAACCCTGGATTCCCCAAGGTTAATGCTCAATATTTGGCACCACAGACCATAACACCAAAAGCTGCAAATCTACTTCCTGAATCTGACAAGTTAGTCACATATCTGACTGATGAAATGAAAAAGGTTAAAATTAGCCTGCCATTGTCAGAATTGCTTAAAACCCCTGATATCAGGAAGGCTTTCTTGAAATCATTAGATGATCCTGCTCGAAAGGAAGATAGTCATACCCCGGGTCCGTCTGGTAGTAAAGATCATGCCGCTAGGGATGTTAATGTCAAACCTAAAACCTCAGCTACTGTTCAAGCTGCAGAGACTTCCCACATGACCCTGTACAAAGACAAGAGTGAGTCACCTCCTTTCCTCCTGACCATAAGGATGTTCAGTAAAAATTTGCACAATTGCTTAGTAGACTCAGGAGCATCTACCAATGTAATGCCCCTATCCATATGAAATGCTTTAGGGTTACATCCTGCTAAATCACTAAAGAAAGTGACACAATTGGACAAAACAGAGGTGAGCGTGGTAGGAGAACTGACTCACATTCACATGCAGCTAGCATCAGATCCCAAAATCTAGCACTATATTGATATCCAGGTAGTTGATATACCTGATACATATGGGATGTTACTCAGAAGGGACTGGTCAAAAACCCTTAATGGATACATGTCAACTAATTTCAGTCATATGTGGTTGCCCTGGAGAGGGATACCAAATCATATAAGGATAGATGTTGAACCCCGCATGAAACACATGATCATTGAATATAACAAAACTAATGAAATCATGTATGTGGACATGGAACCTGGAGTCTACTCCATTAGACCCCAAACTGCTAGCATAGAGGAGATCCTAATGTTTGACGTGCATGATCATGACGATGACCCTCAGGGTGATGAAGTAACTTTAGAATCTGAATGTGACCCTAAAAATGAAGTAGAGGTAGATCACTTCAAGAGTTTTGAGATGCATTTGCTTAAAGAGGTGCAATGATGCCACTTGTTAAACATACCTATTCATGATATTCTAATCGATGGATGGTGCAGGTTGCATAATGAGGCACATTCTCAAAATACTTGTGATGCTTGTTTAGACATGTTGGAGCTGGAACAAGCATACAATGAGGCGTCTTCTTCATCATCATCCACGGTGAGTTCTGCAGATGGTGATGGCGAGACTGATTTTTGTTTGTCTTCTGCAGGAACAGGAGAATGCACATAGTAGGATGAGAGTTCTATTCAGATGCCAGAAGAGATACTGGTATGCAATAGGAGTAATGATAAGAGCAAGAAGAAGATCACCCTAGGGAGTGATTGTTTAGTGGAATCAGATTATGAGTTATTTGATGAAGATAGGGGCAGCAATTTGTCAAAATTTGAAGAGTTTCTGTCAAAAGAGATTCAAAGAATGACACAATAGAAAAGACCTCCTCGCAATGTCTTAATTGAAGGCTGGTGTAGGTTACACGAAGCACCTCATTCAGAAACTGCTTGTTCATTGTGTCTGCATATTTTGAAAAGGCAGACATTGCCCAATCCTGAGGATGATCCTTCTGATGGTAAGAGAAAAGAAGAAATATCAGCTTCCCATAAGGCTGATAAGGTGAAGTCTGAGCAAGCTGAGATGCCGAAATTTAAATGGATATCCAGTGGTGCAGCTGCCAGAGCCAAAAGGAAGAAAGAAGCCCCAGACAAGCTTTTAGATGAAGATAAACCATGGATCCTCATGTTTGATGGATCCTAGTCAAAACAAGGAGCTGGAGTAGGAGTGGATCTCATTGACCCATCTGGAAAATCCTACTTGGCAGCATACAAATTGTAGTTCCCATATACAAACAACGTAACAGAGTATGAAGCTCTAATTCATGGGATACTGTTTGCACTTAGAAAGAAGGTGAAGATTCTGCATGTCTATGGAGACTCAGAATTAGTTGTGAGGCAGGTAAGAGGTATATACTCTTGTAATTACAAAATACTGTCCAAATATAGACATAGGGTGTGGGACTTAATAGAAGATTTTGATGCATTAAATATCACCCATGTACCCAGAGAACAAAATCACAGGGCAGATGCTTTGGCCCAGGCTGCCAGTACTCTAGAACCACTATCCATATCTGGTTTAAAAATATTCTCAGTTGAATTAGTATTAGTGCCTTCTGTGCCTAACAATGTAACTAATCTTCAAGTATTTGATGATGATCAGCACATATTGGATTTTATTTCCAACAGAGATGTTTTTGAAGCACAGATCATAGATGAGATAAATATGGAAGATCACATCTGGGAAGAGGAAGAAATCCTAGAGTTGCCTAGTAACAAGATTCCTAAGGGAATGATAGAGCTAGAAAGAGTATTTGATCTAGACAACATGCTAAAACAGAAGGATCTCCCAAAGGCCGATGAAGGATAGTACTCACAGGTTAATATTGGACAAGGTGATAAAAAAGAAACGTTCTGATTGGGAAAGTCTGCACATAGGAAGAGTTAGGAGCAATAACCCAAGCTCTTAGAGATTATATCCATGTCATGTCTAGACGTATGATGAGCTAAAAACATACGACACATCAGTCATCACCCATACAATATCTTTGAAGCCAGATGCCAAGCCTTTTCGACAGAAGCAAAGACCTATCAATGCTTTGCTGGAGCCCATCATCTTTGAAGAAGTTAAGAGGTTGCTTGATGCCAAGATCATATTTCCTGTGAGGCACTCCACATGGGTGGCAAACCTCATCCTAGTAAGGAAGAAGAACGGTGACATCAGATTATGTGTGGACTTCAGGAACCTGAATAGAGCTTCTGAAAAGGATAATTATCATTTACTCTCTCTGGATGAAGTCCTGTAAATTGTGAATGGTACCAAGATGATGTCATTCTTGGACAATTTTTTTGGTTACAACCAGGTGATGGTGGACAAAATAGATAGACTAAAGACTGCATTCACCACAAAGTGGGGGATCTTCGCCTACATGTGCATGCCGTTTGGGTTGATAAACGTTGGAGCCACATTTCAGCGAGCAATGGACATAGCCTTCAGAGGCTTGATTGGTAAATGCATAGTCATATACATGGATGACGTAACAGTTTTCTCTAAGGATAGAGGAAACCATGTAGAAGACCTGAGAAAGGTGTTGAAGAAGTGTGAACAGTACGGGATATCCCTGAACCCTAAGAAGTGCATATTTGGGATGACCACAGGGAAATTACTAGGCCACCTGATAACTGAAAATGGGATTATCATTGATCCTGACAAAGTGGAGTCCATCATAAAGATACAATTTCTTGGAAGCAGGACGGAGCTCAAATCTTACTTTGGTAAGATTAATTTTGTTAGGAAATTTATCACTGGCTTTGCAGAGATTGTCAGACCCTTGAACGCCATACTCAAGAAGGATGCTAAAATTGAGTGGACCCCTAAAGCTAGAGCAACTTTTGAAGACATTAAGAAAGCCATATCAAACGCTCCAATCCTGATCAGTCTAGATTATACCAAGGACTTCTACATCTACTCATTTACTTCAGAACATACTTTTGTAGTAGTGTTGACACAGAGAAATGAAGAAAAGGAGGAAAAGCCTATAGCCTTCATCAGCTTCCCTTTCAGAGATGTAGAGCTTAGGTACATGGATGTTGAAAGACAGGCACTTGCCCTAGTTTGAGCAGTCAAGAAATTCAGGCATTACATCCTGAGAAGTAAAGTGATTGTTGTAGTACCTGATGCAGTAGTAAAGATGTTATTAATGCAAAGTGAACCAGGAGAAAAGAGAGCCAAATGGATCACTATCCTCCAAGAGTATGATATGGACATAACACCCATGAAGTTGGTAAGAGGACAGGCATTGAGCCAGATGATATCAGAGATTGATCCTAATATCATGAGCCAACAGTATGTTGTGAATGTAGAGGAAGATGGAGAATGGTACTCAAACATCAGACACATCCTGATCACTGGAACATGTCCCTCAAGATTGCAGCCCTCACAAAGGAGAGCCTTGAAGATAAGGTCATAGAAGTACATGATAAAAGGAGGAGTCCTTTTCAAGAAAAACTATGAGGGGATATACCTAAGGTGCCTGGAAAGATTAGAAGTAGATAAGGTGCTAGCAGAGTTGCATGATAAATTTGGGACTACACATGGATCATCCTTAACGATAATTTTTAAAGACACTGCTGGACACATCAAATGTTGTTATATGTGTCAGGTTGCTGCAAACAGAGAAAAATAAGCTGCTCAACCTTTGCAGCTAGTGATGGAGGTGCTACCCTTTGCTCAATGGGGAATGGACTTCATAGGACCTATCAATCCTCCATCATCCTCGGGCCACAGGTATGTTTTAACTATTACTGACTACTGTACGACTAAGGCTGTCAGCAGTAAGACATGTAATGTTGAGGATGTCATTAGTTTTTTGGAAACCAACATAGTGACCAAGTATGGAGTTCCATATGCTTTAGTATGTGATAATGGACTTGCTTTTGCTTCAATTAAACTATCAATTTGGGCTTTTGATTATGGGATCATCTTGAAATTCTCCTCAAATTATTATCCCCAAGGGAATGGACTAGCAGAATCCACAAACAAGAACCTATTGAACATCATAAAGAAATTAATAAAAAAGAACCCAAGGGAATGGAACACTTTGTTGAAATATACCTTGTGGGTAGATAGAACCAGGAATAAGGTTGCATTAGCAAATTCACCTTTTCACTTAGTATATGGGGTAGATCCTATCCTCCCTGTTAACTTGAAAATTCCTACACTGCAGTTTGCACAAGAATACCTGGGCATAGATAATAAATAGGAAGTTAGGTTGCTACAGCTGATGCACCTACATGAAAAATGAAGTGAAGCAATTAACCAATTTGCTAAACACCAGGCTATTGTCAAGCCCTGGTTTGACAAAAGAGCCAGAATTAAGGCTTTTAGAGTCTCAGATCTAGTCCTGATGTGGGACAAAGCACATGAAAGGAAAGGTGATCATGGTAAGTTTGATAAACTCTGGATGGGTCCCTTTAAAATTTCTAAAATTTTAGGAGACAACACCTACAGGCTTAAGGCCTTAACCGGTGAGGATGTTTCATTACCAGTTAATGAATAGTTCCTCAAACACTATTTTCAAGCCTAAAGGAGCACCATGACAGTCATATGTATCATAGTGTACATTTGTTGTATAGTTGCCTATTTTGTCCTATTATTTTGGTTGCTTTGTTGTGTTTCCTCAGCAGGGATCTTTATTTTGTTTTAGAGTATGAAGGAGCAGACTAACAACCATTGAAAACAATGGAAAATTCAGATCATTCAGGTTAATCATCTGAAATTTATGCATAACTTGTTGTGATTGTCATGAATGTAGAAAGTCAGTTGACTTGTGAAATTTTGTATTCAATAAGAATGGGTCGAGTATTCAAGGAATGTTTCTCACAATGACACACCTAAAATCCTTGGGTTTGTTGAACTTACCAGTGTAGATATTAGGTGAAAAATCAGAGGTCACCCTTGCTACCATTACAATTCTCAGCTTAATTTCAACAAGTGACCACTCCTTGCATCATGAAGTTACAATTGTAATATCTTATGAAGTTTCTATCAAATGCAAAAATTATAAAATAATAAAATAGATTTTAATGAAAATCCAGGTTAAGCCATCTAAGTAACTCTACCGGGGCTATAGACGCTCGCTAGCAGTGGGGCTCTACTTAGGAGAATTGTAACGATAACCTTGCTGGGGCTATGAACGCCTGCTGGCAGCAAGGCTCTATCTGGTTGGCTATGAGGGAACATCCTCACCTACGTAGGCTAATATCAGTCACTGGTTTTTTCAACCAATCTTCAAGATGAGGATAATTAATCACATGCACCCACTTAAACTGAAAGAAAAATTCATGTACCTTATTGAATACCTTGAGTCTCCAGTCAAATGATGATTTACAGGAAAGATAGTTGGAAGTTATGAGTCTATTTCATTCAATTTTCTTTAATGGTTTTAATTTGATTGTTTTGTTTGGTGGCTAGTTGTTGTGATGTTCACAACACACCCCATTTTACTCTTTAGAAAAATGAGGACCCTTGCTGTGGCTTGCTCCCCTATTTTTGTGCTCTGGGCGGTAGTGGTAAAAGCAACTTCATTCAATGTGTATGTGCATCATGTCGGGTGCATTTGTGCTCTTGAGGTCTTAACCCAAAAATTTCAAAGTCTAAATCTTCCCTCAAGAAGCCTACCATGTGAAAGAGTGTAAAATTCTAGACAGGTTTGCCCTTTGCATCACCCTGAAATTTGACCAAGTAAGAGAGTTATGGCAAGTCAAAATGCTGGTCAAACCTAATATTCTAGGGGGGTCATATTTCAAATATCAGTCACCTTATGTTGGATCACCCCAATCCTATTTTATCACCCGATGATCACTTGGTCCGCAAACTTCGGACATCAATTTTACGTGATGGCGGTTTTGGCTCGTCATGCAACTTCATATATTTTGCGGGGGTCATATTCCAAACATCACTCGATATTTCAAACATCACCCGATCTTTCAAATATCACCCTGTCGCAAAATATCACCCCAGTGCCAATATGATGATGACATCATCTAAAATCGATTAACAAAGGAGATTAATATGACGCTGTCATCCTTTTACCTCACGGTGGTATGTATCCAACAATCCCCCCTTTTAATGACATGGAGGTGACATCATTTTAGTGCAATGTTCAAGAGAAATCACCCTTCCGCTGACGTCACCCCGATCTTTCGAGAGGGAGGTCATTTTACTCGTGAGGGTCATATTTTGAACATCCCCTAATCTTAAAATCATGACCTGATATACAAGGCTCAACATAACCATGGCGTCATCCTTCCTCAGGGTGATATTCTTCAAAGTTCTTTCATCAGGGTCATATTTCTTGGACCCCAATTTCCTTCGGTATGATCGTAGCATTATCCTCTCACATTTGTGATGAAGCTCATCCATGATGATGACATCATCATCATATCTTGACTTAGTGAAGAAAGTGGTGGTTGAAGTGCATGACCGGTTAGGTCCATCAGGTGCTCTTTTTTCAGGTTTATATGTTAAGTGCCCAGAAATCTACATGCAGGTGGTGGAACCGAGAAAGTTATCAAAAGAGATTAAGTATTCGTATGCATGCGGATTCTCACGGATTCATGACCCGATATATGTGTTTGCACATTCAAAGCATGATCTAATATAGATGTTTATCTTCCTGCTAGTTTATTTAAGTGATGATGCTTAACTTCTGTATGATTGACCGCAGGTGTACAGGTAAGAAAAGGAGGTGCATCAGCCAGAAAGATGGGGTCAATGGGACATTTTTGGCTCGCTCTGATGAGGATGGTCATGCCGATGATCAGGATGATGTGCGGTCACGATACAAAAAGGCAGGAAAGTAGGGCAGGTAGATTTTGAATCCATTTCAGAACCGGATGGCGTGCATGTGGAGATATGACGAAGCTTTAATGGCGAGGACATCCCAGGCGGCGGACTGGATCCTAAGAAGTCACAAACACACTAGGAGGAGACAAAGCTTTCAATGTGGAGGAGAATGTTGGTGGAAACATTATTGAGGGAGTGGCGCTCTATCTGGATGCTGCTCAAGATTTGGGTGGGATTTGTTTCCCACCATCTGATGTTGTGCGCATGAGTGTGGACCATTGATCAGCTTGTGGGTTTTCCTAGGCACTGTATTGAGGGGAAAATAGAGACATATATTCAACCCCTTTACTCTGTAAAAAAGGGGAGGTTAATCATAAAAAATCTGACCTATAGCAATTTTATAAGAGATCGGATTGCTGAGGCTAGTGAGGATTTAATTGTTGAAGCATCAAGGTTCTTTCTTCAGATCAATGTATATGTACTTGTTTTTTAGCATACTGAATGGAGATGAAGCTCCAGATTACATCCTGATTGTAAACTTTATGTAATCTTCATGTTGATTTTTGGATATGTAATGGTGAATCTTGTGTTCAACTAGAAGCATTTTCATTCTATTGCATGTTGTTGTCAACATTCCCTTGAAGATTTGCACTGGATCATGCGGATTTGTGGAATGTCCTGGTGAAGTATGATTCTTGTTTTCTTCTCTTCATTTCTATATGGGAACATGTTTGTGGATCAGTGATCTCAGTCAAGTAATTTTAGGAATCTCATTCTCTAACCCTTTTTTTTCATTTTAATTTCATAAGAATCACTTTCATAACTGCACATCATGATAAATATTAAGCAGAGCAGAGGAATATGCGGACATCTCATAGATAACTAAACATCATTAGCATATTTTTGAGCTAGATGCATGTACCTTTGAAAATTCATGCAAATATCAGCCTGTAGACACATCATTTGAAGAAATATACTATGTAGGGTAACCTCCCTGTGTAGCATGGTTGCAGAAACAGAATTTACAAATCCATGTAAGGCCCCTTAAATGGAAAACAACAACACACATCAACCACTGAGTAACGTCAGTAGATTATGAACTAATCAACAGAGACTTGGGATCATGAATTCTTTGAATTCATCGTATCTTTTAAGATGAGTAAAGGTTGTTGTGTAAATTTTATTCTATGTTTGCTTATGAGTAACATCATGAGCACCAACAGAGGTATTCCTTCCTTTGTAATTGGAGATAATGATCCCATATGTGTGCATCATCAGTATCACCATCAGCCTTACGCACTGTCTTCAAAGCATCAAAAGTTCCTTTATATGCACATGAGTATACCACATATGAAGTCATGTAAAATAAGCATGTTTGTCCTCCCAGGCTCCTCATTCCTTCATCCAAGTTATCACTGATGATCATAGCCCATAGTGGCCTATTGTCTACATATAAGACCATCTAGATGATCCCAAACATCTAATTCTTGAAATTTCCAGCATGAGGCTTGCCAGTCATCCTGCTCAGTATAGAAATCATATATTGGTACTCATCATCAAAATCAAACTTATACAGATGCACGGGTAATTTGGCTGAGGCAGCATATGTGTTTCTCTTTGACCTCCATTGGTATATCCTCTTCCTTGCATTTTTCTTATTATTGTTATATTTTGTTTCCAATTTGCGCAGGTCCACACTCACTACCTTCTTCCCAATTGGTAGATTGAAAGTGGCGGTAATGCCCTTGACTGAGAAGTTTGTATATATCCTTCCATGTTTCTCCACCCACCTGGTTTTAGGGTTATAATTTCTTGCACATTCTACTACCAGCTCTGGGGCATCCATAGCATACGGAAAACTAGTTGCATGCCACATACCTAAGACATACACCCCATCTAGAATGGGATTGTCCTTATCATGATCCAATCTTGTTGACCATACTACCAGGTCCGTATCTCCTTGGTGTGTATCACCAATAACTCTGTATTTAAATTGCACCCCCTCAGGCTAGACAAAAATAGGCTTGAGGAACTCTGCCTCAAACCTATTTCTTCTGAGATCTGCCATGGATTCCTATAATAAACATGATATGTTTTACCCTACAGTATCCACATGCATTTCTACAACATCATGTAATCCTACATCATGTATACTCTATATATTACTCTTCACTTCATCATGATACGTATTATTACAAAGCCAAACCATAGGAAAGACAAATACTCTACCTAAAAACATAGAAAATGACAACATGAGGGTTTACAGTTACTTACCTAATAATGCTTTCCTCTTGGATTAGATGATTGATTACGCAGAGGGGATATAAATGTTGAAGATCACTGTCATATTGACATAGGGTGATATTTGCGAAGAGGGTGATATTCGTAAGATGACTGATGTTAAAAATATGAACCCCCGCGAGATAACTGAAGTCTTTCAACATGTAGATATTGGCTATTACTTAAATTTGACGTCCGCACATTGTGGACCGGGTGATTTATCAAGTGAGAATCCCATATCAGGGTGATCTTATCTAATATGACTGATGTTTGAAATATGACCACCCCTGCATGGGATATCAGATTTGACCAAACTTTGATTGAACATAACTCTCTTCCCTTGTACAATTTTGGGGTGATCTAAGGGACAAACCTGCTTGGAATTTTGTCCACTTTTCAATCATGACGTTAATAATGTGAACTAATTACTTTGACAACTGACCTCATCATGGTGACATATCTACCCCCTTTCAAGGTTACATGCATGACTGATTTTACCAAACCATCCAAAGCAGAAAACAAACAAGCCAAAGCAAAAAGCAAAGTTGGGTCCCTATTTTGTCAAGGCAAAATGGGGCATGTTGTGTAACCATACAACAGGACTTAGATTCCTCTATTCTGGAAGAGGAAGTTCATGAAGCAGTAAACATAGGTGAGATCTCTCCTCTAGATCCCACTGCAGTTATGACTCTGAAGCTAAAGGAGAAGCTAGAAGAGAAGAAAAGAAGATTCAAGAAGAAAAGGTTAAGGGAAAAGAAGAAGAACAAGCAGAAAAGACTAATGATGACTCTTCTGATAGTTCAAAGAAGCCTCAATCTCCAGAAAGAGACACTGCAGAGATAGTGAAGAACTTCTTAGGTAGAGAAATGATGGAGTTGGATGAACCTGAGCTATTTCAAGGACCACTGAATTTTGACTCTCTCTCCCCGGTTCAAACAATGAAAATAGCATCTTTTGCTCAAGCCAAAGCAAAAGAAAAACTCTTGAAATCTCACATGGAGGACTGTGAACTATTGGAGATTGCATCTAGGATACTGGAGAAGATCATGCCATCCTATCAAAAGGATCCTTCGGCCTCACCATCTGGTAACTTGAAAAACTTAGTAAATTCTGTTAACACTCATTTTGAATCTCTAGAGAAATCAGCAAAAGCAAAGGTCTGGAAGGAGTTTTTGGGGAAAAGATTCACTGAGGTGCAAGGACTTATTGCAAATGATAGGAGGACTCTAGATATTGGAATAAAGAGCCTTGAAAATGCTCTCAAAGATGGTAGGGACCTATTCAAATTTTGTCTGACTTGGCCTAAAGTGACAAAATATATTGAGGAGAAAGTAAAAGAACAAGAAGAAAAATTGTCAAGCCTAGTTCAGAATTTTAACCCTCTTTCCTCCTTTTTAATGAATCAAGAATTCTAGGCTATTGTTATAATAAATGAAATAAAGAGACTGGGCAAAGAAAAGAACATAATGAATAGAATGGGTGAAATCAGAGGGATAATTATCCCTAAGCTAGAGGCAATGCATGAGGCCTTGACAGATGTTCAGACCACAGCCCAGACCAGTGATCCAGCAGATTTAAGAAGGGCAAAAGCATATGCATTTTTGTTGAGTGGTCACATCTCCATTTTGGATAGGATGAAGCAGAGTTGGGCCACAGAGTTTGTACAGCTGAAGACTACTTTTGCGGATACACTTAAGTATATGTAAGTATAACATATGATTTATATATACTTATGCGGCCATGTATAGAATAATTTTTGCAAAATTTTGGTATGCGGATGCCATCCTTTGCCATTGATGTCAAAGGGGGAGTGAAGAGTAGTGAAAAATGTGGAATCCAGCAAAGGGGGAGCTCTGGTAAAATAGTGCAAAAGACAGAGCATTAGCCAAGGGGGAGTTTCTGTGACACTTAGCCATTTTTCACTAAGTGTTGCCATCAATGCCAAAGGGGGAGATTGTTGGCAAGAGACACTTTGTGGCTTCATAAGTGTTGTCATTGATGGCAACAAAGTCTATCACACACATCGATAGTACATAGTATGCCTATACCGAAAGTTAGATTGAAGATTGTTTTGGTTCGATGAACAAGAACAGAGTATGTAACAAGGTCCGGCAATCAGGTCCAGATCTCTTAGATGGTATAACTCAGTGAGTTGTGGACTTGGAAAAGTCAAGAGGGGTATCATGACTACTGTTTTCCAAAGATTTAGCCTCTGGTGATAAAGCAAGAAAAAGATATGAGCATCTAATTGTTGGGTTCCAATCAAGCAGGGCAAACAGAGGAAGAACTGACCGGCAGAGTATCAGACTTCAATCGAGATGTGTAAAAGGTCCTGATCAAGGAATCTGTGATATTATACATTGTTATCCAACATGATTTATGACTTCTATGCTTATGTTTTTGATACACATCACAAATCTAGAATGGATTCAGCTGACAGATCAATAGCTGGCAAATATCTTGAGTGTTCTTATTGTCGACTAGAGAGTTGATGAAAATCCTTGATGCAGATATGTATACCAGATGGATTCTAGCATGTAAGTGTATGGTGTAGATGTGAATAAAGAAAGGTAGGAAGAAAAAGTAGGGATAAGTGTGAGAACAACAATTCAAGTCTGGTATGTGACTGAACAACAACATTGAATAGAGGAAGAATGAAGTGCATCAGATCAGTATATTGTGCCTAACTGGAACTGAACTCTTGCATTTGTAGATGCTTCTCATCAATTCAAACACTTGATTATCTTTTGTAAGTTCTATAGACAATGAGTCTCTTGTAGGCAGTGTGCCTCTTGTGAGTAGTGTGCTTAGGCAGTGAGCCCTAATTGGCAAGTGCCAAATTTGTACTCCTTATTCTTTTAACAGAGAATGCAATCTTGGGTTAGTCACCCCATAGTTTTTCCCTTAACATGGTTTCCACATAAAAATCCTTGTGTTATGTGTTGATTTCATTTTCTAGTTCTTATGATTGTCTTTACTTCCATGTTTGGATAGAGCACTAAATGTTAAGATAAGAAAAGAAAGAAAGAAAGATAAAAGTTATAGAATAACTGATTCACCCCCCCTCTCAATTATTTGCATTGTTCCAAAAGAAATCCCAATGCATTTTCCTCTGTTTTGAATGTTAGGATATAAAAATGTCCATGTTGAAAAGTCAAATGTGTGCCACGTGACACCATTTCATTGGATGGAGGGAGGTCATTCCTGTTAGTTCATAAAAATAGGGATATGGACATTCAAAAATGTTTGGATATTAAAACTCATGAAATATCCCTAAACTTGAATGTCTAGATGATGTCAGCATCATGAAATGTTTTCCTTAGGATGAGACAGGGTGACGTCATCAGCATATTGGGGAAGGTCTGGACATTAAGGTTAGCAAAATATCACATCCCTGAATGTCCTAATGATGTCATCATTATAAAGTGTTTCTTTGGAATAAAATTTGATGATTTCATCTGGATATGCATATTAAAAGGTCCAGATATTAAGTGTCTATGTGAATGTTCACATGCCAATATCTAGTTGAAAAGACAAATAGGACCAAGGTGATATCAGTGAGTATATGAACATTCACTCTACAGAGGTAGATATTAAGAAAAGTTCAGATATTAAGTAAATGTCCAGTTATCAAGATAAGGTCTAGTTATTAAGACTAGATATCCATACCATGAAAATCCATGCACATGACGCTTTGTCATATGCTATGATAAATTTGATGGGTGCACCTATGGATATCGAGTCTAAGTTTACCTTTTACTTGGTACTTCATAGGTTTCTCGGTTAGGATAGTTTATCAGGATATTATCAATGTGAGGACATTAAACAAGAATATGCACATTAAGGAAATGTGAATATCCATATGGACATATCTATATGACATTGACCAATCTTTGACCTTGCATAACTTCTATGCTTTAACAAATTTCAACATGATCCAAAAGGCAAACATGCTTAGATTTTAATTCTCTATCCCTTGGTAGGCTTCATGAGGGAGAAATTCACACTTGGAATTTTGACTCATAAATCAAGATCCGAACATGCCTAGAACATGACTTAGACATACTATTTGATAATGCTTTTACCATACCGCCCCAAAACAAAAAGGGAAAAGCAAACAAGCAAAGGAAAGAAAAAAAGGTTGGGTCCCTATTTTTCTAGGGCGAAATGGGGCGTGTTGTGTAACCACACAAAAACTTGCCACCAAATAAATCCACCAAATTCCAATCAATTCAAGAGAGGAGGATAAATTAGAACATGGAATTCCAACTCCTATTGGACATAAGCATCCTAACCTTTCCAAATGGAGTCATTCATTAACAAACTATATGATGAGAAGGAATTTAGGTGTGTGCATTTGATTCATTTCCTTCATCTTGAAAAAGGTTGAAAATAATAGTAGTTAGTGTTAAGCTACATAATTGGATTTAACCCACTAATCCAACCTTATATAGAGCCTTGATACCAGTCAAGTGTCCATAGCCTTGGTAGAGTTACTTGGATGACCTAGAGAATTTATTTTCTTTGGATTTTCAATATTTTCTTTTCTCTTTTTAGTTTTTTCATATGATATGATCTTGTAAGCTCATTTGCAAGGTTTGGGCACTTGTCTGTTAGGTTGACAATTTCAATGGTAGCAAGGGAAAATCTTTATATTTTCACTTAACATAGACACTAGTACTTTCAACTAAACCAAGGCTATTAAATGTATTCATGTGATAATTTCTTGAACAATAAAGGTTAATATTGATGAATATGATTTCACAAAAAGGATCAAAGTACCTAAGCTTATAGGAATTACAACCTATCTGGGAATTTATAATTCTTTCTTGAATTCTAACAAATTTATTGTTTTCTAAAGTGAAAAGGTGCTCTATATTGCCTAACCAAAATAAGGACTCAACAAATAAACAAAAACAAAACAAACAAACAATTGTACAAGCAAACAAAACAAAATAAAACAAAGCAAACAACAGAACAAGCAAGTATTTACATATATACATCACTCTGATTTTCCCTATTCAGGCTTGAAAGTAATGTTTGAGAAACTATTCATTGACAGGGAATGGGGCATCCTCTCTAGTTAAGGTTTTTAACCTATAGGTACTATCACCTAATATCTCAACAATCTGAAAGGGACCAGTCCATAGTTTGTCAAATTTACCATGGTCTCCTTTCTTCTCATGGGCTTTGTCCCATGATAAAACCAGGTCTGATATTTTAAAGGCTTTAACTTTGGCTCTTCTGTCAAACCATCTTTTGAAAATAACTTGATGTTTTGAAAAATGATCTATAGCTTTATCTCTCTTCTCTTCTAGATGCATGAGTTGCAATAATCTGGCCTCTAACTTGTCATCTAGACCTAAGTATTCTTGTGCAAATTACAAAGTGGGAATCTTTAAATTCACTGGTAGGATTGGATCCACTCCATAAACTGATTGGTAAGGTGAGTTGTCTAGGGTTGCTTTTACTCTTGTCCTATCCACCCACAGTGCATATTTCGATAGGGTGTTCCATTCCCTAGGGTTTGTGTCTACCAATTTCTTGATAATGTTCAATAAGTTCTTATTTGTGGATTCTACTAACCCATTTCCCTAAGGATAATAGTTAGATGAAAATTTTAGGGTTATGCCATATTCAAAAGCCCAGTTGGAAAATTTCAATGAAGCAAAAGCAAGTCCATTATCACATACCAGGGCAAAGGGAACTCCAAACCTTGTGATAATGTTGTTCTCCAGAAATTTGATCACATCCTTAGTGGTGCATGTTTTTCTACCAATTGCTTCAGTCCATATGGTATAGTAATCAGTAAATGTTAGAACATACATTTGCCCAGTTGAAGATGGTGAAGTGATTGCTCCTATGAAGTCCATCCCCCATTGTGCAAAAGGGTGCATCTCCATTACTAGCTGCAAAGGTTGTACTGCATATCTCTTTATTGATGGCCATTTGACAAGTATGATAGTATTTGCTATGTTTAGCAGTGTCTTTGAAAATAGTGGGCCAATAATACCTAGCCCTGAGGATTTGTGTGTTGTAGCTAGGTAGGATCCATGTGTTGTTCCAACCCTATCATGTAATTCTTGTAAAACTTTATCAACTTCCTACCTATCAAGGCATCTGAGGTATATCCCCTCATGATCTCTTCTAAATAAGATCCCTCCCTTCATCATATAATTTTGGGATTTTACTGTTAATGCTCTTCTTTGAGAAGACTTCATATTGCTCAGAGGCTTCCTTGAGATCAGGACATGTTTAATACTAGAATACCAGTCATCTTGATTATTGCAGTCTAATGTCTACTACTGACTGATCAGATCTGGGTCAATTTCTGCAATCATTTGGGTCAAAGCTTGTCCTCTGACTAACTTCATTGGAGTGATCTCCATGTCATATTCTTGCAAAATGGTAATCCATTTGGCTCTTTTCTCACCAAGATCACTTTGCATCAATAGCATCTTAACCATTGCATCAGGTACCACAACAATCACCTTGCTTCTTAGGATGTAATGCCTAAACTTCTTTGTGGCTCTGACCAGAGTAAGGGCTTGTCTCTCCACATCCAAATATCTTAGTTCTGCATCTCTAAATGGAAGACTCAGGAAATCTATTGGTTTCTCTTCTTTCTTTTCATTCTTCTAGGTCAACACAGTTGAACAAGTATGAATTGAAGAAAAAGAGTATATGTAAAAATGTTTTGTGTAATCAGGACTACTTAGCACTGGGGCATCAACTATTGCTTTCTTAATGTCCTCAAAGGCTGCCTTAGCTTCTAGAGTCCATTTGATCTTGGCATCCTTCAACAACATGGCATTCAATGGCCTTATTATCTCTACAAATCTAGTTATGAACTTCCTGACAAAATTTATCTTCCCAAAATAGGATTTCAGTTCTTTCTTAATTGATGGCAATTGCAGCTTCATGATTGAGCTTTCTCAATCTGGATCTATGGTGATCCTATTTTCTGACACTCAATGTCCCAATAGCTTACCAGTAGTGATACCAAAGATGTACTTCTTAGGATTTAAAGAGATGTACTTTTTGCACCTTCAGAGCACTTTTCTCAAATCTTCAATGTGATCTCCTTATGTTTCAAGAAAATTGTTAAGTCATCCATGTAAATAATGATGCACTAATCAACTAACCCTCTGAAGGCAATGTCCATAGCATGCTAGAACGTTGCTCCAGTATTGATTAGGCCAAAGGCATGTGCCTATATGCAAATATCCCCCACTTGGTGGTGAATGTTGTCTTCAATCTGTCGGTCTTGTCTACCATGATCTGGTTATATCCAGAGAATATGTCTAATAAAGACATCATCTATGCTCCTTTGACCATCTAGAGAACTTCATCCAATGAGGGTAAAGGATAGTTATCCTTCTCTAAATCTTTGTTTAGATTTCTTAAATCTACACATAAATGGATGTCCCTATTTTTCTTTATCATAGGTACCAGGTAAGCTACCCATGTGGAGTGTCTTATTGGAAACATAATTATAGCTACTAGGAGCTTCTTAACTTCTTCAAATATTATTGGTTCTAGCAAGGCATTCACTAGCCTTTGCTTATGTCTGAATGGTTTGACATCAAGCTTCAGTGGTATAGTGTGAGTAATGATGGAAGTATCTATTACAAGTATGAGTAGTAAGTGTTGTTATTGATATCAACACCTAAGAAAGTCATTTGAATAAGTCTGAACAAGTATTTGAGGAATTAGAACAAAGTGTAGAAGTGCTTTATCTACCATAACAGTACAATTTTTTGATCCACATATCCTGTAGATTGAATATCTTTTCCTACGGATTGGAATTAATGTTAAGGCATGTCTATAGATTCTATGTTTCAAGTTTGAGCCTCATGTGTGAAGATTTGAGCGAGTTCTGGTCACTAGAGTAAAAATTGTTTTTCTGTGTATTTAATGGTGATAGGGAGAATGTATTCTTCTCCACGTTTCTCTGCATTTAAGTTTCATAGTTTGTGGTTCTAGAATTAAATTTTTTTATGATGTTATGTGCCTTTAGTTTAAATGGTTCGTGATTTGGATCTCTACAAGTGATCTTTCCTTAATGATAGTGGCCAACAGTAATGTTCAAGTTCTCTGGTTTGAAGAATCTTATGGATAAAGTGGTTAGAGGTTGTGCAGATCTTCTTGGTGATTGTAACATGCTTGTGGGAGTCTCTAGATCATGTTCCTACCTTTTGATTGGTCCACAAAGTGTAATCTGGATAATGCATGAAGCGTGTTCCTGAAATTTTTAGTGTTAACTCCAGTCTTGGCCAACTTGGTTGTTTTTACTACTTGCAGTTGTGCTTTGAAATTTGTAAAGTGTGTTGATTCATGGAAGAATGCAATTGAGTCCCAGCTAAGGCTTGGCGTGATCTGCATTCATTATTTTCTCTCTCAAATCTATTTAGGTCCAGACATATCTTGATGTATATATGTTTGCCGACCTTGGATATTGTTCCAATGGTTGATGATTCATGTAATGCCAACCTTGATGCAAATTCCAAGGTTGATGATTTGTATAAAAACATATAATGAAGTCGTGAATTAATGTAGGATGCGAAAATGATAAGATGATTGTGAAGTAAAAAGGTAGAGTAGAGCAGTGGATACCTATTGTGCTTCAATGGAACTAAACCTTGGAATAGTGTAGATGCTACTATCATAGTTCACCAATTTCAGCAGTGAGCCACCCTCCAATAGTGAGCCACTCCATTGGTAGTGAGCCTCTTCATTTGTAGTGAGCATTTTGGGCAATGAGCCTCTGATTTTTGGTATTGTTATAACATATTATATTGAGCTAACAATCACCATGGTTTTTTCCCTATGGGGTTTTCCACGTAAAAATCTAGTGTCTCCTATGTTGATTATGTGAATGTGTTTAAGTTTCTATTTTCATGCTTTCATGGTTAAGATACAAAATCAGTGTTAATTGGTTGATGTGTTAATGGTTTTGAAATATTGGTTACAACTGATTGACCCCCCCTCTCAATTGTATTGTACTTTTTAACAATTGGTATCAGAGTGAGGGTTCCTTAGTAAAGAGTCTAACAGCTCAAGGTAGATCTGAGATGGTGTATAGAAAGGAGTCACCGTAGTTTGATGGAATGGATTACGCTCTATGGAAGGTACGAATGAAAAGTTATCTCATTTCACTTGGTTATAATGTTTGGAAAATAGAAAAGAAAAAGTATACTATTCCTCAAAATGGACCAGCAGATGAAGATGAAGTCAAGCAATATGAATTTAATGGAAAGGCTAGAGATGCTCTGTTAAGCACTTTATCCAACACTAAGTTGGTGAAAGTTATGGATTTGGAAACTACTCATGAGATCTGGGAAAAGTTGAAAAATTTGTATGAAGGAGATGATTCTATGAAGAGTGCAAAATTACAAAATTTGAAGGTGAAGTATGAGGGCCTGAAAATGAGTGATGATGAGAACATAAAAATCTACATGCAAAAGGTTGATGAAATTGTCAATGGAATCAAAGGTCTTGGAGGAACTATCGATGAAGATGAGGTTGTGCTGAAGATTCTTAGGTCTTTGCCTAAATCATATAGTCACAAGGTGGCAGCAATTGAAGAAGTTATGACTGTGAAAAATATTTCAAAGGATCAGTTGCTTGGGAAACTTACAACTTTTGAAATGAGGGAGTTCGGTGATGCTCTGCCAAAGATTGAGACTACTTTCAAAGACAACACTTTAGAAAAGACTTCAAGAGCTCAGAAATATGTTGTGGAATCTGATGATGACCTAGATGAGGTTGAAGCCAACTTTGTGGATAGATTGCAAAAAGGTTTTGGTAAGTTCAAAGGCAAATTACCATTCAAATGCTTTTCTTGTGGTAAGATTGGTCACTATGCATCCAGATGTTTGGAGAAAATTGAAAGAGGTAAGAAGAAATTTGAAAGTAGACCTAGAATTGTTAAGAAATGCTATTATGTTAGAGATCTTGATGATGATAGTGTAACAGATGATGAGTCTGATGATAATAGCACTAGTGCAAATGAATGTTTGTTTATTGCTATTAAGGAAGAACCTATGTCTACTAATCCTACTAGCTATGTGAAGTAAGAAAAACCAGTGGAAGAAAGTGCTCTGTCTGTCCAAGTTGAAAAGGATAAGGATGAATGGATCATTGAAAATGGATGTTCTCATCACATGACTAGTGACAAAAGTAAGTTTGTAAGTTTGGAAAAGTATGATGGTGGATTGGGTAGGTTTGGAGATAATGCAGCTAGTAAGATCTGTGGAAGAGGATCTATTTCTTTTGATGGCAAGCATAATACAGATGATATTCTCTATGTGAAAGGTCTAAAGCATAATCTTTTAAGTGTTGGTCAGATGTGTGATAAAGGGTATGATCTGAGATTCAAGGACAATGCATGCAATATCATGGAAAGCTCCGGAACAATGATTGCAACTAGTAAGAAAACTAGAGGTAATATTTATCACTTGGGAGGAACTAATAATTGTTGTTTGTTGGCTTGGATAGAAGAAAGTTGGTTGTGGCATAGAAGGATGTGTCATATCAATTTTGATAACTTGGTGAAGATAATCTCAGTACAAGCTATGAGAGATTTGCCTGAACTGGTGAAGCCTGCCAATACTATTTGCAAGGAATGTCAACAGGGAAAATAGACAAAGACAAGTTTCAAGAGCAAGGAACAATTTTTTGCTGGATTGCTTAAGCTGGTGCATACAGATCTATGTGGTCCTACAAGAACAAGAAGTCTACAAGGAGATAGGTAATTTATGTTGCTTATTCATGATTATTCTAGAATGACATGGGTCACTTTTCAGAAACAGAAATCAGAAGCACTAGACAATTTCAAAGCTTTTAGGGCAATGGTTGAGAATGAGTTAGAATTGAGGACCAAATGCTTAAGGTCTGATAGAGGAGGTGAGTTTACATCAAATGAATTTAATATTTTCTATGAAAAGAATGGGATAAAGAGATAATTATCTGCTCCTAGGACTCCAGAGAAAAATGGAGTTGTTGAAAGAAATAATAGAACAGTTCAAGAGCTAGCTAGGTCTATGATGATGGAAGCTAACCTACCTGAAGTGTACTGGAGAGAAGCTATACACACTATTGTCTACATTCAAAATAGAGTTCAAGTCAAAGGTAATGGTACTAAAACGCCTTATGAATTGTGGTATGGAAGAGTTCCCACAGTGAAATATTTCAAAGTTTTTGGAAGCAAATGTTATATCAGATGAGATGAAGAGTTAGGCAAGTTTGATGCTAGGTGTGATGAAGGAATTTTCCTTGCATACTCCACTAAGAGTAAGGCCTACCAGTGCTACAATAATAGATTGAGAGTGCTAATGTGAAGGTTGATGAAGACAGGGAAATAACATCAGATCTAAGTGGCTATGAATCATATGATCCTGCTACTATAGTCAATAAAGAGAAGGTGGAACAAAAGGACAGTCAAGTTGAAGAAGAAAAGGCTCCAAAAAGTGTTGTTAAGACTCCCAGGTATGTAAGGATTAATCAATCTAAAGATCAAATCATTGGTGACAAAAGCAAAGGGTTATTGACAAGGAAAAGAGTTGCAAAGGAATAGGTAAACTACTATTTTCTTTCACAGATTGAACCTAAAACTATAAGTAAAGCTTGCAAAGATTAAATTTGGGTAAAAGCCATGGAAGAAGAGCTGATGCAGATAGACAAGAATTAAACTTGGGAATTGGTCCCTAGACCTGCTGATAAGAATGTGATTGGAGCCAAATGGGTGTTTAGAAACAAGATGAATGAAAATCGAGAAGTAGTAAGAAACAAAGAAAGAATGATATGCAAAGGATATTCTCAGGTTGAAGGCATAGATTTTGAAGAGACTCTTGCTCTTGTGGCAAGGATTGAAGCAATAAGAATGTTCCTAGCATTTGCAGCACACAAAGATTTCAAAGTGTACTAGATGGATGTGAAGTCTGCATTCTTGAATGGAGAGCTGGAAGAAGAGGTGTACATTGAACAACTGGAAGGATTTTAGTCATCAAACCTAGGTGACATGGTGTGCAGATTGAAGAAGACCCTGTATGGACTCAAGCAAGATCCTAGAACCTAGTATGCAAGGTTGGATAAGTATTTGATGCAATTAGGGTTTAGTAAAGGTACTGCAAACAGTAATCTCTATTTCAAAATCAATAATGATCAAATTTTGATTGTTGTAGTCTTTGTTGATGATATTACATTTGGACGCAATGAAGGTATGTGTAAGAAATTTGTAGAGGAAATGCAAAAGGAATTTGAGATGTCTATGTTTGGTTAAATGAATTTCTTTTTAGGACTACAAATTACTCAATCAGAAAAAGAAATTTTCATTTCTCAGTCCAAGTATATGAAAGAATTGTTGAAGAAGTTTGGAATGGAGGATTCTAAACTAGTATGTACTCCCATGGTAACTGGTTGCAAGCTAAGAAAGAATGATGAATCACCTAAGATTGATCAGAAAAAGTATAGTTCTATGATTGGAAGACTGCTCTACTAACCCATACTAGACCATACATAATGCATGCAATCTATCTTGAGGCAAGATTTCAAGAAGATCCCAAAGAGTCACATGTAATGGTAGTCAAAAGGATCATGATGTATTTAAAAGGCACTTTAGATTATGGATTGCGGTATCCCAAAGATACTGATTTCACTCTTGGTGCTTATACAGATGCAGATTGGGCTGGAGATGTTGATGATACAAAAAGTACAAGTGGAGGTGCTTTCCTTTTGGGTAATAGATTGGTTTCATGGCTAAGCAAGAAACAAGAATTAGTTTCTTTGTCTACTACAGAAGCAGAATATATTGTTGTAGCATGTTGTTGCACTCAAGTGATTTGGATGAAGCAAACATTGAAGGACATAAGAGTTGTGTATGAAGAACCAATTTCAATCTTTTGTGACAATACAAGTGCTATAAACATCTCAAAGAATCTAGTAATGCACTCAAGGACAAAGCACATATCAATAAGGTATCACTTTCTAAGAGAAAAGGTAACAGAGAATGAAGTAAAGATGGAGTATGTGTCTACAAAGGATCAAATTGTAGATATTTTCACTAAGCCTCTACCTAAGGATACTTTTCAGTATCTTAGGGAGAATTTAGAGGTTATTACCCCTCCTACTCTTAACTAAGTTGCATAGGAAATGCATCAGTCCAGTTGTGTTCAAAGTCTCATTCTTTTGATCTGGATTGATGTTTTGAAGGCTACTCCTCAAGGGGAGTGGGTAGAAGTTGCTGATATGAGTTCCTGATAAAGAGCAATAAATGTTGCAATATTGATGATAGGGGGAGTTGTACAATAAAGAGAAAGAAAAGGTCTAGCACCCTTTACCATTGATGTCAAAGGGGGAGAGAAGCTCATGTGAAAAACCTAAGAAAGTTACAAAGAGAGAAAGCATCAAGTGAGGGGGAGCAAAGAAGAAAAGCCAGATTATATGTCTTGATGGTTTTCCACAACATGTGTTGCCATCAATGACAAAGGGGGAGATTGTTACGAGTATGAGCAGTAAGTGTTGTCATTGATGTCAACACCTAAGAAAGTCATTTGAATAAGTCAGAACAAGTATTTGAGGAATTAGAACAAAGTACATAAGTACTTTATCTAATAGAGCAGTACAGTGCTTTGCTTTGCATATCCTGTAGATTGAATATCTTTTCCTACGGATTGGAAGTAATGTTAAGGAATGTCTGTAGATGCTATGTTTCAAGTTTGAGCCTCTGATGTGAAGATTTGAGCGAGTTCTAGTCACCAGAGTAAAAACTATTTTTCTATGTAATGGTGACAATGAGAATGTATTCTGCCCTACATTTCTCTGCATTTAAGTTTCACAATCTATGGTTTTAGAATTAAATTTTTGATGATGTTATGTGCCTTCAGTTCAAATGGTTCATGATTTGGTGCTCCGCAAGTGATCTTTCCTCAATGACAGTGGCCAACAATAATGTTCAAATGCTCTAGTTTGAAAAATCTTATGGATAAATTGGTTAGAGGTTGTGAGGATGTTCTTGGTGATTGTAATGTGCTTGTGGGAGTCACTAGATCATGTTCCTACCTTTTGATTGGTCTGCAAAGTGTAATATGGATCGTGCATTGTTACATCCCCAATTTTTGTCTTTCTATACTTTTTACTTTTACTTGGACATAAGTAAATTTATTATGATGATTATATTAATGATAAGGAAAGACATGGATTATATTGAATCATTTATGAAGTTATAAAAAAGAATGTGTTATTATCGATTTAATAATTGCATTATGAGATTTGATTTATTATTTGAATTATTTGAATAATGATGCACTGATCATATATTGTTTGGTTACAAGTTGAAATAGGAATATAGACTCTCAAATGACTCTCAAAGAAGAGAGAGAGTATCTTTCAAGGAGAGAGATATAGAACTCGGGTTACAAGTGGTTTATTTTCCAAATCAAGTATAAGTGTTTAACAAAAATGTGAACCAATGTGTCATAAGAGGTAAGTCTTGCCTTGTTAGTTTGCTTTTGAACATAATCGACAGGTAGCCAATATTATTTACAAATATTTCTAAGTCGTAGTAAGTCGTATTAAGTCGTAAGTAATGTTAATGATGTCATTTGAACATGATTCAAGACCATTTACATCTAGCGTAAAAGTTACGACATAATTATCATAATGGGTGGTGTTTTATTTTTGGGTTACTTAGTGTTTATTTGTCGACCCTTAAACGTCAAAGTGATTTCCATCAAGTTAGATTGACGTGTTTTTAATGAAGGAATGTGATGGAGAGGTATACTCGACCCATTCACAATATCAGTAAATCGTTATTTTCTTGCTATTATTCTTATTGATTTAAATCATAATCATCGAATGTGAACGATGATATGTAAGTCTTATTTAATATAAGCCATAGATGTATTTATAAACTGAAGAGGATAATACCTCACATTATTTAATAAACTTATCAATCGAATAACCTTGGCCATGTTATTTATGACACCCACATTAATTCGAATGATGGAATTTGGATCACTTAAAGTGATCACCCATAATAACCATCGACGGTTATGCTTGTGTCGACCTCTTTAAGAGGGAGTATGGTATTATAGTTGCATATATTCAAAACTCTCCACATTTTGTCCCTCGAACAAACATGTGTTTATCTCTGCTACATAAGTGGGATCGGTTGTAAACCAAATGAGAGAGTGGTCAATTGTATTACCAATTATCATACATTCGATGGAGTGGTAGAAACCATTTCATTAAGAGATTTGAAGCATCATTAATTGGCATGACTCACCTTGATCATAAGGGAGATAAGATTCATAATTAGAGGACACACATATGGGGGGATCATTTTGGAAAACATAGAGAGCAGGTCACAGCTAGAACACAGGCGTGTGGACGCCATCATTTAGGCTGAGTGAATAGTAAACATAGTTGCAGATAACTCTTGTGCCATTGCCAGGCATCATTCAATATCTATGTGGAAACAATAATAGAATTGTAAGGATTTATAATGTCTTTTGTTTGTGTACTTCAAAGAATCGATATTATCCCTTTTCATATGTCTGTGATATTTGATTCTTAATCAGTAAACCTGTTAATGAGTGTTTTCATTATGTTTAAAACATTTGGAGTTAATGATTGTCACCATTATCACTGGTTGGTCAATGCTATCAAAGTCTATTAGCCTGAGTCAAAAACCATAGAAATGTGTAGAATTCGGTCTATTAAAAGATATAACTGTAGAATGATATTCCAATACACCGTAGAGGTCTTCTTTATGAGTGGTCGATTATGTAGAAAAATACAGTCGATTAAGAGAAGGTTCGACATTAAGGACTGAGAGTTGATTATTGAGATATTTTATACCATTCTTATATATATATATATATATATATATATATATATATATATATATCAAGTACCATTTAGAACTATGATAGGATTGTAAACATAGTTGAGTAGGATGCTTAAATCTTTGAGGTGGTTAATGGAAGTATAAGAACCATTTCTTGTTAAGTTACGAATAACTATATTGGTTGTTTTCCAAGAGAACTTAGAATCTCATTAAGCTTAGGAAGATACCTTTTTCATTATAAATCGAGTGATAACTCAATGGAAATGCTTCGATAGAAATATGAAGGATCATAGGGTTATCCTTAGTAATTTTTACATGAGAATATCTTTGTAGGAAACCAGTATGATATGATTAAATGAAGTCTAACGAAATAGGAATTTGAGAGGAATCGTATTCGAGTATATATATGTGTCGTGACTATTGAAGTCATCATGAATAGGTAAACCAAGAATATTCATATTTTTGTATAAGAGGAAATATCTATTTTGAATGATAGTTCACTCTTTTTTTTCAGTTTAGATAAACTATGAGTTGTTATTAACCTAGTCTCATTGATATGAGTTTCGAATAATTTGTAAAGCCATATTATTATGGGATATTATGTAAAAATTAGAGTCAAACTAAAATCAAATGATTAGATAAGACATATAGATATGTCTAAAGTCTAGAAAAACTATTATCATGATTTAGCTATTGTATAAACATAGTTGATGGATAAACTGCGGAATATGACAGTATCCAAGTCAAGTAGGGGTGGGTGAACACAATGATGACATTCATTATGAATGATATTGAAATTAAAAACTTTGACCAAAGTAATGCATTTGTTTTCTGCATGCATTGTCAGTTCACTGTATCCAGATTGCTCATCCTATCAGAAATCATACTTAGCTAGAGGGTATCTAGGGTTGTATGGTTTCATAGAGTTGAGTAGGATACAACACTATGTACTCGGGATAGGCAAATTACCACTGGTCACCTTTGGTCTACATCCCTTGTGAAGGGTAGGACCACTTCCTATGTGGAAGAAGTGTGGGAGACCACCGGTCTGTGGATGGAGATAAATCACTGGAAAGATACTCTCTCTCTCTCCAAGCAAAAGATATGCCAGGACTTGTGATAAAGATGTTAGATATACATCAGCAATATTTATTCCAAAATTGTCTATGTAATTTATTTACATTGTAATTTGAGAAATACAATATGATGTAAAAGTATTTTGTAAAGACAAAAGCTTGTAAAATAGAATTACTTGATTATGTGTTGAATAAAAGAAAAATTTTCTCTATCTCATTTTTATCTTGTTAAATTACTCTATGGTAATTTTTTCTAGTTTTACTATGTTTTAAGAACGTAGATGTTACATATGGTATCAAAGCTACCAGGTTCAGCACTAGGGCTTATGAGACCACTATGCTTGCCTGTAGCCAACATTATGCAATTAGCTAATGTTTGAAAAAAATTTGTGCCAGGATGGTACATCTTAAAAAGATAGCAAGAAAGTCTGTTAATACGAGTCAACATTTCCTTAAAGCAAAAAGAGAACGTGAGGCCATTATCAAAACCTTTGAGGGAATCAATGATGAGAGTGACATTTGGTTAAGTGATATGGAAACTCTAGTGACTGCCTTAACTCAAATCAAGCGAGTGAGAAGGGAGTACTTGGAAAGAGTTAAAGATGAGGAAACAATTATGGTTAGGCGAGATCCCTGCATACCCCCAACTGTTGAGATCATAGAAGTTAGGTCCGATAGTGAGTCAGAGGGTTATATACCTCAAGATTATGTATCAGAAAATGAGTCTGAAGGATATACTCCTCTTGAGCATGACTTTTGAAGTCATATCTTGTAAAAATGAAGAATACTCTTTACTTTTGAAATGAAATAAATAAAAAAGAGTTGTTTTTGTGCCAAACTATTGTTTAAATTGAGTTTATTATGTTTAGATTTAATTGGAGGCATTATAATCTTGAACTAATGAACAACTCAATATTCTCAGGTGTGAGAAATCAATAAACATGGTTCGAACAAGGACTAACCAAGGAGAAAGTGAAGAGGAAAACCACCTGCCAAATAAAAAGTTGGACCAAATCATAACCATGCTTGAGGAAACCAAGAAAAGACAGGGTGATTTGGATAAGAAAGTATATGATAAAGGAAATTCTGAGGGAGGAGATGAAAACTCTCATGGTGAAAGTAAAGAAAATCATGAAGAGCGTAGTAAGAGTATAGAACCTAATAAAGAGGCAAGAGATAGACTGACCTCAGAGCTCTCTAAAGACTTGAAGAAGGTCACTCCCCCAAAATTTGATGGGACAGAGACTAGAGATGCTACAGAATCTTGGTTAACGGAAATGGAAAAATACTTTGAGATAAGGAATTACTCAGAGGTGACCAAGGCGATATGCGGAGCATTCCAACTAGCGGGATAAGCACCCACTTGGTGGATGAATAAGAAGATGGAATTGAATTTAAGCTCTCTAAGGGTAACTTGGGATGAGATTGTGGAACTCTTTCACAAGAGATTTTTACCACAACTCTATTTTGATTAGAAACTGACTAATTTTTAGAATCTTCGACAAGGAGATATGACAGTGGCGGAATATGGAGAAAAATTCACCTAACTCCTAAAATATGTTCCATAGTATCAAAAGGATGAGAGATTCAAGATCAGGAAATTCATCATGGGTCTAAATTCTCAAATTGGTGGAGAAGTAGATGTATATGGTCCAACAATAATGGATCAAGTGTATGAGAAAGCAATCAAGCAAGAGTAAAAGCTAAAATCCATCTTGGCTTATCGTGATAGAAACCACAAAAGGTTTAATGGAACTCCTAACAACCAACCATATAAGTAGAGATATGAAAGGAACTATGATAACAAGAGGAAGGATAAAGGATCTCAGAAGAACAAGAGTGGAACTAGTAATGGGAAGAAGAATGACAACTTCAAGAGAAATGAAGATAACAATGGGAAAGTTTCAAATAAGAAAGGACCCATAGGAGGATGTTTTACTTGTGGGGTCGACCATTATGCAAATTGTTGCCCTAACAAGAATCAAAATGGTCAACAAAGAGGTACTGCACTACCTACTCAGCAAGAAGCATTCCAGCAAAGGATTCATGCAGCTCTCGACAATCATAAAGTAGAGTATCAAACACACCTATTGAGATGATAGGTACTTTGTTTGAAGTCCCTATATCTATTTTGATTGATATAGGATCCACTAAAAATTTTGAATAAGTTTCCTAGAAAAGTTAGATACATGTCTAAACCTTGGTTAGTAGAATATGCTAACCAATCTAAGGCTCAGGTAGAGCAATGTTTGTTTGAAGCCAAAATTGACCTCCCTAGTTTCTCAACTGAAGTAAACCTATATGTAGCTTCCCTAGGTTCCTATGATGTAATCCTAGGAATTAGTTGGTTACGGAAGCATAGAGCTAAGGTTGACTATTTTTCAAAAATAGTTAAATGCTTAGATGATTTGGGAAATCAAACCTAATTCCAAGGGATTCAAGGAGAAGTTAAAATCAGACCTATCTCTGCCAAGCAATTGAAAAGGGTTAGACATAAAGGTTGTTAGTTGTTTACAGTCAAAATGGAACGAGTGGAGGAAGGGATAGAAAACCCTAGTTCATCTTTTGAAGAAAAGTATCCTTTTCTTCAGGAATTTCAGGATGTATTTCCAGAAGAACTTCTAGGACTACCTCCCAAAAGGGTTTTTTATTTTGCAATTGATATTAAACTAGGATCTGAGCCTATATCAAAAGCACCCTACCATATGACAACTACAGAGTTAATGGAGTTAAAAGCCCAATTACAAGAATTGTTGGCAAAAGGTTTGATCAGACCCATTGTTTCACCTTGGGGTGCCCCCATTATATTTTTTAAGAAGAAGGATGGAAGCCTTCGATTGTGTATAGATTATCATATGCTTAATAAAGCAATGGTAAAAAAAATATCCTTTTCCACGTATTGATGATCTTTTTGATCAGATGTGTGAAGCTGTTGTATTTTCAAAGATTGATTTGCGATTAGGATATCATCAATTAAGACTGAAGGATGAGGATATTCATAAGATAGCTTTTAGAACTAGATACGGGCACTATGAGTTCACGGTGTTGCCATTTGGTTTAACAAATGCACTTACTACATTCATGAATCTCATGAACAGTATATTTAGAGATTGTTTGGACAAGTTTGTTTTAGTCTTTCTAGATGATATACTCATTTATTCTAAGAATGAAGAAGAACATCAACGACACTTGCAAATAGTTCTACAACGATTAAGAGAACATAAGTTATATGGAAAACTATCAAAGTGTACATTCTTTTAGGAGATTCAATATCTAGGTCATATTATTTCTGCTGATGGAATATATGTTGATCATGTAAAATCACAGCTATTCTGGATTGGCCTGTACCAACAAATGTGCATGAGGTGCGTAGTTTCATAAGCCTAGCTAGCTACTATAGGAAGTTTGTTTTAAATTTCTCCAGTATTTCTAGTCCAATCACTTCCCTACAGAGGAAAGGAAAGAGATTTGAATGGACAAACAAATGTCAGGATGCATTTGATCTCTTAAAAGAAAAGTTAACTATAGCTCCAATTTTGAAAGTCCTTGATCCCGAAGGACAATTTGAGGTAATTATAGATGCCTCAGGAGAAGGATTAGGAGGAGTGCTTATGTAAGATGGAAGAGTGATAGCATATAAATCAAGGAAATTGAAATCCTATGAGAAGAATTATGTACCGCATGATCTAGAATTGGTAGCAGTAACTCATGCTTTTAGATGTGGAGATGTACTATTTGTTGGGGAAGACTTTTGTACTTAAGTTAGACCATCAAAGTCTTAAGTATATTTTCTCTCAACCACATCTGAATGCTCGACAAAGGAGATGGTTAGAATTGATATCTGACTATGATTTTGAAATAAGCTACATCAAAGGAAAAGAGAATAAAGTAGCCAATGCTTTGAGTTGTAGAAGACATATAGCTTCTATTGTTTCTATTCATGAAA
This sequence comes from Cunninghamia lanceolata, assembly GCA_027924645.1. Classification (NCBI taxonomy): domain Eukaryota; kingdom Viridiplantae; phylum Streptophyta; class Pinopsida; order Cupressales; family Cupressaceae; genus Cunninghamia; species Cunninghamia lanceolata. The sequence continues at coordinate 12,287,300 of BSBN01000887.1, forward strand.
ATTTCAAGGATTTGGTGTTACAAAATTTGTTTGCTGATGAGTATTATGAACAGGTTAAGCAGGCTCTAAAAGATAATCCTAGAGATCCAAGATATGATGGTTATCTAATAGAGTCTGATGGACTATTGACGTACAAGGGTAGAATGCATGTTCTTGTTTCAGCTGGCTTAATGGATCTAGTATGGAAAGAAGTTCATACTGCACCATATTCAGGACATCCAGGAGTGACCAAAATCTTAGCAGATGTTAAACCTCTTTATTTCTAGAAAGGAATGAAGAATGATGTTGCAAGATTTGTGGCAAGCTGTTTAGAATGTCAGAAGGTAAAAGTAGAGCATCAACACCCTGCAGGATTATTGTACCCCCATGATGTGCCAGAGTGGAAATGGCAAGTTATTAGCATGGATTTTGTTCAAGGCCTTCCTATGTCAACGAATAAACATGATGCCATTTTAGTTGTGGTGGATAAGCTCACAAAGGTAGCACATTTTATACCAGGGAATTTGACTGATGGAGCACCTATGTTAGCTCACAAATTTGTGCAAGAAGTGTTTAGATTGCATGGTTTCCCTGAGATGCGCGTGTAATGTCAAGGTTTTGGCAAAATTTGTTTTCTGCGCTAGGGACTAAAGTCAACATGAGTATAGATTACCATCGTAAAAGTAATGGGCAAACTGAGAGAGTAAACCAAGTTTTAGAAGATTTGTTGCAAATGTATTGTATGGATTAGCAATATAAGTGGGAAGAATACTTACCACTTGTGGAATTTGCTTACAACAATTCCTATCATTCTACTATTAAGATGGCACCATTTGAAGCATTATATGGAAGAAGATGTTGAACTCCTATAAGCTGGGACAAGCTAGAAGATAGGATTAGCATCAGACCAAAAATGCTAGCTAAAATGGAAGAGAAGGTAAAGCTGATCAGAAAAAGATTGGTAGAAGCCAATAATAGACAAAAAGAGCTATGCGGATGCAAAGCGTGTTCCAAGGCAATTTGCTATTGGAGAAAAATTTATTTTGAGGGTGAAACCTCAGAAAAGTTCTATTAAGTTTGGGAAGTTTTCTAAGCTAGCCCCTCGATATGTGGGACCCTTTGAAGTGCTTGAAGTAGTCAATCCGGTTGCCTACAGAATTGCTCTACCACCAGCCTTGTCTAGAATGCATAATGTTTTTCATGTGTCTTATTTGAAGAAATATGTTGCAGGTGATAACCATATTTTGAATTGGAATTCTTTACAGATGTAGGATCCAAGGGTGGTCACGATCGAGCTACTCAAGGTGTTAGAAATGTGCAAGCTCCGCTTGCGTAACAAAGAGATCTTGCAATGTAAGGTCTAATGGGACCAATATGCTAAGGAAAATTCTACATGGGAGGATTACCATGAATTTTATCAAAAGTTTCCTCATTTATTTAATGTTTTTATCAGTTAAAAACAATGAACTTACTTTATTTACTTTTGCTACTTTATATCATTGGGGATGATGAATCTTTAGGGGAAGGATATGTTACATCCCCAATTTTTGCCTTGCGATACTTTTTACTTTTACTTGGACATAAGTAAATTTATTATGATGATTAGATTAATGATAAGGAAATACATCGATTATATTGAATGTCATTTATGAAATTATAGAAAAGAATGTGTTATTATCGATTTAATAATTGCATTATGAGATTTGATTTATTATTTGAATTATTTGAATAATGATGCACTAATCATATATTGTTTGGTTACAAGATGAAACAAGAATACATATTCTCAGATAGACCTTGGGTTATGAGTGGTTTATTTGCCAAATCGAGTATAAGTGTTTAACGAAAATGTGAACCAATGTGTCGTAAGGGGTAAGTCTTGCCTTGTTAGTTTGCTTTTGAACATAATCGACAGGTAGTCAATATTATTTACAAATCTTTCTAAGTCATAGTAAGTTGTATTAAGTCATAAGTAACGTTAACAACATCATTTGAACATGAATCGAGACCATTTACATCTAAAGTAAAAGTTATGACATAATTATCATAATGGGTGGTGTTTTATTTTTGGGTCACTTAGTGATTATTTGTCGACCCTTGAATGTCAAAGTGAATTCCATCAAGTTAGATTGACGTGTTTTTAATGAAGGAATGTGATGGGGAGGTAAACTCGACCTATTCACAATATCTATGAATCATTATTTTATTGCTATTATTCTTATTGATTTAAATCGTAATCATCGAATGTGAATGATGATATGTAAGTCTTATTTAATATAAGCCATAGATGTATTTATAAACTAAAGAGGATAATACCTCACATTATTTAATAAACTTGTCAAGTGAATAACCTTGGGCATGTTATTTATGACACCCACATTAATTCGAATGATGGAATTTGGATCACTTAAAGTGATCAACCATAATAACCATCGATGATTATGCTTGTGTCAACCTCTTTAAGAGGGAATATGGTATTATAGTTGCATGCATTAAAAACTCTCCACATTTTGTGCCTCAAACAAACATGTGTTTATCTCTGCTACATAAGTGGGATCGGTTGTAAATTGAATGAGAGAGTGGTCGGTTGCATTACCAATTATCTTACATTTGATGGAGTGGTAGAAACCATTTCATTAAGAGATTTGAAGCATCATTAATTGGCACAACTCACCTTGATCATAAGGGAGATAAGATTCGCAGTTAGAGGACACACATACGAGGGGATCATTTTGGAAAACATAGACAGTAGATCACAGCCATAACACAGGTGTGTGGACGCCATCATTTAGGTTGAGTGAATAGTAAACACAGCTGTAGATAACTCTTGTGCCATCACCAGGTATCATTCAATATCTGTGTGGAAACAATAATAGAATTGTAAGGATTTATAATGTCTTGTGTTTGCATGCTTCGAAGAATCGATATTATCCCTTTTCATGTCTGTGATATTCGATTCTTAATCAGCAAACCTGTTAATGAGTGTTTTCATTATGCTTAAAACCTTTGGAGTTAATGATTGTCACCATTATCACTGGCTGGTCAACGCTATCAAAGGCTATTAGCCTGACTCAAAAACCATAGAAATGTGTAGAAATCAGTCTATTGAAAGATATAACTATAGAATGATATTCCAATACACCGTAGAGGTCTTCTTCACGAGTGGTCAATTATGTAGAAAAATATAGTCAATTAAGAGAAGATTCGACATTAAGAAGGACCGAGAGTTGATTATTGAGATATTTTATATCATTCTTATATATATCAAGTACCATTTAGAACTATGATAGGATTGTAAACATAGTTTAGTAGGATGCTTAAATCTTTGAAGTGGTTAATGGAAGTATAAGAACCATTTCTTGTTAAGTTATGAATAACTATATTGGTTGTTTTCTAGGAGGACTTAGAATCTCATTAAGCTTAGGAAGATACCTTTTTCATTATAAATTGAGTGATAACTCAATGGAAATGCTTCGATAGAAATATGAAGGATCATAGGGTTATCCTTAGTAATTTTTACATGAGAATATCTTTGTAGGAAACCAGTATGATATGATTAAATGAAGTCTAATGAGATAGGAATTTGAGAGGAATCATATTCAAGTATACATGTGTCGTGACTACTGAAGTCACATGAATAGGTAAACCAAGAATATTCATATTTTCATATAAGAGGAAATATCTATTTTGAACGATAGTTCACTCTTTTTTTCAGTTTAGATAAACTATGAGTTGTTATTAACCTAGTCTCATTGATATGAGTTTTGGATAATTTGTAAAGCCATATTATTATGGGATATTACGTAAAACTTAGAGTCAAACTAAAATCAAATGATTAGATAAGACATATAGATATGTCTAAAGTCTAGAAAAACTATTATCATGATTTAGCTATTGTATAAACATAGTTGATGGATAAACCACGAAATACGACAATATCCAAGTCAAGTAGGGGTGGGTGAACACAACGACGATGTTCAATATGAACGATATTGAAATTAAAAACTTTGGCCAAAGTAATGCATTTGTTTTCTACATGCATTGTCGGTTCACTGTATCCAGATTGCTCATCCTATTAGAAATCATACTTAGCTAGAGGGTATCTAGGGTTGTATGGTTTCATAGAGTTGAGTAGGATACAACACTATGTACTTGGGATAGGCAAATTACCACTAGTCACCTTTGGTCTACATCCCTCGTGAAAGGTAGGGCCACTTCCTATGTGGAACAAGTGTGGGAGACCGCTGGTTTATGGATGGAGGTAAATCACTAGAAAGATACTCTCTCTCTAAGTAGAAGATATGCTAGGACTTGTGATAAAGATGTCAGATATTCAGCAGTAGTATTTATTCCAAAATTGTCTATGTAATTGATTTACATTGTAATTTGAGAAATACAATATGATGTAAAAGTATTTTGTAAAGAGAAAAGCTTGTAAAATAGAATTACTTGATTATGTGTTGAATAAAAGAAAAAATTTCTCTTTCTCATTTTTATCTTGTTAAATTACTCTATGGTATATTTTTTTGGTTTCACTATGTTTTAAGAATGTGGATGTTACATGCATGAAGTGTGTTCCTAAAATTTTTAGTGTTAACTCCAGTCTTGGCCGACTTGGTTGTTTTCACTACTTGCAGTTGTGCTTCGAAGTTTGTAAAGCATGTTGATTTGTGGAAGAATGCAATTGAGTCCCAGCTAAGGCTTCACATGATTCATATTCATTATTTTCTCTCTCAAATCTGTTTTGGTGCAGACCTATCTTGATGTATGTATGTTTGCTGACCTTGGATATTGTTCCAATAGTTGATGATTGTAATGCCAACCTTGATGCAAATTCCAAGGTTGATGAATTGTATAAAAACATGTAATGAAGTCATGAATTAGTGTAGGATGTGAAAATGATAAGATAATTGTGAAGTAAAAAGGCAGAGCAGAGTAGTGGATACCTATTGTGCTTCAATGGAACTGAACCTTGGCATAGTGTAGATGCTACTATCTCAGTTCACCAATTTTGGTAGTGAGCCTCTTCATTTATAGTGAGCATTTTTGAGTAGTGAGCCCTAAGGCAGTGAGCCTCTAATTTTCGGTATCATTATAACATATTATATTGTGAGCTAACATTGATTATGGTTTTTCCCCTATGGGGTTTCCATGTAAAAATCTGGTGTCCCCTGTGTTGAATATATGAATTTGTTTAAGTTTTTGTTTTCATGCTTTCATGGTTAAGATACAAATTTAGTGTTAATTGGTTGATGTGTTAATGGTTTTAAAATATTGGTTACAACTGATTCAACCCCCTCTCTCAGTTGTATTGAACTTTTCAATAGTATCATATGTCTGCAACTCAACATACGTCCATGCTATCATATGTATATAATATCTCATTGCCTGAATTATCCCTTCACGCTCTACTAAAGTGCATAACTTTCCTATGAGGATATTTCTGATGTCTGAACCTTGACCTATATTAATAGGCTCATACTTGCCACCATCTATTTTGGGAAAATATTTTTATTTAGTGATATTATCCAGATCAAACATTCTCTCAAGCTCATTCATTCCTTTGGGGATTTTGTTATTGGGTAACTTATTAATCTCTTCATCATCCCATGTCTAATCTTCAAGACTATGCTCATTTATCACTTGAGCTTCAAATATGTCTCTGTTGGAAATGAAATCAAGAATGTGTTGGTCATCTTCAAAGACTTGGAAATTTATCACATTGTCAGGCACATATGGCACTGACACTAGCTCAATTGAGAATTTCTTAAGTCCTGACATTGTTAATGGCTCCAGGGTATGAGCAGCTATAGCTAAAGCATCTACACATTGATTATGTTTCCTTGGAAGCATCAAATCCTTCAATTAAATCCCACACTCTATGTCTGTAATTGGATAGCTTCTTGTACTTGCATGCATATTGTTTCTTCACTTTTTTAACAACTAGCTCTGAATCTCCAAACACATACAATATCTTCACCTTTTTCCTTAAAGAAAAATGTAGTCCATGGATCAGTGCTTCATACTCTGCCACATTATTAGTGCAGTGAAACTGGAGCTTGTATGTTGCAAGCTAAGATTTTCCTTGCAGATCAATCAAATCAATTCCTACTCTAGCACCATTCTTAGACTTAGACCCATCAAACCTTAGTATCCAGTGTCTCTCTGTTAGTGGATCTTTATCCAGACCTTCTTTCTTTCTTTTAGAATAGGGAGCACTTCCTGTGGATATCCATTTGATTCTCTATGGTTCCTTCTTGATCACCTTCAGATTCTTTTGAGGAACTAAAACATCTAAATATTCTTCTTTTTGATTCTCAATCTCATGAATATCTTTTCCTTTTAGGGACTCATTATCTTCATATGTTTTGTCCTGAGATATTATAGTCTTTTCTTTCAATTCTTCTTCATGTTTTCCCACATTCTGACAAAGTAACAAGTGATTATTCTCATTCATATTAGACTTCTCTATCACCTCTGACAATGGTTGCTTGTTTCTCATACATATCCTTTCTTCCTTTTCAACTATGTCAAGACATAAAACACAAGTGTTTTCTGAATGTGACTTTCCATGCAGTCTACACCATCCCTTCATAAGCACATCCATGGTAGATGTCCTCTATAACTGGCATCTCTAAACTACCCTAGATAAGTACCTTTCAAACTTGCAAAAATGATTAGCTTCATCCTCATCTGATGAATCATGGCCAAGTTCTACTAATATACTCATTCTAGGCATGACTTCATCTTTCTTATCATTCACATGTACATGCATGCACATGAGTATTTCCTCTATGTTGACTCCTTTAGACTTTATGCATATACTCTTGGTTTTACTTCAAGATACAACATCTCATTATTTTGATGATATTCTATGATCATATGTTTCATCCAAGGTTCTCCCTCAATACGGACCTGGTTGGGGATGGCTCTCCAGGGCAACCACATGTGTGAAAAGTCGGTGGACATGTATTCATTGAGGTTTTTGGACCAATCTCTACTCAAGAGAATACCATAGGTATCTGGAATATCAACCACCTAAATGTCTATGAAATGTTGCACCCTAGGGTCTATGCTAACTGCATATGGATATGAGTCAGTTCACCTATAACATTAACTTCTGATTCATCCAGCTAAGTGACCTCTTTTAGAGACCTAGCAGGAGAAAGACATAATGCCTGACATATAGAGAGGGGCATGACATTTGTGGATGCTCTAGAATCTACCAAGAAATTATGTAGATTTTTTCCAAATATCCTTAGAGTAAGGAGGAATGGAGGTGATTTAGACTTTTCTTTATATAATTATATGTGTGCTGCATCTGTAGTATGAACTTGAGCTTTGTCTTTAGCTTTGAAAGGAATTTCCCTAGGTATTGGATCTTTGATAGGGACTTTACTAGGAATGTCATCTTTCACTATAGGTTCTTCTAAGGACTTAAGGAAATCCTTTTTAATGACTGGGGTCTTAATAAATTCATACAAAGATAAGCTAATTTTGATCTTCTTCATTTCATCAGCTAAATATGCAATTAACTTATCAGATTCAGTTAACTGAGTCATACCTTTTGTTATAGTTGCAGATGATGCAAAATGATGTCGGTTCACCTTTGGACGTGTTGGATTATTGCTAGCATTCGGATCTCGAGGAGTATTGAAATTGTTTGGTGGAATTGAACTGGTCAATGGACCATGAGGATGATTATTGTTACTTCTCAAATTGTAATTATGACCTATTTGGTACTTGTTATATCAGAAAATGTTCCCTTGGGGGCTTTTCCCTCTTAAGGTTTAGCTCCTGGGTCCTTAGAATGCATTTAGACTAGGGCGCTAGTCCCAGTGTCCTCAACAGTTCCACATCCCAAACTTCAAAAAATAGTGAGTTAATAATCTCTGTCCTTCACCTTAATCTAAAAGGATTTGTTGTAATTCATTAATTTGCTTACTATTTTGCTTATTTAGGGTTTTAAGAGTAAATTGAGCATTAAATTGAGATATTGTTTGATACATCTAAACTTTTGCATCATTCCAAGTGGTAGCCCAACCTGATAGGTGATTGCTCTCGCTTAGTGGAGATTCAACTCGGTTGATATGCCCTTGAATGTTTGGTGAGAAGGGAGGATTTGCCTTTGAAACCTAAAACAAACTCATCCCCCCTTTTTAACTCTAACGAATACTATTGGAAAGCATGGACTTCATCAGCCTCTTGTTCTAGCTCATTTTCATCCTCAAATCAGAAAACATGTGTATCAAATGCTAATGCTAATTCTTCACATAATAATGTATAGTTCTCATGCACCGTATTCATTTGATGTTGGTGATACATAGAGATTTCTAGGACCATTGCAAATTCATACCCCAGGGGTACTATTTCATTGCCTTCAGGGAAAGTAACCTCCCCTGTAGTGTTTTGTACTTCTACTTGAAAGATACTAGCAGCAATTTTGCATTGAGGGCAGTCCAGTTCAACATGTGCACTAGAGTTGTGAATTCTACACCAGTTATTTAGTGTAGCTTCAGCCAAGTTGACATGTAGTTTTCTTTAGTTCAAGATGTTGCAAGTATGTACTAATCAGTATTCTCATTAATGTCAATAAGCTTGTGTTGTCATTGGTGTCAACTATGTCAAGAGTATGAGTTAAGAAATGATGCAAGAGTATGAGTAGTTTATGTTATGCAGAGATGAGGATTTAAGTAGTTGCCTTAGGTGATTTGGTTGCTTTGTTGAAGTGATGAAGTGTTGGAAACAAGGCAGATAACTTAGAGGGGGGTGAATCAGTTATCTCAAATATCTTTAACTTTCTTTTCTCCTTTAATAATTAGTGTAGCATCAAAACATATAAGTATATATGATCATAAGAATAGAAATAAAATCAACACACATAACACAAGGATTTTTATATGGAAAACCCTGTTAAGGGAAAAACCACAGGGTGACTAACCCAAGATTGTATTCTCTATTAAAAGAATGAAAGAGTACAAAATGGCACTTGTCAATTAGGGCTCACTGCTCGAGCACACTGCTCACAAGAGGCACACTACCTACAAGAGACTCATTATCTACAAAACTTACAGAAGCTAATCAGGTGTTTGAACTAATGAGAGGCATCTACAAATGTAGGAGTTCAGTTCCAGTTAGGCACAATACACTGATTTGATGCACTTCATTCTTCCTCTGTTTTGATACTGTTGCTCTGTCACATACCAGACTTGATTTGCTGCTTTCCCACGTGTCCTTGCTTTTCTTCACACTTTATCTCATCACTTGTATATTCCACACACCTACACATTGGAATCCATCTGGTATATATATTCACATCAAGGATTTCATTAACTTTCTAGTCAGCAACAGGAACACTCAAGATATTTACAAATTACTGATCTGTCAACTGAATCCATGCTTGATTTGTGATGCGTATCAAAAGCATAGGCATAGAAGTCATTAATCATGTTGGCCAACAATGTATAATCCCCAAATAGCTTGATCAACACCTTTTACTCATCCGGATTGAAGTCTGATGCTCTGTCGGTCAGTTCTTTCTTTGTCTACTCTACCTGTCTACAACCTAATGCTCAGATGCTCATATTTTTTTCATGTCTTATCACCGGAGGATAAATCTCTAGAATATAGTAGTCATGATACCCTCTTGATTTGTCCAAGTCTGTAACTTTCTAAGTTACACCATCTGAGAGATCCGGACCTGATTGTCAGACCTTGTTGCATACTCTATTCTTGTTCACCAGACCAAAACATTCTTCAATCTGACTTCTGGTATAGGCATATTATGTACTGCGGATGTGTGGGATAGACTTTGTTGCCATCAATGACAACACTCATGAAGCCACATAGTGTCTTTTGCCAACAATCTCCCCCTTTGGTATTGATGGCAACACTTAGTGAAAAATGGCTAAGTGTCGCAGTAAACTCCCCTTTGCTGATGCTCTGTCTTTTGAACTGTTTTACTGGAGCTCCCCCTAAGCTAGATTCCACATTTTTCACTACTCCTCACTCCCCCTTTGACATCAATGGCAAAGGGCGAAATCTGCACACCAAAATTTGCAAAAATTAACCTATACATAGCCGCATAAGTATAAGTGTATATATATATATATGTTATACTTACATATACTTAAGTTATCCACAAAAGTGGCCTTCAACTATACAAATTCTATGGCCCAACTCTGCTTCATCCTGTCCAAAATGGAGATGTGACCACTCAACAAAAATGCATATGCTTCTGCCCTTCTTAAATCTGTTGGATCACTGGTCCGAGCTGTGGTCTGAGCATCTGTCAAGGCCTCATGCATTGCCTCTAAATTAGGGATAATTATCCCTCTGAGTTCACTCATTTTGTTTATTATATCCTTATTTTCTTTGTTTAGCCTCTTTATTTCATTTATGATGACAATGGCCTAGCACTCTTGATTCATTAAGGATGAAGTAAGGGGATCAAAATTCTGAGATAAACTTGACAGTTTACCTTCTTATTCTTTCACCTTCTTTTCAATATCCTCTGTCACTTTGGGCCAAGATAGAAAAAATTTGTACATGTCCCCACCATCTTTAAGAGCATTTTCAAGGCTCTTTATTCCAATGTCTAGGGTCCTCCTATTATTAGCAATGAGTCCCTGTACTTCAGTGAATCTTTTTCCCAAAAACTCCTTCTGAACCTTAGCTTCTGCTGATTTTTCTAGAGATTCAAAGTGAGTGGTAACAAAATTTACCAAAGATTTCAAGTTGCCAGATGGTGAGGCCAAAGGATCTTTTTGGAATGATGGTGTGACCTTTTCCAGCATCTCAGATGCCATCTCCAACAGCTCACAATCTTCCATGTGAGATTTCAGGAGTTTTTCTTTTGCTTTGGTTTGAGCAAAAGATGCTATTTTCATTGTCTGGATTGGAGAGAGAGAGTCTAAATTTTGTGGCCCTTGAAATAGCTCAGGTTCATCTATCTCCATCATTTCTTTGCTTAAGAAGTTATCCACTACCTCTGCAGTGTCTCTTGCTGGTGACTGAGTCTTCTTTTCTTTTGGGATCTCAGAACTGTCATCATAGGTCTTCTCTACTTGTTCTTCTTCTTTTCCCTTTACCTCTTCTTCTTGACTCACTTTATCCTCTTTTCTTCCTTCTCCTTTAGCTCCTGAATCTGAAATGTTTGTAGTGGGATCCAGAGGAGAGATGTTACTTGTGTTTACTGCTTCATGAACTTCCTCTTCTGGAATAGAGGAATCCAAGTCCTTAGACTTCTCTTCATCTATCTCTTTTGATCCTTCTACATCTTTGTCAGAAGATTCTTCATTGGTTACATTTAATCCTTCAACATCCATGATAGAAGGTTCTTCTATTTCCTCTACAATAGGAAGATTGAATCTTTTGAAGGCATTCCGAAGGATGTCTTTTGTTTCTCTTGCTACTTAGTTAGTTTCTCCAAGCATAAGCTTATTCATTCTTTCTTTACTCAGGAATTCATCCTTCAGTCCTTAAAGATCATGTCCATTTGTTTTGGAGTAATAGAAGGATAGAGCTAAATAGCTATCTATTCCCGAATCTCTAAGTCTTTTGCCTTTGCATTTTCTTTTTTCAATTCAAGTACTTTTTCTAGACTCTTAGGAATTAAGGATATAATTTTAATGAATGCTTTATTGTAGATGTTCAGGTACCTGACTGTATCTTCTTCCAAAATCCTCTTGTCAGTATCACTGTATTCATCATAGAACTCTGTTACTGGTTATAGGTTCCCATCCATAGTAACTGCCTTAATGATGCCATCAATGGAAAGAGTAGGCTTTTCAACAAATTCTTCTACCTTTTCTTCTTTGTTTTTACTAGCAGAGATTTCCCTGGATGTTTTCTTCTTCTTCATTTTCTTAATTTCCTCATCAGATTTTGTTTCTTCATCATCTTTGAGACTTGTGTATGACCTTGTGGCTTTTTTTTTCATCCTCTTTTCTCCTTTTCCAGATGTCTTGACTTCCGGTTTGGTGGCTCTTGAGCTTTTAGGAGTGGAAAATGTAGAGCTCTTGGAGGATCTAGTCAGGAAGGAGGCTTGTACCAGAACATCTCCTTTCTTTGCTTCTTGTTTCTCTTTCTCAACCTTCACCATTTTCTCTCTATTTGCATCTACTGCCTCTTTTGATATGCCAAATCTTTTGGCAATTTCCTCAACTTCCCTTCTAACTTTCCTCTTTATCTCCGGTTGTCTTAGCTCAACATGTATTTTTACACTTAGTTCTTGAAAGGTTCCAAAGCTTTCTACCTCAAGGTCCTTAGGCTGGCTCAACAAGTGTTGAATATGTAGCTCCAAGATTTTCTCATCGACCTCGTATCCCATTGGCATTATCCACACTGTTATGGGCTCAACTACCTCCATTAGGCATTGATCAGTGTCTTCCATGAAGCACACTGTATCCTTATATTTCTCAACTATGGATTGAGGTATTCTCTCTCTGGCTTGCATCATACTTTGGAAGTTCTTAAAATAACCCCAGAGAGTTGTACTTTGAGCTTTACCATCACCAAGTCCATACATATAGTCTCTAATTTCGATTGCAACCGGTTTGTCATTTTGCCATACCCAACCACTTGATCCGGGTTGCTCATTCATGTAATAAAAGAATAGACATAGTATTAGACAACCATATTTCAATGAATTCTTCTTATCCTTTTTTATCTTCTACAGGTCTTCTAATAGTTGAATTAGGAGAAGATCACATAGGTCATAATCTGCATTTTCCCTCAACATTTAATATGCTGCATATATTGCAGTCCTAGACACAGAATTCTCCCTGCTAGAATGATAGATCTTATACCCAATTATCATTGAGGCAAATTTGACATCTGGATCTGTGATGTCATCTATGGTCATTGCTCTCTTGTCAAACTTAGATCTGGTGGCTTCAGTTACTATTTGGTTCTTGACATATTTGAGTGCAAGTAAGCCACCGGATGAGTGTAGTCCAGTTACTGCCCTGATGGCATCTTTTGTTATCTTGAAGGGCCTCATTAACCACATGAAATTATCATGCATCCTGCTTAGGACATACCAGACCCAATCATCTTCTGCAAAACAGGGAAAGTGTATGCAATGTCTAAAGTGTTTATCCCGAAGGGCCTTATATTGAGGTTTGAGTTCCAAACTCTCATCTATTAGCTGTTTGTGATAGATGTCCATCAACTTAAAGTCTCCAAATTCCTCAATGTTGGCATGGATATAGACCCTAACATCTTCTACATGCAATACCCCATGCAGAATGCTAGAAAATGTGCCTATAGGATCAACTTCTAGAGATTTATAGGGATGTTTCTTGAATTTTGGGCACGGCCTATCAATGATCTTAACAACCATTAGAGCAACCATCTTAGAAAAGATTCAGAGAGAGATTTTCAGAATGGAAGTACCTTTTTATGCTTTAGGGTTTGAAATAGAAGCCAGAACAAATCGTTGGTTGAATTCAATTTTGCAGTTGATCTTTGAGTGAGTTGTAGAAAATTTGATGTAGAGCTCTTCTTTTCTTCTTCTTGAATGCAAATGTGCAAATAATGAGTGAATGAACCCTTTTATCCTTACGCAAACCCTAATTTCCTTTTGTAATAAATGCACAACATAAGTTATCTGGTTGCCCTATTTTGAGAGAGATCTTCTCGAATCACTGTGCTGAACTTAGAATCATTGTCAGTGAGGATTGACAATGTATCTTCTTTTCTTCAATCATGCCATGGGTCTGTAGATCAAAGTATCTCAATTTTGAATCATACCGGATATGTCTGTAAAAATCCTGCTTTACCATATGGCCGTCAAACTGGATCAACTTGAACGGTTAAACTCTTGCAAAACTCCATGTGGATCTTTCATATTTTTACCGACGGTTATTTAGATATTTTTCTGAGAACCCTTTAATCCGTAGCATTCCATGTGCCAAATTTAGGCACTAATTAACTGGCTGGGAGAATTTATTTTTCTCTGTGACTCCCTCTAAGCCAGAGCTCATCTGTTTAGTTTCTGGAAGGAATATCAGCAACAGATTCCGGTGCGGATCCATCCCCGATATTTTTTGTACTCTTCTTCACCCAAATCTTGCTCATCTCCCTTTGAACTTCATCTGCATTCACTTTGCCTTTACCCTTATCTTGTTTTTTATTATGATGCACCGGACCCTTTTTATCCTAATTTTTAGTTCTACAGAATTTGGCAATATGACCGGATCTATTGCAATTGTAACAAACAACATTTCTTTGCATATTTGATTGATATCTTCTTGATCTGTATTGATTAGCCATATGTCCCATTCTATTGCATGCAAAGCATCTACCATTGGATGAATTGTTTATTTGCATATTTCTGCATTCATGAGATTTGTGACCATACCTATTGCAGTTGAAACATTGTCTAGAGAAGGATGGGTTAGTCTGATTCATTCTCCTTCTGCACTGAGTTGCTTTATGACCGAAATTGTTGCAATTGAAGCAGTATCCATTGAAGGATGGATATCTTTGAGCATTTGGTTGCCTTATCAGAGGTCTTCTAGGCTTGTTTCTTTGATTTTCTGATCCAAAGTTCTTTTGACCGGATCCGAAGCTTTCACCTTTCTCATATCCCAAGCCACGCATATCATCTACCCTATTTTGGCTTTCAAGAAGAACTTTAAGTTGGGCTGAGCTTATCTTGAATTTCTCTTTGTATTCATTTGTTGTTTGAAGATCTTGTTTAAGAGTGTTTATCTAATTCTCAAGTTGTTCTTCATTATCTCTAGCTTCTTCAAGATCAGATTCAAGATGCCTGATTATTCTATCCATTTTGTGGCAGTCCTCTATCTTCTCCTTGAAGGATTGTTTTAGATTATCTTCAATTTTTCTTTTTTCTTCAATTTCTTGGGTGAATCTCATAACCCCTGATTCCATCTCATGTCTTACCATGATGACCTCTTTTGGTAGCTTCTCACATAGCTTGTTTTTCTCATCCATATCTTCATTAGTATCATTGGCTTCACTCTGATTTGCTAATTTTTGAAGTAGTTCCTTTCTCTTCTTTACAGAGATACTCAGTTTTTCTTGTAGCTCATTTATGAAATCATCAGCTTGTTTGAGTCTTTCTCTCAAGTTGTGGGATTGTTCAAGATCATCTAGGGCAGACTGAAGTTGTTCCTTCATACCATACATATCCATTGAGATTCCTAGACCTTCCTCAAGTTGTTAGGCTCTGTTTAGAGGAACTTAGCTCTGATACCAATTGTTGGAAATAAGGTAGATAATTGAGAGGGGGGTGAATTAGTTATCTCAAATATCATTAACTTTGTTTTCTCCTTTAATAATTAGTGCAGCATCAAAACATATAAGTATATATGATCATAAGAACAGAAATAAAATCAACACACATAACACAAGGATTTTTACGTGGAAAACCCTATTAAGGGAAAAACCACAGGGTGACTAACCCAAGATTGTATTCTCTGTTAAAAGAATGAAAGAGTACAAAATGGCACTTGCCAATTAGGGCTCACTGCCCAAGCACACTCCTCACAAGAGGCACACTACCTACAAGAAACTCAATGTCTACAAAACTTACAGAAGGTAATTAGGTGTTTGAACTAATGAGAGGCATGTACAAATGCAGGAGTTCAGTTTCGGTTAGGCACAATACATTGATTTGATGCACTTCATTCTTCCTCTATTTTGATATTGTTGCTCTATCACATACCAGACTTAATTTGTTGCTTTCCCACTTGTCCCTTCTTTTCTTCACACTTTATCTCATCACTTGTATATTCCACACACCTACACACTGGAATCCATCTGGTATATATATCCGTGTCAAGGATTTCATCAAATTTCTAGTTGGTAATAGGAACATTCAGGATATTTACAAATTACTGATATGTCAGCTGAATCCATGCTTGATTTGTGATGCGTATCAAAAGCATAGGCATAGAAGTCATTAATCATGTTGGCCAACAATGTATAATCCCCAAATAGCTTGATCAACACCTTTTACTTATCCGGATTGAAGTCTGATGCTCTGTCGGTCAGTTCTTTCTTTGTCTGCTCTGCCTATCTAGAACCCAACACTCAGATGCTCATATCTTTTTCATGCTTTATCACCGGAGGCTAAATCTCTGGAATATAGTAGTCATGATACGCCTCTTGACTTTTCCAAGTCTGTAACTTTATGAGTTACACCATCTGATAGATCCAGACCTGATTGTCGAACCTTGTTGCATACTTTGTTCTTGTTCACCGGACCAAAACAATCTTCAATCTGACTTCTGGTATAGGCATATTATGTACTGCGGATGTGTGGGATAGACTATGTTGCCATCAATGGCAACACTCATGAAGCCACATAATGTCTTTTTCCAACATGAAGATGTTAAGAATATGGTTCTGATGGTTGGTTTCCAAGTTCTTTTGAGAAAATTTAATTAATAAAGGAGACAGTGTGTTAAAGTTGTGCTCTGACTTAACAGAGTTGTGATCGTGTTTTGCTCTACATTTCTTCCTCACTGAAGATCTACTTTTGCAGTTTGAATATGTTGTTCATAGGTGTTCAAAGATGTTATATTGCAGATTTGGTGCTGTGTTCCATTGTACAGAGAAATTTGTGTTCACCAGTGTACGGATAGTGTTTCTAGGTTGTGCAGAGGTGTCTGGGAGAAACTATTTCTCCGCAGATTTGTTTCTGGCTTTGCAATTTTGGATTCATGCTAGTAAGGTCCATACCTTTCTTTAGTTCAAGTGGTTCATGATTTGGTGCTCCACAGCTTCCTTTCTTGAGTTGTAGTTGATAGTTTCTTGAGTTTCAATTGATGATAGAGTCATCTAAGTGCTCTGATTTGAACTTTCTTCAGGTGAAAGATGTTGCAAAGGATTTTTTTGGTTTTCAGGTGCTTGTGGATGTTTCTAGATTATGATCAAGCTTGAAGTGTGGTCCACATTTCATCTTTTGGTTTTGAGGAAGCATGCACTCAAAAGTTCATAGTCTTAACACAAGTTTGGCTGACTTGGTTGTTTACACTAATTGTAGTTGTGCTTTGTTGATTGTGAAAGCGTGATGAAGCAAGTAAGAGTGAACTTAGGTCCATGCTAAGGCATGATGTGGTTTGCATTCATTCCTTTCCTCTGTGGGAATGTTTTGGTCCAGACCTAATTTAAATTTTATGGGTTAATATGTGCTACTAACCTTGGAGAATGTTTTCATGATTGAAGGTATAAATAAGTGTTAAGGATTCGTAAGTGGGAGTATGCGCAAGGAATATGATATTTGTGATGTGAATTTGATCAGTGTAGTGACAGCTTTCATGTGTTAGGCTACTAGATGTAGTGAGCAAAAGGTGTCTACTATTTTTTAGTGTTGTTGCAAAGGTGTTTGTATTGTGGTGAATATTGAGCTTCATTTGAATTGAAATCCATGCATAGGTTAGATGCCATTATATCAGTGCATCCTTGGCAATGAGCCTCTTCTTCTTCTATCTATTTCTTCTGGATAGTGAGTCCTTTGGCAGTGATCCTTTCTTTCTTCTGGGAAGTGAGCTCTGGGTAGTGAGGCCTTTGGCTATGAGCCTTTTGTAATTTGGTATTGCTACTACTTTATATTGTGAGCTAATCCTCACCGTGGTTTTTCCCTTCTTGGGTTTTCCACATAAATTTGGTGTTGTCTTGTGTTTGGTGTTGTTATGATTTAGTTTTTATTAATTTGAATTTTATGCTTTATCATCATAACAAGTTTTAAGGCTAATGTGGATATGAATGTTTGTGAGGGTTTGAAAATTTTAATACAACTGATTCACCCCCCCCTCTCAGTTGTCTTGTGCATTCAACAATTAGTATCAGAGCAAGGTTCCTTTGAAGAAATATTAATAGCTTGAGGTAGATCTGGGATGGCACACAAGAAGGATGTTCCTCATTATCCCTTCTAGAAAATAAGAATAGTAAGTTATTTGTTTTCTCTTGGATATAAAATCTAGAACTCAGTTGTAACTACTTTCAAGACTGGAAAATCTAAAGTAGATCAGGAGGATGTTGATGATATGAAATTGGGTTCTGGTAAGCACAGTGGGAAGTTGCCTTTCAAGTGTTTTAGTTGTGGCAAAATTGGTCATTATGCTTCAAGATATCTAAAAAGATTTTTGAAAATTAAGAATAGGGAAAACAAAAGTAGAGTGCCTAAGAAAAGCTACTATGAGAAAGAAGATCTGAGTATATCTGATGATCAAGATGATAAGGATAATGAATATGATACTATTATAGCTAACCCTGAAAGATGTGTGAAGGAAAATGCTCTAGAGGTAAGTATTAATAATGAAGATACTTTGATGTCTACTTCTCATACCAGACAAGAAAAGAAATATTGGGTTATTGACAGTAGTTGCTCAAATCGTATGATCGGTGATAAAAGCAAGTTTGTTAAATTTGAGAAATGTGATGGAGGACTAATTAGATTTGGTGATGATTATACTACTAAGATATGTGGAAGAGGCTCAATCAATCTTGATGGAAAGCATAACGTTGATGATGTTCTTTATGTTAAAGGTTTAAAGCAAAATCTCTTGAGTGTTGGACAATTGTGTAGAAAAGGATACAATCTTATGTTTCAGGATGATGGCTTTGAGATTAGAAAGGAGTTTAGAACTATGATAGCTGCTGGAAAGAGGACAGATGGAAATATTTTTGATCTCAAAGGTGGTGATAGTTATTGCTTTATGACTCAAATCAATGAGAGTTAGCTATGGAATGGGATATTGTGTCACATTAAATTTGATAGCCTAGTAAGGTTAAGTTCAACTCAAGCTATGAAAGATCTTCCAAAGATAACAAAGCCTATCAATGCCATTTGCAAGGATTGTCAAGTTGGAAAGCAAGCGAGAGGAGTTTTGAAGTCAAAGAACAATCTTCTACTGGACTGTTGGAATTGGTACATACAGATCTTTTTGGTCCTACTAGAGTAAGGAGTTTTCAAGGTGATAGGTATTTTATGTTATTTATTGATTATTGCTCTAGAATGACATGGGTCACATTTGTTAAGGAAAAATCAGAAGCCCTAGATAAGTTTAAAGTCTTTAAAGCAATGGTTGAAAATGAAATAGATATGAAGATCAAATTTTTTAAGTCTGACAAAGGTGGAGAATTTACTTCTACTGAGTTTAACATGTTTTGTGAGGATCATGGGATAAGGAGGCATTTATCTGCCCCTAGGACACTTCAATAGAATGGAGTTATCGAAAGGAAGAACATGATTTTTCAAGAAGTTGTAAGGACAATGATCAAAGAGGCAAACCTACTGGAAGTCTACTAGAGAGAAGCAATTCAGACTATTGTCTACATACAAAATAGAGTACAAGTAATAGCAAATGACACAAAGACTCCCTATGAGCTATGGTGTGGAAGGATTCCTACTGTTAAATATTTCAAAGTTTTTGGAAGCAAATGTTATATCAGAAGAGATGAAGAACTAGGAAAGTTTGATGCAAGGTGTGATGAAGGTATGTTCCTTGGGTATTCTACTAGAAGCAAAGCTTACCAGTGCTATAACAAAAGGATAAGGAAAATTATTGAAAGTGCTAATGTTAAGGTTGATGAAGATATACAAAAGATTTTAGAGGTTAATGAATATGAATTAGATGAGTCTTCTTGTGGAGAAGAATAAGAAACTAAAGAAAAGGAAGTACAGGTTGAAGAATAAGAAGCTCCAAAAAGAATCCTTAAAACTCCCAAGTATGTGTAGAAGCATCACTCTGAAGACCAAATCATTGGTGATAAAAGCAAAGGTGTATTGACAAGAAGGAGACATGCTAAAGAACGGGTAAATCTATGTTTACTTTCTAAAATTAAACCTAAAACAGTGGTTGAGGCATGCAAGGATGAGTATTAGATCAAGGCTATGGAAGAAGAACTAATGCAGATTGAGAAGAATTGGACTTGGGAACTTGTCCCAAGAACAAAGAATAAAAATGTAATTGGAACTAAGTGGGTATTTAGGAACAAATTGAATGAGAATGGAGAAGTGGTAAGGAACAAGGCAAGACTTGTGTGTAAAGGCTACTCACAAGTGGAAGGAATAGACTATGAGGAATCTTATGCTCTGATAGCAAGAATGGAGGCCATTAGGATGTTTTTGGATTTTGTAGTACATAAGGATTTCAAAGTATATCAAATGGATCTAAAGTGTGCTTTCTTGAATGGTGAGTTGGAAGAGGAAGTGTACATAGAGAAACTGAAACGATTTCAGTTGTCAAATAAGCCATATATGGTTTGTAGGTTGAAGAAGGCACTATATGGATTGAAGCAAGCCCCCAGAGCTTGGTATGGAAGGCTAGATAGGTATTTATTACAGCAAGGATTCAATAAAGGGTCTGCAGATAGAAATTTGTACATCAAAGTAAGTGGAGATCAAATTCTAATTGTGGAAATGTATGTAGATGATATAATCTTTGGTGGAAATGAAGGTATGTGTAAGAGTTTTGCAGATGAAATGCATAAATAATTTGAAATGTCAATGTGTGGGGAAATGAATTTCTTCCTTGGGTTACAGATCAATCGGACAGATAAGGGTATTTTCATTTCTTAGTCAAAGTATGTAAAAGAGTTGTTAAAGAAGTTTGGAATGGAAGATTCTAAACTAGTTTGTACTCCTATGGTTACTGGTTGTAAGTTGAGCAATAATGATGAATCTCCTAAGGCTAATTAGAGCAAATACAAATCAATGATTGGAGGATTATCGTATCTGACTACTACTAGACCAAATATTATGCATGCAGTTTGTCTTGTGGCTAGATTCCAAGCAAATCCTAGAGAGTCACATATTATGGTAGTTAAGAGGATATTCAAATATTTAAAGGGAACTCCAGATCATGGCTTGTGGTAGCCAAAAGATACTAACTTTACTCTAAGTGCTTATACAGATGCAGATAGGGCTGGTTGTGTATATGACAGGAAAAATACAAGTGGTGGTGCATTCTTTCTTGGATGCAGATTGATGTCTTGGCTAAGTAAGAAACAAGATTTAGTGTCTTTATCTACTATAGAGGCAAAGTATATTGTTGTAGCATCATGTTGCACACGTGTGTTATGGATGAGACAAACCTTGAAGGATATCAAAGTTGTGAATGATGAGCCAATTTCTATTTTTTGTGATAATACAAGTGCTATTAACATTTCAAAGAATTCGATGATGCATTCAAGGACAAAGCATATCTCACTTAGGTATCCCTTTCTGAGAGAGAAGGTTGTAGAGAATGAAGTGAAGCTTGGGTATGTGCCTACAAAGGATTGGGTTGTTGACATATTCACTAAGGCTCTTCCTAAGGATACATTTGAGTATCTTAAGGAAAAGTTAGGGGTTATTTCCCCTCCTTCTTTGAACTAGATGCATAAGGAGATGTATCAATCCTCTGGATTTTAAGAATCATTCTTTTTTGGACTATTGTTGGAGGCTACCTCTTAGGGGGAGCAGGTAGTGGTCATGATGATTATTGCAGACAGCGGGAGTAAGAGTTGATACAGTCTGGTGTGCACTCCTTAGGGGGGGCATTTAGAGTGGTGAAAAGAAAAGATCATGTGACTTGATAAGAGTGAAAGAAGAGGTGTGTTTCCCTTTTCCATTGATGTCAAAGTGGGAGAGAGAGAAATGTGAAAAAGAAATGAATCAATGATCAGAGAGAGTAAGTTGTGTAAAAGAAAGGTGGAGAGTAAGAAAGTAAAGATTGGTGCAGAGTTGTGTCTTGATGGTTTTCACATTATGTATTGCCATCAATGAAAAAGGGGGAGATTGTTGCAAGTATGTGCTAATCGGTGGTCATTGATGTCAACAAGCTTGTGTTGCAATTGGTGTCAACTGTGTCAAGAGTATGAGTTAAGACATGATGCAAGATTATGAGTAGTTTATGTTGTACAAAGATGAGGATTTGACCAGTTGGCTTAGGTGATTTGGTTGCTTTGTAGAAGTGATGAAGATGTTAAGAATATGGTTCTGATGGTTGGTTTCCAAGTGCTTTTGAGAAAATTTGATTAATAAAGGAGACAGTGTGTTGAACTTGTGTTCTGACTTAACAGAGTTGTGATCCCATTTTTCTCCACATTTCTTCCTCATTGAAGATATACTTTTACAGTTTGAATATGTTGTTCCAAGGTGTTCAGATATGTTATATTCCAGATTTGGTGTTCTGGTTCATTGTGCAAAGAAAGTTGTGTTCAACAGTGTGCGGACAGTGTTTCTAGGTTGTGCAAAGGTGTCTGGGAGAAACTATTTTGCTCCACATTTCTCCACATATTTATTTCTAGCTTTGCAGTTTTGGATCCATTCTTATAAGGTCCATATCTTTCTTCAATTCAAGTGGTTGATGGTTTGGTTCTCTACAAGTTCCTTTCTTCAGTTCTAGTTGATGGTTTCTTGAGTTACAATTGATGATAGAGTAATCTAAGTGCTCCAGTGTGAACTTTCTTCAGGTGAAAAATGTTGCAAAGGATTTTTTTTGTTTTCAGGTACTTGTGGATGTTTCTATATCATGATCAAGCATGGTCCGCATGTCATATTTTGGTGTTGAGGAAGTGTGCACTTAAAAGTTCATAGTGTTAACACAAGTTTGACCGACTTGGTTGTTTACACTAATTACGGTTGTGCTTCGTTGATTGTGAAAGCGTGATGAAGTGAGTAAGAGTGAATTTAGGTACATTCTAAGGTGTGATGTGGTTTGCATTCATTCCTTTCCTCCATGGGATTGTTTTGGTCCAAACCTAATTTGAATTTTATGGGTTAAGATGTGTTTCTGATCTTAGATAATATTTTCAAGATTGATGAAGGTATAAATAAGTGTCAATGATTCGTAAGTGGGAGTATGCATAAGGAATATGATATTTGTGATGTGAATTTGATTAGTGTAGTGAGAGCTTTCATGTGTTAGGCTACTAGATGCAGTGAGTAGAAGGTGTCTACTATTTTTAAGTGTTGCTGCAAAGGTGTTTATGTTGTGGTGAATATTGAGCTTCATTAGAACTAAACTCCATGCATAGGTTAGATGCAATTATATCAGTTCATCTCTAGCAGTGAGCCTCTTCTTCTATCTCTTTCTTTTGGATAGTGAGTCCTTTGGTAGTGAGCCTTTCTTTCTTCTAGGTAGTGAGCCCTTTGGTAGTGAGCCTTTTGTAATTTAGTATTGCTACTACTTTATATTGTGAGCTAATCCTCACTGTGGTTTTTCCCTTCTTGGGTTTTCTACATAAAATATGGTGTTGTCTTGTGTTTGGTGCTACTATGATTCAGTTTCTGTTATTTGCTTTTCATGCTTAATCCTCATAATAAGTTTTAAGGCTAATGTGGATCTGAATGTTTGTGAGGGTTCAAAATTTTTGATACAACTGATTCACCCCCTCTCAGTTGTCTTGTGCATTCAACAAAGGAGGTGCCTAATTGTCCAAAGGTGAAGGCAGAGATCCATTGTTAGGTCTGGTATTCTAGACTCTAGGTGGTCTAGGAGCATTGTTGTTATTGAAATCCCTATCGTTGTTGTATCCTTTGTTAGGATATCCTCTATTATTATTATATCCTCTTTCAGGATATCCTCTATTCTATTGGTTATGTACATTAGCCGGAGAATAAAAATTTTGGTTCCTCAAATGTGTCAACTCAGTGGTTAACTTCTTCAGCTAAGCAGCTATTTCTTTGAAGTCTTCCTTTTCTTCTTGCACCTTAGCCACTACATTGTCTTGACTAGGGGAAAAGAATGAAGTATCATTTCCATTTGGTTTGTTTTCAATAGGAGCATATCCTGGATATGGAACTATATGGGCATTTCCTTGAGGAGGAATTGCATTGATTGGAGGAATTTGTAAAGGATTGGCTATTGGAGTAGGATTTGATAGAGCTCCATTGATGTGTTGTATCTAGTTAGGTAATGTAGGGGGTCCTATACTAGGAAAAGGTTCATGTCCTACTTATTTCATCTTTGTGTTAACTTTTACAGCTTCTATATAAGCATCAAATAAATCTGTCACAACAAGGTTTTCCCTTCTTACAAACATGGATGTCAAGGGATCTAAGGTTGAAAAATAGACCAGTAATGTTGCATCCGTAGCAATGACATATGGAGCTATAAGTCTGGCATAAGCCTTTTGGAAATGGTCATTGAAGTTGGTAATGAGTTCACCTTCTCCTTGCCTAATTTCAGCAAAGCAATGATAAACTATAGTAGCATCTATAGAGATCCTATAGCTAGCTTTAAATGCATCTTCTAGCAATTTCTAGGAATTAATCGAATTCTTAGGCAAATTTGCATACCACTGGTATGCCTCTTCTCCTAAAGAGTAGGGAAACAATCTATAGACTACATCTTCATGTTGTATTCTTGCTCTAAATCACACTTCTTTGAAGGTTCTTAGATGATCTTCTGCATCTTGATATGGATGATATCTAGGGCACAACTTATCTGTATTCTTTGGTAAGTCATTATAAGTGTTTCATATGAAAATGGGGATGATAAAATGTGGGGTTTTAGTTTGAATCCTCCTTTCCACAAAACATTCCAAGGGCTTTTCAACCAAGTGTTTCTCCTATCGAGAGGAGAGTCATCTATCAGATTGGGTTGCCACTTGGTTTTCTACTGGGAAATTCAGAAGTTGTCACACAATATTGTTAATTAATGCTTTAATGCTCTTGAAACCCTAATTTAAGAAAAATAGTAATTAAATCTATGAATTATGACAAATGCTACTAGAATTAGACAAAGGGCAGAGAACCTTAACTCACTATTTTTTGCAGTCCAAAAAATAGAAATGTCAGGGACAATGTTGATGGTGCCCTAGTCCAAGGTACTGCTTTTTATGTAGTTTCTCAATCTCCTTCCAACACTGATCTTTGCTATATCTTTAGTTTCTAGTGATTGAAATGTGAAGGATAAGGTTGATGGCACCCTAGTCTTGAAATCCTGCACAGTGTCCGCTTCTTGTTAGATCTCGAATCTTCAATGTTCCTCTATCTTCCCTACAACTCCACTTTCTTCAGATCTGACACCTATAACCTATAATCACAAGGAGTGTGGAAAGGGGTTGTGGTGTTTAGAGGCTTGCCTCAGTCAAGCCCTAGAGAAACATTCAAGTCTTCCAAACACCGTTGTTAGAGAGAGAGTGCATATCCTTGTGGGATAGAGGCAAAAATCCAAATGATAATGATGATAAAGTACAATAAACATCACCTTGATGATGCAACTCTCATGGAAGGAAAAATCTCTTTAATTCCATGAGGAGAAGATATAAATCCAACCTGCAAAAACAAACACAATAACAATGCTATGCTTTGCAACACAATGATAATCACAAGTATGTCAATAGATTTCAATCATAAACATCCTCTAGATATCTACTAGTTTGCAAATGATAACCTAAACATGCTTATATATGCAACTACTAAGATTCTTGCCAAGAATTTTGTATTTGAAACTTATGATGTCAGCCTGGAAACCAAATAACGGTCACAAACCTGACATTTGAATTTAGGACAGACCCAAAATAGGGCTGCACTAGGGCGCTAGTGCCCTTGTCCACCCCCTGTCTTTATTCTGGCATCATTAAATTAGCACCCCTAGGTCCTATTTGTCACAAGACCCAAGGGTTTTCTCATCGGGAGTCTGAATTAACATGCAAGATTCTCTAAATGCAATCTAAAGGCCTGGGAGCTAAACCTTAAAGGAAAAAGCCCCCAAGGGTGTATTTTTCCAACATAACATTTAGCCCCCACTTTAATGTATGTATAAAATGCAAGGCCAATACATGCATTAAATTAAGGTCAACAAACACAACAAACATGCCAAACACGGAGAAGACACGCCAAACACATTGAAGACAATAACAGGCACGCAAAACATGGAGAAGATAGTTACAATCACACAAAACACAGAGAATACAGAATTGAAGACACGTAGAGCACAAAGAATACAATGAATGCAGTGATTATTTTCTTTATTATTTTCTTTTTTATTTTCCCATATGAAATGCAAAATGCAAGTACAAGGAAAGTAAACAAATAAATCCCAAAAAGTGTAGAGGTGTTGTTCACCACCAGTCTTGCACTTTTTGAGAACAGACACGCCAAACAAAATCTCAAGGTGTAGAGGAGCTATTCACCACTAGTCTTGCACCTTGAGAACAAACACACCAAACAAATCCCAAAGTGTAGAGGAGCTCATCGCCACCGGTCTTGCACTATGAGAACAAACACACCATACACACACATGGAGAAAACACAGTAGACAAGCGATGGAGTGAAACTATTGCTAGGTTCATCACCATCTCAGGCACATTACAGGCACATGCTGATGATTGCGCTTCACCACAACAGCCACTGAAAACATGCTTAAAGGTTGAGTTAGGCATAGAACCGCTCTCTACCTCACGATGAGGACTTTTGAAAATGACAGGATAATGCAATCTCTCTGAGAAGTACACCATCCCCACCTCGCGATGAGAGATTAAGAAAAAAGAATATGCTCAATATCCCACCTCTGCAGAGGGCTTAAATAAAAGGATATGCTCGACATCCTACCTCTGCAGAGGGATTAAATGATTGTGATTGATTTTCATATTGTTCAAACATGCTTTACTATCATCTAAAGTAGACAACTTACCTTATATATGCCCCCACCTTAAGGTGGTTGATATCGGGTACCGATATCAAGCACATTAAGGTAGGAATAAAACACACAAGGGAACACGAGCTCTCACAAAGCCCATGCCCCCTAGAGGTGACATGTACTTTACGATCACCAAATGTTCCCATAAACACAGCCCTGCAAGAAAAGTGTTAGTGTCCAAATAATCATGATAAACGATAATGCATATGATCAACTACATGAAAGAGCCAAGCAAGGCGATATTCATGATAAATAAAGTGTACAGAGCAACAGTATTGTTAAAGTGTTGTTAGAAATATAAGATAACATTGACATCAACATCAAGATAGAGAAATCAAGGAGTGATTCCACTAGCCAAGCATCGAATAATTTGTTACAACCCCACCGTCATGTATGGACTAGGTCCATTTTTTGATTATTCGCGAAAGGGACACTAGGTCCGCATCAGTATAATATGTTTTTTGTCATCCGCAGCTAGGTGGAAACACTAGAGGAAGGTAAACCATGAATTAGAAAGGAGAACAAGTGCCTTAGGGACAATCACGTAGGAGGGTGCCCCCAATTCACCAACCGCAACGCTATGTCTATAAGACACAACATACAACAATGAAATCAGAAAAGAGGAAATATAGAAGAATGATGATACAAATAGAAGGTCACAATAGAGGTGGTCTTCTAGTATCCTTGACCTTACAAGAGAATCAAGGGTCATCCTAGGAGGCCTAACAACACATAACACAACATGGGGGAAGCACATCACGATAGATAAAGGGTTAGAGATACTTACCTGTTAGTGAAATCATGCTAAATTTGGAACTTACGAACCTCTTGGAGAGGTATTCAATCAAGTTTTGTGAGAAGCTTGACTGGTTCTTATTAGGCTATTACTTGTTATCAGAGAGTCCATGCAGTACTTTCTCAACACTTCCTTGTTTATGTAAAATCTTTTGTTGCTTGTGAGGAGGAGAAACACTGTTATTTCCAACTAATGATAATCGTCTAGCTCATTTCTAATTTGTATTTCTCTTGTTCTGTTGGTTCTATCTATCATAATGACCAGGACTATCTTGTACTGTTTCAACCTTTTCTATTGTCATAATCTCTTGCTTCGATTTTTCCATTTGTCTTTTTGGTATATGTTGATTCTCTCCTTATCCCTAAAGGGATAACGGAGGAGAAACTTCAGAATAGATACCTCTTCTTCATGGATGAGGTGATACTTGAGTATTTTCCTTATCCACTTCAATTGTAGCAATTATCTCATCATAATCTAAATAATCCTCTTCTGCCTGTAGTGTGTTTTGTTCCATCAAATTGCTATCTGTATGCTTAGGGAAAGGATTAGTGAAGATCTATAAATTTTGAATCGGTGGAGCAACCGACTTATTCCCACACCAGATACCTAAATAACATTTGAGTCGATGAGGTCTTGTATTTCATGTTTAAGATGCATACATTGTTCTATATCATGTCCTTGTGTCTGATGATAGTGACAAAAGGCATTAACATCAAAATAAGGTCCTTGCATTCTGTTAGGATCCACTAGTTTAATCAGGGGAAGCTTCAAGAGATTATTACTCAGAGCTTGATTCATGATAGAATGATAGGACTCAGATATCGGAGTGAACTTTCTTTGTTGGTACGGTGCCTTCTTCAGATTAGTGATAGCAAACACTTGAGAAAAGTTATTCTATCCATTAACCTTGATGAAACTCTTGTTATTCCTCTTAAAGTTGTTTTGTGATGATCCACCCTCAGATTGACCCACTTGAGCTAATGAGTTTTGATTTTCATACTGACTAGAAGAAAGTTGGTAGTCATGAAGGGCAGTGCATAAGTGTTGAAAAGAGTTATACTTCATCAAGAGGATCTTATCACGGATGTTAGGCTACAAATTTGTTATAAATATCTTCTGAACATTGTCATCTTTCATCTAATATTGAATTTATGCATAAAGCCCTTGATACCGGCTAATAAACTCAGTCAAGTTCTCTTTCAGACCTTGCTTGCAATGAACCAAATCAATTAGAGAGACTTGGGGTCTGATGTTTTCTTGAAAATGCTGTAGAAATTGATCAATTAACTATGAAAATGAATGTATTGAATTTGGAGGCAAAGAGCAAAACCATTCCAGAGCCGTATCTTTGAGAGATTGTGGGAAAATCTTTACTAACAAGTCCTCTTCAAAGTAGAAATCACTACACATAGCTGTGAATGCTGCCACATGAGTATTAGGATCACCTTTTCCACCATATTTTTCAAAGCGAGGAGTTTCAAACTTCTCAGGCATAGGAGGTCTCAAGATTGCATAGGATAAGGGATTACGAGCATGGTAAGTCAGTATATTAGGTTTTGAAGCATTTGACAAGCTTGTCACTTTTTGTTGTAAGGAGTTCATGCCTTGCAAATTTTGATTTAGAATGGCGTCATTAGGAGATGCAGCTTGTGGTGAGGAATTGGAACCAAAGTGTGGAGGAGATTGAGCATGGGTAGTGACAAGTGGAGGTTGCAAATAATTGGGCGGTGGTTGGACATAGCAATAGGTTGAAAATGGTTGAGAAAAAGTAGACTAAATGGGTGGTTGAGAGTAATATGAAGACACCTTAGGGGCAAGGTTTTGATAGTTGAATCTGATAGCTTTGTAATTTTGTGAATTAGTGCCATTAGATACTCTAATACCAGTGGTGACATTACTATCAGCATTTGCATTAGTTGTCAAAATGTTCTATGTAAATGTAGATATTCCCATGGTCAGTATAGTTACAGATACTTGCATATGAGATGGTGACAAAGTGTTATTTATCACTTTTCCACATTCATTCACTGGCATAATATTGGTTTGTACAATATGTGCTAAACCACGGATCACATTAACACCATCTTGTCCTTATTTTATCAATTCTCTTATGTTATGAGTTGCAGGAATAGCTTCTTCAGCTATCCTCTCATTTTCCATAAATGCTTGGAATTCAAATAACTCTTTATCAAGTTTATCTATTTGTTCATCAGATATGTGTCCTACCACCTCAATATTATCATCAACATCATGAAAAGTTTGCTCTTCCATTGTACTTGTGATAGGTATAGTATCTTGTAACATTTGTGTCTCTCCTTTTGTAAAGAAGGTGTTCAATGTACCAATTTCTTCAAGAGCGCTAGATCCCATGATTCTTATGCTTCTTCTTAAAGGGATATTTCTATTAGGGTAGTGAGTTATAATACTCATGTAACAACATGCACAAACTAATAGATTAACCCTAGAAGCAAGATATGTTTCAAGGTAAAAATGCTTGATTTTTCAACTTTTGATAGTGTAAACCAGTGAAAGAAGAGGTCTTGTAAAGATTTTCAAGAGGGACAAATAAGGATATGCCTAAAACAGTTCACTAATGCAAAACTACCTTTCACAACATGCTTTTGAAGTGACTCTAGAGAGTCAATAAGTCAAAACCTAGTGAAAATAGGCCAAAATATGTGATTTTTCACCAAATCTCCATGCAAAAGAGTAGGGAAACGCATGTTGTAAGGAAAATGATGATGGAAAGCAACTTATAACAATAAAAATAGTGACCTAATGCCAAAAAATCTATTACAACATACCTATAGTGCCACTATAGATCAAACCCTAGTGCAAAAATAGCAAAAATATGCAAATTTTCACAAATTTTCAATGCAAATGCCCAAAAGAAAGGGTGTTGTAAGGAATTTGAGAAGGGGAAGTAGATAATAATGCTAATAATAGCCAATTACCGATGATGGCATGGTTCGGTGGTTAAGTCGCTTGGTTGTAGTGGCGGCCACCAGAGTTTAAACCCCCATTGGGCCAACGAGCTCGCAAGGTTTACGCCTTCACTGGGCCAATGAGCTCACGGGTTTAAAGTGTTCCTTCTTGGGGATGAGGTCCCCCATGTTGTGGCCTCACCGATTCATCGCTCCGGGCAAAAGCGTTAGTGTGGACCCAGAGGGCGTGTCGCGCCAGCGTCACCAGTCACGTTAAAAAGTTTACCAGGCGCATTATCTTTTTTTTTTTTAAAAAAATGCTAATAATAGCCAATTAGTGCAGAAAAATCCCTTACAATATACTTGGAGTGCAAGTCTAGCAAGACGATAAGGCCGAATCTAGTGAAAAATGCAAGTTTTCAAACCCTAGACATGGAATTTCGCAAGGAGGCCACTATGATGCAACATTACAATTAGAAATAAGACCTAATGAGTGTTTTAACAAGGTATTAAAATCTAAAACAAGATTTTGATCTAGCTCATGCAAAACTAGGTTTTCATGAAAAATGCCAAATTTCAAGCAATTCTTAACAAATCAAGCATGCAAATGAATTGTAAAAGATGAATTTCTATATTTTGGATCAGGTCTAATGTAAATAACAGAAATTAGTTGAAATTAGATTCCAATTAATTCAAATTTTACAAAAATGCAAGCCTAATATGCCATTTTTTGCAAATTTTCCAAATTTTTCAATTTTTTTGTAATTTTTCAAATGCAATAAAATGAATGAATGTAAATCTATGAAACAACACTCAGCAAGGTGCCAAAAAGTTCAAAACATGGGTTCACCTTGAAATTTTTAATATGAAAAGGGGGGTGATAAAATGTGGGGTTTTACTTTGAATCCTCCTTTCCACAAAACATTCCAAGGGCTTTTCAACCAAGTGCTTCTCCTATGAGAGGAGAGTCATCTATCAGATTGGGTTGCCACTTGGTTTTCTACTGGTAATTAATGCTTTAATGCTCTTGAAACCCTAATTTAATAAAAATAGTAATTAAATCTGTGAATTACAATAAATGCTACTAGAATTAGACAAAGGGTAGAGAACCTTAACTCACTGTTTTTCATAGTCCAGAAAATGAAAATGTTAGGGACAATGGTGATGGCACCCTAGTCCAAGGTACTACTTTTTCTGTAGATTCCCAATCTCCTTCTGACACTGATCTCTACTATATCTTCAATTTCCAGTGATTAAAATGCAGAGGACAAGGTTGATGGCACCCTAGTCCTGAAATCCCGCACAGTGCCTACTTCTTTTCGGATCTTGAATCTTCAATGTTCCCCTATCTTCCCTGCAACTCCACTTTCTCCAGATCTGACACCTATAACCTACAATCACAAGGAGTGTGGGAGGGGGTTGTGGTGTTTAGAGGCTTCCCTCAATCAAGCCCCGGAGAGACATTCAAGTCTTATGAACATCATTGTCAGAGAGAGTGTGTATCCTTGTGGGATAGAGGAAAAAATCTAAATTATAATGATAATAAAGCACAATAAATGTCACCTTGATGATGAAGCTCTCGTGGAAGGAAAAATCTCTTCAATACCATGGGGAGAAGATATATATCCAACCTGCAAAAACAAACACAATAACAATGCTATGCTCTGCAACACAATGATAATCACAAGTATGCCAATAGCTTTCAATCATAAACATCCTCTAGATATCTTCTAGTTTGCAAATGATAACCTAAACATGCTTATATATGCAACTACTAAGATTCCCGCCAATAATTTCATATTTGAAACTTATGATGTCAGCCTAGAAACCAAATAATGGTCACAAACCTGACACTTGAATTTAGGGTAGACCCAAAATAGGGCTAGACTAGGGCACTAGCGCCCTTGTCCACCCCCTATCTTTGTTTTAGCATCATTAAATTAGTACCCCCTAGGTCCTATTTGTCACAAGACCCAAGGGTTTTCTTATTGGGAGTTTGAATTAACATGCAAGATGCTCTAAATGCAATCTGAAGACCCAGGAGCTAAACCTTAAAGGAAAAAGCCCCCAAGGTGCATTTTTCCAACCTAAAGTAAATCATCATTGAAGAAAGCCATAGAGATTTGCACAAGAACTACTAGTGTGCAAGGATTGTTGGTCTAGGTCTCATAGAGGGTAATTCTTGCAAAGGTCCAATAGATCATGAGCTAGTGGCAGGCTGGCAAGATAGTTCTTTAAATCAAAGTGAACTTTGAAGATTTAAACAGAATCTTCACAAAGATATGGGTAAATCTTTTGTATAAATGGATATTTGTGGTCACTTATCCCAGATAACAAGATATTCAAACAATCTTTGCAGTAATGCAAAGATTTCAGTTCAAGTTCAGAATTCTAACAACTTTCTATAAATATCTAACCAATTATCCTCAACAAAGAGATATTTGCACTCAGACTCTTCAAATTATTGAATATCAATGGGATCTTTGTGGAAACACTTAAGCTCTGAAGTGAACTAAGAAATTTTGAAGCAATTATTTATAGGAATGCAATCAAACTCTTCTTCAGAATCAATAAATCCTTTAAATTCTAGTGAGCTCAGCCCTCCTTCTAGAGCCAAAAACATGTTGATACATTTGCTATGCACAACAACAAGAAATAAAAGTCACATCAAACTTCCATTTATCTTTAAGAATGTGATGAACTTAGAGAATTCATGATTCCAAGTCTTTGTGTGTCAGGTCATGACAATCCTATTGTTACTCAGGGTTTGATGTGATATGTTGTTTTCCAACAAGGGTATTATGTACTTTCTTCAAGGAATCTTTCCAATATTCACAAATATTTATCCTGTTTGACCTGATCTACATACATTCTCAACAAATTTCATCAAATCTTATAATCTTTAGCTAGGATGTGCATATATTTATGTAATTTGTCTTAAGTTTGATCAATTCTTCTGAAATTATCTCCAGCTAAGACTATTTTGATGATCTCTCTAACTTTGATTAGTTCTTCTAAAATTATCTCAATTTGAACTAATCCTCACTTCTATACCTCAATTTCCTTCAAATATTGTGCAAATAAATGAGTATTTTGCTATCAATTTCCATTATTTGCATGAAATTCACTATGATAGGCTATTCTCTCAAATATGCTAAGGATATGCAATTATCTATGTTAATTCATCATATTCTCTCTATTTCTACTTATTATTTACCATTATTTGTAGCTCTGTATGATTATTTATGAAACTAAAATTAAATAAAATGAAAACAAACTGAAATTTTAAATTTACTAAAATTACTGAGTTTTGACCAATGATCCACATGTAACTTCATTACTTTCATGAAAAGGAGATAAACTAGATCATATTTCACTAGGAGAGTCCACAACAATGCATGGTAGGTGCTAATCCTCAAAGGAAAAGATAATGACAACATGCACTAGTTGAATGCACCTCTGAGGAGCACAACAATTCATAGTAACATATCAATAAATCATCCACAATATTACGCAAAGTTTACAATTAGGTAGTAATATAAGTCTCCATTATCATTCAGTATCCTAAAAGTATGCACATATATAGTTGATCTTGAGAAAGAACCATGACGAATCACAAATTTATAGAATTGCACACTTAGTGTTCACAAGTTCATCAATTCAATCTCAATTCAACTCCTAATACTTTACAAATGACAATCAATATCCTTTCATAGGACAAGGATAAGATTCAGTTACAATGATCCAATGGTTAGGATCCAATCAAGATGATCAACAGTCAAGAATAGTGGCACCTGATTACCAGTTGGCAACATTGGTGGATAGTTGGCCGACTTGGTCTTCCGGGACCCCTTATTCAATATCTTCTTCAGATTCCTCCTCTGTCAACCCTTTAGTGTTCTAAAATCCAGTATCTATACCCTTGAAAAATGCATATGCTTCGACTACTTTATTTATTCTCTATTTTGTACTTTATATTTCTCCTTAGCATGCTCTTGGGCTTGCAATTGTTCTTTCAAGGCTATCCATCTGCTAGTCCTGTTATCCAACTCATTATAGGCATCTATTTTAGACTTCATATTCGTTACCTTATCAATAACTTCCTCTGAAAAGTGTTGGACTAGACACCCTATTGCTAGGCTAAAATTATCCTTGAATGCCTTAATTGCATCATGCTCATCTTGATTTCCAACTTTACCTTCTACTCCACCCTCTAATTTCTCCAAAATAGCCAGCTCCTCTGCCAAAAGTTTAGGGGCTTTTATGTTGATATCTACTACCTTTGCAATGCATCTCTTCAAAATGGACACTTCAAACTTTATGTCTTCTATCCAGAGGTCCATTTTAGGAATTGCCTGGAGTGTCAAAATTTTGTTGGTTATGAGGACTTGATCATCTACCTTCATCATGTCCTTGAGCATGGTCAAGTACTAGCTACTTTGAACTAGCCTCTGGCCTACTTTCTTCTTCAATGCATCTATTTTGACCCTCATATGGCTAAGCATATCCCAATTGGATAGGGATGTCCTTATTACTTCTTCACCTTCTTTCAAGAATCTTTGAAACTACATATTCATCACATTGGCCTAATGCTTTTGTGCATCCAATCCAGTTATCTCTTGTTGTGACACCAAGGCTAAAGGTGTAGCTACTATTATTGGAACATTGGTAGGGGTGACCAATCCTTTTATGAAGGCATGCAATTGGACAATTTGACCTTTATACTCTTTATTTTTGTCCTTTGCTTTTGTAATCTTGGATGCCACTACTTCTGTACTTTCTCTTAATTCCTAGATATCTTGATCTACAGTTTTATGCCCCAAGTCTATGGTGGTCATTTGAAACTCACCTACACTAATTTCCCCTTTCTTGTTATCAACTGTAGGTACAACTAATTGATTTGTTCTATTTCTTGTGGCAAGATCTCCCCTTATTGTAGAGGTTACCCTCACTCTACGCTTGGGCTTCGTAGCCTCAAGTGAAAATAATGATTAAATATCAAAATTAGAAGAATCTGGAATAGGAGACTGAATTACCTCAAATGCCAACCAATTGGGTGCACTGGATTCTGGTCCTTGCTGAACTGTTTTCTCAATGTGAGCATTGTGCATATATGTGTCTTTATCCTTTGGAGCTTCTATGCTCACTTGTTACTGACTCATATCCTTCTCAATTTCTATAGATGTCATATCCTCACTTTGTGATTCTTCTTTTGTAGGCTCCTAGCCATCATTCACATATATACAGACATCTGCATCTTCCTTATTTCTATCTTCAAGGATATCCTCATGAGTTCCCATATCCTGATCCTATGCATTTTGTTCATCCTAGATCTTGGGAATATCCTTGCTTTGTTCCCCTTCATGACTATGATCTAGAACATCCTAATGTACATCCTAATTTGTTCCTATTTCCTTTTCTTTTGGGTTTTCTCCATCACCTTTATCTTCTGGACCTCCATGTCCAAATGTGACTACCTCAGGTTCCTCCTACATCTCAACATGTCCATCTTCATTTTTCTAGACATTTTTCTCTGGATACTCGGTCTAGATATTCATATCCTCAACTGTATTATCTTATCTTTCCACATTATCCAGAGCAACATCTTTGTCCTCATCATTAGCCTCATCATATGCTAAATCAATAACCTTTGGGATTGTAATAGTGTCCACTAACACATCCAAAGCTCTAGTTTGCACCATTACCTCCAGAGATCTAGACTCATCCATATCCTTGACATTTTGTGATGCTTGTGTTGTGCAATGGGGTGTTAATGCAGTATGCCTCAACAAATTTTCAATAGGATTGGTTGTCACATCCCTTGTCGCTTCATTATTTGTTAGATCAATTATTTTGCTTAAGGGGAAAGTTTAATCGGCCATCCTCTTCATTTCTTCTCTTGCTTCCTTGGCTAATTCACCCTTAACTTTGATAATTGTTGGGATGGGTATATTATGTTGCAATTCTTTGTGTTGTAGATGTCCCTGCTATATGTTCCTTTCTAGAAAACATATTTTCCATCTTTGTTGGCTCTTCATGTTCTTTGAGCGGGACATCTAAATGCACATTAGTGACTCCCCTCATTACAGGCATCTGTCCTCTCTTTTGTCTAGGGATATTTATCCCTTCCAGCAAATCTTCACCTTTCTTTATTGTTACTTCTTTCTCTTCACCAATATCCTCGTATGCATATTCTGTCTCATCCACCTGTCTTGTAGTAATGGTGATGGCCAAGATAGGTGCATCTCTTAGAGGTGAGGGCATTGTGGAAATTGTAATGCCTCATGTGGCAAACTCTCCAACTGCCTTAGAATACCTTGGTTTAGCAAGCTTGGCTTCCATAATCTGTCTCTTTTGGATCAGAAAATCATCAAACTCTAGATCTCCTAGATCGTTTATTTTACTCTTCTTATCGTTGGTCACTGCCACTCCCTTCTCCTTTATTTTAGTCAACCTTTGATTCATGGACTTCTTAGTGAATTCCATGACTTTGGCTATGATTAACTCTAGGGATGTGACCTCTACTTAGTTCTAGTCAGAAGGGGAGAGAGCTTCTTTGTATACCTATTTTTCTTCACACTCCTTATCCATCAATTTTCCATCATCGAAGTGAAGTTGTGGAGGGATATCAAAACACCCTAGTGTCTTGATCTGATTAAGAGTAAGTCTTTGATAATTTATTTTTCTCACTTCTTCCTCATCTAGGAAATCATCCCAGTAGTCTTCTACATGCACTTCATGTCTTAGCTTCTTATTCACATATCTCTCCATTCTGTGGTATGGATCATAGTATCTAGCCAAGGAGAATGGTTACAAATGCAACATGTGTAGCTCAGCCTCTAATTGTTTAGCTCCATTTATGGTTCCACATATATACCACCTAATGAGGACAGGGAACCTAATATTACTTCTTTTGTTCCTCTTCACATACGCCTCATAAGAGGGTATGATTTGTCTGGTTAGCTCCAATAGCACTACTTTATCAGTAGGATATCTTGGGAGCATAAATGGATATCCCTCAAATCCTTCCATACATATGTATGTGAAAGTGGGGAATTGTATAAACCAATCCCCATTTCTTGTAACTGTCTGTTGGGCTTCATTGCTCATCCTCTTTGCTCAGTCATCCTCTATTAGTCAGACCAATTGCATGATGAAGCAATCATTTACTCTTCTATAATTCTGGCTGGAGGCCTTCCTCTCCAATTGGGGATAATGATCACACACTGTCTTCTCTTCGGCATGTCTTCCTACTCTGCTTACTATTTGCAACCCAAAGAATGTTGATTGGGATGCACATGTGTATACTACATATGAGGACATATAGAATAGGTACATTTTGTCTCTGAATTGCTACATACCTTCATCAAGGTTGTCACTGATGAGCATTGCCCATTGTATTTTTTTGTCTGTAGACTCTACCATCCTAATGAGCCCATACATCCATGGCTCAAAGTTATCGAAATCAGCTTTTCCTATCATCCTGCTCAATAACACCATCATGTACTACACCTCTGGTGTGAAATCAAACTTGAACAGTTTGCTTAGCATCTTTGCAACTACCTTGGCTTTATTGTTTGTAGCCCTCCATAATGTGAGCATGATCTTCTTGCAATCGGTAGTCTTATTCTTGTATTGAGCTTCCAGGTCTTTAATGTTAATACAAAACATATTAGTGTCTGTGGGCAACTGGAATGCCTCTAAAATCCCATGGACTGAAAAGTCCACATACACCCTTCCTTGTTTCTCCACCTTCCTGTTAGCAGGATTATAATTCTATGTGCATGCTACCACAAAATC
The DNA here is from genome assembly GCA_027924645.1 of Cunninghamia lanceolata. NCBI lineage: Eukaryota > Viridiplantae > Streptophyta > Pinopsida > Cupressales > Cupressaceae > Cunninghamia > Cunninghamia lanceolata. The sequence continues at coordinate 12,325,408 of BSBN01000887.1, forward strand.
TAGGGCATCAGTCGCATATGGGAACCCATCTACATTCCACATTGTTGAGTTGAAGAGATTTTGTAGGATGGGGTTTCCATCCCCTCCATTTAGCTTGGTGGTCCAAGTGCTCAGATTTGTATTCCCAGCATATGTATCCCCTGCCTTTCCAAATCGTAGGCCTATTTCCCCAGGAAATGGGAACATAGGGTTCATGAACTCTGCATCATTTTTCTTCTTTCAGTCCTGCATTTTGTCCTGTAATTAGTAGATATGCATATTTTAACCTACGTTATCTTTATCAATTTGATATTTATTTTCTAGATGTCCTAACTTTCACCATTTTCACAGAATACCGTGTTCATATGCAAATTATTTATCCTAACCATGAAATTAACCTTGCATTAATACTTTAATCATATGATAAAAATAAGGGATAGGGTTTTGTTGTTTACGTGCCTATTTTTTTGAATTTAAAACCTAATTACATGTCTAGATATGCCTTTTAGCTCAGTTGTTACCATTTTTCTATTTGTCATTTTGTAATGCACTGTTCTATTCAGGATTATGGTCAACATAAGATCACTGTAAAGTCACTCTAAGCTCTGTAATTCTCTCTCTAAATGCTTTGGTAATGTTAAAATGATCTAATTATACCTTTTATGTGTTAAAATCTAGAATTAGCGCATAATAAATGTTAATCTGCATCGGCTCAGGGATGTCTGCTTGTGTGGCTCAGGAGATCTCTACAAGTGGCAAATGCTAATTTGAAATTTTGAAATGCCAATGACTTCCTTTCATGGTATTAAATGAGGGTTTGGATATCCCTATGATGTCATTAGTTGTTTGGTCAAACTTTGACCAGAGGGTGAATATCAGGATGAAGAAATCCTAGTACATTTTCCTCTGTTTCAAATGTCGAGATGTAAAAATGTCCATGTTGAAAAGTTAAATGTGTGTCATGTGGCACCATTTCATTGGATGAAGGGAGGTCATTCCTGTTAGTTCATAAAAATAGGGATATGGACATTCAAAAATGTCTGGATATTAGAACTCATGGAATATCCCTAAACTCAAATGTCTAGATGATGTTAGCATGATAAAATGCTTTCCTTAGGATGAGACAAGGTGACGTCATCATGATATTGGGGAAGGTCTAGACATTAAGGTTAGCGAAATATCCCATCCCTAAATGTCCTAATGATATCATCGTTATAAAGTGTTTCTTTGGAATGAAATTTGATGACATCATTCAGATATGCATATTAAAAGGTCCAGATATTAAGTGTATATGTGAATGTTTAGAAGCTAATATCTAGTTGAAAAGCCAAGCAGGACACATGGCGGTATCAATGAGTATATGACCATTCACTCTACGGAGGTGGATATTAAGAAAAGTCAGATATTAATTAAATGTCTGGATATCGAGATAATGTCTGAATATTAAGACTAAACATCCATACCATGAAAATCCATGCACTTGATGGCTTTTTTGTATGCTATGATAAATTTGACAGGCACACTCATGGATATTAGGTCTAAGTTTACCTTTTACTTGGTGCTTCATAGGTTTCTCGTTCAGGATAGTTTGTCAAGATATTACCAATGTGAGGACATTAAATGGGAATATGCACATTAAGGAAATGTGAATATCCATATGGACATATCCAGATGACGTTGACCAAGCTTTGGCCTTGCATAACTTCTATATTTAACAAATTTCAACATGATCCAAAAGGCAAACATGCTTAGAATTTGATTCTATACCCCTTGGTAGGCTTCATGAGGGAGAAATTCTCACTTGGAATTTTGACTCATAAATCAAGATCCGGACATGCCTAGAACATGACTTAGACATACTATTTTTAATGTTTTTACCATACTACCCCAAAACAAAAAGGGAAAAGAAAACAAGCAAAGCAAAGCAAAGCAGAAAAGGTTGGGTCCCTATTTTGCTAGGTCAAAATGGGGCATGTTGTGTAACCACACAACATCTCCTATGATAGATACAAACTCTATGCTATCTAATTTTCCAGATGAAGGGATGTTTAATATTTCTACCTCAATTGAATGGAAACTATACTTTGATGGTTCCTACACCCAACATGGTTCAAGAGTTGGAATACTCTTCATTACACCACAAGGTGATTACATTCCAAAGTCATGTTAGCTAGCTTTTCCTTGCACCAACAATATTTCTGAGTATGAATCTTTACTTACAAGTCTCTGCATAGTAGTACAATGGAATATCAAATAGTTACAGGTCTATAGAGACTCTCAACTAGTCATTTGACAGGTCACAGATGAGTACCAAACAAAAGATGACATGTTGATACCCTACAATAGAATGGTTGATAACTACAAACAACACTTTTCTACCATCTCTTTTGAACAAATCCCCAGGGTGCATAATAAGGTTGTCGATGCTATGGATACTATTGGATATCTCCTAGATATGCCTATGAACTCTCAGCATTGTGAATTCTTGGTTGAGTAATTGTTGATATTGGCCATTGATGTTCCACCTACTGAAATTATCTGTGAACTTGTTTGTCCCAATTCTCCCTGGTACCAAGATATCTATGAATACCTCCATGATAACAACATCCCATCAAACCTTACCTCTACTCAAAGAAAAATCTTCATCTTTCGAGCCTCTCATTTTACTATCCTTGGTGACACACTATACCATAGGAGTCTCGATGGTATCCTACTTAGATGTCTTAACTTGGAAGAAGCTAACATTGCTTTACGAGACATACACGAAAGTGTCTGTGGATCACATTCCACTGGTCCTACCCTAGCTAAGAAGCTACTCCATAGCTTATTATTGGCCCACAATGGAACAAGATGCATACTATTTTACCAAGAAGTGTCTTCAATGCCAACAACATGGAGATTTAATTCATGCACTAGCACGTCAGTTACAACCTATTACTACTCCATGGCCATTTTCACAATGGGGACTCGACCTCATAGGTAAAATCCATCCATCATCTTTTAATGGCTATAAGTTCATCATTACTGCCACTAAGTATTTCACGAAGTGGGTAGAAGCTATTCCTATGACCTATATCACTGGAAAACAAATAGCTAAGTTTATCCTAGACTATCTCATTTACCGATATGGTATTCCCCTAGCTATAGTAACTGATAATGGCAGACCCTTTAAAAACCAAGATGTTTGTGCCTTGTGCACCCAATACCATACTCAGCATCACTTCTCCACTCCATACTATCCACAGAATAATGGCCAAGCCGAGGCTTCTAACAAAACCATATTAAAAATCCTAAAGAAAACGGTCAATGAAGCTGGTCGTGATTGCCATTTGCAACTTAATCATGCCTAATGGGCCTATTGCAATAGTATCAGAACCCCAACTGGTGCTAGCCCATATGCTTTAGTCTATGGTACCAAAGCCATTTTACCTATTGAGGTTGAGATCCCATCTATTAGAGTTTCTATGCAACATCTTATTAATGGAGAGGAGTACAAAATTTCTAAATGACATGAGCTAGAGTTATTGGACAAGAGGCATCTCATAGCACTTAGTCATCTTCAAGTCTATCAAAACTGCCTTCATTGTAACTATAGCAAGAAGATCAAGGAGAGACGGTTTTAGATAGGTGATCTTGTTCTTAAGGTAAATCAGAGAAACCAACAAGATCGAGACAAGAAGGGCAAGTTTGAGCCTAATTGATTAGGACCTTTTGTTGTCACAACAGTTTATGGATCAAAATCTTACACTTTGTCAATGCCTGAAGGCATTCCTCTAAATAAACCCATCAACAGTGTTCATCTCAAGAAGTCCTATGCTTGATCCTCAGAGTATCCCTAAAAAATACAAAAAAAAAATACAAAAAATAGAAAAAACAAAAAAAATAGAAAAATCCAAAAATAAAATAATCTGTCCTTTAGTGAAAACTTGGTAAACAGGTGCCTTGGATAAGTACCATAGTGAAAACCTAGCAAATAGGCACTATGTGTAGAAGTCAGCATCCACCATCTACTAAGTCTTACATCCATCTCATTCCATTTTATTCCATAATAAATCCCCATCCATCCATAAGAAAATTATTGACCTTTGCATTACCATATTCCCATCTATCATGGCTTGGAAATTGTCAGTGTCAGTTGTCATCCATTAGCATCATCCATAGTCAGTTCATCCATTATTCTCCATAATAAAACTTCTACCTAAATGGGGGCACGTTTTCCTTAACCTAGGTCTAGGAATGGATCCTTGTTCGAGGTATGATAACACTTTTCACTCATCTTCACCCATCTCATCCTATATCATCATCACTAACAAGAAATACATATCATCATCACCTGCATCTTAATGTGCCTTGATCACATGGATATAGGGTATGTAGTGTTGGAAACAAGGTAGATAATTGAGAGGGGGGTGAATCAGTTATCTCTAATATCTTTACTTTCTTTTTCCTTTTATAATTTGTGCAGCATCAAAACATATAAGCATATATAATCATGAGAGCAGAAACAAAATCAACACACATAACACAAGGATTTTAATGTGGAAAACCCTGTTAAGGGAAAACCCACGAGGTGACTAACCCAAGATTGTATTCTCTATTAAAAGAATAAGAAGTACAAAATGGCACTTGCCAATTAGGGCTCACTGCCCGAACACACTGCTCACAAGATGCACACTGCTTACAAGAGACTCACTATCTACAAAACTTACAGAAGGTAACCAAGTGTTTGAACTGATGAGAGGCATCTACAAATGCTAGAGTTCAGTTCTAGTTAGGCACAATATACTAATCTGATGCACTTCATTCTTCCTCTGTTCTAGTGATGTCGCTCTGTCACATATCGGACTTATATTGCTTCTTCCACACTTGTCTCTACTTTTCTTCACACTTTATTTCATCACATCTGTACTTACACACATCTACATACTGGAATTCATCTGGTATATATATCCGCATCAAGGATTTCAACAACTTTCTGGTCGGCAACCAGAATACTCAAGATATTTACAAGTTACTGCTCTGTTAGCTGAATTCATACATGATTTGTGATGCATATCAAAACATAGACATAGGAGTCATCAATCATGTCATCCAACCATGTATGATCCCTCAAATAGCTTGATCAACATCAATTACTCATCCGGATTGAAGTCTGATACTCTGTCAGTCAGTTCTTCCTCAGTCTGCTCTGCCTATCTGGAACACAACACTCAGATGCTCATATCTTTTCCATGTTTTATCACCAGAGGCTCAATCTCTAGAATATAGTAGTCATGATACTCCTCTTGACTTGTCCAAGTCTGCAACTTACTGAGTTACACCATCTGAGAGATCTGGACCTAATTATCGGACCTTGTTGCATGCTCTATTCTTGTTCACCGGACCAAAACAATCTTCAATCTGACTTCTGGTATAGGCATACTATGTGCTATGGATGTGTGGGATAGACTTTGTTGTCATCAATGATAACACTCATAAAGCCACATAGTGTCTCTTACCAACAATCTCCCCCTTTGGCATTGATGGCAACACTTAGTGAAAAATGGCTAATGCTCTGTCTTATGCTGATGCTCTGTCTTATGCACTATTTTACCGGAGCTCCCCCTTAGCTGGATTCCACTTTTATCACTACTCCTCACTCCCCCTTGACATCAATAGCAAAGGGCAGAATCCGTACACCAAAATTTGCAAAAATTAACCTATACATAGACGCATAAGTATATATACATGTTATACTTACATGTACTTAAGTATATCCGCAAAAGTGGCCTTCAACTATACAAACTCTGTGGCCCATCTCTGCTTCATCCTATCCAAAATGGAGATGTGACCACTCAAAAAAATGCATATGCTTCTGCCCTTCTTAGATCTACTGGATCACTGGTCCGAGCTGTGGTCTAAGCATCTATTAATGCCTTATGCATTGCCTCTAACTTAGGGATAATTATCCCTCTGAGTTCACTCATCCTGTTTATTATATTCTTCTTTTCTTTGTCCAGCCTCTTTATTTCATTTATAATGACGATGACCTAGCATTCTTGGTTCATTAAGGATGTAGTGAGGGGATCAAAGTTTTGAGATAAGCTTGACAGTTTACCTTCTTGCTCTTTCACCTTCTTTTCAATATCCTCTATCACTTTGGGCCAAGATAGACAAAATTTGTACATGTCCCCACCATCTTTAAGAGAATTTTCAAGGCTCTTTATCCCAATATCTAGGGTCCTCCTATCATTAGTAATGAGTCCCTATACTTCAGTGAACCTTTTTCCCAAAAACTCTTTCTGGACCTTTTCTTCTGTTGATTTCTCTAAAGAATCAAAATGAGTGCTAACAAAGTTTACCAGAGATTTGAAATTATTGGATGGAGAGGCCAAAGGATCCTTTTGAAAAGATGGCATGATCTTCTCCAACATACCGGATGCAATCTCTAATAGCTCGCAGTCTTCCATGTGAGACTTCAGAAGTTTTTCTTTTGCCTTGGCTTGAGCAAAAGATGCTATTTTCATTGTCTGGACCGGAGAGAGGGAATAAAAATTTAGTGGTCCTTGGAATAGTTCCGATTCATCTATCTCCATCATTTCTTTGTTCAAGAAGTTCTTGACTACCTCTACAGTGTCTCTTGCCGGAGACTGAGTCTTCTTTTCTTTTGGGATCTCAGAACTATCATTAGAGATCTTCTTTGTTTGTTCTTCTTCTTTTCCTTTTAACTCCTCTTCTTGACTCACTTTCTCCTCTTTTCTTCCTTCTCCTTCAGTTCCTGAATCAAGAATGTCTGCAGAGAGATCTGGAGGAGAGATGTTAACTACTTCATGGACTTCCTCTTCCAGAATAGAGGAATCCAAGTCCTTAGACTTCTTCTCATCTATCTCTTTTGACCCTTCTACATTTTTGTCAGTAGATTCTTCATTTGATGCATTTAATCCTTCAACAACCATGGTAGAAGGTTCTTCATCTATTTCCTCTATAATAGGAAGATTGAATCTTTTGAAGGCATTCCAGAGAATGTCTTATGTTTCTCTTGCTACCTGATCAATTTCTCCAAGCATAATTTTGTTCATTCTTTCTTTGCTCTGGAATTCATCCTTGCAGTCCTTAAAGATCATGTTCATTTGCTTTAGAGTAATAGAAGGATAGAGCTGAATTGCTATCTATTCTCGGATCTCTAAGTCTTTTGCCTTTGCATTCTCTTTTCTAAGTTCAAGTACCTTCTCTAGACTTTTGGGAATTAATGAAATGATTTCAATGAATTCTTTATTATAAATATTTAGGTACCTGACTGTAGCTTCTTCCAAGATCCTTTTGTCAGTGTCACTATATTCATCATAGAATTCTATTACTAGTTGCATATTCCCATCCATAGTGACTGCCTTGATGATATCATCAATGGAAAGAGTGGCCTTTTCAACAAATTCTTCTGCCTTTTCTTCTTTGTTTTTACTGGAAGAGGATTCCCCAAATGTTTTCGTCTTCTTCTTCATTTTCTTTACTTCCTCATCAAACTCTGTTTCTTCATCATCCTTTTGACTTGTGTAAGACCTTGTGGCTTTTGTTTTCATTCTCTTTTCTCCCTTTCCAGATGTCTTGACTTCCAGTTTGGTGGCTCTTGAGCTATTAGGAGTGGCAGGTGCAGAGCTCTTAGTGGCTCTAGTCTAGGAGGAGGCTTGAACCGGAACACTTCCTTTTTTTGCTTCTTGTTTCTCTTTCTCAACTCTTTCTATTTTCTCTCTATTGGCATCTACTGCCTCTTTTGATATGCCATATCTTTTGGTAGTTTCCTCTACTTCCCTTCTAACTTTCCTCTTTATCTCTAGTTGTCTTAGTTCAACATGTATTTTTACACTTAGTTCTTGAAAGGTTCCAAACCTTTCTGCCTCAGGGTCCTTAGGCTGGCTCAACAGGTGTTGAATATGCAGCTCCAAGATTTTCTCATTGACTTCATATCCCATTGGCATTATCCAAACCGTTTTGGGCTCAACTACCTCCATTAGGCATTGATCAGTATCTACCATAAAACACACTGTATCCTTGTATTTCTCTACTATGGATTGAGGTATCCTCTCTCTGGCTTGCATCATACTTTGGAAGTTCTTGAAGTAACCCCAGAGTGCTGTGCTTTGAGCTTTAGCATCACCTAGTCCATACATTTAGTCCCTAATCTATATAGCAAATGGTTTGTCATTTTGCCAAACCCAACCACTTGATCCAAGTAGCTCATTCATGTAGTAGAAGAATAGACATAGTATTAGACAACCATATTTGAATGAGTTCTTCTTATCCTTCTTGATCTTCTGTAGGTTTTCTAATAGTTGGTTTAAAAGAAGATCACATAGGTCATAATCTGTATTTTCCTTAACATCTGATATGTTGTATATATTGCAGTCCCAGACACAGAATTCTCCCTGCTGGAATGATAGATCTTATACCCAATTATCATTGAGGCAAATTTGACATCCAGATCTGTGATGTCTTCTATGGTCATTTCTCTCTTGTCAAACTTAGATCTGGTAACTTTAGTAAATATCTAGTTCTTGACAGATCTGAGTGCAGGTAACCGACCGAATGAGTGGTCCAGTTACTGCCCTAATGGCATCTTTTGTTATCTTGAAGGGCTTCATTAACCACATGAAATTATCATGTATTCTACTAAGGACATACCGAACCCAATCATCTTCTGCAAAATAGGGAAAGTGGATGCAGTGTCCGAAGTGCTTATCTTGTAGGGCCTTGTATTAAGGTTTGAGTTCAAAACTTTCATCGATCAATTGTTTATGATAGATGTCCATCAACTTAGATTCTCCAAATTCCTTAATGTTGGCATGGATGTAGACCCTAACATCTTCTATACGCAATACCCCATGCGGAATGCTAGAAAAAGTGCCTAAAGGATCAACTTCTAGGGATTTGTAAGGGTGTTTCTTGAATTTTGGGTGGGGCCTATCAGTGATCTTAACAACCATTGGAGTAGCTATTTTTACAAAAGATTCTGAGAGAAATATTTAGAATGGAAGTACATTTTTATGCTTTAGGGTTTGAAATAAGAGCCGGAACAAATTGCTGGTTGAATTGGATTTTACAGTTGATCTTTGAGAGAGTTGTAGAAACTTGATGCAGAGCTCTTCTTTTCTTCTTCTCGAATGCAAATGTGCAAATGATGAGTGAAAGAACTCTTTTATTCTTTTGCAAACCCTAATTTTCTTTTGCAATAAATGCACAACTTAAGTTATCCAGTTGCCTTGTTCTGAGAGAGATCTTTTTGAATCACTGTGTTGCACTTAAAATCATTTTCTGTGATAATTGACAATGTATCTTCTTTCCTTCAATCATACCATGGATCCATAAATCAAGATATTTCAATTTTGAATCATACCGGATCTATCTATGAAAATCCTGCTTTACCGGATGGCTGTCAAACCAAATCAATCTTGGATGATTAAATTCTTACAAAACTCCATGCGGATCTTTCATATTTTTACCGAGGGTTATTTGGATATTTTTCTGAGAACCCTTTAATCCGCAACATTCCATGTGCCAAATTTAGGCACCAATTGACTGGCTGGGGGAATTTATTTTCTTTGTGACTCCCCCTGAGCCAGAGCTCATCTATTAGTTTCTGGAAGGAATATCAGCACTGGATTCCTGTGTGGATCCATCCCCAACATTTTTTGTACTCTTCTTCACCCAAATCTTGCTCATCTCCCTTTGAACTTCTTCTACATTCACTTTGCCTTTTCCTTTATCTTGTTTTTGATTATGATGCACCAGACCCTTTTTATTCTAATTTTTACTTCTGCAGAATTTGGCAATATGACCGAATCTATTGCAATTGTAACAAATAACATTTATTTACATATTTGACTGATATCCTCTTGATCTGCATTGATTAGCCATATGTCCCATTCTATTGCATGCAAAGCATCTACCATTGAATGAATTGTTTATTTGCATATTTCTACATTCATGAGATTTGTGACCATACCTTTTGCAGTTGAAACATTGTTCGAAGAAGGATGGATTGGTCTAATTCATTCTCCTTCTGCACTGAGTTGCTTTATGACCAAAGTTGTTGCAATTGAAGCAGTATCCATTGAAGGATGGATATCTTTGACCATTTGGTTGCCTTAGCGGAGGTCTTCTAGGTCTGTTTCTTTGATTTTCTAATCCAAAATTCTTCTGACCGGATCTAGAGCTTTCACCTTTATCATATCCCAAGCCACGCTTGTCATCTACCCTCTTTTGGCTTTCAAGAAGAACTTCAAGTTGAGCTAAGCTTATCTTGAATTTCTCTTTGTATTCATTTGATGTTTGTAGATCTTGTTTAAGAGTGTCTATCTAATTCTCAAGTTGTTCTTCATTATCTCTAGCTTCTTCAAGATCAGATTCAAGATGTCTGATTATTCTGTCCATTTTGTGGCAGTCCTTTGTCTTCTCTTTGAGGGATTGTTTTAGATTATCTTCAATTTTCCTTTTTTCTTCAATTTCTTGGGTGAATCTCATAACCCCTAATTCCATCTCATGCCTTACCATAATGACCTCTTTTGATAGCTTCTCACATAGCTTATTTTTCTCATCTAGATCTTGATTAGTATCATTGGCTTCACTTTGACTTGCTAATTTTTGAAGTAGTTCCTTTCTATTTTTTACAGAGATACTCAATTTTTCTTTTAGCTCATTTATGAAATCATCAGCTTGTTTGAGTCTTTCTCTCAAGTTATTGACTTCAAAGTGGGACTGTTCAAGATCATCTAGGGCAGACTGAAGTTGTTCCTTCATACCATACATATCCATTGAGAATCCTAGATCTTCCTCAAGCTGTTAGGCTCTTGTTTTAGAGGAACTTGGCTCTGATAACAATTGTTGGAAACAAGGTAGATAACTGAGAGGGGGGTGAATCAGTTATCTCTAATATCTTTACTTTCTTTTTCCTTTTATAATTTGTGCAGCATCAAAACATATAAGCATATATAATCATGAGAGCAGAAATAAAATCAACACACATAACACAAGGATTTTAACATGGAAAACCCTATGAAGGGAAAAACCACGGGGTGACTAACCCAAGATTGTATTCTCTGTTAAAAGAATAAGAAGTAGAAAATGGCACTTGCCAATTAGGGCTCACTACCCGAGCACACTGCTCACAAGAGGCACACTGCCTACAAGAGACTCACTGTCTACAAAACTTATAGAAGGTAACCAGGTGTTTGAACTAATGAGAGGCATCTACAAATGCTAGAGTTTAGTTCTAGTTAGGCACAATATACTGATCTGATGCACTTCATTCTTCCTCTGCTCTAGTGTTGCACTTCTATCACATGTCGAACTTATATTGCTTGTGAGGCCTACTTTTTCATTCCCTTACATTTGACTATTTCTTTTACTGTTGATTATACATTTAGACTTGTGGGACTGTTGATCCCAAATTCCTAAACTATTAGACTTTATGTTGTATGTGGATTGTTATGCTTAGTATGTTTACGATGTGTTTAGACTTGGATATTGTTTTACTAATGATGTTAGATAGATGGTTTATATGATGATGTTATGGGAAAACTAATTGGGTGATGTTAGTTAGAAATTTGTTTTTTGATTCAATCTTGGGAATGGATGTTTTAAATGCAGAATTTAGAATCTAATTGTAATGTGACTTCCTTTATGCTTATATGAACTTGTGATTTTTTATGCGAGTGTATGTTTCAATTTGCTTCGGCTATTATATATATGTGGAATTAACTTTTCAATTGAGTGCACAGGTATTTCTAACAAGCCATAGAAATTGGAGATCATCCCACACACGATGTTGTTATTCCTTGTGAAACTGATCTAGTTCCATGAGGAACCAAGATGAACTCTGTGCATGATGAAATTCTATAATGTTGATTGCATGTTGTTAGTCAGGGTAAGTCTACCCCTCTTTTATTTTGAATTCTAAATGGTGTTGTAAGAATATTGTCTTTTGAATTTTATTTTTAAAATTTTAAATTTTGAGACCCCTTTTCATGTGCTTTAACTTAACCCTTGGTGCTCAAAATGAGCTAAACTTGACCCTGGGTTGTACCCCTTCAGTCTAGGGACCTTTTTGGCTTGGGTAAACCAAGGTAAACCTCCATTTGGTCACTTTAAATTCACCCTGAAGTAAAGTAACGAAATTGGAGGCATGGGAGGGAGAGGATGAGTGGGTCCAACACTCAACCCCATCCTTTCCTCTTCCCTAGGTTGGGGAAGACTCCAAGACCCCTCAATTGTGGAGGACTTTACTCCAAGTCTCTCTCATAATTGGTGAGGGTACCTTGGAGTTGTGTGGTCCCTCTTAGGAAGGAAGGAATGGGGCGCATGTGGCACCCATTCCCTCATAAGCTCCACTTTTCTCTCCCACATGTTTGAGAGAGGACAAGTGGAAGGGAGAGAGACTTGGGGATGGGTGAGTGACATGTGTCATCACCCATTCCATGGGTCTTTCTTGTAGTGGGGAGGAAGAGTGAGGAGGTGACAAGTGTCACCTCCCCATTCCTCAAAGCTCATGGTTAGAGCTTATTTTAATCCCACTTGGAGAAGGGTATGGGTTGTTGAATTTTTGGCAAATTTTATTGTTTTGAATATTACTTTGGGGAAAAAGTTAGAGAGTTTTGGTGGCTTATGTTGGAGGAGGAGTTGGAGAATCTCTACATCAACCATCTACCAAATTAGGCTTTTTAAGGTTGATTTCAAGGCTGAGGCCTTCCCTTATGTATTTTTATTTGTTTGTGTGATGCTATGTGTGAGTTCTATTTTGGAGTTTTTATTTGTTGTTGTGGGGAAAAATTGTAAGGGTGTTGTAAGAGTCTCTCCCACTTGGGAGAAGATGCTCAACAAGTGTGGGGTGGGGGAGGAGTGAACCTCCTCGGGGTCATTTCCTTGATTTTGTGGTGTTGTAAGCCTTGAGGGAAATATGTGGATAATTGCAATATGTGAAATGGCTTGAGATCCAAATGGAAGCTTTGTGGAAATTGTGTTTAAAAGTGTTGGCTTGAGGCCTTAAGAGGTATTTGTATTGGTATATTTGTAGGAGTGGCACTCTTGAGTTGAGTGTTGTCCACTCCCCTACTCCTTTGAACTTATCCTGAATGAGTTCTTGTTTTGTTTTAACCATGGGATTAAATTTGTATTTGGTTGTTGAATGCCTTGTTGTGATGTGGAATGAGTTCCCAAGTGTGTGGATGACCTCCCTACCTCGGGGGTGACCCTCTTGCGGGTCTATGGTAGGGAGGAGAGCAAGTTGTTGTGGCTTCTTTCCCCTTGTTGTGTTAATGTAGGTTTATTGGAGCTAAGTTGTGAAATTAGAGAAAACACCTTGCTCTTGGAGTTGATATCCTATTTCATTTTAGCTCTTGAGAGAGAGCTTGGCCTATTTAGGAGTTTGCTTCATTGTTAGTTTTCAAAGAGGAGAACATTGTTCTCTCTCTTGTTGTAAATTTTTTTTTTTTTTTTTTGTATTGTGTGTAAGCTATTTACATTTGGAATAGAAATTTAAAATGTGTTGATTTTAATGCTTATCATTCAAAAAATGTTGAAGGGAAAAGATTTGGTTTCAATGTTATTTCATTTGTATGTTTATTTTAAAAATATCAAATAGGAAAGTTGTGGTTTTAATTTGAGACAAACATGAAATTTGTATATTGTTATTATGAAAAAGAAGATTAGTTGTTGTTGTGTATTAGAAGTATTTATTTATTTGCATTTGTTTCTTTCCCTTAAAAAGAAAATATTATTATTACAATGAATACATTTTAAATAAAGAAATGAGTTCCTTGCCTTATAACAAAAAAACTTGATAATAGAAAATATATCTTTGCTTGTTTGTTTTTTAAAAAAAAAAAAATTATAAGTGCTTAGAAGTAAAATTTATAGTTGAAAATATAGATTATATATAGCTATATATATTTATTTATATAAATTATGTGCAATTTGGAAAAATGTATTTCTGTATGTATTTAAAAAAAAAACTAATTTTATTAAGCTGTCAAACAAAATTTAAAGTTTACATTATGTATACAACAGTGTATATATATATATATAATTTTATTTCATTATTAAATAAATTGAAATTGTGAAATTTCTGTGTGTGTATATATATATATATATATATATATATATATATATATATATATATATATATTTATTTATTTAAATCCCTTAATGATCACTATGTGAAATAAGAGAATAGACTGAAGGTTTGAAATTTACAGTGGGCAGTTTTTGTCATATAAAAAAATATACATGTGGTGGGGGGTTCGAACCCCCCACCGTTTATTTTATTAAGGGTGTGGAGAGGGGGGCAGAACCCCCACCCACACCCCACACAGTGGAATGTGGGTGGGGGCTCCACCCCCCTCCCCACAATTCCCACCAAGGCCATTCCCCGCGGGTATTACCCCGCGCTGTCCGCGGCCTCCATTTCCCCACTACGCAGACCTCACCAAACTCGCCGCCAATCTCCTCCACCACACCAACCCACAGTCTGCCACGGATCTGCCCTCTCATCAATGCCATGGCCATTCCTCCGCCGCTCCCCTTTGTACACTGCAGCCTCTTCCTCATAGCGCCACCCTCCATAGCCCTGCCACAAATGACTTAAGGTATTTAGCATTTTAACAAAAAAGAAAATAAAATATATATTTTAAAATCCAGAGCATATATTAATATATATATATATAAACACAATAGATATATATTTGTAAATATTTGTATGCCATCATATGCATTTCATATGTGGCCACCATTAAACCTGCAACACAAACAAAACAAACAAAATGAGAGAAAGAGAAAGAAAGGAGAAAAAAAACAAAGAGGAGAAAAATAATATGAGAAATGAATCTAACAAACAACCTCCCTATCTTACATGTCAATAAGAGTAGAGTCCCAAAGAGCTATCCTAATACCAAGTTGAGTTGACAAAATGAGCATTTCAAAATCAATATTAGTATCTCAAAATTGTAATTGTAAGGAATGATTGCCTAGTTCTAACCAACGATGGTTAGCCCCTACATATTCGTAGTTGTGTGACCTTAGGGATAGGGGTACGACCTCATATTTTCATTTCATTCCACTCATCTTTCCTTCCTTGGTCCATGGTGATGATATATCATATATACCTAGTTATTTGGGGCCAAGTATAAGGGGCATGGGGTGCCCTTACTCACCTAAATCTAGCCTTTGGTGGTGAGCCATTACATCTTCCTAGTTGCATGGGGCTAGGCTTAGGAGGTCCCATGTTATAATAAATATCAAAAGAACAATAAATAACTTAATGAAATAATTAACTATATTCCTTATCATCAACAATCACTTTAGGTCAAATCCTCTTGTCAAGTCGTCTCTTTCCTTTGGTTCAACTATTTGGCCATCTTTGATCTAAGTCTATGCTAAGTTTGTGAGATGAAATATATTTGTTGTATCCCCTTTTTGATAATAGTAGATGTAGAATAAGACTAATCTCTTATCCACTATTCACTCTCCCACCTTCTATTATTACCATTACACTAATTCCCATCATTAATCTAAGAATCCAAAAATTCTAGATTACCTCACAATTATTCTCTATAAGGCAAGGTATAAGGTTTAGAAAGACATAAGAAGTAAAAATTGTTGCATATCATATCATTATGAATGCATTTAATATATAGATATAGATTCTACATTCATGTAGGAATAAGAAGGGCATATGGTTCAAAAAAATCTAAACCATCTATATGCATAAGCAAAAGAGTGGTATTGTCTAAATCTATCTCTTGCTTGGTAAGATGTAGCTAGTTAGCAATATCTTTCCTTTCTATCCTTGAATGTTGACTTAGTGAACATGTTTTCTTTGTATTAGTTATATGTTTGGGGGCATAAATGCTATCCATTGAGGCCATTGTGCCTATACTACCACTCAAGTCCTTTATAGGTAAGGACTCTAATTTTTCCTTTCATTTTATCATTTTTTAGCATGTTAGTGTTTTCCTTCCTAGAAACATTTTTGTCTTTTAGTAGCATTAGTTATCATCATTGTTTCTTTTCATTTCAATAGTCTAGTCCCCTTCTTAGTCCATTTATTTTATCGATGTGTTTGCTTTCTTTCCTTTTCTTTTTTTCTTTCATGTACCCATTATAGAAGCTTTCATTCCTCATGTAGTGATTATTGTTCCTAGGAGTGTTTCTCATTTAGGTTAACAACATCTCCCCTTTGTAGCATATTTGTTTAATCCTAGCAATATATTTAATGTTTGGTTTTCATTTAAGGAGAATTCTTGTTGGACTACCTCCTTTTGCACGTATCTAGTGGATGGTGATACATGAAGAGATCAAAACCTTGCACAAATGGTAAGCTCTCTTGTCCTTCATTTCAAGTAAAATATTTTCCATAGATTCCATGATGCTAAATTTGAATTGATATTCTCTTGATTTTTTGGGGAGATACAGCTAGTTGGATGTTGGGTGATGCATTAGATAGGTGGTATCGTTAATAAACCCCATAGACATGATTCAACAATGGGATAATGAGAACACATCATTGTAGGTAAGAATATGTAAGTCTGGGTTGATGGCCCCCAACCCATACCTATTTTGAAAATAGAGCTTTCTCAGTTGTTAATTCACACCTTTTCCAAAGGGGCAAATATGTAAGTGCCTAAATCTACATGGACATATATTTTTAGTCTATGATAAGTTATCACCAAGAAAATACTTTTATAACACAAAAGTATGAAAGAAATTAATCACTTTCCTTGGCCTATTTTTCCCTTTAGATCCCTTCTAGACCATCTTTGCATGTCTTAGAATCATCCTTTGCCTTGTGTTCTTCCTCTATTTTCTAAAATTTAATTTTACCAGTTTCTCTAAGTTTTGTGAAGCCATTGCTTCCATGCAGTCAATGGTTGCAAACTACCATAGTGATTTTACAGATGTTGGCAACCACCATAGTGGTTTTTTTTCATCAGGGTAAATTTCAAAACTACCCAACTATAGAAAAATGGAAATCTTGCATGACTTCTTGGCATGATTTGTAACACTTGAAATATCTACTCCCGTTATTAATTTCATTCTTATAACACTTATACCTCATGCTCTGAGCCCTAAAAACATCTTCCTTCTTCCCACCCATAGATTCACAAGCAAAATTGAAAGTCACTTTGAGGGGTTTGATCCCATCTCCAGGCTTTAATGATCGAAAATCATTTTTCTTGTAGCCAACACTCTACAACTCCTTATTTTGGCCTTCACTCAACCATTTCCCTTCATTTTGGTTCCTACCCAACCTTAGGAGATTGATGGAAATATCTATCTTACAAATGATGCACATGATGGTGATACTTTAGGATTAAGTAATCTCCAACCTTACTCTATGCTTGTGACACTCTATTTTAGGTGTGGATTTTTAATCTTGTGTTATTTGTGTTTGCTAGTTTAGATTTAGAATTAGTATTATATGAATGCATAGAGTAGTTTAGATTGATTTTTATTTGATTTATCTCAGTTCCATCATAGTTTTGTGTAGTTTTCCTGTACATTTAGTGTGTTTGTTTTGTTGTTTTACTATTACAAGCATTTTCAATGATAAACATCTCTACTCTAGGTCTATAATTGAAAGATTTTATTTCCTTTTCAACTACATATAAATAAATCTAGTCTTTGATCTTCATCTTTACAAGCCAAAATTTTGTTCAAGATTAGGTTTTCGCATTCAAGGACAATCTTGAACATGGTAGTGTTTCAAATTCTCTATGATTACATCTCTAGTCAAATCTAGCTCCAAAACTTGTTGTAGGTTTGCCATCAAAGATTTATACCTCCTTTATTCACAAAAATAGTTTTAGCATTTGTCAAGCTTAGGAGTTAGTTCATTATTGGCTTATTTATGTGTTCCAATTCAACTTTAAGAGCATTTAACTTTATTGAAACAATTTATTAAAACTTCTATCACAAGTATTTGGATCATTAGATTAGTATTTTCATGCTAGATTTGGGACTAGGAATGAGAAAATTCTAGTTGATGTATGTGAGTAGATCAACATTCCTTGATTCATTTTAGGCATATATTGATATTTTTGTTCCATTATTTTACTTTAAAATTGTCAAAAACTAGAAATCTTAGTGCTTCCTTTAGATTTTTCTAATGAATGTGTATAGAACCATTATTAAAGATCTTAATGTTGGAAATGAACCTTTGTTTGATGAATATGCTCAATATGATTTGAAACTATTGTTTACAATGGAAATTTATATTTTTTCATCGATAATCCTACACTTGTATTGAAAAGGAAATGCATTTTTCATGTTACATTTAACATATTTATGTATTTGAAAATATAAACATCATTCGTTTTTGGAATTCAAATCTACATTGCAAGATAGAGGAAAGAGCATTCACCTAGGCATTTCAGTTTGTGGCTTCCATTATTGCATAAAACCTATAGCTATATAATTCTCATAAGAGGTTGAATCTAAAAATATTGAAGACTAAAAGACTCTTAATTATTTGTTTGTCAGGTTTCTTTCCTTGAAAAGTGTAAACTTGCAAGGTTACTTTTATGCTTTCTTGATCCTTTTCTAAAACTACTTTATTAAAAATTTGCATACTAAAAGCTTCCAAATTAACATGTTTCATTAGCAAACAATCATCTAGAGAATAACCATATAGGGAAAATCTACATTCTAACATGTATCTTTGCTTTTAGTTGCATTCAATATTGTTGCACTAGAAAACACAAAAAGCATAGCTTTAATTGTATCCTTTTATTTCTTACAAAGAAGATTAATTTCCTCTCACAATTTTATATTTCTTATCAAAACATTTGAAATCCAAAATCATCAACACAAATACAAAAGAAAAAAAATTTAGGTCAGCACACATTATGTGCACCACTATTCCATGTAGAACTTGAGTAATTTCCTGGCTATAGAATAGTTGGGGGGTTTGTGGTCTCAACTGGATGTTTCCTATAGGTTGTGGGAGTTGGTATTCACATCTAGCCCCATCCCTCCTTTGATCATCAGTCAAATGAATGCCTTATATGAATAAGAGCAGATTGCAAAAGGTGAGTGATTGGATAGAGTTCTTAGAAAATGAAGGTGAAGATGTAGACCTCAACTCAGTCGTCCTCTTGACCCTCGCATAATAGATTTGTATAATATACCTAGGTACTAGACTTGTTTCTGGTATCCTTTTATGACTTGCTTTGGCCCAGCCCCAAGAAGTCGCATGTTGTAGAATTTCCATATAAACAAAGTCCTAAGTGTTTTTTTGGTACATTGAAGGTGTAATACCTTAGTCATATTATCTTTGTAAGTGTTAAAGTAAATCCTAAGAAAATTAAGAACATGTAAAACTAGCTAAAACAAAAACTTTAAAAAATCTTTGGGAAATCTTTAGGTCTCGATAGTTATTATCACATATTTGTCAAAGATTATGGTAAAATTGTAGCTCATTTGATTACAACATTAAGAAATTTGCATTCATGTGTTGTGAATTGAAAAGCATGCCTTTGATATTCTCAAACATGCCATGTGTACCACAATTGTCCTTGCCATGCCTACTTTCTCCAAATTATTTGTCATTGAAATTGATGCTTTAGGAGTAAGAATTGGCACAATGCCGATGCAAGAAGGAGTACCCTTGGTTTTCAATAGCAAGGCACTAGTGCGTAAAAATTTGGTAAAATTTACCTATGAGAAGGAAATGTTATCCATTCTTCATGTTGTAACTCATTGGTGGTCATGTATTTTAGGGTGACATTTCTACATCAAGATGAATCATCATATCCTTAAGTCTTTCTTGGAACAATGAATCTCTTTGCATGAGAAATAGAAATGGGTCACTAAATTATTGGGTTATGATTATGAAATTATCTAGAAGAAGAGAAAAGAGAATGTTGTGATTAACACCCTATCTTACAAATGTGAATACCATGGGTCATCATGTGTTTTATCCTTAACAACTCCAAACTAGTTGTAGGACATCAAACAAGAGATGCAATAGGATCCATAGGTTCAACAACTCATTCATCGACTAAAAACTTATTCCACAACCAAGCCAACATGCTCTAGGGAACACTAATACTTTTTTTTATAAAGAATTAATGTATTGCACTTTTGTGAATTCCACTCTTTTAAAAAAATGTTATAGAAATTCATGCATCACCATCTATAGGGCATTCTAGTTTATTAAATATGTGGGAAGGAGAAAAAATATACTTCTTTAAGGTTGGAATGAAACAAGATATTGAAAAATTGTTGAGTGTGATACATGTCAACACCACAAAGGAAAGACCATTAGGACTTTAGGAACTCTATAATCATTACCCATTTCAACTATGGTATAAATGAACATTTCCATGAATTTTATTGATGGGTTGCCTAAGTCATATGGAAAATCAATCATTTTTGTGGTGATTGATCATCTCTCTAAGTATGCTCATTTTTATCATTGGTGCATCCTTATAAAGCCTCTACCATTGTGTAATCCTTCATTGACCGAATCTTCTTCCTCTATGGTATACCCACTTCCATTGTTTTTTATTATGATACCACCTTTACTAGTAACTTATGGTAGTAATTGTTTAAACTACAAGAAACAGAACTAAAAATGAGCTTGAAATATCACTTGCAAACTAATGGCCAAACTAAGATAGTCAATAAATAGTTTTCTTTGATTCAAACTAAAATGAGCTTGACATATTTATGTTTCTTTTCTTCAAACAAACAGACTCATTAGGGTAAGTGGCTACCTTTTACTAAATAGTGGTACAACACCTCTTACCATTTGTCAACCAAGATGACACCATGTCAAGTTACTTATGGCCAAACACCACCATCTCTCACATCCCACCTTCTAGGTAGTTCCAAGGTCCAATCCATTGATTCAACCCTCAATTGCCAAAAATATCTACTCTAGACTCTTAAGGACAACTTGACCCTAACTTAGAACAATGAGAAATAGCAAGCAAATCAACACCATTTTGAGTGCACATTCACCAAAGGGGACATGGTCTTTCTATACCTACAATCATATACATAGACAACCTTAAATCTCAAAGGTAGTCATAAGTTAGCCCTAAAATTCCATGGAGCTTACTTAGTACTATAGTAGGTTGACATTATCACTTACAAATTGGACTTACCTTCATCAAGATCCAAGATACATCTTATTTTTCATGTGTCCTATTTGAAGAAGGTCCTTAGCCAACACATTCACATTCAATTGGTACTTCTTGAATTAGATAATGAAGTTTCCATCAACCTTGAATTTGAGGCTATTCTAGATAGAAGTTTGCACCACCTTCATAACCATGCCATCACAAATGCTTTAGTCCTTTGGTGGGACTTGCAACTAGAAGATGCAACTTGAGAACCTCTCCAACAAATTCAATAGCATTTTCCACAAAACACATTAAGGACAACACTTTATAAAGGGGAAGGCATGTTAGGACCCTTAAGTCTTAACCTTCTATTAATGTTATTATTTGCTTTGTCTGGATTACCCATATGCATCACATGGAGTTGTAATGGTTACGGTAATGAGTTCATATTAAATGAGTGGATTTACCCCACACAAGTTGTAAATCATAGGTAACTTTTTGTTATGATTATATATTAAAGTTGTAATGAAGAAAGAATAATATTAGATCATATTTTTATTAGATCTTTTCTCTTAAGGAGGTTTCCCCCTCAAAGATGCTTGCAATACTTTGTATTTAATTCATGAATAAAAAAGGATTTGCAACTATTCTTTGAGTTCATTGAGTATTTTATTTTTTCATGTGTTCTTGTTTTTGTTTTGATAAGTAGGTAAGGTTGTACCTATAACTTTCACTTTTCCCCTCCATTATGAACTCACTTTGACCTATTTGTCCCATATGCAATGACTAGTGTATTAGTGACATGTTTCTACATAAAAGTTGGCAATTAACCAAAGCTTTGATTGAACCTAACTCCATGCATCCTAAGGATCCATATTCGATCTAAAAATTTCAAATTCATTGAATTGGGTCGAATCTACAAGTGTGGTTCTAAACTTTGTACAAAACCACAATTGTGGTTTTGACCCCTAAACTTCCAAATTCAAATTTAATTATGGGCCCAAATTGACCCCCTTCCAATTGGACATTACTTTCTAACTTGAGTAAAAAAAGGTTTAATTTGTATGTTAGGGTGTTGTATAAAAGGACAACCTCTAATTCTTTTTGTTTTTCCATTCATCAAATAGATCACTTATCCATTCAAAAGCATATTCGAGCATCTAGGAGCACCATATCAACATCTAAGATCATTATTTTAGATTAATTAGTTGGGAGTTCTATTAAGGATCTCGCCCTTGAAAAATTAAACCAAGCCTCACTACATTTAGTCCAATATCTTTTTATATGAATTCATAGATGTAGAGGAGGAAAAGTTACAATTCAACTAAGAGGTATTAATCAAATGAACTTTTCACTACAACCACATTTAGACTATTTTAGTTTTCTAATACATATTGTTGTTCAATAGAATAATGTCAAAAATCCTTAGAGTGCTATGAATGAAGAAATGATAATGTGCTAACTTGTTATGAAGATGAAATAAGACTAGTAAAATGTTGAATACAAAAAACTGGAAGCTAAATTAAATATTTCAATCATAGAATAGAAAATACAGAAGCAAGAAGAACCTATTGTTAGATGGAGGGAGCCACTACTTGGGATGCCAGCACGTAGCATGGATGTCTATGTGTCATGTTGTAGCCCTAGGAGTACATAAATTTAAAAAATTTCAACCTATTCCTCTTTATCCAACTTAACCTGCATAGCAGAGGACAAGGAAAACAACTAATAGCTTCCAAGTGATAAGAATAAACCAAAATAGAGAAGATATCGTCATTATTGCTCAAAATAGATAAATTGAATGATAGAAATAGAGAGATAAAGGAAGAAGATTCATAAAACCAATGTTTGGCTACAATCTTCTCTGAATCTAGAATTTATAGGAAAAACTAAGGAATATTAGGGTTTTTTAGGGGTTTGCCTTCAGGTCAAACCCCTGTTTTGGTATTTCTACCTCCATGGATAGCCAATATTGAAGAAAAATTGAAATAAAGTCTGTGCTATTATCCTCTAAGCATGTTTAGATAAAATAACAACAATGACAAATAGATTGAATGAACAATAAGAAACTAATCTACTCAAAACAAGAGAAAACTAGTGAATTAGTGGGAGGAGGAAAGGAACTGAGGTAACCCACACAATGTCACACACACATAGATGGATTACAATAAATAAGAAAATAAAT
This sequence comes from Cunninghamia lanceolata, assembly GCA_027924645.1. Lineage (NCBI taxonomy): Eukaryota > Viridiplantae > Streptophyta > Pinopsida > Cupressales > Cupressaceae > Cunninghamia > Cunninghamia lanceolata. The sequence continues at coordinate 12,348,664 of BSBN01000887.1, forward strand.
AGGAAGATGGAAGTCAATCACCTTACAAGAGTGAAGATGCAAACTACCCTACTGGAAATGGAAGCCCAACAAGTAGTGGTTCTAAGAAACCCCACAAAGATATCAAGATTCCAAAAGAATATCACATAAGCTTGAATAGTGAGAATAATATTTTATGTACATTGTTAGTGAGCCAAGAGAGTTGCCAATAATGTTGATAGATTGTTGGATATGCCAAGAGTTTCACAAGTTTCACCAAAAGTTGCAAGAGAGAGCAAGAGGATTGTGCAAAATGAAAAGCTTGGAGGGAAAAAGAGAAGGGTTAGTCAAAGAAAGTCGTTCAAAGGCTTAGAGGCATTACGTATAATCTCTCACATCTTTAGGAGGTGGTAAGCAATGCTCAATAAATGGTCACTTGGTGCCACATAAGCTCAGGACACTAGCATGGCATGCGGATGTCTGTGCTAAGTGCTAGTGTCTGAGTGCCATCAGTTCCTGATTTCACATAACACCTTAGGATAGTGAAAGAATCAAAGCACTTAAACAAAATTTGACAAAAATAAGAAAAAAGGGTAGATCAAAACACAAACACAACATTTGTGGGTTAGGAAAAAGGATAAGGCAAGGCTAAAATGATCCCTAAAATATACTAGGGGAGCAGACACCAAAATGAGTGAAAAACGTAGTGTGAAATTGTAAGGGTATGCAATTTTTGATGTTACAATAGAATCATATGGTAAGAGGCTTTTTTCCCTTGATTTAGCTTTCTTGTTGGCTATTATTGTCCAACCTCCTTTCTTTGGAGATGTAATCTCCATGTCCAAATCTTCCTCTCCCTTAACACCCTCATTAAAGAGAAGGTCCTCTTTAGAAAAAGAGGATCATGCCAATCTCCCAAAAATAATTATAAACCTTCAACATCATTGGTAAAAGATACTTCTAAGAGCTTTAGAAAATCCTCTGATGACAATTCAGAACAAACTACTTTATTACCCTCTAAAGGTTCCTCCATATCATTCATCACAACTACCACCTATGTTGACTCAAGATTGGAGGGATTTTTTGATGAAACTAACCTATAGGAAGGAGGCATAGAAACAAAGATATCAACACCTTTGACCACTAAATAATCTACTAAGAGCTTCAAAATTTCATCCCAATATCAAATAGTACTATTAGCAACATTGTCCTCTAAATAAATGACATGTCTTCTTCTTGACCATTAGAGGATCCAACTAGCAAAACCACCTTGATATTAGGAGGAACATACACTAGGGGGAAACCAACTAATTGATCTTGTGGTTTTGCATTCTATCACTATGTCATCTAACTAGATTTATCTTCTTCTCTATACACACTATCAACAAGTGACAAACCAAAATAGTTATGATGTTTGAAATCCAACTTCTCATAATCAAGATGTTGCTTCCAAATACTATCCCCCAAATTTCAATAAGATCTATGTACAAAGTCCCAAAGATAAGTACATTTCTAGGTCAAAAAATATGTTCATAAGTAGAATGGGAGTCCCTTAGGGTTTCAAGAGAGATGGAAACAAATTTATCTAAGTTTCTAATTTTACTTAGGACGAAAAAAGCCAAAAATGCAAGGGCATATTAGCCATACTTACCCAAATCTTTACAATCTCATAATTTTTTATTAATGGATTAAAACCTAGGAACGAGGGTTTTACAAGAGGAGAAGCATTATTGCCAGCCCATAGAGCCTTTGCTACAATATAGTCTCTATCTATTATAGATTCATAAACTATAATGAGAAACCCTAAGTGGAGATATAAATCACAACTAAGTTCCACAATAAAGGGTTTCCAAGAATTAGTTACCCATTGATGTTAACTTAGGCAGACTAGGCCAAAGATTGTTGAATCTACATACCAAAGCCATTTCCAAGTAATGTTCAACTTCCTATATAACTTCATTGCCAAATTCCAAGAATAGAATCTTCTTTGTTGCTTTTAACATCTAACCTAAGACCCCTCTCCATCCACTTAAAGCTTTATTAGAAGAGAAAAGCTTCTTGTCATTGAGAGTCACACACATTACAAGTCAACCTTTAATATTCTCCAAGCCAAATTCTAAGTAGGTTCATGTGACTCCACCTTTCTAGAACAAGGGACCATAGCCCACCAATAACCCATTCACACTCTTCTTTTGCATGCCAACTAAAATTTGCAACCTCCCCACCTTAGGAGATTAACAAAAACCCTCAAAGTGGAGCCTCTCTTTGCATTGTGTAACTAGTGTCATTTTATCATCAATACCATCTTGCACAAAAGCCAAGACTTTAGAGGCTCCAACACTAGGTCTACCATACACACACAACAACCATTCTTCAATAATTATGATTAGCATCTAAGATCATTATGACAACATAGGCATCTACATTTCTAGTTGGCATGTCTTCCATTTTTTCAAAACTATTAATTGTCTTAAGGGTTTGACTAAGACATAAGGAGGTGAATAAGTCGCCTCCCACACATAGCACAACATGATCTAACTATATGTCTAGATAACACAAAGTCTAAATAGTAGAGCCAAACAAGTTTTTGAAGCCTATAGGTACATAGGTCAAAACCCAACATAAGGCCATAACTACAAATTCAAAGTCAAAAGCATAAGCGTGAAGACCAATTCCATAGTTGTGGGATTGAACTAGGATAGAGTGCAAGTCATCTCTTGGTCTATTAGAAAGTTACAATTGCATATTTGATAGTAGAAACATGATTGGATAATTGAGGATAGAGTTATAGAAAAACATCACCTCCTCACACATGAAGCTAGGTACTTGAACCTCCTTTATCAATTCAAAAAATGTGTTTATGTAGTTTTTTTTTATCTCAACTCTCTTATCTAAAGTCTTTTGCTCATCATTGCTAATTTATTGCTTTATCCATCAATATTTATATTGGAAGCATTTTATTATCTTTATAATGGTAAAATTAGCCTAGGTCCATGCCATTTCCCATTTAGTTTTGTTTGCACCTTTGGTGGAATGTCTTTAATGTAATTACACATCAATAAGTGGCACACTTGTGTGCTAGGTTTGACCCATGCCTCAATTTTTATCCATCCATGTTTCCTTCTACTTAAACTTAGTCCTACACATTCACCATTCACCCCTCATTTATCATGCTCTATTCATACTTACCTCAATATTTTCACTCCTTGCCTCGAGATTTACCATTCCACTACCTCGAGATTTGCCATTCCACTACCTAGGTTCGTTTTTGTCCCACTCGGAATCAATCCTATAATGCATGGAATAAACCTCAATTTCAAATATTCAAATTCAAATGTAAACTCCCACCCCTTTTCACTAGCTATTGTGACCTAAGTTGGTACACGTTTGTGTAACATGTTACTATGCCTTGGTATTTAAAGATATTCAATGTGCCATTACTTTATATGCAAAAGAGAATAAGAATCATTAGAACACATTTTGATTTCTCAAGGACAAAGAATCATACTTTGCATCATCTACATATAGCCCACTTGCACGGTTGTGCATGCCATCTTTGAACCCACTCTACTTAAATATCATCAACTTCAATGGTCAAACAATCAATAGCAATTTTACACCCCATTCACAACAAAAAAGTGGTAAATATTTGTCCTATTTTTATTGGCCAAAATTGACCTTTGACTATTAAAATGGATGATATTTAAGAATAGCCCTTTGAACCTTCTCTCAAAGTTATAAAGTTAGTTGAAGTAGACGTCTGACCTAGGAGAACTTGACCCTAACAATTTGAAAAATCACCTAAAGGTGTTTATAAACATCATAGTCCTTACAATTACTTTAGATATCACAAATTAGAGCAAACATGTTTTAGAAGTTTACATTTTATTAATTTAGATCTATGGATTAGTTTTCTCCCTGATGATGGATCAAGAGTGTGATCCGAAACATTGATGAAAAACTCTCACACAGTTAAATCCTAATGATCCAAAACATTGATGAAAAACTCACACAATTAAATCCTAAAGCACTCAAGAATAATATCATGGACTTTAGAATCAGATGTCTATTAAAAACTTAAATTCCAAAAAATAATCTCATCAACACCACATATATGAATATATGAAGCTTTGCATTGCCTTGGTGTTGGAATATAGAGCTGACATCTAGCAGTGAATGGGAACAATAAAGTATCTGTCTTGCCATGCTGGAAAACACCCGGACAAGTGCCCCGGGGAGATATCGCTTTCCGTGCCGGCATATTTTTCGACGGCGGCAGTAAAAGGCGACGAGTTCGCCGGCTGCGGGGAAGAAGCTTTATATATGGGTCCACTGTTGCTTCTCTTTATTACACACAGTAGAATACTTAAATTAAACCAGACAACACTCTGAAAGCAACAGGTCGAAGCGAGATTCATCTTGCAAGCTCGCTTTTCAATCTCCGAAGGTATTTAATCGATCTCCCCAGACACCCATTTCGATTCTCTATCCAACGCACTAAATTTCTCATCTACCCATGACAGTAATCGAACTGCATTTCGCCACTGTGTTCTGAAGTCCAGCTGCACTTTCCACCATCCGTTACAGAGGTGAGGGCTTTTTTTTAAATGCAATGCCGCCAAAATGAGAAACCTACAGACATGGCGCAACAATGCCGTCTAAAAGTAGAGAAAATTTACGAGTCTGGAGCTACTGAAAGATTAAACAGGTCAAAAATCGATTGGGTACCAACAGAGAAAATCTCTGATTTCTGTTCGTGGAGGATTTACGGATGCTAATCTCAATGTACAATCATGTGGAGAGAAACACGCATTTCGGCAGCTTCAGGTATGGGAAGATCAGGAAACGCTGTAGAATTGGCCTAATACTGATGCTGAAATTCTTTACTGCAATCTTTCTGTCTACATTTGCTTCTGGTAGTGAATATGATTACCGTAAGTTAGTGGCTACTGTTAAGGCATCGGGCTCTGAGTCTGTTAATGCTTCAAGAAGGTCACTGGATGCCTTTCTTCAAGAATATGCCTTCAGAGCCTTTACCAGGCCTCGGACAGGCATTCCATATGAAGCACCAGTGCCATCAAATATGACTGGTATTATGCTGGGGGCAGTTAGATTGAGAAGTGGTAGCCTATATCGTAGAGGGATGGATTATAACGAGTTTCATATTCCTGCTGGGGTTTTGGGGGATCCTTATGTCCAGCGATGTGCTTTGGTTTATCAGAATCTGGGTAACTGGTCAGGGGTTTACTATCGTACGCCTGGATATGACCTTTTGGGGTCTGTTGTAGGTCTTTTGGCTTATGATGCCTCAAATTTGAGTGCCTTGAATTTGCCGGAACTCAATGTAGTCGCCACCAAGCAGCCGATCTCGATTAGGTTTCCGAATGCATCTATAGCTTCTACAGCTATTTGCATATCCTTTTACTTGAACGGATCAGTGAGCCTCAGCAATGTGAGTTCTGGTAATGTTTGTTTAACAAATTATGAAGGCCACTTTGGTCTCATTTCCAAATCTCTTGCCCCTTCTCCTGCACCCTCTACACCTGGTATAACACCTGCTCCAGGAACCAACAATGGACATCTATTACCAGCACCCATGAAGAAGAAATCAAATACTTGGAAAATTATACTTGGCTCTGTCTTGGGGGCCGTGGTCCTCTTGGTTTTGTTGGTCTACCTGGGATTTGTAACTCTCACATACAGGAGGAAGGCAAAGATTACCAAGATGGAAAACCAAGCAGACCAAGGAGAGGCTTTACAGACATCTGTTTTTGGCAGTAGCAGGGCTCCGGCAGCAGGTGGGACTCGAACTCAACCAATGTTGGAGAATGATTATGTTGCATAGATTGAGAACCCTTCTCTGCAGGAAAATGCAGCTCCAACTTAGCATTTCTTTGTAATATAGAATTCAATGATTTTTTGGCAATAATTTTTTTTGTCAAAACCCTTCAGAAACGATTTTACCAATTGTTTGCTGCTAGATCTCAGCTTGTATTGAATCTTCCACTAAAGTAAAGGCTTCAGTTTCGAAACAGATAAGACAGCATAAAGTTTGAAGGTTTCAGTATTTGTTGCAGAGGACCTGCATATCTTCTGCCCTAATGACAAAAACATTCAACGAGGTGAAATGCTAATTTGTCCGAGTCTTGAAACTTATCTCGGTGCACATGCACACTTTCTACGAAGTACTTTTTAGCATGAATGTGTGATTTTTATTGGGTTGTGATTTTCATTGTTTACGGTCTGCACACCAGATTGGAAGGCTTGACACTTTCTCCCAGATGATGTTCATTATTATTTTGCTCTTATTTGCATAAAGTGGCAAAAAGTCGTTGGAATTCATTCATTGTACTATTTTATAAGAGATTTTGGCTTAAGCATTGATCAAGAATTTCAGACTGTTCATGATTACCTATGGTTGTAATTGCAGTTATTTTAATAGCATCAACAAATTGGTTTTCTGTTAGATTTCCTCTCTTAATAAACTTGGTTGGATTTTTAAATGAAATATATTCACTCTATTCTTTGCTCAATTTTTATTCAATTGATTCATTTAGTCTTTACAAAACTGAAAATGCAATAGATTTTTCTTTGAATAATTTGGAGCCCATCTGCTGCTATATCGTAGAAAAGAGTAAAATGCTTCAAAATCAATGTTTGTGAAAAGAAAGTGGTTGTAAATTCCAGAGAACAATGATGTTATTGAATATTTTATGGGATGTTATTTATTTGAAATTGATGTTCATTCTTTGGAGGTGGGCTTCAATTTTGATTTTGATCTGGTCAGACTGATGGCTCAATTGCAAGCCCTCATTTATTAGGACTCCAAGTTTAATGCAGCCATGGAGAAATTCTCCAGCAACAGGTATGCACCAGTCAACAGAGGCCAGGCAATGCTGGTGGCCTGGGAGCTATACTAATTACAGGAGGGATCAATGAAGCTCTGGGAATGGAATTGCCCAATAGTCTCACCTCTGTGTATCCTGCAAGGTGTTTTATCCTGCCCAGAAAGAGTATTTCAAAGACACATACATCGACTTGATCCAACAAGTCATTTTGAAATACCTTTTATTAGGTTTATTCTCTTGTACTTCTTGGTGTAGAAATTTAATTGACCATTCGAACCCCCAAACCTATAGCTCAGTAGTCTAAACTTTTTTAAGCAGGTAAAAGGTTTTGCCCTACCCAGAAAGAGACTTTTGAGGATTCATTTAAATCTACCCTTCATTGAACCAATCATGTTGAAATGCCTTTCAGGTGTATTCCCTGCTACTTGGTGGATTTTTTCACTGTGCATTCTGGCCCTCAGACATTGCAATTGTAGTTTTGTATTGCTGGGATCTTGCAGTGTGGCTATAGTTAAAGACTAAGATTTCCATAGTCCATTAGATGATCAAGCAAGCCTTTTTGGAAAAAAATGTGTAGAAGACTTTGAATCAACATTTTGGATCCCACTCCATGATCCATTATCAGGATGCAAAAATAAGATCCTGATGATGGATTGCAGGGTGCGATATGGACATTGATTCAAAAACATCTGCAGTGACAGTTTCTTCCAAAAAATCTTGCTTTATGGCTTTAGTTTTATATATGTGGTTAGGATTCAGGATTAAAAGTTTGGCTTCATCTTTATGATGATTTCTTCCTATATTTGAGTAACATCCGACTCACTTAGAATGAGGATTCTTTTCGAAGAGTCAATTATTGCATATAGCTCCCTTGAATAGAAGCCCCCTTGCCATGTCATCTCCTTTCTTTCAAATGAAAAATACAGTCTTGCAAAGGAGTTACTAGAGGCTCAAATTAAATGCAGGTCTCCATGGAAAGACTGGTGGAGACATGGCTTATTGCTATGTGTCAGTTCTGTTACCAATGAGCTTTTGCAAGTAAAATAATTAGTGTATCTGAAATCTGTGTCATTTTAAAACATCTTGTAAAGTTTCCATATCTGCGATTTTGTCTCTAGTCTAGGCTTGAAAGCTAGGTGATTACCGGCCAGTGGCTCAGGATTGCAAGATTCATCAGCTATGCTGTACTGCTCCTATCCAATGTGATTGCAATACCACCTTAGAAACTGTTATGTCCAATGATTTGTCGCTTCTTTCACTGGATATCAGCATTGCCCATAGACATAGATTGCCACTGTTACTGATTACATTCTAACTTTCCCACCAATAACATGGGTTTTGAGGCAGATTTTCTGTTTCTGTGTTATAAATATTTTATATAATATATAGAGTTCACAAAACAGTGTACCTGCTTCTGTAAATGACAAGCCACAGGTTGAAACTTGAAGACTTAGCTGACGATTCAACTCCAAGCGTATATGAAATTAATGTTGAAATTTATTTGTCATTGCAGAAAACTTTGTAGGAGTGCATGAATGATGCAAGGAAAAAATATGTAGCTAGGAAATTGATACATTACATGCAAGCGATTATGACGTATTTGATGAGCAGTCTGCCCTTGCACATCTGAAGTGATCGTGAAGCCTTCTGCTGGGTGCATTTGAAACCACTTGCAGATCAACTCCTGAACCCTTAAATTTTTTTATCAAATATTTTTGTAAAGTCAATTCCTTAACCCTTAAAAATGTGTATCTATAAACCCCTTACCGTCAAATGAAAACATAGTTTTTTTTGTTTCTCAAATCATTTTAGTTCACAATCCCCTAACACTACTGGCACTCAATTCAGTACATACACCAAAGCCACACATGTATTGATACACTCCTTGTATTTTGCTGTTTGATACAAACATTTGCTCTCTCAATAAAACCAGTAAAAACTCTTTATGCTTCCAAGTTCAATTGCATTACAGTTGTTGTCATATGCATTTTCTGTTTAAGAAAGAAAGAAAGAGTATGTAAAGTCCACAAGATTATCATAAGAGGTCAATAGGATTGTAAAAGTACAGGTAACGTAGATCAGACAAGAGGAACGCACAATGCCTCACCAATAAGCCCTAAAATAAAATTACAAAAATAGAAAATTCTTTCTCCAGATTGTGGTAGAACATGCCAAGGCAGCTCCTTAAAAGAGTATTAAGTTGCTATAACTTAATGTTGATCATCATCAAGTATTATAAGAAGCATCAATCACACTTCCAGTTTGAGGAATGCTTCTAAGGCAAGAGTATTAGATGATCTTCATCAAATGTTTTAGCCTAGGATCACTCCCATGGGATTGACAGGTTTTTTTTTCCACTTAAATTCTTGTAAGTTTTAATGTCACACATATTTACTAGTGAATCATAAAAGTTATACCATTTTGTTTACATAGAATCTCTGCCATAAACTAAAGACACTCCATTGTGAGCATTGTTAACTCGTACACAATGAGTAAGTACATGCTTTGGAGTTTTTGTCATCCTGTATTATAAATTTCATTGTTTGTTGTATAGCAGTTACAGCTGGACAATAAGTTTTTCCCATCGTCTGGTTACTTATATATTTTGCATTCCCTTTTCTTGCTCATTTTCTTTGTTGAAAAAAATTCATGATGTCTGATACTACACTTGTTACTGTATCAATTTAGAAGACATTATATTTAGAAAATCCTCCATGGAAGTGCCAAGAACAGAAGATTTATGGTCCAGAGATGACTGGTGAAGGAATCCATGCGATGTTTTATTTCCAGTTCTATATAATTGCAGGTCTTTGCGTTCTTTTTGAAGAAACTCCTTTTTTGGCACCCTTGTGGAACATTTTGAAATAGGCCTCAGCTTGCAAGATCTCCTTTCACAATATTGGCTTCCTGCATTGAATCAGCTAGCTATGGAACTTCGATGATGGATTTATTGTCTCTGTTTGTAAAAGATAGTAGTGTTAATTATTCAATTTGTCTTCCAAACCCATTTTCCAATTATTTTGAATCGAGCACTGAAACCCATGGTCTGGTATATAACATCTGTGATTCTTTTAAATTGGGAGCTTAAAGCTACATTCCAGTAAATCTTTGTGATTGTTTTAAATTGGGTGCTTAAAGGCATACTATGATACTAGTAAACATTTGCCAATTATTTCGATTAGATGCTTAAAGCTACAGCCCAGTAAATTCTTGTGACTGTTTTGAATTGAATATTTAATGCCATATTCTTGTGACTATTTTGAATTGAATATTTAATGCCATATTCTTGTAGACCTCTGATTTTAGGAATTTTGCGAAGTAGTAGAAGCATTTCCATCGTAGACCTTAGTGATTGTTATGAATTGGGTGCTCAAAGGAACAATCTAAATAGTGTTTTTTGTTTTCTAAATTTTATTTATTTATTACCAATGTCACATCTCTACCATATTCTATGCAGCAACTTACCTGTCTTAAGGAATCAAATCCCAGTTTTCATAGTATTCTATTTCAACTCATCACATGGCATGGAAGCCATCTCTAATCACTGTCTTAAGAAATCAAATTCAAGCTCTTGTACTATACTAAATTCAACTTATTATATGGCATATTAGCTGTACTGTGCTGTAAAGTTAGTAGCTACTATGTTTTGAGTTGTCTTGGAGCGGAGCATGAATGTTTTCAGTTTTTAAATAACGGGCGAAGCCCATTTTGATCTGGATAGACAAGCGATGGAATAGACAAGTGATGGAATATAGTAGTTGATGGAATATATGTTAGAAGGTGCTGTATACTTTATGTAAATATTTTATAATTGGGCAAAATATTTTTAAGAGAGGTTGTATGTGCAATTGTAGAAGTATTTAATGTGGGTGGTATATTGGGGTCATAATTTAGTGAGCAATGGTCTATGGTGCTCATTGGGTGAATACATTTAATATTTTAAAAGTTTTGTAAATGCATTCAATACTATAAAAGGTTTGGGGCATTAAATATTGGTGGCAAAGTGGTTGGGAAGCTTATGGTCTTCTCTCCCATGTTTTTTTTTTTTTTTGCTTATAAATAAAGGTTAATGATGCTATCTTGTGCTTGATTCCTCCTCGAGTGGGTGTTGGATTCGTAGAAGAGTTTGGAGCTTGGAAGTATATAATATTTTCGAATAATACATCAACTTGGAGCTTTGGAGGTTGGGTTTTCTTCAAAAGGGTTTTTTTAGGGTACTGTTAGGAAAGTGTGATATTTAATTACAATTTTAATGTACTAGTGTTGTATTTCCAACAATCTTGGAATGAATATTTGGGTGCCCGTGTTGTTGAGAGATATTATTAACTTATTAGTAATTATCCTTGGTGTCTTGGAATATTAGTTGTAGTAGCATTCATGAAGGAGGTGGAGCATAATGGTGGCGGTTACACACTCATTTTATGACACTTTTCAATCCTAGGTGCTAGGAGGGAATTATGGAGCATCTTAATTTATCGAGTGGGTCCCATGCATTTTGGTGGAGGAAATTGGATGCCATTCTTGGGAGGTGTGTCCATGTTAGGTAGCTATGAGTCAAAGATGCCCATTATTGTGATTTACTATTATCCGAAGGTAGAGATTTTTGGATTTTACCATGGTTTTAGTGGCACATTGTTTTGTAAAACCATTTGTGGTTTTCCTCTCCCATTTCTCTATAAATTGGAGGCATAAGATAGTAGTTTCTTATGCTTTTTTATAGATACACAAGTGTTATCAGATTGAGGAGAGAATTGTGTTGCATATATACATTGTATTGAAGGTTAATACATACATGTGGTCGTCTTTAATGGTGGAATTTTTCCTCAAAAGAGTTCACCCACATATATCTGGTGTCATGTGTTAAAATATAATGGTTTGTTGATTTTTATTTGTTGTTATACACTTCCACATAATCTTGTAATGGTTAATCCAATGTTGCATTAAGAAAAAAATAGATTTGCATACTCTTTAAAGAGCTAACATTTGTAGTAATTTGCCTTGCTTTAACAACATTTGGTCTTGGAGCTTTGGTTCTGTTGAGAAGGGGATGACTTTCTTGAAGTGTTGGAGGGTTTTTAGTTGTAGTTGGAGCTTTTGATTTGAGTGGTTTTGCAAATTTGTGAAGTGATTGGAAACCAAGGCCTCTACCTTTCATTCAAAGATTGTCAAGTTCAATAGTGCAAGGTACGAGTTGTGGAAGCTGAAGATGGAGGATCTCCTTAAAGAAAGAGATCAGTGGAGAGTTGTTATAAACAAAAAGAAACTGGATAGTATGTTCAATGATGATTGGAATACATTGGACAAGGAAAGATGAGAAACCATTTGGTTGTGTCTTGCAAATGTTGTCTTGCGAAATGTTTTTTAGAAGGCCATCACATATCTCCTATGTAAAATGATGATGAAATCTACCAAACTAAGAGTCTGGTAAATAAACTTTATTTGACGAGAAAATTGAATTCTTTGAAAATGAAAGATGGAGACTTTGTTGTAGAGTATTTGATTTCATTTAATTTCATTCTAAGTCAGTTAGGATCCATTGACGTTAAACTTGAATAAGAGGATAAGTGTATTTTGTTACTTTGCTCTTTGCTCGAATCATGGAAAAATCTAATCCTTGTTTTGAGTGGTTCAATGATAGATCCCAAGTTGGATACCCTTGTCGCTACTTTTCTTATAAAGGAAATGAGGAGAAAATCTATTGATAAGGGAACAAAGGATGCATTTCATGTTTAAGGAAGGCTCGAGAATTAAAGAGAGTCAAAAGGGGATAGGAAAAAGTCTACGAGAGATCCAAGTTTTGAGATCGTTCTAAGACCTCAAGAAAGACCGGAGTGAAGAGTTAAAACTATGGAAAATGAGGGCATGTTAAGAAGCGTAGAAATAAAAATAAGACTTGTGACTCCACTAAAAATTCATCTTACGACAATGATGAAGCTTTGTTTATTTGGGCTAATACTATTTCTAACAAATCCTAGTTGATTGACTCAGGTTGTTCATATTATACAACTCCTTACAAGGAGTGGTTCTCTTCCTACCATGCTTATGATGGAGGAGAAGTATATTTGGGTGACAATAATTTGCATTAGATTGTTGGCTATAAGAAGGTATAGTTGTGTTTCAGTGATGGGAGGGTAAAAACATTTATTATTGTTTTGCATATTCTAAGATTTTCAAGAAATTTGATTTCTATACTTAAGTTGAATGATTTTGGATTGCATGTGACATTTGACAAGTCTAGTCGCAGGTTGGTGAAAGGAAATTTGGTGGTTGCTTAAGGATCTTGAGTTAGGACCTTGTTTAGGTTGAATGCCTCTACATTTTGTAACTTTGTCAATGTGATTGACAATTCAAAAAATACATATATGTTGTGACACCAACGTTTGGGTCACATCAGTAAAAAAAATTGAATCATGATTAATAACAATATGGTTGACGTTTTTTTTATTACTTTGATAGTAAATTTAATTTTTGTGAACATTGTGTGCTTGGTGAGCAAAATAAATCTTCATTTTTTGTTGGAAGCTACAAAACAAAGAGATTATTAGAAATCATTCATTTATATGTGTTTGCTTTAGTGGATGTGGATTCTATGGGAAAATCTCACTATTACGTTACATTCACTGATGATGTCTCTAGATACACCTGAGTTTATTTTATACATTCTAAATATGATGTTTTAGCTAATTTTAAGGAATTTAAAGATTTGGTTGAAAACTAATCAGCTAATAAAATAAAGGTGTTGGAAGTATGTTGAGTGGTACACAGTTGGATTAGTCCTTTCGGGCAAATGCTATGAATACTACTTGTTCCTTGGTAAATCGATCTCCTTATATGACTTATTGATAAAAATCCTTATGAAGTGTGGACATGTAAGAAACCTCTTGTTTCACATTTAAGAGTATTTGCTTGTGAGACTTCCATTCATGTGCTAAGAAAAAATGATCTAAAATAGATCTAAAAGCACATAAATGCATTTTTGTTGGTTATGGTGAGAATGTAAAAAATTATAAGGTTTGGAATCTACTAATCTAGAAAATGATTTATTTTGGAAATGTGATTTTTAGGGAGTTTAGAGTTTTTTTGGATCCTATACATCCAAAAGAAAAGTAAGGAAAGAAAATAGTATATTTTGATAGCAAGGTAAAAAAGTAGGATGATGCATATGTTGAAGAATAAAATGATGGATTAGAGGACAGAGAGAAAGAAGAGGGTTCTATTAGAAATCTAAAACAGATGAAAAACTCAAGAACTTTTTTAGAGAGATTCTAAGCTACAAAAGTTGTAAATGCATAAACAAAAGCAAACCAATGATTTTGAGAGATGCAAATGTCAGGATGATAGAATTACATTACGAGCTCAGAGAAGAAGCTACAAAAGATTGGTAGAATTGCTATACAAAATGCCAAATACAAGCTAGGTAGTGAGTTTATATAGACCAAGGAGAGGGGTGGAGGTGGTAAAACTGACCAATAGGGAGAGACCACCAAACGGTCTAAACATAGTAAATGTAACTCCCTCGTAGGATGGTGACACCTCAAATGATCCACTCACCTAATTAAACTCACTTTATTAACCTAAGCAAGCTTAATAAAAGTGTAGGAAAAACCTAGGAAATAGGAAAATAAATAACACATGTCAAACAATACCTGAGATCAATGATCTACTCATGAATTAGCTCCTTAATGTAGTGCATGTGGATTTCAATGCGTTTGGTCTGCTGGCGATGGACCGAATTGCAAGAGATTTGTATCACACTTTGGTTGTTACAAAAGATGACAGTAGGCTTTTGGAAGGAAATACCAAACTCAATGAGAATGTTCTGAAGCTAAATGGCCTCAACAACAACATTAAATGCTCCTCGATACTCAGCCTTTGTAGATGAAAGAGCAATTGCATATTACTTCTTTCTCGACCAAGAAACTAGACCAAAATCAAGTGAGAAGAAATACCCTGAAGTAGACTTGCGATCTTGAGAATTGCCTACCCAATCTAAATCTATGTCCTGCCAAGTCAATATCCACGCTCGCTACATAGTTAATCCCATAAATATGAGTGCCCTATACATAATGAAAAATCATCTTAGTTATTTTCCAGTGTAGCTCATGTGGCTCCTGCATGAACCTGGAGACCAGGCCCATAACATATGACATATCAGGCCTCGTGTGAGTCAAATATATGAGACTCCCAACTAATTGGTGATATAAGGTAGCATATACCAAAGGTGAATAATAGTGAATCTCAAGTTTGACCCTTGACAGAAATGGAGTCGATGTAGGCTTACAATTAGCCATGCAAAAATAGGATAGCATATCAAGTGCATACTTGGGCTATGAAATAAAGATACCAGATGAAGACTGAGTGATCTCAATCCCCAAGAAATAGTACAAAAGGCCCAAGTTAGACATCAAGAAATGATCATGAAGGGTAGTTTTTGTTGCCTTGATGGTGGATAAGTAACTCCCTGTGAGCAACAAGTCATCACCATAGAGAACTTGGGAAGGTGAGAGGATCATCCTACTATAGAATATAAACATTTAGATTGGAATGACACCAAGTGAACCTAACTAATAGAAGGAAGGAGTGTTGTGTAGGTTTTTATTTTCCTAGTTGGGTTATTTATTTTCCTATATTCCTAAGTTTTTCCTACACGTGTTATTAAGCTTGCTTAGGGTTAATTAAGTGAGTATTAGTGTGAGTGGGTGCAATGTGTTAGCATCCTCCATGGGAGTTACATTTGCCTATTTTAGGCTATTGTGGTGGACTCTTCCCATTGGTTGTATTTGCCACCTCTTTCCTCTTATAGTCTATTTATACTCACCTCCTAGCTTGTATTTCTCATCTTGAATGCATTGTCTAGTTACTCTGCCATTCTTTTGTACGAAGCTTTGAGCTCTTAATGCAATTCTATTACATCGACATTTGCATCTCTCGAAATTGTTAGTTTGCTTCTAATTTGCATTTCAGTTTATGTAACTTTAAATCTCTCTTATAAAGTTTATGGGTTATCAATCTTATTCAAGATTTCTAACATGGTATCAGAGCATTATTTTGAGAGTTTTTAAGTTCATCGATTCCTTATTGAGAGAGTGAGTTCTTTGTGAATCTCATATGCACTCTTCTCTTGTGTTTTTTAACGATACGAAGACTCAAAAAGGACTTAACAAGACCCATTAATCCCTTTATTTTGCATGTGTGTTTTATGAGATCTAGGTGATTGCAACATTTCTAGTTATACTGACAGCATTTCAAGTTGTTTCAATTCATCCAGGATGCTCGAGAAAGTCAAGATTGGCTTTCGTTTCATCTGATTTGGAGATTGTTTGACATTGCTGTAGAACGGAGGTTTCAAACTTAGATCTAGAGGTCATCTTATGTTCAGACCATTTTTAGGCCAAATAGACCTTTCCATTACCTCCAGGGGGTCTTGTAGATGAATTTTCATATATTATGTGCCCAGTTTTAGTGTCGGGAGTCAAAAACGCAAAAAAAATTGTCGGAAGGCCATTTTGGCCCTCCAACACGTAGATCCGTGCATGTTTTTATGTAGATTTCTGCAAAAAAAAAATTTTAAAATTATATGCACCTAGCGCATATAGCACTAAGCATTGTTCATTGAGCACTCCAAGCACTGCTTGTATTGGGGTTTCAACCCTTGTAAGGGTGTCAGCCCCTTTTGGGGATCGATCCCCCTTCACATAGGTACTACGTGCCTTTTATGGCCACAAACCTTGAAAGGTGGGCATGGGAGTGGCTTAGGCCCTCGTCCCCTTTATTAAATCTGATTTTTAATCAGCCTTCAAGCCATTTAAATCGCCCTCCCTGCAAAAACATCTTCGACATGCTTTAAAACCTTTGTTCGACCTGTAAAATTCAGCCTTTGAAGATCGTTGAAACTCATTTTTTGGACTACTTGCCCTCAATTGGCCTTTGTGCCACTTTGAGCTAAGTTCTATCAATTTGCTAAAGTTAGCAATTTGCTATATTTGTTGCCTCCTCTAACTTTGGCAGATTTGGCCAAATCTCGCCCTTCACTATCTTTATTTGAAGGTTTTCTAAAATTGTTTGAGGGTTAAATTTATCTGACAGACTCTAAACTTGGCAACGCCCCTATTCTGGTAGTAGTTTTGCTAAATTTGGCAAAGGCAATTTTCTTGCACTCAGACCGCCTTCCATTGGAGTTTTTATTTTAGATGCTAAACTTTGAAGACTGATAACTTGAGCTCACGACCTCTATTTTTAGTGCACTTTTTTTAGTTGGGCTAATTTTTCACGCTCTATGGTTGGTGTTGATAGTTTGTGATTTCGGTACATGGTTTTTCTAGAAATTACAGATTCTCATAAGTGACATTGCACAGTTCCCATTTTTGGAACTTCAGAGACTCATAATTTTCACATGTGACCTCAGATTGAGGTACTTTTTTGAAAGTGGGTGATTTTTTGAGTAGATTATAGTTGTGTTGTTAGTTTCACTTGGTTTTATTCTAGTATTATACTTTCAACATACACCTATTTGTTAAGGATTTTGTAAAGCATTGAGATTAAGGCCACTAAGTATTTCTTGCTAGTGGAAACTGTAAATGCACTAAATATAAAGTGTGAAATCATCTTTGCTTGGGAATGTTCTTTGATTGAGTGAAAAGGGGGGTTGTTCTATGTGCATTCTTATTTTTTCAGCACTTCATTTATGCATTTCTTCATCATGAATCAAACAACAGTACCCATATTAAATCCTTACAACTATTTTGAGTGAAAATCACGCATGACAATCTACTTAAGGAAAGTTGGGTTGCATAGGATAACAATGGGACTAGAAACTAAACCTGCTAAAATGAAGATAAGCCTAAGTGGTTTAACAAATGTGATGAGGCCTATGGAACATTGTGTTTATCTATTTCTCCTGATTTTCTCTTTCACATTAAGTCTTTGAATTCACCAAGCGAAATCTGGACAAAGCTAGAAACATTATTTGGCACACAAGATTCAATGAGCGGTCATATGTTGAAAAATGAACTAATTAGTTTTAGTCCAGGCAACTTCAACACAATTCAAAAAAATTTCACAAAATTGAAATCACTAAGGCTGCAGTTAAAACAATGTGGAATTGAAAAGAAAGATAAACAACTAATTTTTAGTATCCTCTCTAAGCTAAGTTCAGAATATTTTGTATTTGTTTCTACCTTCTATTCTAGTATTGGTGCACTTAGTACTCAATTCATCATGTGCCATCTTTGGATGAATTTGCTATCTCTCTCACACAGGAGCAAGATAAGCTAATCCATATGGGCACTCTAAAATCCTCCAAGTCACATGCCCTGGCTACCAACCAAGGCACAAAAGAATAGAAAGGACAAAGTAGTAACAATAAGGATAAAAAAACAAAATAATAGCAAGGAGAAGGAGGATCAGAAACAAGCTGCCCCAAAAGTAGCTAATGAGACCCAATCTTCTAATGGTGACAAGCCTAAGAAAGAGAAGGTCAAATGTGCCTATTGTAAAAGACCTAGTCATGATGAACCTAAAAGTTTGAAGAAACAAATTGATCACTTGACACACATTCTTGAGAAGAATAATATCAGTGTTCTTGAATCTATAACACATAGTTCTAATGAGGGGTCTAACAAGGCAAAGGATAATAGTGAGTGGAAAGGAAAGGGCAAGGCCCTTGTAGTAGTTGTTTCAGAACCATCCACTTAGGTTCTTGATTCAGGTGCTTCGCACCACATGGCTTCATCTAAGGAAGAACTTGCATCTTTGGAGCCATGTACTATGCCTTCTATTTTGATGGGTGATGACACTCCTGTTGAGGTGTGCGAGAGAGGGTCTGTTGATGTGGGGGATGGCACATTCCATGATGTTCTTTGTGTGCCCTCATTATCAACTAATCTCTTGTTAGTATATCAGATCACTCACACAGCTTCAGGTAAGAAGGTTGAGTTCACTCCTAATTCAGTGGTGATTCGTGAGTTGCATAGTGGTTCTACAGTTGCAGTTGGGAGAGCAGATCATCAGTCTCAGCTATATTTATTTTCTCACTTTGTTCCTGATCCTCCTTCGTCTATTTTTCTCACTCATTTAGATGATGTGAGTAAATTATGGCATGAGAGGTTTGGCCATCTTAACTTCCGCTACTTGGAGCAACTCAACCAGCAGAGCATGGTCACAAGGTTGCCTTCAGTTTAGTTTTTAGGTGGTGTTTGCCAAGGTTGCATTCATGGTAAGCATTCTAAGGAAAAATTTTACAAAGTTAAGGCACAGAGAGATTCACGGATACTAGAGTTAGTTCAAAGTGATTTGCTTGGTCCATTTCCTCATCCATCCTTCAGCAAGGTTAGATTTGTTCTAACTTTCATTGATGACTTTTCTCAATATGCTTGGGTATACTTTCTCAAATAGAAGTTTGAGGTATTTGATCACTTTCAAGACTTCCAAACTTTTGTAGAGAAGCAATCTAGGAAAGCCATCAAAGTTTTACACACTGACAATGGTGGTGAATATGTCAACCATCATTTTGAGTAGTTTTGCACTTGAGAGGGGATTGATTTGTAGCATTTAGTTTCATACACTCCTCAACAGAATGGTGTGGAAGAATGAAAGAATAGGTCCTTGAAGGAAATGGTGAACTGCATGATTCACTCCAGTTCTCTTGCACCATAGTATTGGCTAGAGGTCATTAAACTGTGCTTGTTATATCTAGAACCATGTTTCTTGTCGAGCCTTGAAGGGAGTCACTCCTTTTGAAGCTTGGAGTGGTCAGAAACCATCAGTTAAGCACTTTCAAGTTTTTGGTTCTCTTGTATGGGCCCACATTCCTGCAGAGAAACATAAGGCATTGGATCCACAGATCAGGCCTTACATATTTGTAGGCTATCCTTATGGTGTGAAAGGTTATTGGTTGGTCCACACTACTACACATGAGTTGTTCATTGAGAGGAGTGTTCAGTTTGAGGAGGGCTCTTTGAGCTCAACTCCTATCACTTCTCCACCTCTTTCTACTTTGACATTGGAGTCACTTGGGCTACATGACAGATCTTCTAATGAGTTAGATTCACTTGAGCAGATTCTTGATGATGAGGAGTCTTTTGCCTCCATTTTTTATTCTGAGAGCAATTTAAAGGATTCACCTCCTTCCTCTCCTAGTCATCATTCAGAGGGCGGTGATTCTCCTCTAGATTCTCTAACTTCTGGTCCACTTTGAGCTAGATAGACCTTACAATCTGCAGGTGATTGGGTTGGGGATCCATCAGACACCAAGCAAACTCATTCCCAATTCCAAGATGCTCCACAGGTCTTCATTGCTACTACCTCTGATCCATAGTCCTTTAGAGAGGCTTCTAGTATTCTTGAGTGGGATATAGCTATTCAGGAGAAGTATAGTTCCTTGATGAGGAACCACACTTGGGATCTTGTCCCACTTCCTAAGGGAAGAAAACTTGTTCGATGTAAGTGGATCTATCATACAAAGTTTCCAACAGATGGGTCAGTTGATAAGCATAAGGCTCACCTTTTCACCAAAGGATTCTCCCAAGTTCCTGGGATTGACTACTTTAAGACTTTTGCGCCAATTTTCAGAATGATCTCCATCCGACTTGTTCTTTCCATTGTTGTAGCCAATTGGTTGGAAGTACACCAGATGGATGTGAAGAGTGCCTTTCTTCACGGTGACCTTCAGGAGGAGATATACATAGAGTAGCCACAGGGTTTCATTCATGATTCTTCACTTGTGTGCCACCTTTAGAAGTCTCTCTATGGTCTCAAACAAGCTCCTTGGGCCTGGTATGCCAAGATGGACTCCTTCCTTCTGACAGTTGGGTTCACTCAATGCCATTTTGAGCCCAATGTCTAAATATTGCAGCAGGATGATTCACTCCTATTTATAGTCCTATATGTTGATGACTTGTTGATTACAAGGAGTTCTTCATCCACCATTGGGGTAGTCAAAACTACCTGTTGGTAGGTGGTGACTGATCAGGAAAGTACTGTACACTAGCCATATTTTTTAGGGCCGACATAAAAAATCTTATTTTTTATGACCGACATAAGAAAACCCTAATTTTTGTAACCGACAAAAAGGCTTGATAAAAGAGGCTAAGGGTTAGGGTTTTGATAAATTGTATTGTAGCATTTGCAGCAGTATTGAGTTGCAGCGATTGCTGATTGTAATCGGTTTGATTTACTGGATAATAATATTGGACTCTATGTTTGGTGGATGTAGCCCGGGTTTGGGTGAACCACGTTAAAACTTGTCTCTCATTGTTAATATTTCTATGTATTTCTATTTCTTTGTTTAATCTTTATTTGCATTTAATTGATATCTTCTACCGGCTAACCCAAACAAGTGGTATCAGAGCGGGTTGTGTTCGATTATCATCTGCAAGAAAGTCTCATGATTGAGTGGAAGCAATGGCGGACGAGGGTAAATTGAAGGTCGATAAATTCAATGGGTAGAACTATCAGTTATGGAAGATGTAGATGGAGGATTACCTCTATCAAAAGGATTTATGGATGTCGTTGGAAGGAGTAGCCAAGAAACCGGCAACAATGTCTGATGAGGATTGGAATCTTCTTGACAGAAAGGCACTGGGAACCATTCGGTTGTGCCTGGCACCATCGGTGGCATTCAATATAATAGAAGCGAAGACAACAAATGGTCTAATGAAAGCTTTGGCAAAATTGTATGAAAAACCCTCAGCCTCAAATAAGGTATTTCTCATGAAGCATTTGTTTAATTTGAAAATGGTTGAAGGTGGATATGTGACAGGTCATTTAAATGAATTTAATATAATTGTCAGTCAATTGACTTCTTTAAATGTAAAATTTGATGAAGAAGTTAGAGCTCTCTTGATATTATGTTCATTGCCTGAAAGCTGGGATAGTTTGGTAATGGCGGTTAGTAACTCTGTTTCTGGTTCAAATACCCTGAAATTTGATGATGTTATTGGTGTTATTCTGAGTGAGGAAATTCGTAAGAAAAGCTCAGGTGGATCCACATCAGGTAGTCTTTTGAATGCAGAAAGCAGGGGCAAATCAAAGGAGGGAGGAAAAGGTTCTAGAGGTCATGGGAAGTCACGAGGAAAATCAAGGGACAAAAGATCCCAAACCAGAGGACAGAAGGATCGCTGGTACTATGGGAAACCAGGTCATCTGAAGAAAGATTGTTGGTCTCAGAAAAATAAAGGAGACAAACAAGAAGGCAATAAGGAAGCAAATGTGGTAAGTAATAAATCTGAAGATGATGCTTTGATTCTTTCCCTAGATAATGCTGATGATTCATGGGTTTTAGATTCAGGGGCCTCATTTCATGCTACGCCCCATAGAAGTTATTTTCTTGATTATGTCCAAGGGGATTTTGGGCTAGGAGATAACGAACCCTGTCAGATTGTTGGAAAGGGAAGAATCAAGATTAAGTTGCAGAATGGGAATCATTGGCTACTACAAGAGGTAAGGCATGTTCCAAGGCTCAATAGGAATTTAATTTCAGCAGGGCAGCTAACTGAACAAGGTTGCACTGTTACATTTACTGATAAAAATTGGAAGGTTTCAAAAGGTGCCTTAGTAGTAGCAAAAGGTGTGAAAGTAGGCACCTTATATCTTTGTACAGGTCATACTATTCCTTCTACTTTAGATGTTACAGAGGAAAAACAAACAGGTTCAAGAACAGTTGCTGCAGGTTCTGAAACAACACTGTGGCATAACAGACTTGGGCATATGAGTGAAAAAGGTATGAAGGTACTTCATTCTAAGAAAGTTTTACCAGGTCTGAAATGTATTAATATAGATTTCTGTGAAAGTTGTGTGTATGGAAAACAAAAGAAAGTCAATTTTCTCAAGGATGGGAAGCAAAAGAAAAATGAAAAATTGGAGCTTGTGCATACCGATGTATGGGGACCGGCTCAGGTATCTTCTCTTGGTGGCTCTCGATATTATGTTACATTCATAGATGATGCAACTAGGAAGGTATGGATTTATTTCCTTATGTAGAAATTTGATGTTTTTGAAACATTTAAAAAATGGAGAAGCTTGGTTGAGAATGAGACAGGTAAAAGATTAAAATGTCTAAGATCTGATAATGGCGGTGAGTATTGCAGCAAAGAATTTGAAGATTATTGTTCCTTTAATGGAATTCGTAAGCAGAAAATGGTTCCAGGGACTCCACAGGAAAATGGAGTGGCTGAACACATGAATAGAACAATAATGGAGCGTGCAAGGACCATGAGATTGCATGCTGGGCTGCCCTTAAATATGTGGGCAGAGGCTGTCAACATTGCTGTATATTTAATTAATAGAGGTCCTTTAGTTCCTTTGGGCTGTGGTATTCCAGAGGAAGCATGGATAGGTAAGAGGGTGAGTTATTCTTTTCTAAAAACCTTTGGCTGTGAAGCTTTTGCACATATAGATTCTGAAAATAGAACCAAGCTGGATGCAAAATCAAAAAAGTGTACCTTTGTTGGATATGGCATTGATGAATTTGGTTATAGGCTTTGAGATTTTGAAAATCAAAAAATTGTGAGAAGCAGGGATGTTATATTCAATGAGAAGGTGTTGTACAAAGATCAGTTGCAGTAGCATGAGAAGAAAGAAAAAGATTATGTGGTGCTGGATGATACTCCAAATAGTGATGTTCCAGTGGTTCCTCATGCTCCGCAACAGCAACCAGAAATACTACAAACTCCAGTAAATGTTAGACATTCAACAAGGATAAGTAGACCTCCTGAAAAGTTTTCTCCCTCTTTGTATTCTATTTTGTTAATAGATGCTGGTGAACCAGAAGGGTATGATGAAGCTATGCGAGTGAATACACAGGTTCAGTGGGAGCTTGCCATGAAAGAAGAAATGGACTCCTTGCTGAAAAATCAGACTTAGGAATTATGTAAGTTACCTACAGGTAAAAAGGCTTTACCAAACAAATGGGTTTACAGGCTGAAAGAGGAAGATGGAGGTAAGAAAAGATTTAAGGCCAGGTTAGTTGTAAAAGGATTTGCACAGAAACAGGGCATTGATTTTGATGAGATATTTTCTCTGGTTGTCAAGATGACTTCCATTCGTACTATTTTAAGTATTGTGGCTACTGAAGATTTGCATTTGGAACAGCTAGATGTGAAAATTGTCTTTCTCCATGGTGATTTGGAGGAGGAGATATGCATGGCACAACCACAGGGATTTGAGGTCAAAGGTAAGGAGAAACAAGTGTGTAGATTGAAGAAGAGTTTGTATGGCCTGAAACAAGCACCTCAACAATGGTATTTAAAATTTGATAGTTTTATGGCTGAGCAAGGCTACAGCAGGTGTAATTCTGACCATTGTGTTTATTTTCAGAGGTTGGATAATGACAGCTACATTATTTTATGTTTATATGTTGATGACATGCTTGTAGCTGGGTCTAACATGGATCACATCAGAGAGTTAAAACATCAGTTAGCACAGTCATTTGATATGAAGGATTTGGGGGTAGCAAAACAAATCCTTGGTATGAAAATTTGCAGAGATAGGAAGAATAGAAAATTGACTCTATTTCAGGCTGCTTATGTTGAAAAGGTGTTGCAGAGATTCCATATGGAGAATGCAAAAGCTGTCAGCACACCTTTGCCTGGTCATTTGAAATTGACTAAGGAGATGTGTCCAAAGACACAAGAGGAGGAAGAAAAAATGTCCAAGGTACCATATGCTTCAGCTGTAGGAAGTTTAATGTATGCCATGGTATGCATGAGACCGGATATTGCACATGCTGTCGGAGTCATTAGCAGGTATATGAGTCATCCCAGATTTGAGCATTGGAATGCGGTAAAATGGATTCTCAGATATTTGAGAGGTACATCTAATAAACACTTATGTTTTGGGGGCTCTAATACTGATTTAGCAGGTTATGTAGACTCAGATTTGGTAGGGGATATTGATACCAGGCGGAGTACTACAGGTTATGTCTTTACTGTAGGTGGAACATCGGTGAGTTGGATTTCCAAGTTGCAAAAGGTGGTTGCTTTATCCACCACAGAGGCAAAATATGTAGCTGCAACAGAGGCAAGCAAGGAGATGATATGGCTGCAATCTTTCATGGAAGAATTAGGTAAACAACAGGCTAACAGTTCTTTGTATACAGACAGTCAGAGTGCCATACATCTTGCAAAGAATTCTGCCTTGCATTCAAAGACCAAACACATACAGTTGAGGTATCACTTTATTCGGTCGGTGTTGGATAATGGACAGGAAAAGATACATACAGATGAAAATCCAGCGGATATGTTTACAAAGGCAGTGACAAGGGAGAAGCTGAGCTCCTCTTCAGCTTCGATTGGTCTTCTAGACTGAAAACAATAAAAATAGAACAGTAGAGTCCAGGGTGCTTATTTCCAGTGGGAGCTGCATGTGCAGCTGTGTCATCCAGACTCAGTCTCCAAGTGGGAGATTGTTTGGTGTGGAGCCTAATCAGTCTCCAAGTGGGAGATTGTTGGTAGGTGGTGACTGATCAGGAAAGTACTGTACACTAGCCATGATTCACTCCCATTTCTAGTCCTATATGTTGATGACTTATTGATTACAAGGAGTTCTTCATCCACCATTGGGGTAGTCAAAACTACCTGTTGGTAGGTAGCGACTGATCAGGAAAGTACTGTACACTAGCCATGTTTTTTAGGGCCGACATAAAAAATCCTATTTTTTATGACCAACATAAGAAAACCCTAATTTTTGTAACCGACAAAAAGGCTTGATAAAAGTGGCTAAGGGTTAGGGTTTTGATATATTGTATTGTAGCATTTGCAGCGGTATTGAGTTGCAGGGATTGCTGATTGTAATCGGTTTGATTTACTGGATAATAATATTGGACTCTCTGTTTGGTGGATGTAGCCCAGGTTTGGGTGAACCACGTTAAAACTTGTCTCTCATTGTTATTATTTCTATGTATTTCCATTCCTCTGTTTAATCTTTATTTGCATTTAATTGATATCTTCTGCCGGCTAACCCTAACACTACCCTTCACGACAAGTTTTTGATAACTAACTTGGGCTTCTTGTATTACTTTCTCAGGATTGAGATCTTCCAGTCTGCTTCTGGGATCACACTCACATAGTCCAAGTATGCTCTAGATTTGCTCTCAAGGTTTCATATGGATGACTATAAGCCTACTTTGACTCCATTCCTTTCTAGAGTCAAACTTGAGACTCAGTGTTCTTCACCATTTGTTGATGGCACTTTGTATCGAAAGCTTGTTGGGAGTCTCATTTATCTAACTCATATGAGACCCAACATTTCATATGTTGTAGGCATAGTTTCTCGATTCATTGAGGAGCCCCATGAACTGCATTGGAAAGTAAACAAGCGGATCCTTCACTACATTTAGGGTACTCACAGTTTTGGGATTCACTACGCAGCGGACATCTTGACTTGGTGGGCTACATAGATTTAGATTGGGCAGGTGATTCTCAAGATTGCAAGTCTACTTCAGGTTATAGTTCTTACTTGGTTCAAGTCATGTTTGTTGGTTGAGTATTAGGGGGATATGAATGCCACCACTAAGGCAATTTGGCTTCAGGATCTTCTCACTGAGTTTGGTATCCAAACTAGATGGCCATCAGTCATATTTTGTGACAACCAAAGTGCCATTCAAATCTCATGGAATCTAGTCCATCATCAACGGACCAAACACATTGAGGTCCACATGCACTACATCGGGGAGCTCATCAATGGCCATGTCATCGACCTTTGCTATTGTCTGACTTCTAAGGAGGTTGCCGATATCTTCACCAAACCCTTCACAGAAAGAAAGTATCTCCATCTATGAGATTTTCTGGGGGTACGAGAGACTTCATCTTCTGGGGGGCTTCTAAGTCCTCTCACTCGGAGTCCTGACTCTCTCTACTCGAGGGGTCTCTTCTGTCTCTATTTGGGGGGGGGGGGGGGGGGGGGGGCTTCTTCTCTTTGGGGGGATTTTTCTATACATGGGTACCTCATTAGGCTTCAATTTGTTGGGACCCATCTTTTCACCCACCTAAGTTGTGCTTAAGGGGGGGTGTTAGTGTAGGTTTTTATTTTCCTAGTTGGGTTAATAATTTTTCTATAGTTCTAGGGTTTTCTTACACATGTTACTAAGCTTTCTTAGGGTTAATTAAGTGAGTATTAGTGTGTGGGTGCAAGGTGTCGACATACTCCATGGGATTTACACTTTCCTATTTTAGGCTATTGAGGTGGACTCTTCCCATTGGTCGTATTTTCCACCTCTCCCCTCTCTCATAGTCTATTTATATTCACCTCTTAGCTTGTATTTCTCATCTTGAATGCATTGTCTAGTTACTTTGCCATTCTTTTGTATGAAGCTTTGAGCTCTTAATGCAATTCTATCACATCAACATTTGAATCTCTCAGAATCATTGATTTGCTTCTAATTTGCATTTTAGTTTATGTAATTTTGAATCTCTCTTATAAAGTTTATGGGATATCAATCTTGTTCAAAATTTCTAACAAGGAGTCCATCTTGGCATACCAAGACCGAGAGGCCTGTTTGAGGCCACAGAGAGACTTTCAAGGATGGAAAACAAGTGAAGAATCATGTACAAACCCCTGTGGCTACTCTATATATATCTCCTCTTGAAGGTCATTGTGAACAAAATCACTCTTCACATCCATCTAATGAACTTCCCAATGATGGGATGCAGCAATAGTAAGGACAAGTCAGATGGAGTTCATTTTGGAAATTTATGTAAAAGTCTCAGAGTAGTCAATCCTAGGAACCTGGGAGAATCCTTTGGTGACCAGGTGAGCCTTATTCTTATCAACAGACCCATCTGCAACAAATTTTGTTTGATAGATCCACTTTCATTGAACAAATTTCCTTCCCTTAGGAAGGGGGATTAAATCCCATGTATGGTTTCTCTCTGAGGAACCGAACTCTTCTTGCATAGCAGCATCCCACTCGGGGGCACAAGAAGCTTCCCGAAAAGACTATGGATCAGAAGATGAAGCAATGAAGAGATGTGGAGCGTGCTAGAACTGTGACCTTGTTTTTCTAGTAGTTAAAGGATCACCAACCCAATTACCTACTGACTCTAATGTCTGATGAGCCCATAGATGCCTAGTAGCTGGAGAATTTGGAGAATCTAGAGGAGAATCATCACTCTCTAAATAATGACTGGGAGAGGAGGAGGATGCATCTTCATCATCATCGTCATCACCATCTAAAGTGGAGGAAGAAGACTCCTCATCAAGATCAAGAGGATTAAGATCCTCGAAAGAACTATCATCATGTTGCAGTGTCCAAAGTGATAGTAGATGGAGAAGTGGTAGGAGAAGAACTAGAAACATCCTCCTTGAAACAAAGACTCCTTTTGATGAACAACTCATGAGTGGTTGGATGAAGAATCCTGTAGCCTTTGACACCATCTGGATACCCAACAAATATGCAAGGCTTGCTCTGCAGAACCATAGCCTTGCATTTCTCTGTTGGAATGTAGGCCCATGCAAGAGAACTAAACACTCAAAAGTGCTTTACTGTAGGTTCCTGACCGGTCCAAGCTTGGAAAAGAGTGACCACCTTCATAGCTTGGTGAGGAACTTGGTTCCAGATGTAACATGCACATTTGATGGCCTCCACCCAATACTGAGGTGCCATTGACCTGGAATGAATCATACAATTGGCCATCTCTTTCAAGGACCTATTCTTTCAGTTTACAACACCATTTTATTGTGGACTATAGGGAACTATGTGCTAAAGATCAATGCCCTCAAAGGCACAAAACTGCTCAAACCTGTGGTTGACATATTCCCCCCATTATCTATACGTAGAATCTTGACGACCTTCCCGAATTATTTCTCTACAAAATCATTGAAGTCGTAAAAAGACTCAAAGACCTCAGACTTTTGTTTGATAAAATATACCTAGGTGTATTTGGAAAGATCAACAATATAAGTTAGAACATATCTAGCCCTGCTGAAAGAAAGATGTGGAAATTGTTAGATTTAGGGCAGATAACTGAGAGGGGGGGTGAATCAGTTGTACAAAACTTTCTTCCAATTAAACACTTAAATCCACTTTGTAAATCAACAACATAATGATAAATCAATCATGGAAACATAATGCATTAAATCAAGAGCAGAAACACATTAACACACAAGACACCAAGATTTTGACGTGGAAAACCTGATTAAGGGAAAACCATGGGGTGATTAACCCAAGATTGTATTCTTTGTTAGAAGAATAGAAAGAACAAATGGCACATGCCAATTAGGGCTTACTGCCTACAAGAAACACATTGTCTACAAAATAGTAAGTATCACATACTTGAATTGCAGAATAGCATCTTCACAATGCTTGAATCAGTTCCATTTAAGCCCAATACTTCTGCTCTGCCTTTCACTCTCCTCCTCGCAAGCACACTCTCATCTCTACAAGATACACTTTGAAATGACTTTACAATTCTTTATTTATACAAGACATCGACTTAGGAATGATCATCTAAGTCGGCAAACATTATAGAGAAAATACGTAAATACATCATGACTAATTACAAAAGACTTCATGCGGATCAACACACTGTCAGCCACACAGATCTGAGACTTTAATATTCTTCTAGGAACACGCCAATCTTCACATAACATCTTCAAGATCATCCACCGGATGTGTAACTCATCCGGTTGGCCAAACTTAGGAAGAACACCATCATCCAGAAGTAACTCTTCAATTGTGAGCTCAAACTCTAATGTGGACCACCAACACGAACTGGACATGATCCAAAGACCTCCACAAGCTTTCCTGAATCACCAAGAACATCCACACTTCATCTGCTTACTAAAATCCTTCTCTCCTTCATCTAGAACCTCAAGAACACAATCTGTCATCACTATCACAAAGGAATAGATGCTTGCGGACCTCCAGACCTCGAACCAATTGAATTGTCAATTCACATTGACTTCCTAAACACTCCCTCAAATCTGCAGAATAGGATAATGCATTTCCGGATCTCACCGGCCCTGTCTATATCACTCTGTCACCTCTGAACACCTACCGGAACCGGTTTTACTTGAGTGACCACAACTTCTTCAGATCATCATGTGGACCTCTGAAATGTTTATTGGATCATCTTAAGACACATATCTACAAACCCTTTGAACCTCATCCTCTTATCCTTATCATTAATGCAACAGGAGTATGTTGACATCAATGACAACACCGGTTAGTCCCATACTTGCAACAATCTCCCCCTTTGTCATTGATGGCAACATATGATGTGAAAAACTATTTTGACCATCAAGACAAGAACTTTTTATCACTGACACAACTCCCCCTATCAACAACAACCATTCACATGTCTTCTCTTCCTTTACTGCTCCCCCTTTGATCAGCAACCACTTATTTTTCACATGTCTTCTCTCGCCCTTTGACATCAATGGAAAAGGGCACATACTTGCAACTCCAACACTTCAAAATCATACCAGCTGCTCCCCCTGAGTAGCATCTCCCCATCATCAATCCGGACCACAAGATATGACTGTGATATCTACCGGACTGATGCACATCAATGCACCTTAGTTCATCACCGGAGGGGTAATAACCCCTAACTTCTCCCTGAGATACTCAAAAGAGTCCTTAGGTAGAGGTTTAGTAAAGATATCTGCAATCTAATCCTTCGAAGGCACAAACTCCAATCTGACTTCATTCTTCTTCACTTGCTCTCTCAAAAAGTGAAACTTGATGGATATATGTTTAGTCTTTGAATGCAACACCGGATTCTTAGATATATTTATTGCACTTGAATTATCACAAAAGATTGTGATAGGCTCCTCATACTCCACTCTTATGTCTCTTAGCATTTGCTTCATCCACAAAACTTGAGTACAACTACTTACTTCTGCAATATATTATGCTTCTACAGTGGACAGAGATATTGCCTCTTATTTCTTGCTCATCCAAGAAACCAATCTCTTCCCCAAAAAGAATGCTCCACCACTGGTACTCTTCCGGTCATCCACATCTCCTACCCAATCCACATCTGTATATGTATGAAGAGAAAAATCATGATCTCTGGGATACCACAATCCATACTCAACTGTCCCTTTTAGATATCTAAAAATCCTCTTGATTGCCATGACATGAGATTCTCTAGGATCAACTTGAAATCTAGCAACAAGACCAACAACATTCATAATGTCAGGTCTAGTTTGAGTGAGATACAACAATCCACCAATCATTGACCTATACTTTTTCTAATCAGCCTTAGGAGAGTCATCATCTTTGCTTAATTTACATCCGGTTGCATGGGAGTATTCATTGGTTTTGAGTCTTCCATCCCAAATTTCTTCAACAACTCTTTCACATATTTGGTCTGAGAAATGAAGATTCCTTTCTTTGATTGAGTGATTTGTAGACCCAAGAAGAAATTCATTTCCCCAAGCATGGACATCTCAAATTCACTTTTCATTTGATTTGCAAAAGTTTTGCACATACTATCTCTTCCTCCAAAAATGATATCATCAACAAACACTTCAACAATCAAGATATTTTCATGATCAATTTTGAAATACAAATTATTGTTAGTAGTACCTTTGCTGAAACCAATCTTCAAAAGATGCTTATCCAATCTTTCATACCAGGCTCTTGGGGCTTGCTTGAGTCCATACAGTGCTTTCTTCAACTTGCAGACCATATCACCATGATCAGACAATTGAAATCCATCTGGTTGCTCAATGTATACTTCTTCTTCCAAGTCTCCATTCAGAAAGGCAGACTTGACATCCATATGATATACTTTGAAATCCTTGAAGGGAACAAAAGCAAGAAATAATCTGACTGCTTCAATTCTTGCCACTGGAGCAAAAGTTTCTTCAAAATCAACTCCTTCTATTTGAGAGTAACCCTTGCAGACCAATCTGGATTTATTTCTGATTACTTCACCAACTTCATTCAGTTTGTTCCAGAAGACCCATTTGGTTCCAATCACATTCGTGTTTCTAGGTCTGGGAACAAGATCCCAAGTGTGATTTTTCTCAATTTGCAACAGCTCTTCCTCCATTGCTTTAGTCCAGTTTTCATCATTGCAAGCTTCATTCACTGTCTTAGGTTCAATCTTTGAAATCAGACAATACTCTTCTAAATCTTGAGCAATCCTTCTTGTTTGTACACATTTGCTTTTATCGCCTATGATCTGATCTTCAGAGTGGTTCAGTCTTACATACCTGGGAACTTTGGGAGTTTATTGCACTTCTGATTCTTGATCAGGCTCATTCAAACTTATCTCTTCTTCCTGATTTATCGGATCAGTCTGGATCTGAATCTCATAAGGGGCTTAGGCTCCTTGGATCAAAACATCATTCTGATCATCTTCATCATATTCATAAAACTTTGAGGTTTTTTCAATTCCTTCATCAACCTTCACATTAGTACTTTCTATAATCTTCCTCAATCTCTTGTTATAACACCGGTATGCTTTACTTTGAGTAGAGTAACCCAAGAAGATTCCTTCATCACTTCTAGCATCAAATTTGCCTAAATCTTCATCTCTCTTAATGTAACATTTGCTACCAAAAACTTTGAAATACCTCACAGTAGGAGTGATGCCAAACCAAAGTTCATAAGGAGTCTTACCAGTATTACTTCTGATTTGTACTCGATTGAGAGTATAGACTGTAGTGCTGACAGCTTCTCTCCAATAGATCTAAGGAACATTTGCTTCCATCATCATGGTCCTCGATGCTTCCTGGATGGTCCAGTTCTTTCTCTCCACTACTCTATTCTGTTGTGGAGTCCTAGGAGCAGACAATTGTCTCTTTATTCCATGTTTCTCACAGAATTCTATGAACTTACTAGATGTGAATTCTCCACCTCTATTAGACCTCAGACATTTTAATTTTAATCCGGTTTCATTCTCTACCATAGCCTTAAATATTTTGAATTTCTCAAGAGCTTCTGATTTCTCTTTCAGAAAAGTTACCCACATCATCCGTGAGTAGTCATCAATTAATAGCATGAAGTATCTATCACCTTATACGCTCTTGATTCTTGCCGAACCACATAAATCAGTATGGACTAAGTCCAATAATCCGGTAGAAGATAGTTCCTTACTCTTAAATGTGACTCTGCTCAGCTTACCCAACTGACTTTCTTTGCACAAGCTATTAGTAGGTTTCACAAGTCTTGGAAGATCTCTTACAGCCTAAGTGTTGCTTATCTTGATGATATTATCAAAATTCACATGACATATTCTCCTATGCCACAACCAACTCTAATCAACTTGAACAAATAAGCAACTTTTACCAGTACCAACCAAGTGGAAGATATTACCTTTAGTTTGAGTACCGGATGCAATCTCTGTTCCGGAACCTTCAAAGATCTTGCATTTTCCCTTTTTGAATTAGAGATCATAGCCTTTGTCCACCAACTGTCCAACACTGAGAAGATTGTGCTTCAATCCTTCAACATACAATACATTACCGGTTTTGTTCTTTCCATCAAAAGAAATAGTTCCTCTA
The DNA here is from genome assembly GCA_027924645.1 of Cunninghamia lanceolata. Lineage (NCBI taxonomy): Eukaryota > Viridiplantae > Streptophyta > Pinopsida > Cupressales > Cupressaceae > Cunninghamia > Cunninghamia lanceolata. The sequence goes on from BSBN01000887.1 coordinate 12,381,921, forward strand.
CCTTTGATTCTACCAGCAGAATTATCACCAAATTTTACCACACCTCCTTCATACCTTTCCAAATCTATGAACTTATTTTTTTCACCTATCATATGGTGGGAGCATGTCAGTGACCCAATCATCCTTTTCTTCTACTTGGGCAACTAGGGCTCTTTCTACAACTTTATGATTGACAGATTTAGAGGGCATTGGATCTTCTTCCTTGATGGCAATAAACACCCAATCACTTCCGGATTTGTTTCCTGTCTTTGATTCATCATCTGTTACTCCTTCATTATCATCCTCTTCATGAACATAGTAACAATTCTTTTGGAACCTTGATCTGTTAGGATTTGGCCTTGAAAATCTTTCCGGACACCTTGAGGCAAAATGACTAATCTTATTGCAGTTAAAACACTTAAAAGACAATTTCCCTTCATACTTACCGGATTCTCTTGGCAGTCTTTTTGCAATAAGGGCTTCAAGTTGAGCAGCTTCTGCTTCATCTTCTTCCAGGTCTTTTCTTGCTTTCTCATACCATGATAGTTTCTTTGAAGAGTTCGCTCCCAGATCAAACCTTTGTTTGCCTTTTACAGAGGCACTGGCTTTGAATGCAAATTCAGTCTTGGGGGGCATCTCCAAACTCAGTCAATTCAAAAGCAGCCAATTTTCCAACCAATTGATCTCTTGTGATAGCTAAATGGGCTCTGAATTTTTAATGGTAGCAACCTTGTCTTTGTAAGAAGCGGGAAGGGATCTGATAACTTTGCCAACAATCTCATCTTCATCCAAGACTCCACCAGCACACCTAATGCCACAAACAAGCTCATTTACTCTTGGCATAAAAGTAGTGATATTTTCATCTTCTCTCATCTTCAGATTTTCAAATTTTCCTTTCAGACTCTGTAGCCTTGCACATTTAACATACTTGTCTCCTTCATGCAAAAGTTCCAGTTTTTCCCAAATCTCAAAAGCAGTTTGTAGGTCAACAACATTTGTCAGCTCTGAATCAGATAATGCACTTAGAAGAGCTTCTTTAGTCTGCAGATTGTTTTCAACATCTGTGATTTCATTTGGGGATTTTGGGCCACCCTGTGGAGGAGTATACTTCATTGTAGCCATGGTCCAGTACTGCATTCCCATACATTGCAAGTGACATTGCATGCGACTTTTCTAAAGATTGAAATTGGTTCCATCAAACTTTAGACTATCCTTCTTGTAGGATGACATCCTGGATCTCCTCAAGCAGTTAAGCTCTTTTAGAGGAACTTGGCTCTGATACCAATTGTTAGATTTAGGGCAGACAACTGAGAGGGGGGGTGAATCAGTTGTACAAAACTTTCTTCCAATTAAACACTTAAATCCACTTTGTAAATCAACAACATAATGATAAATCAATCATGGAAACATAATGCATTAAATTAAGAGAAGAAACACATTAACACACAAGACACTAAGATTTTGACGTGGAAAGCCTGGTTAAGGGAAAAACCACGAGGTGATTAACCCAAGATTGTATTCTCTGTTAGAAGAATAGAAAGAACAAATGGCACATGCTAATTAGGGCTCACTACCCGAGCACATTGCTCACAAGAGGCTCACTGCTTACAAGAGACACACTGTCTACAGAATAATAAGTATCACATACTAGAACTGGAGAATAGCATCTTCACCATGCTTGAATCAATTCCATTTAAGCCCAATACTTCTACTTTGCCTTTTTCTCTCCTCCTCACTACCACACTCTCATCTCTACAAGATACAGTTTGAAATGAATTTACAATTCCTTATTTATACAAGACATCAACTTAGGAATGATCATCTAAGTCGGCAAACATTACAGAGCAAATACATAAATACATCATGACTAATTACAAAAGACTTCATGTGGATCAACACATTGTCGGCCACACAGATCTGAGGCTTCAATATTCTTCTAGGAACACGCCAATCTTCACATAACATCTTCAAGATCATCCACAGGATGTGTAACTCATCCAGTTGGCCAAACTTAGGAAGAACACCATCATCCGGAAGTAACTCTTCAATTGCAAGCTCAAACTCTAATGCAGACCACCAACACGAACTGGACATGATACAAAGACCTCCACAAGCTTTCTTGAATCACCAAGAACATCCACACTTCATCTGCTTACTGAAATCCTTCTCTCCTTCATCCAGAACCTCAAGAACATAGTTTGTCATCACTGTCACAAAGGAATAGATGCTTGTGGACCTCCAGACCTTGAACCAATTGAGTTGTCAATTCACATTGACTTCCTAAACACTCCCTCAAATCTGTAGAACAGGATAATACATTTCTAGATCTCACCAGACCTATCTGTATCACTTTGTCACCTTTGAACACCTGTCGGAACCAGTTTTACTTGAGCGACCACAACTTCTTCAGATCATCATGCAGACCTCTAAAATCTTTACTGGATCATCTTAAGACACATATCTACAAACCCTTTAAACCACATCCTCTTATCCTTATCATTAATGCAACAGGAGTATGTTGACATCAATGACAACACCGGTTAGTCCCATACTTGCAACAGAAATGGTCCTTCCAAGTTACTATGTATTAACTCTAGAAGTTGTGTGGCCCTCCATGCTTTGCCTTTATCACATTTCTCTTCAAGATGCTTACCAAGAATGCACCCTTGGCAAACTCCATCAAAAAATTGAATATAAGGCAACCTTAAAACCATGTCTTGTTGATTGAGCTGCTGAAAGTAATGGTAGTTCAAGTGTCGAAACCACTAATGCCACAAACAACTCACCTCATTTGAATGAGTGGTCAAGGCAAGTGAAGGAGAATCAGGATCAAAATGTGAAAAGTGATATAGTCTAGATTGATGATAAACTTTGCCTATAGTAAATATAGACCCACTGTGCAACTCACTGATTACCATTGTATCTGAACTCAACCCACTTTCCAGAGCTAGTGTGATTGATCTGATAGACATATAGGAGATTAGTTGACAAAGATGGAACATAGAGAACATCATGAAATGTTCCTTCACCCATGTCAATAGACCCTCTCCCATGCACCTCAACAAAAGTGTCATCACCCATTAGTATAGATGACATAGTACATGGCTCCAAAGAGGAAAAACCATCTTGTGATGAAGCCATTTGGTGTAAATCATCTGAGTCAATGATCCAAGTATCGATTTGTGAAGTAACACTAACTAGGGCCTTGTCCTTTTCTTTCCCCTTACTTTTATCTATCATTTGAAGATTCTTATGATAAATTTTGTTTGATAGAATCAAGTAACTTAATTTTATTCTTTTCAAGAAGATGTGTAAGGTGATCAATTTGTTTCTTTAAGCACTTGTGTTCATCATGACCAAGTTTCTTACAATAGGCACACTTTTCCTTCTCATTCTTTGGCTTATCGCCTTTGGATGAAGATGCCTCATTAGCCGCTTTAGAGGCAGTTGATTTTTTTATCTTGTTTCTTGTCTCCTTGATTTTCTTGTTTCTTATTTTGTTTACCAGACCCTTTCTAATCTTTAGTGCCCTGATTTGTAGCCAAGGCATGAGATTTAGAGGGCTTAATTGCACCCATTTGAACCAATTTATCTTTCTCCTTTGTGAGTTCATTTGAAAAATCATCAAGAGAAGGTGTTTTATATGTGGTTCCTAAGGCACTTTTGGTAGCATAAAGAATAGAAACAAAAATTGAGTACTTAGGACCAAGTTTGGAAAGAATACTCAAAATTAATTGATTATCCTTCTTCTCAATCCCACACTATTTCAACTACAATCTAATGGCTTTTAACTTTGTAAAAAAATATTCAATTGTATCAAAATTGCATGGATTTAACCCTATGAGCTCATTCTCCAATCGACATCCCCTTAATTCATCTTGTTTACCAAAGAGCCCTTCCAAGATTGTCCAGACTTCATTTGGAGTTGATTTAGATTCAACATGAAAAAGATCAAGAGATATTTACATACATAGAGTACCATATGCTTCATCACATTTGTTAAACACATTTTAGATTTTTTATAATTAATGTTGGTTCAATTTCAAGACCCATAGTTACTCGATGCAACCCTTGCTTCTTAATATAGATAGTCATTTTGGACTTCCACTCATAGTAGTTATAGGGTGTGAGTATTGGTACTATTACTTGATTCATTTTAATGCAAAAAAATAGATTGTTATTGTGGTTGTTGTGTAGAAATGAGAATGTAGAATACTCAAAGAGAGCACACAAGACACCCCCCCTTTTCACTCATTCAAAGAACCCCCCCAAGAAAATATGATTTGGCACTTTATATTTCGTGTGATTACAATTACCACTAGCAAGTAACGCTGAGTGGCCTTGATTTCAATGCGTTACAAAATTCTCAACAAATGAGTATATGTTGAAAGTACAATCCTGGAATAAAACCAAGTGAAACAAATAGCACCACTACAAAGTTCTCAAAAAATCATGCACTTTCAATAAAGAATCACCTCAATCTGAGGTTGTATGTAAAATTTATGAGTATTCAAAGTTCCCAAAATGAGAATTGTACAGTGTCACCTGTGAGAATCTGCAATTTTTCAGGAAAACCATACACTGAAACCAAAAATTGTCTACACCAGTGCATAGAGCTCAAAAAATAGCCCAAATAAAAAAATTCTCAAAAAATGAAGCCAATATGACCAAGAACAAAGCCTTTGAAGTTTGTCTTCAAATCTGGAAACTCCAACAGAGAGGGGTCTTGAGTTTGCAAAAGTCTTCCTCCGCCAAATTTGATGAAACTGCTGCTAGATTTGGTAGTGCCGCCAAGTACAGAAGATCTCTACATAAAATTAATCCTTTGCCAAGTTTGGTAGGCCTCCATATGTAGAGGCTTAGCTAAAATAGCCACCAAATGTGGTGGAGTCTCCAAAGGGACACAGAGGATAAAATATTATTAAAAATGTTGAAGGCCAAAGGTTGAATTACAAAGAAGGATTGGGGGGCCGAAGCCGCACCCCAAACCCCACAGTAAGGGATCTGTGGACCCTATAATGGGTCATGGCATGTACTAGGTGCAAGGCCCAAGCCCTATGGGCTCCCGCATAGGGTTGTGCCCTAGTATAGGGGCTGACAGGTCCATCAAGGCCTATTGGTACCCTAAGAACGGATTTTATTTTTGAATTTTTTTTTGTTTTAAAAACTTTTCAAATAAAATAAAATATCTTGCAATATTTTTTTAAAATGTATATAATTTTTTTTAAATCACAGAATTTTATATTTTTGAAAATTTTGAAAAAATTTCACCTCTGTCTACATGTTGGGGGGCTAAATGACACCTCTAGTAAATTGTTTTTGCCTCAAATGCTCCCAACACCAAAATTGGCAAGGTCCTTTTTGGCCAAAAATGCTCCGTATGAAAGTTGATTATCATATCTAAGCTTCAAACCCCCATTTGCAACTATGTTAAATGATCTCCAAATCAGATGAAATGAAAGTCAATCTTGACTTTCTTAAGCCTTCTAGATGTGTTGGAACAATAAAAAATGCTTCCTATATAACTAGAATAGTTGCAATCACCTAGATCTCACAAAAGACATATGTTGATTACAGGGGTTAATGGGTCTTGTTAAATCCTTTCTGATTCTCTAGATCATTGAAAAATGCAAGAGAAGAGTATATGAGATTTACAAGATCTCAAAAAACTCAATCTCTTAAATCAGGAATCTAAGAACTCAAAACTCTCAAAACAAAATCTCTAATACCATGTTAGAAATCTGAAACAAATGAATAACCCAAGAACATTTTAAGAGAGATTCTAAGCTACAAAAGTTGTAAATGCATAAACAAAAGAAAACCACGATTCTGAGAGACATGCAAATGTTAGGATGATAGAATTGCATTACGAGCTCAAAGAAGAAGCTACAAAAGATTAGTAGAATTACCATACAAGATGCAAAATACAAGCTAGTTAGTGAGTTTATATAGACCAAAGAGAGGGGTGGAGGTGGTAAAACCAACCAATATGGAGAGACCACCAAAAGGTCTAAACATAGTAAATGTAACTCCCTCATAGGATGGTGACACATCAAATGACCCACTCACCTAATTAAACTCACTTTATTAACCTAAGCAAGCTTAATAAAAGTGTAGGAAAAACCTAGGAAATAGGAAAATAAATAACCCACTAGGAAAAATAAAAACCTACACTAATAGGTTTAGATAAGATTTCAGAGTAGGATGAGCAAGTTGAGCATGTAGAAGAATGGGCAGAACCCCTTAATCTAACCTTGAGACAATCCACGAGACAACATCTAATTGATAGGTATAGCCACCGGATTTTCATTGTGTCTTTTCTTTGTTATGTACTAATGATAAACCAAGATTTATTAGAGAAGCTATCTCTTTAAAGAATAGTGAGTCTTGGATGTAGACCATGTAGGAGAAGATGATGGCCTTAGATAGATGTGACACCTAAGATCTTGTTATTTTTCCCAAAGGAAGAAAACCCATTGGTTGTAAATAGGTGTATAAAAAGAAAATAAGAGCAAACAGATGATTAGAGAGGTACATAGATAGACTTGTGGCTAAGGGCTACTCCCAAAGAAGAGTTGATTTTGATGATTTTTTGTTACTAAGTTATCTTCTATTAGATTCTTGTTGTCTATTATTGTTGCTTGTGATTTTGAAATTGAGTAAATAGATGTTAAAATTGCTTTCTTGCATGGGGATCTTGAAGAAGAGATTTATATGTGATAACTTGATACTTTTATGGTGAAAGGAAAGGAACATTTGGTTTGCAGGTTGAAACACTCATTATATGGTCTAAAATAGTCACCTACATGTGGTACAAGAAGTTCGATGCATTTGCATTGAAAATAGTTTTTCTTAGGAGTGAAGATCACTATGTTTATGTTAAAATTATTGATGATCATATTGTAATCATTATCTTATATGTGGATGACATGTTTCTTGGTAACAACAAGGCGATGATTAGGGAGCTCAAAACTCAACTTTTTGGCACATTTAATATGAAGGATTTAAGAGTTGAAAAATACATTCTTGGTATGGAGATCATCAGAGATGGGGTATATATAAATCTTTTATTAAGTCACAGTAAGTATGTTGATACTATTTTGTAGAGGTTTACTATGCAAGATTATAAACCAATTAATATTCATTTACCGGTTGGTAGTAAGATTTATTTAGATATGTGTCCTAAATTGGATGACAATTTTGAGGATATATCTAATGTGTCTTATGCTAGTGCTATTGGTAGCCTAATGTATACAATGGTTTGCACTAGATCGGATATTACCCAAGTAGTGGGAGTTTTGAGTAGGTTTATGTCTAATTCTGGGAAGAAGCATTGGTCTTATGTTAAGATGGTGTTTAGATTATTGTGTGGGGATTTTTTATTATTGTTTGTATTATTATGATACTAATAATGTGGTTAAGACATTGGACATACATGAATTTATTGATGCAAATTGGGAAGGTGACTTAGATAGTCAAAGGTCCACTATTAGCTATGTGTTACCCTTATTTGGCAATTGTAGTTAGTTGCATAAGTAAGAGGAAGCCTATGGTTTCTTTGTCCACCATCAAAGCAAACTATATGGCTACTACACATACCTCTAAGGAGGAGGTATGGCAATAGAGACTATATTCATGTATTGGTTTTGATTGGAGGGTTGTTAAAACTAGATGTGATAGTTAGAGTGCTATTTGTTTGGACAAAAATCTCATGTACCATTATTGTATTAAGGATATTGATGTATAGTATCATTTTTTCATGAGATAACAGAAAATGGTAAGGTCATGTTACAGAAAGTTAACATTTAGGATAATGTTGCATAGTCCCTGATGAAGTCAATGAGCACGAAGAAGTTCTCTTAGTGTAAAAAGGCCATGGGCCTTGGATCTTGTACTTGATTTGTTTTATAATTTCTATTGATATCATTGCAATATATAATATCAAATGGGAGAATGTTAGAAAAGTGTAATATTTAATTACAATCCTAATGTACTAATATTGCATTTCCAACAATCTTGGAATGGTTACTTGAATGTCTATGTTGTTGAGAGATATTATTAATTCTCCTTATTGACTTGAAATATTAGTTGTAGTGGAATTCATGAAGGAGGTGGAGCATAATGTTGCAGTTACAAGTTCATTTGAGATCATTTATAGCATTTTTCCAATTCTAAGTGCTAGGAGGGAGTTATGGAGAATCTTTCGTTTACTGGGTGGGTCCCATGCATATTGGTGGAGAAAGTTGGATGCCATTCTTGGGAGGTGTGCCCATGTGTGGTAGTTATGAATCAAAGATGTTCATTATTGTGATTTACTATTCTCAAAAGATGTTCTTCAAGTGGGGCACGAAATTTTTATATTGTACTATGGTTTTAGTGGCATATTATTTTGTAAAACCATTTGTGATTTCCCTCTCCCATTTCTCTATAAATTGGAGGCATGAGATAGTAGTTTCATGAATTGATTTATAGTTACATAGTTGTTGTCAGAATGTTGTTGGATTGAGGAAATAAATGTGTTGCATATGTACTTTTGTATTGAAGATTAATACATATTTGTGGCTCTCTTTGATGGTGAAGTTTTTTCTAAGAGGGTTTCTCTATGTACATTTAGTGTTATGTGTTAAAATATCATAGTTTGTTAATTTCTATTTGCTATTACATACTTTCACACAATCTCATTTGGTTAATCAAATTTTGTATTAAGAAAAATTAGATTTGCATGCTCTTTGAAGAGCTAACATTTGTAATAGTTAACATTGTTTAAAAAATAGGTACATTGGTGTCTCATACTCTTGTGTGTGTGTTTCATTTTAGTCTTTCATTCTTGGTATTTGTTTGTGTTGTTATTTTAGAATGCTGATAAAATTTGTTTAGATCAAAAAACTTGTGACACTCTTCCTGTAGGGTTAATTGTAGAAATTGTTTGCATATCTTTGCATTATTTTCTTTCATTTGTTATTATATCTTGGCTAGCTTCTTAGATCCTTGTGATGAGGAATATGGCTTATTTTTATTAATCCTTGTTTAAGTGGGATTTTTGTTACAATTATTTTGTTTTTAGGTTATAGCCATGACAAACACATATAAAATGGAAGTGGATAAATTCAATAGAGGCAACTTTGAGCTATGGAATCTCAAGATGGAGGATTTTCTCATGGATAGAGATCTTTGGGTTGCAATAGTAGATAAAAAATCATTTGGCATGAAAGATGAAAAGTATCAAGTGTTTGATCAGAAGACAAAGATTCTCACTAGGCCATATCTTGTAGATTATGTGGTCTTGAATGTTATGATAGAGACAACCACCAAGAAGCTTTGGGATAAGTTTGGGAATTCATATAAGATAAAGTTCCTAATGAATAAGTTTTTATGAAATATACATTGTATTCATTGAAGACGGGCAATGGTGACTCGGTGATTGAGCATCTAAATGCATTCAACACTTTGGTGAGCCAATTAGTATTCATAGATGTAAATATGGATGAGGAGGAATAATGTATTACCCTCATGTGTTTTTTGCTTAATTGTTAGGATAATATCATGGTGGTGATCAACAACACTACTTCAAAGTTGAAGATTGATGAGGTGGAAGGTTTGTTGCTTTCTGAAGAGATGAGGTAGAAGAATTTATACTTCATTAAGGATGCCTTGATAGTGAGAGGTCATTTCAAGGACAAGGGGAAGAACAAGAAAAAGTATAGGTGCTCCAAATCAATGGGGAGATCAAAGTCTCTTCGTATATCCAAGTATGGATGTTGGAAATATGGGGCACATTAGAAGAGGATTTATGGAGAAGAAGGCATAGGAGTCAGAAGATGACATGGACTCAAGGAATTCCAATGATGGTGGTGGTGGTAATTTTCTTGTAGCTCTTACTACACATGCACATAAGGGTGCATGAATTATTAACTTAGGAGCCTCTTATCATATGAATCCTAATAGGTAGTGGTTCTCAACTTATGAGAGCATCGATGGTGGCAATGTATATTAGGGAGATAACTCTTATCTTAAGACCATTGGGACAATATAGAGTTGGGCTCATGTTTAGAGATGGAAGGACCAAGACTCTGTAATATTCTGCACATTCTAAGTTTAGAAAGGAACCTTCTCTTGACAAGTAAATTGAATGATATTGGTGTGTAGGTGTAGTTTTTAACAAGGAATGATGTAATATGGTGTGTGGGGCCATGGCCTTGAACAAAGGAGTTTGATTTGGGACTTTATTATGGTTGGATAATAACACCATGGAATGTAATAGTTTATGGGCCTTGATTTGACGGGCCATAAGCTTCCTACAAAGAAAACCATGTTATGGCATAAGTGAATGAGCCATATAGGTGAGAAAGGTCTAAGGGACTTACATAATAAGAATTTAGTAGAGGGGCTAACTGATTGTTCTCTAGATTTTAATTTTTGTGAGCATTGCATATATAGGAAACAAAATTGGGTTAAGTTTTTTGTGAGCTCTACTAGATCTAGAGGAATTTTAGAGTTGATTCATAGTGATGTGTTTGGTCATGTGGATGCACCATCTCTTGGAAGATACTTATACTTGTAAGTTCCTAAAATCGTACGAACATACATAGTTGTCCAATGATGATCCAATGATCTAGCACATGACCCATGTGGCATGTATGACCTTTTCTTAGCTTATCCAAACTTGATGGAGTCACCAAGTTAGCTCGTAGGATCCTCCCTTTCCTTCTTTTCATGTTTGTTAACCATTTGTTATGCTTGCAAGTTTGGTCATCTTCCCAAAACTAGTGTTTTATCTTTGTTGGGTGAATATTTTGTCATCAACTAACTGAAGACAAAATGGTTATATCAACCACAGTATGATGAGATTAAATCTCTCCTCTCAGAAAGGGGAGGCCCCCTTCTTATTGCTAACTAATAACAACCAGTAACTAACTAGACTTATGTACACTAAAAACTATCCTTGGGGTGGTTCCATATCATCCTATTCTCTTTTTTCAGAATAGATGTTTACAATTCAAGATTACAATCCCACAAAGCTTATAATATGCAAAGAACTACAAATTACTAACTTGGAGCAATAATAACCAATATCCACTTAAGTTACACAAAAGAATAACTACATGATACCAGTGTGTGTTAATCACCAAGAAACCCATGAAAACACAAAGTTTCCCATTGCTTCTTATGCCAATTAAAAATAACAGATTTTGAAATAGAGTGCAGCCCAAAGTCTTCACTATATGCTGAGATAACATGATCATGAGCAATAACTTGCAGCCCAAAGTCTTCAAGTTACTTTTCATTCACCAACATAAACACAAATCTCAAAGATGATATCGCAGCACAAAGTCTAGAAAATTAGATTTGAATCACCTTCTAATCACTTGATTTCTACTCTCACAATTCAACCATACATACAAGATAATGCAATAGAAAGGACATAAGAACAATTCTATAACATTACAAATTTGATCCAAGAAAAGATTGGATGTGAACTTGCTTTCTTTATATTGATTGAAAACTACTTTACAAAATAAGCTCAAAGTCTCAAATTACTCTTCAAAATGATAGCACTTCGCTTCAATAGACAAAATATAATATTTACAAAAGATGCCCTCTTTATTTATAGGGAGAGGCCGAGAGAAAAAATAGGAAAACTATAACTACTTTGATTAAGGACTTCTATGTTTTTACATGTAATTACATGTTGGTTTGATTTAGGACTTCTATGTTTTTACATGTAATTACATGTTGGAAAAATACATGTAAATATGTCTAGAGCAAAATACAAAAAGCATGAAAACATTGAAAATAAAACTAAGGCACATTCAACTTTCACCACCATCCTTCTCCATGAAATCTTCATACTTCTTCATCATTGATTGCACTTCATTAGTATCTGGTCCCGTAGTATGTTTGAAGATGGCAAGGGCCCTTGTTATTGAATCCTTCATGGTGCAACAAGATTTCTCATGCCTTCCCAAGAACACTTTGAGATTGTCCAAAGTTAGCTGAATATCCAACAACTTATCCTTGTTGAAATGCAAATCTTAGAATGCGTGCACAAAAGATTGCAACACAAAAGTCAGGGTTTTGCAGTGTTAGGAAAATTTGCTTGATTGGAAACTGCAATGACAGGGAAATTTTGAGCAATGACATGAGCTTTGAGGGGCTAGAGCACAATGGAGGTGAAAAAATGAGAAAAAGTGAGCAATTGGTTAAAAAGAGAATTTCCCAGTGTTAGAGAAATTTTGGGAAAATGAGTGTAAGAGTGCTAAAACTCAGCACCTTTGCATGTAGGTTGCATTAGTTGTGCAAGGTTGGAACATTTTGCCAACCTTGTAGTTTGGGAACTCACAAGTGTTTGTAGGATTGGTGATTTTTACCACTATTACATAGTGTTGGACATTGCAGTGATCTGCATAGGCGGTGAATTTTGCCGAATGTGCATAAGGTTAAGACTTGAAGTATTTGTATGGGTAGCAAAATTTGCCGCCCCTACATATAGGTATGAATCCAAAGTCTATGCAGGGTTGGAAAATTTTGCCAACCATGCATATGGGTAGAAACAAAAGTTTTTACAAGGTTGGCAAATATCGCCGACCCAACATGTAGGGTAACAAGAATGACTCATCGGCGAAAACCAGTGATGACCCATAAAAGGAAAAGCTTACAAAGACAACTCAAAACATAAACAAGATACTAGCGTTTCACTAACAGGATGTCACTATTCTTCAAAGTAGAACAACGACCATGGAAAGAAAGGATTAAAAACAAAAACCTAAGAAAACCCTAGCATCAAAAATGAAACACATTACAATATAAAAGGAGGAAAAAGAACACAAACGAAGGATAATACCTGGAATCAGCAATGAGGAATGGTGAAATCCCTAATTTGGAAAGATAGGAAAATCAATCCAAAGCCGCACACAAGAAAACAGACGAGCTCCTTGAGATTGCAGAGAGATCATGAGGGCAAGGAAGAAAAACAATAATAAAAACAAAACCATAAAACAACTTAAAAAACCCTTGAAATGCCATTAAGAAACAACATTTATGACACTCGTGTTAACCTCAAGTTGCAAGGTCAGCAAATTTGTTTGCCTGTGCAACTTTGATAAACGGACATGCAAGGTCGGCAAAATTCACTGACCATGCATTACAAAATTTACTTTAACATGTAGCGACAGCAAAAAACACTGACCCTGCATTAACAAAAAATTTCCTAACTCCTGAAAAAGTGAAATTTGTAATTTAGTCAATCTTGTGAGTTCCAATGAACCAACGAAGATTGAAACTCAGAGGAACGTTTCAGGGCTAGGAGACCACGCACGAGGGCAAATGTAATTCACCTTGTTTTGCATGCTTAGATTTGTAGGCTACGAAAAAGATAAGTTTCGTAGGGGTCATCCTACAAATTGAGCGTAGTTGAATTTGAGGATAACAGTCTTTTAAGTTATGAAATTGCTCTTTTCTAGGTTGAATCACCCTAATGATTCATCAATCACTTGGGTGATTCATCAAATTACTTCAATGGGTCCTTATTGGTAAAATAGATGAATCAAAATTAAAGTCTTACCTATGTTATTTCTTTAATTGTGTCATTTCTATAGCAATTTTGGCTCTTGAACTTGAGTTTAACTCATTGCTAGCTATGCCCAACATATGAAATTTTCAAGTGTTAACCACCTTGATTGTGGATCTAGCCATATGTATATCCCTCCCAATGGATTTACATAGGTCTTTTAGTGGCTTCTTGTTGGAAATTTTTTCTCCAACTTGGGTATGTGCACAAAGATGGGGAAAAGTAGCTAAAAAACATTTTTGGGTCAAAATAGGTCATAATGCAATCACGTTACAAAAACCATAACATGATCACGTTATAGTTTGGTAGTGAAAATCCTAAGGCCTTTTTACTACCAAGCCATAATGCTAGCATGCTATAATGTGCTGGCATTTTAAACTAGTTAAAAGCAAAAAAAAAACATGACCTCATTTTGTCATTTTCCCCAAAATGTGAGTGTGCTTTTTTGCGAGCACATTTTCAACCTTTTGGAGATATTTGGATGAAGGAATCATGTTGTCATGATGTGCAAGAGGTAAGTTTGTTGTATTTTTAGCAATTTCAATTAAAATGAAACTTTTTTGTTTTTCATTTGTGTTGATTCATTTTTTTTATTTTTTAGAAAATTGAAATCCCTCAACACCTCCTAACCCTAATCTACTTGATCAAATACATGAGGAAACTCCTGCTAAAGAGAAGGCACAAGATACACTCCCTTAAACTCCTCCAGCCATTCTGAGGAATCCTTGTGAGACCTAAGAAAATATATTAGGCAAATTTGAACAAAATAAAAAGAGCTTCAAACATTAGTAGAAACATTGAAAAATATAAATGCAACTTCCACACATCAAAGAGCTCTTGCAACATCCCCTTGAATCTATAATTTTCACATAGATTTAGTTAGTGGCCAAATAAACACGTGGAAAAATCATAGAGAGAATGCTCAATAATATTATTCTGCATTTATGGCATTCCATGAGACCACATTTCTTTTGAGGTATTTTTCAAACAGTTCACACACCATGTTTATGCTTCCACATTGTGCATCCATGTTTATAAGGGCAACTACAATTTACAACACCTTATAAATTTCCTTACTCTTCATGCATGAAAAAATATAAAAATAAAAATTTCTAAACAAAAATATACATGTATAAAATAAAATTTAATTTTTTTTTTTTAAAAGGTAAAAAATAATAATTTTTAGAGGGTGCAACCCCTTTGGAAGGCATGGCCTTGCCACAAGGAGGTCATGGCTCCCTTATTTGTGAGGGGATCAAACCCTATGGGTGGTTGTGGACACCATAGGTTCACAACCCCTTCACTAAGGCATGACCCTGTGGTGGGTACAACCCCCATAGGCCATCCCTTCCCATAGGTGTTTCTTGCTATATGTAAATGAAGTAAACAAACAAAATAAATAATTAAATTAAATTAAATTTATTTGTTGTTGCTACTTTTTCCACTACTATTGCCTCCTCCATTGTTGTTTCTTCCCTTGTAGCACACAAGTAAATGAGAAAAGAATAGAGTTCTTTGATAAGGCAAAAAAATGAAATGAAATTAAGGTTTTGATTATTTTTTCTAAAGTTCAATTTTTTATAAAAAGAGAAAAAAAGAAAGAGTAAATCTAAGGCTTTGTTTTTATCAAATATAATAAATTAATATTTTCATCAGTATCTCTTTATTGTTTATTAATTAGAGTTGAGTTTTATTATTCATTTTATATTTTTCTAGAGGAGGTGTGTAGCATGCCTTCTCATATTACTTTAATTTACTCAAGAATTTACAAGAAAGTAAATGAACATGGTAAACATGAAATATTTTGTTTATATCATTTTTATAATTACAAAAAAAATAAGTACATATCATTTCTGAATATTCTTCAACCTAGAAGTTCAATATATTCAAAGATAAATCTTAGTGAGAAATATTTCACTTTACAATTTCAATACACAAATTGCACTTGGAAATGAGAATAATTTTACATCAATACATAAAGAATATTGCATCTAGAATCTTGATATTTGTCACTCAAGTCTCAGTGAGTCTTCTGCTACAGAGGGAGAGCATCATCCAAGTGCTTTACCTCCAACCACAGATCGGCGGTCCCCCGCACACCTTCCTTCATGGAAGTGGCCCTACCCTTCATGAAGAGTATAGAAATAAGTAACCAACAGGTTTTCCATCTGAGTCCTAGTGTTGTGTCCTACGTAACACAATCGACCATAAAAGTCTGGACAATCTTCTAGCTAAGTATGATCCTACTAATAGGTTACGCCATCTAGACACTGTGAACCGATGAATGCATGTAGAGACAAATGTATTACTTTGGCCAAAGTCTCTCTATATATAAACGTTTGCAATAAACATAGTTGTGAGTTCACACACCTCTAACTCAACTTGGGAACTATCTCATCCTACAATTGATTTATTTTGACTTAAACACTAGTCATGAAATGTCTTGACTAAGTTTAACTCCTAGTCCATCTGACTTAGAATTTATTCCTGGATTCTAGGATACAAATAAAATGAATAGGTTTTAAAAGACTTAATCTTCCGAAAAGTCCTTCGTCGCATTATTGCAAACATCAAAGTCTATGACTTCCTGTCATTCTACTCATTGACTCTAAAATTAAGCATTCTTGTGCTTGATGTCGTGTATCGACTTTATCATTTTAACAAAGACTTATTAAAATCCTCCTAAGGTATTCTTGTCTTAATCTATGGATTCTTGACTATTCATTGTCAACCATAAATATACTAAGTTCAATCAATGTCATAACTACATTAAGAGTTTACTAGACCCATCTGGGTCGATCTTAGGGTTTTATCCACTCTTAACCCAATATACAAAATATTATCAAAAACTCTCGTTATACAACAATAATAATATTACATGAGTATATTAGCCCCTAGTCTTCTCTAGACCACTTAGGCTCTACTCAACTTCACATTTCTCATAGATTTACAATAGAACATGGGTTTCTAATTTCATATAAATAAACTCTAATAAATATTCTCTAGAACATAAATACTATTAATAAAGTTTGTTCTCCAAAATAGATTATGAGTCTATAGAGAATAATAAACAAGGTTCAATCAAATAGTCTCCTTTCATCCAGTAACTCTGGATATATAAAGGTTAAATACCTATGCACATCATCCTTGCACATAAGATATATACTTGCTTTATGAGCATATAAATTACTATGGTCATATCTTGATGTTCCAATCATATCCAATATCATTCTTGTTTTCTTAGAATAAAAGAGACCTTACACTAAATCTTAGGATGAAAACTAAACAACTTGAACGTAATAAAAAGGCAAATAGGATTCATCATGATCCTACTTACTGATCTTAACTCCTATATCTCATTAGAGTTCTCTGGAGGCTCAATTGGGTTACAGACAAATATAAACATCTCAGTTATATAATAAAAATAAGACAATAATAACATCTCAACCTGCTATAGACATACATCTCTTCGGCCTACTATAGACAAACATCTATTCAACCTGTTATAAGTATACATGGTGAGAACTAAGATAAGTCTTTGAGTTTCCCTTTCATGGAAAAAGGTGAGATAATACAATCTTTGACAAGATAAATAGAGATAAACTTACTCTCATCATATTAATAGAATTCAAATCTAGTTGTTGTCTATCTCAATACAGACAAACATGACTAATCGGCCTTAAGTTTACATAGGCTTTAACTAGTTATCAGCCTTAAACTTGCACAGAGATAAGGTAAGATATCGGCCTTAAACGTATAACTTTTAACTAGGCTTATTTACTTATATCAACTTACAGAAGTATACTTTGTTTGTTAGTTAAACAAACTCAAATACACTCTAGGACTTGTTGAACACCCAGAATATTGAGAGGGGGGTGAATCAGTATTCTATAAAACCATTCAGATATAAAACATCTTAGACCATTTAGCATATTCAATTGCAGTAAAGTTATGCATGAGATCATGAAGCAAAGAAACCATAACACATGAACACCAGGATTTTTACGTGGAAAACCCAAAAGGGAAAAACCATAGTGGGTGTTAGCTCACAATATATTATAACTGGTTATGGTAATACAGAATTGCTCACTGTAAGTGGACTCACTACCCACTAAATAAGAAGGAGAAGAATTACAGATGTGCTCACTGCTGATGGACTCACTATCTAAAAAGAGAGAAGAAAGAAAGAAATGAGACTGTTACATTTGCATCTACACATGCATGAATTACAGTTTCATTGAAGCACAAACTATTCTCTACTCTGCCCTTCAAATACACACTCTGCTCTGTTCTTTCTCAATTTGCACATTCAAAACTTGATCATCACACATTTGCATCTCTTCACATTACATTCACACACACCAAATATCAAGATCACTTTTCATCAAAATCAAATCACTGCTTTTATATCTACTTCACCTTCGACATTAGCTAGGTCATCCCAAAAACATGCCTCGAACTTAACCACAAACTCTGTGCCAAAGTTCAAACTAAAATATAGGTTGGGTGGACCTAAAATAGCTCACACTTAGATCAACACACCATGTTTACCTTTCTTTTAGATTCACTCAACTCTTAACACCAAATAGGTCAGCTTATTTGAGTGTAATGTGTAGCACAACACTAGGTCGACCACAATATCTAATGCGAAGGGACCAAACACATGGAACATGTTCTCCTAGGTCAGAAAGACCTATAGAAGCTCTCAAGATTATACTAGATCCTTTGGAAAGCTCCACACAAAGCAAACATTTTCAGGTCAGCTTCATCACAAGAGAAACACAAGCATACACTAACTGTCAGATCACAACTCAACTTTCAGATTACCAAACAACCTAAAACTTAGATCAAACACTGTTCAGACATTTACAAACATATCCTCAAAACTGCAAGGTAAGATATTTCACTGCGATGAAATGTGGATTACTGGAAGTCGCTCACTGTCACAGTCTTTCACTATCTTTCCAAGTAGTGATACTCAGTCAACTTTATCTCACACTTGAGAGGTCTTCATGCACTAAAACTTTGGAATTAGAAACTTCAATCAAATGTCTTCAAACCCTTAGGACTACAAGAGAAGATATGACATAGCGGTGAAATGTAGACCAAACAAAACTGGCACTTTGCACACTGAAGGAGACAGTCCAACACTTAGCCAAATCTTCACTAGGTCTTCTTCCGGAGCAAGACAACCTTTGATCTTTGAGTATACCACTTACTTTTGAACATTGTTGCCATCAATGAAAACACTCAACCCTTCTTAGCTTCTTCTGTCAACACACTTAGACTGTTATGAACCTTAGTACTTAGCAGACCAATAGTGTCTCTGTCCAACATGATTGATGACCATTATTACTTAGAAATAATCAAATACTTTCAACCAACAAGAGCACAAAGCTATCAAAATTATTTATCAAATAATCTTAGAGATAATAAAAGGTTATCAATCATAAGACACAGGAAAACTTTACTTCTATTGGCCATAAAACATGGTAATGTTTGGCCTTATATCATAAGAGTATCGGCCTTATAAAGATACAGAGTATCAACCAAAAACATGCATAGAGCATCAACTATAAACATATGCAGAGCATCGAGATAAAATATGATTCATAAACTATTCATATAACTTTCAACACAAGAGAAGAACCTATTTGAGATTGTCCAATAGTCTTCTTCTGAGCTTGATTCCCTCTCTCTCTTATTGTCCAAGAGATTCTAAATCCCGTCCTATTTTTCTTTTCCCCCCCTTCTCTGCTATCTCTATGTGTTCTTTAAGAAAATACTCCCATGGTGTTTAATAACCCCAAACCATAACAACGTTCATTTCTCCTCATTCATAGCCTATAAAGATTCCTTGTAGGCATGTAATTAGAGGAAGTGATGGTCATAAAAGACCACTCTTCACATTGGTTTAAGAGTTCCTCTTTTCTCTCTTAATTAGTTAGGAGTAAAGGAGTCGAGCCACTTATAAAACTACTTGCAATATCATAGAATCTTAGCCATGTTATAAGAAGTCTAACAACCACCTCAAAGGTTTAACTTCTTAAATCATAGTAAAATATGTATATATGTGTGTGTGTGTGTGTGTGTGTGTGTGTGTGTGTGAACATAACCATAGGTGAAGAGAAACACCCAATACTTATGTTGTCACAAACATCCGTAAGGATACGAGAATGGGGTCAAGGTATCTCCCCCTCTCTATCTCGCAAAAACACTAGAGAAAGGATAAGTTAACTTATCAGATCACTTATCGGAAATCACCGACAATAAAAATACTATAAAATAACCTCTAGTAGAATAGTTATAATAACATAACTATAATCATAGTGCATAAGGAAAATAACAACTATCAACCTTATCTCATCGAGAGTCATTTTATCCTGACCCAGTTTTTTGACAAAACCTACACTAATGATTTTTTATGTCAAATCAATGATTGTCTAGTCAAAACCCAAAACTCTGACCAAGTAGTTCTAACACAACTTACCACTTATGACAAGGTTCACTAGACATTAAAAGCACAAAACTTAGGTGCCAACAACCTGTCCTTTCCATATGTCTATTCACTTCTCTCTAATGATGCACTCCCTCTCTTTCTTAGAGGGCAAAAATTTGTTTCCTGATTACAACTCATAATCACCAAACTAGGATTAGTGTATCATTAGTTAATCCATATACATCATGAATAAATAACCATGATAACATATAATCACATGTCTAAAATCTATGTATTTAATCATAAACTCATAAAATTATTGATTTATCCTGACATTTTCACTAAACGTCAAATCATTAATCCATGCAAAATTATCTACTAATTGCATAAAAGTGAAAAGTAAAACATAATAAAAATTAGGGATGTGACAAGGTGTGTGAGATATAACATAATTAAAATGTATATGTGGATTTGGGATTAAACATATATATGAATAGGTAGAAGTAATAACATAAATGAAATGTATAGATATGTTGAATTAAATATATAGTGATTTAAATATTTTATATATTAAATTTAAATTGAATGTTTGATTATAATTTTGATGTTGGATTTGACTGATAAGCTATAATTATATAATTTAAGGGTTTTGATCCTTAATATTGACTTAAATAATAAATTGTGTCCAACTCTCTTATAGGAGAATATGTTGAAATGTAGATATTTGCACTATTGTTATATTCATAATTATGAATGTGTTACAATAAATGATGCTTAAAGATATGTATTTTCCTCTCCAAACTAATTTTAGAGGCAATGCCTAATTTTGAGGTGATAATGCAAAATAACTAAGAGTTTGGGGTGTGATAAATAAAGTTTGAGTGTATACACACATAGTGAATGTAGTATAACAATTTATAGATTAATAATTTTGAATAGAACAAATTTAGAATTCTAAATTGAATAATGTATTATTTGCTAATATAGTTATATTATTAAGCTAGTTTTTCCTCCCTTGTAAGAAAATCCTTTGGGCATAGTGTGATTTGATAGTAATGTTATTTATTATCCACATTACGTTTGAGGTGTAGTCACTCTCACCCTAGCTTCACCATTTGATGAAATGTTCAATTTATATGTTATAGAATATAATGAATTATAGAAAACTACAAATACCTATTAACTAATCACCTTGTGGAAAGATCTATACAAATACGTGTTAATTAATTAATTATTTGGGTGAAAAATCACATATTTCAAAGAGGGGTTATTTAAATCTTCAATGAAACATGAGTAATGCTCATTACATCGAGCCTATTTTGAGAAAAAGTAACATTTTATCATAAAACCTTGCATAAACGTAAAGGATACATGTGGAGAGGGGTTGTATATATTTTTAATTTTTTCATAAATAAATAATTAATTATATTAATTTTTAATACAAATTATTGAAAATAATTTCATTTGAATCATAACTTGGTAAAAAAAACATTAAAAAAATCAAAGTGTAGTTGATGAAGCATAGGGTGGACTTGGACTTTTGGATTTGAAAAAAGATACACAAATTGAAAGTTATGAGCCTTTTTCAATATGTATATTTATCAAGCATAAAGATGGTGTATTTAAAAATAATTAATAAACATAATAAAGTTTTAATGAGGAAAAATGCATTTCTTTGACCCTAATATGTTCCTCTTCAAACCCTTTTAATTTTATCAAATTGAGGTAATGTTCTAAGGCCATGTAAATATGAGGCCACAATCAAGGAAACTCTCATGACAACACTAAACCTATGACTTGCAAGCGTTTGGCAACTTTGGGACCCCCAAGCCTAAATCTAAGGCAATCCTAAGGCATTTTTGGAGGAAATCCAAAATTAAGCTAGAAATGTTATCACTTTTGCATCCAATGGATTTTTCCATTTTCATTGTTTAGCCCATCATTTGCTTACACTCACCCCCATGTAATTGAGTTAGTATGCTTCTAGAAATAATTTTCCTTAGGTTTTTTCATCAACATTTTAGATTGCACTAAGTGAACCATTATTAGGAAGAGGAGAAGATGATTAGATTGTAGACTTAACCTATAAATAGCCAGTGAGACTATAGGGAGAGTGTGGAGAGCACAAGAAACCAAAAAAAGATTAAAATATCATGTATGAAAAAGAATAATAGAAAAGTTAAATAATGAATATGAATAATATAGAGAAATGAAGATTCAATATGATTAAAATTAATAAAAATGAGAACAATAATAATAAATATCATTACGATGATGTTAATGAAAAATAAAAATAGTATAAATAATAACAATGTTAAAAATGATGATAATAAAATAGTTCTAAATTCATGAAAATGGGAATAATGAATTATTAATGAAATATTAATATATATGATAGTAATAAGACTCCATTTCAAATGGTATTAAACATTTGTAAAAAGTGAAAAAAGGATGAATAAATAAATTTGAGAAAAAAAACAATATTAAAATAAGAGTGGTTCGATTAGTGAGATGCAAATACTACAAGGCATAAGGGGGTGGGGAGGGGTTTGAGATAGATAGAAGAGGTGAAGGGTAGAAAAAATAGGAAGTTATAGGTTGAAGGGAAAGAATGAGGGGGGAGACAAGAGACAAAGTGGGAAGATATGGAAATGTGGAGTAAGGAGAGGGGTAAATAAGGTAAAAATTTAGAGATGGGAAGGTAGGAGATAGCTAGGAAATTGGAGAGGTGAAAGATAATAGATGTTGTTCAAGGGTGAGTGTTGTGATTATGTCTAAGATTGTTTAACATGGGTTTCTAAGAGAAGCTCAAACTCCAATTATCATCTTGATCAACATTATGAGGGTGTCTACTAATTTCTACTACCTCTTTCAAATCTCTTGTAGTAGTTTTATTCTTTAGCTAGAAGGGTTCTGTCACAATAGTGTGTCTCACTTATGGGACATACTGATTTTTGTCTAAAATCATAGATTTTTTAGAAAAAATAATGATTTAAGCCTTGAGGGGTTCCATCTAAAGGGGTTTAATTGAATGGGGTTAGATAAAACCTACTTGGATCAAACCCCCTTGGAAATAACCCCCCTAGTCTTTAATCAAACCCTCAATGGAGTCTCCTCCACACCTATCAAAATGCTGACAAAAAACCAATTTTGCTTCACGTTTTGGGGGATCGAATGAAGTCATTTAGAAATTCTATTTTGTAAGTATGTAGCCCTTAGTATAAGTTCTCCAAGTATGATTTTGAATATATTTCATTTGATTATTATATTTATTTTCTATTTTCTAGTGAACATAGGTTTTTCATCAAACATCAAGGTCTCTATTCCACACACTTGGAAAAAAATTTAAAAAAAAAAAATTTATAAAAAATATCTGCACACTAGGTATTGATGTCCTTGTTTCAACAAAAAAAGAAGTCAATTTGGATACATACAAAAAATGTTATGTTTTATGGTATAAACCTATGTTTGAATAATAATTAATTTCACTTCAAAAATTAATTAAAAACAATACGCAACAAAAAATTATGAAAAAATATCTGCACACTAGATATTGGTGTTACAAATCTATGTTTAAAAATTTATAATTTTATCCTTTCTATAAAAAAAAGTTATGTTGTATGGTATAAATGTCACTTTTTAAAAATATTGTTAACTATAAAAATAAGTTATTAAAAGTTACGTAAAAAATTTCACAAATTATTTCTTAATTTAAAAAAAAAATACATTAATAATGTACACACAAAATCTCAAAAATCACTAGTTCGCATCATCTACAAATTCTTAACGGATTAGTTGTTATAGGTGTCAGAAAGTGAAAATTTGGTTTAAAATGTTGATCTCAATGTCCCACTTTGGCCAAAAAGTGGGATACAATATTGTGGGCTGACCCAGGACTTAAGTGGCCTTTATGCATATGTGGTGTTTAGTGTTGGATGAATGTTTAGTAAGGGTATATTTTGATGCATTCATGTTTGATGTTGGAAATATATTTGTTAACTCATCATGCTAATTGAGCAACATGTTTGTATTTAATGTAGGGTGTTCCATATGAGCATTCAATCTTACAGACCCTCATGTTGTGAAGAATTTCTCTACCTAGTCCTCAATGGAAGAGTTAAGACTTCTCACTATAATATGTTGTTTGAAGGAACCTATGAGGTTTTTTTTAATAATTCTAGAAGTCTTGTTTGATATGCCTTCAACATAAGGTATTGTAGTATCATGGATATCAAATAGGTCTTTATTATTTTTAATAACCACTACATGTGTTTTGGCTTGATTAATTAGTCTAAAAAATTCCAAGCAATTGGGTTAAGAAAGAGATCATTTTAATGACTATTTAATTTTTTGGAGAAACCAACACAAAAATGACATGGGATCAATTGTAATACCAATTACCTAAATCAATGTGAGGGATAGACAAGTTGCTTTAATAAAAATTCTTTGAATTGGTTCAAAGACTAGACAACCAATAGGGTATAGGGAGAAAAATATTATGATATCAATTCCCTTAATTGGTATAAAACCCAACTACAAATGGTGTCTAAGATGACCTCATATCCGATGACCCATATTAATTATAGAATTTGCATAAATGATAATCCAAAAACTAAGAGATAATATATATTAATTAATTTTCATATTATACTAAACATGCAATGAGAGTGAATAAAAATGAAGTGACATTACACATTCAATAGAGACAAAAGATGGAAAATACATCTCTTTTATCCATCTTGCATAATATATGTTACATTAGAGTATAATTATAGATTGAGAAGACTTGTGTTATGTTGATTCCATCATGTACATTGAAGTGTGACATAAATCTATCTTAATATCAACTATTATTGATAATGAAATATTGATGTTTATAGTAGTACATGAATGTTGAATTTACTCTTCTATATTTATCAATCCCCATCCACTTGTAATATAATCACATGAAATGAATAATTTTCTATGTATGAATCTTGATGCAGGAGCATCCTAGGGTGTAAGAGCAATCTTGCATCACCCAAAAATAAATTTTATTTTACTTGTTTTTTTGTTTGCAAGTTTTTCATTTTTTTCTCAACAACCAGTCACCACAAATCCCACTGCATTTCAATGCACTTGATGACCTCACCTCATAGTTTGGGATACATTATTTACATTGATCCATCAACATCATATTCAATTTCCAAATAATCTAGTCACTGTAAAGACATAATTTGGTTTTTAAACTATTACTGGGCTTAATAAACTTACACTTAGTTTCATTGTTCATGGGTTGTAGTAGCTTCTTGGAGTTTGCAAAAACAAAGGAACACATATCAAGGTACAATGGACCCAAGAATGCTTATGGTGTGAACCGCATCAAGATTCATCAATCCATCTTCACCACATTCGATTTAGGAGATTCATTTACACAATTGGTCAACTACATGTTTCATTTGACATCGATCTTGGAACCACCTTGCAACTGACTGAGATCACTCTTAAGGCAAGTAGTTGATATATAAACATCCTTGAAGATCATTAGAATTTAATGAAGAACGAAAAAGATAGCTTGGTATGGTGTTGTATTGTAAATCTTTTGAATGTTGTGATTTTATTCTTTGAAATCAAATGGCTAAGGCCTAGAATGTAGGAAGCCCATGAAAGGAAAAATATAGAAATAAAAAACATTCCACATAACACCATAGAGATAAATATGCAAACAAATATTAACCAGAATAATTAGAATCCACCATGCCAAAGAACAGACAAACATACCATAAGGTGACACAAGATATACCCTGGGGAAACCCTCAAGAGGAAAAAACCTAGCCTCTAAAAGCATCCACACTGAATATATTATTCAACAATAAAACATTACAATGCACTTACAAAGTCTCATGAACACTTGTAAAACATCAAGCTCCTCTAATGCATCCTCCATGTGTCCAAGCATGTAACCACACATCCCATGTCATGCTTCATATATGCACTCACAAGAGAAGCTCAATACAATGACATCCCACTCAATCAGCTAGCCCAAACCACTATCCATGTGTTTGCTTTTATAGACTCAAGATCACACAAATACAACTTGTGGTATTGGGAAAACTATGTGTCTCAAAACTATGAGAGCACAAAACCATTGACCCCCTCATTTAATTCTTGATACTTAGTTTTTACTTTATAGTACTATGTTTTCCAAATATTAATTAATTATTGTATGCCTCCCACACATAAAATAACTAACCAATGTTACAATACAACTTTACAAGTGGACCCAAATAAATATTTAATGTGGCTAAACACATCTCCTAGATACACCACAAATAAATATCTCATTTTATGAAAAGTGTACAACACCCTTTTCCTAACATTCTCCCACTTATTGTATGCATTGCATAAGGGTCAATCAATGAAATACATAATCATATCCATACATAAAACCACATGAATCTATAGCATGCTCTCATGCTCCATCAAGATACTTGCAATAAAACCAAAGTGACCACCATCTCAAGAAAGAACTCCTTTCATCTTCCAACATGCCACGTATGGAAGAAAAGGAACAAGCCAAGGTGAAGATGCACCAATCCAAAGAACACAAGCATCAAATCCAAGTGATAACAAAGACTCCAAGTTGTTGCCAAAGGTAAAAACCCACATGACTAGAAATATCACCCACAACAAATGCCAATGCATCCAACCATCCATACCTCCTAGGTATCAACAACATTAGTAGAACTTATGCCAACATATCCAACCCATAAACCGCAATCACAAGCTCCCTATATAAAACCTATCAATGAAGAACTCACATATCTAGGAACTCCCACTACATGGGTAATGTCAAATATGAAAATAGATCAAGGCATACTAAATCTACCAATCAACACTCAAACCAAGGTGTGGCTGATGATCAAACCATGTAGTAACACAAAACAATCGCAATTATCCACACATGAAATAAATATTGTTGCATACTCCCTCAAAACATGTCACCATAACTCTCCCAAATCTACCATATGAACATGAGCCTCTAGGAAGTAGCCATAGAACAAAGAGAAAAAACCTGTAAATCATATCATGTCCCACCAACACCTCATAGTGCTAAGTTGTGTCAAGTATGATCTCCTTTACAACCCCAAATGAAAACTATTAATGAAACCCAACCATTCAATCTCATAGATCAAATAAAACATACATATCATGTATAACCAATTTCTGGATGTACGCCTATCTAACCAAGGAAGATCAACCCAAATATCCATCCCCAAAACTAGGAATAAGCCCAATAAACATCTCCTAAATCCTCATAAAGGTCATCATAAATCAAACTCATATGCACAAGGAGATAACCATGCCAAACACCCCTCAAATGAACCTTCTAGAACCAATAACCATAGCTCAAGATCCATATCCACGAGAAGATAAAGCATTAAAAAAAATACATTTGTAAAAGATGGGAAATACTTCTTAGATGATTATCTAGTGAGTAGACCAATAGTGGGGAATGAGAATGCTCCTCCAAGATACACCAAGCCACAATGACTCTCTCTAAGAACAATCTCCACTGAGTCCATCATGAACTCACATACAAATATAAGTGTAGGCTCCTCAGGCTTTCTGTTGAAACCTCGAAAGAGTAACCATCTCAACAAATGTCTCTAATCCCAAGAGAACTCCAACCTCACCCAAGTCTCCAAGTATGGACATGAGCACCTCCAAACAATCAATACATGCTAAGCTCCAAATGCAAGACCACACTATCATGAAGCTCCCAAGCAAATGACCAATGCAATCAATACCAAGAGAAATAAAAAGACCACTACCAAAGCTCCCACTACATGTCTGTGTAATCTAGAAACACATCATGATATCATTATCTAACATTTCCTCCTAGGAGATCACATGCTCCAATGAACATATCCTAGTCTCAAGAGAACCTATATCATGCCAACACTCTAATATAGAATCAAGAGTACAAACTAAGACACAATATCAAACATCATCTAAACCAAGAATCAACATCTCCAATCACATTAAGATAACCATCTCCTGACAATAGAAATTAATATGTCAAAGCACTCTCACTACATATAAGAATAATAATCCAAGAGCTTATCCATGAGACTCACAACCACTATAGAATATCATCCATCACTAGGTGATGAATACACATCACTACCAAAGCCTCGAATGAACCATGATATTGATCTATCCATGGCATCATGATAACCATATCTTAATCTAAAAATCATCCATGGTCCACACACACTCAACTACAATACCAATAAATCCAAAGTAGAACCAACATCTCCAAGCCAAGAAGATAAACCATCATTGTCAAAAGCTCACACTAAACTGTGTAACCAAGCTATCCATGACATCATGATAAACATGCTACAAGTCCCAATAACCGACTATCCAAGCACTCTAATCATTCATCCTCTCATCCCAATGCAACATACCAATGCACAAATGACCATAGATAAGGCAAACTAACAAAGTCTACATCAACATTGAAAAGACCTGTGGATATAGATAGTCCACATCTGAGTCATCAACTAATGGATGATTAGCCCATAAATCTGCATATATTATAGATCCCAAAAAATAGCATGCAAACACATCACATTAGTAACCTGCAAACAGAGATAACAAAGAAGATAACATGTAGAAAACAAGATAACCTATAGACCTCCAGACTCAAACACTAGATCAACCTCAGATCTAATTTTCCAAAGTCCACAAATAAGTAACCATATTAAAGGAACCAAACAAGTGTCCATGAGATAAGAAAAACCTCCAAAAACTAAACCACACCACCACCTATAATCATGAATTAATCATTACAACCCACAACTATCAACTGCGTACATGATCATGTTGTGACAATGCTCAAATGTGTCTGCCTATCCATAATCATCACCATCATTGTACTTGTACCCAACTCCCATGGAACTAAGACTCCTAGTCTCACACATGTATCAACCATGTCCTCGAACTAGAAGACAACCTATGTACATGTCTCCATCAAAGTCCAAACTTTGAAAAACACCTGTAAACCTATATCAAAAAGTACCAAATCTAAAAACCTATTGTACCATCATGTTGGTCTCATAAAAAAAGTACAAAACTCTCTCTGCACATCCAAATAAAAATCTACCTAATCCACTATGTATTACTCTACAAATTTTCTCCAATGCTTGTTCGAAATCCAAATTCCGATTTCGTATGCAAAAGTTATGACCATTTAACCATTTTAGAGCAATTTCAGCTTTAGATACCAAATTTTGATGCAAAAAACAAACTGATCACAAAACCTATACCACTAGGTAGTCTCCTGAGAGACCTTTTCAAGGCCTATAAGTAGTCAAAAATATGATACCATATGTGGAAGTTATGCCTCTAGAAAAAACTTGCTCTATTAGGCTTAAAGATCAACTCTAGGTGGTAAGCAGGTGGCTAGATGGCGACGGTGGAGGATGGGTGGTTTTGGGGTGGTTGATTGGTGGTGGGTGCTAGTGGTGTAGCTCGCCCACCACCTAGGGGGTCTAGCCCCCATGGGTTGCGCATGATAACCCACTCAATGGCCACATGCCCATGGCCTAAGCCCTAGACTGCCAGCCCTGGGCACTAGGCGCTTGCCACAAGACCAAGGGTTGCATGCCACAAAAAAACCTTTTTTGTTGTCATTTTTTTAATTTTAAACTTTCAAATTTTTAATTTTTAGAATATTATTTTTTTAAACATTTTCCTACAAATGTCATACCTAGGCCCTGATGTGGTAACTATAGAATATTCTATACCATAGATTCTAACATCATATGGCCATATGCATTCTATACAGTCGTATGAAATCTTTTGCCAAGATTTCATTTAGGGAAAAAAATGGTCTATATTTTTCTATTGTGAAATATGTCATGTTATATATAGATCAATAGGTTTTTGGGCCTTCTAGACTCAATGGTCAGGTCTCTTTTTCCGTAGGAGGCCTCCATCAAAATCTCACCTATAAAACCCATACATAAAGAGCCCTAACAAAAAACCCACTTGTCAAATCTCCATCAAACCTTAGATCTACAACAACCTAATTTTGCAAACACACTTGTGACCTTGAAAATGCCTTCATTCTCATCTTGCAAGACCATAGATTTAACTATGCACAAGAATCTACTCATTGCAAGGGTTATACCACCAGGGAGATCTTCTTCCACAACCTAGCAACCAGGCTCTAATACCACTTGAATGGAAAATATATCAATAAAGAATATTTCTACATAACCTCATGAGAGATAACTATGCAAACAAATATTAACTAGAATAACCAAAATCCACCATGCCAAAGAATAGACAAGCATACCACAAGGTGACACAAGATGTACCCTGGGAAAACCCTCAAGAGGTAAAAGCCTAGCCTCCAAAAGTATCCACACTCAATATATTATTTAGCAATAAAATATTACAATGCACTTACAGAGTCTCATGAATACTTTTGAAACATTAATTTCCTCCAATGCATCCTCCATGTGTCCAAGCATGTAACCATGCATCACATGCCATGCTTCACATATGCACTCACAAGAGAAACTCAATACAATGATAGTTCACTCAACTAATCAACCCAAACCACTAACCATGTGCTTTCTTATATACTCAAGCTCACACAAATACAACTTGTCATATTGGGAAAACCATGTGTCTTAAAACTATGAGAGCACAAACCCAGTGACCCCCTCATTTAATTCTTGATACTAAGTTTTCCAAATATTAATTAATTATTCTATGTCTCGCACACATAAAATAACTAACCAATCTTACAATGCAACTTTACAAGTGGACCTAAATAAATATTTGATGTGGCTAAACACATCTCCTAGCACCACAAATAAATATTTATTTTACATAATTAAAATGTTTTGTTTTTATGCAAGGCTTTTCCTAACAACCCATTGCAGTAGATTGTAATGTTGTGAATATGAATGAATAAAGAACATATAATTCTTACGTTGTTTTAGTAAGTTTGTTGTGTGTTTGTTCACTTGTCTATATGGTTGGATAATCCTTTATTGGACCCTCCGGCCATGATTGCATTAGATGGTATCAAAGCCTGGTTGATTTAGTTTTTTGAATGAGTTTGACAAAAGAGGGAGAATATCGACAAGTAGAGTATTGACCTAGTTTTGGAGACATGATTCATAATGTGAGTTAGGTAAATTAAGGCATACTAAGAAGAGGAAGTGTATTGCAAAGTTCCATGTGAATTGGCTGAGCACTTAGAACTTGTAATGCATCTCTTTTACTAGTAAAAGTTTTATGTTCTTTTGTACTTTGTAGGAATTAAATAAGGGTATCATCTAGAAAGAGAGTGTTGGGTAGAAGATCCCTTTGTACTTATCAAATGTAAATAGACTACCAAACTAAGGAAATCCACAAGAAACTTGTAAATAGAGTGTTGAATATGAGGAAGTTTACAAGGGTGATTGTGGATAGATCATTGCTTGTGGTGGTTTACACCAAATCCAAGATACCACCACAGAGAGGACATGGTATTGTTAATGTCACTAGAAGGATGGAAGATATACTCGAGATGGTAAAAGCTACGAAGATCTAGATGGATGCTTTTGAAGAAGATTATAGAAGAAACCCTAAACCTAGAGATGATGAAAGTGATTAAGGACAAGAAGCTAGCCCTATTAAGCAGAGTGAGAGTAGAGGGGAAGACATAGAAGAAAGAATGTTGAAATCCATATCAATTATTGGTAATAAAAGTAGAGTAGTCATTCCCAATTATTCTGCTAGATTAAATCATAAAGAATTGATAGATTGGATAACTAATTTAGAAGAACATTTTGAGTATGAAGACATTGATGACTTAGATAGGGTGAAATCCACTAAGATGAAGTTGAAGGGTCATGTCACCATTTGGTGGAAGGAAGTCCAACTAGAAAGAAATAGAAAAGGTAAACCTAGTGTATGGAAGTAGGACAGGATGGTGAATAAAATCAAATCCAAGTTCATTACCATAAATTATCAATTAGAGTTATTAAAGGAGCTACACAAATAAAGCAAAGGGATACCCCTATGAAGGATTACATTGAAAAATACTATAGACTAACAATCTATTTAGGACACCATGATGAGGGAGAAAATAAAGTGGGTAGATACATAAATGGTTTGAGGGAGTAAATATAGGAAGAGTTAAGAATGTTGAGTATCTAGACAATAGAAGAAGCATATCAGATGGCCTTAACTACAAAAAAGAAACTAAGAAAAAGATGTGGAGAATGGAAGAACTGAAAGAGATGTAGAAAAGGAAGGTTTCAAGAAGATGGCTCTCACCATAGGGATAGGAGGCCATATGTAGAGGACCCTAAGGTTAGTAGCCCATACCACAAGGAAGGAAGAGAAAATTATCCCCCCCGCAACAACCAAGAAGGAAGTAATGCCTACTACAATGAAAGAACTAATGGATATCAAAGAGGCAAGGGAAGATATGGTGGAGGTGATGGAAGGCCCTTTAGGAGAACATTTTTCAAATGTGGAGGACATTGATCATTTGAATGCCATCAAATCCAAGGAAACCCTAATAGGAGGCCAAAAAGGAAAGTGAGAGTTGCACATGTGGATGAGGAGATTGAAAGGTTAGGTAGCTCCAAGGATGAACCAGAGAGAGGAGAGTCAATTGTTATAAAAAGAGCTCTCTCAAAATAATATGTAAATCATGAGGTAAGTGTTGTAAATTTGTTATAGATAGTGGTACTATGGATAATTTGGTGTCTAAAGAGATGGTTGAAAAGCTTAAGTTGGAAAGACTATAACATCCTAAACCATATAGTATTGCTTGGTTACAAAATAATATTGATTGTTAGTAAAGGAGCAATGTTAGGTCAAATTTAAGATAGGCAAATACCATGGTGAAGTTTTGTGTGATATAATTCCAATGGATATGTGTCATTTGTTGTTAGGAATACCATGGCAATTTGACATAAGTGTTGTGCATGATGGGAGGGAAAATACTTACTATCTAACAATGAATGGTAAAAGGCACCAGTTGATCCCACTAAGAGAAAGAGAAGGATAGATCTGTAGTAATTACAATATTTGTTTGGTGGATTTAAGGAAGTTCTTGAATGGATTGAGAAATTAAAACATGTGTTTTGTATTGATCCCTAAAGTATGTGGCAGCATACGCACAAGTATCATCACATATGTAGAAGAGATACTGCAAGAAGTTTCATAGTTGTTGAATGAATACATGGACATCATATCAGATAATAAGCCATATGAATTACCACTAATAAGGGGTATCAATCACCATATGGATCTAATTCTAGGGGAAAATTTACAAAATAAGGTGGTGCATGTAGGACATGACACTAGTAAAAAATGAGAAGTTAAATCATCAAGTCCATGAGTTGTTGAGAAAGGGATTGATTAGAGAGTGTTTAAGCCCATGTCTATTACCCATGGTAATAACACCTAAGAAGGATGGTGAGTGGAGAATGTGTACAAATTATGAGGCAATAAATAAGATCACTATCAGATATAGGTTCCCATCACCAAGAATGGATGACATAATGGACTGCTTAAGTGGAGCAAAGTATTTCACTCAGATTTATTTGAAGAGCAACTATCCTTAGATTAGAATCAAAGAAGGGGACAAATGAAGAGTTGTATGTGTTATCTCTAAAAGTTGCACCCTACCAATTTGTAGAAATTGGTACTCTAGAGGAACATGGAAACACTCCTATGGCTGTGGGTCACCTAGAAACTGGAGTGAATCTCCGGAGAAGGCCGGCTTCCTAACTTTAGATCACCTAAAATTTACTATTTTATGGCTTTTGACAAGGAAAAGGGATAAGAAATACATGCATTAAAACTGGAAACTAAAATTCTAAGGGTGATACACCTAGTTGAAAGGGATATGAAACCCAAATAGATGCACTCGCTGTAATGACAGAAAAAATGTTTGCACAACTTGCTACTGTATACTTTTGCATAAATATTTCACAAACAGGTCCTGGTGTTCAGACTTTTAAAAGGAAAATAATTTCACATCTAAAAGCAATTCACACTTTTAGACACAATCTACAACCTGCATTGGTATAATTTATGCATAAAGGCTCTAAAACCCAATACAAAGCTACAAGGAAATAAGTATTACCTCACAGATAACTCGATCAATCAGTTGGTAAGCACAATAATGCAAAGAAACAAGTAGGCAGAAATCCAAGTCAATGATACTCAAGGCATTCATTGTATTCATATCAAGTAAAATGAGTTACAAAAGATGCTAAAATTTGAGCAAGGATGTCAGAATCACAAGTCTCTCCAAATTGCATAATCAAAAGTGCCTACAAAAAAGTCACATAAGTGACTATATCCACCACTATCCAAGTGGTTCCACCATACAAGGAGCTAGAAACAAACTTGGGTTGGATGCCCACAAAAAGCCGAGAATATAGGGCCTATCTCCTCCACAAAAGCTCATAATGAAGGAAAAAGTCCATCATGACCTAGTCAATCATAATGACTCATGAAAACTACTCCAAAAAGACTCTAAAAGAAATAAAATCACTCCTAGATGCTCTCAAAAGCATTCAACTCAACTACTAACTGCCTTTGTGACTTAGTCAAAATTCTCACCTCAAGGGCAAACCAAATGGATATATTCTTGGCATGTGTTTGCCAACTCCTCCATTCTCCAACTACATTTGCTCTCAAAGCCAATAAAGTTTCATAATCATTCTCCTTTGCATTTAAAAGTAACAATAACTCTTAAATGATTTATAAGGTCATCATTTAAGGTTTATTGTTTTACATTTCATTTTTTTAATGCAGGGGAAATAAATACAAAGAATCACAAAAAGCACCGAAGTGCTTACCCTAGCATAAAAGAAATAAAAGACTTAGCATAATAGTCTTAAAATGTTTGGCCAGCCCGTACTAGGGATTACATGTTAAGTTATTGCCCATGGGCTCAATAGAAAGTATGAAAAGTGATGTAGGAGCATCCAAGGTGTAAGAACAATCTTGCATCAACCAAAAAAAATGATGTTTCTTTTCAATAAGGGCTAAATTTGGTAGGGTTACTATTTTTAGTAAGTTTGCATTTGTGCACGGTTGGATACAAAATCTTACATAGACCTCTAGAATGGTGAATTGAAGCTAATGGTGAAGAAATCACTTCAATATCATTTGTCATTTGTGAGATATTAAAATTTCAAATTCCAAAAATCCTATTGAAATATTCAAAGTCAAATTTGAGGCACTTAGAGGCTCCAGATGGGCCCAAAATTTGGTGGGAAACCCAAGCAGTCTCCCTTTAGATATTGCTTGTGCACAATCATCTTTTCGAGAGCTTTCCAAAAAGGTATTATAATTGAAAATCCAACAGTCGGATCAAAAGTTATGGCCCCGCAAAGTTGACCTATTTTTGGAGGGAGATACAAATTTCAAAATTAAGCTGGTGGCCGCCAAAAAGGGCTATATATGACCATTTTTGGGAACTCTTGGAGTAGGAAAGTTAATGGGGAAAGTGTAGAGTCAAGAATAGGTGGGAAAATAGAAACCCTAGCTGATTTGGGGTTACAGAAGGCAGATGATTCCAGAGTCTTGAGAGAGGGAGTTGTAATGTGTTGCAGCCTTAGGGGATTCATCCTCTGATTGTATTTGAGCTTCTAAAATGTACTGTTTTGCCCATATTAATAAAATATCATTCTATTTTCTATGTGCAATTTCTGTTATTGTGTGTTTTATGATTTACCCCTTCTTCAAAAAGAATATAAAATACAAAAAAGAAAAGGCTTATCGGGCTTCTAGGGTTACGAAACCCTAGAGACAAAAAGGCAACTTTTGGGTTCTCATTTGCATTTTGTATTCTTGCAATTTTTCTCTGCTATTGCGCCGCCATGAGGGTTTGTATCAAACATTTATGTAGATGATTTCTTGTTGTTTTCCAAGGCATGTTTATTGAGTTCTTCACACACAGCTTCAATGATCTCTGGTAAGCTCAACAAAAAGAAGTTTCTGAAGCAAAACTTTAAAATTTCTATGATTTCTATTGCTCCTCCATTACTGTATATGCTAAAAGCCTTTGCATCTTTCATGACTGTGATAGAAAACTAAATCTTCATGTATATATAATTGTACTTGACAGGAAAAGCTATAGAAAATAGCAAGATCTATTATTTCTGTAACAAACACTCCTATTTGCATGTGATTTTTCTGTATATGGCTTTTACTGTCGAAAGTAGTGAAAACAAAAGCTTATTTTCATTAGGGTTTATAAATACCCTCGGTCCCTTTTTGAATAGCCATGGAGAAAGATAGCTCTTAAAGCTTCTAAAAAAGATTTAAAGACACTGTTACTCTTTTCTGGTAATGAAGAAACAGGTCTTTGTTGATCTCATCTAGGGTTTAATCTACAAAACCCTAAGGAAGGAAACAAAATGCTCATCTGATCTTTTCTTTTTCTATATATATGAATCTCTATTCTTTTATTCATTTTAAGCATATATCTCCTGTAGCATTCATGAAAGGCTTCCTGTAGCATGGTTTAAAAATGGACAAAAATATAGAGATTCTGGGCATGTGTCTTTCTTATGTGCCAGACATTCATGACATTTTATTGCTTCACTATTTCTGAGCATTCTGACAGTCACTGTAGCTGTGTATCTTGTACTTCTTGTAACTGATTCACTTGGAAGATATTCTGAAAGGTCACTGTACACTAGAAATGTTATAAAGTCTACTAAAAAACAAAACCCTAGCTTTCTGTTGGGTGAATATTTTGTCGTTTAGCTAACTCATGGAAAAATGGTTATACCAACCGTAGTGTGATGAGATAAATCTCTCCTCTCAGCAATGGGAGGTTCCCTTTTAACTATTACAAACTTATTTGCACTTAAATACTAGCTTTGGGGGTGTGTTACATTCATCCTTTTCTCTTCTTTCAGAAAAGATGTTTACAATGTTTCACGGTAATATTCAATAATGCTTCTACACTTAACAATAATCAACAATATTCTTGTAAGTTGAAGCACAAAGTCTTTCAACTTACTTCACAAAAAGATTCACGAACCAAGTGAATAATCTCAAGTACAAAGTCTTCAAATTATCCCCAAAAAGATTTTAAAAGTAACCATATCACCAGTTGGAGCACAAAGTCTATCAACTAACAACACCACTGATCCACGCGAATGTGATTGAAAATCATAGCACAAAGTCTACAAGTTCTCAACATGATTCATATACAAAGTGAACAACTACAAGCTCAAATTCTTTATAATCCTTCACCAAGAAATGCTTTCAACACACATAGATTCAAGCAAATAATATAACACAAAGTTTATATAACTTATATTGAATGTCCTCCAATCGTAATAACCAAGCACCACTTTATCCAAGCAATCAACAAGAGAAATCAGCAAAAATGCCATATGTATATCCTCACTCATACAAATTCGATTCAACACAAAGTTTGATATCAAAACTCACCTTCTTTATTGATTGGAATTGATCATACAATTTGAACACAAAGTCTCAAAGTTGAGTCTTAATTTTGGCAGCACTTTGTTGCGTAAGATTAAAGATAAAAATTACAATAGAGGCCCTCTTTATTTATAGGGAGAGGCCTTGAGAAAATTTAGGAAAAACCTAACTACTTTGACTTATTCAAAAATAGGAGTCCTTATTGACTTGGGACTTCCTATGTTTTTACATGTAATTACATATGAGAAAAGTACATGTAAAAGTGTCTAAAACTAAATGAAAAGTACATATGAAACTACAAAAATGTTCTAAGGCATGATGGCTTTCATCAACTCCCATTCCCATTCTTCTTCAGAAAATCCTCAAACATTTTCAACACTGTTTGCATCCCAAGGTTATCTGGTCCAGAAGTGTCCTCAGAAATGATACAAGCCCTTGTTATTGAATCTTTCACGGAAATAGCAGTCTTCTCATGCTTATCCAGAACTACCTTAAGAATGTCCAAGGTCAACTATATATTCGACAACTTATCCATAGAAGCCACTGAGAAAGCTTGATCTTCAAACTCTTTTAGATCATGTGATGACCTCGGCAGTTTGCAGAAGAAACCGCAATAAAAAGTCATGATCTTGCAGTTTAGGGGAAAAATGGGCAACTTTGGGAAACTGCATGTTGATGATCATGATCACAAGGATGATCTTGAAAGGGCTAAAAAGTAAGCGAGCCGAAGAAACGAATGAAAGCGGGCTCCGGATAGCAATTCTGAAAGTTCTCCAGAGTTGAAAAAATTTAGGAGAGTGAATGCACGGGCGGCAAAATTTGCCGCCCTTGCATGTCAAGGGGAGTTGCAAATATCAGGGCGGCAAATTTTGCCACTCCTGCGTGTTAAGGATAGAGCATTGTCAAATGTACGAGCAGAAAAATTGGCCGCTTTTGCATATGGGAGATAAAGTTTGTGATGTCGGAGCGGTGATTTCCACCACCATTGCATGTTACTTCAAACTCATCAAAACTTCGTGTAGGGGCAGTGAATTTCACAGCCCTTACACTTAGGGTAAATCCTCACAAAGAAGCAAAACCTGAGTGGTGAAATTTGCCGCTATCACATCTGATGTAGTTAGAGTTTTATGTAGGGGTGGTGAAATTCGCCGCCCTTACATCGGGTATTCCAAAAATAAAAAATAAAAATAAAGGTGAGAGTGACAGTTCATCGCCCTTCCACCTCTAAACACATACGCTTAACAACTAAGATAAAAGGATTATATCTAAAAGGTAAAAGAAAACAAGAGATCAACAGGAAACAAAACGACATTTAAAAAGGTAAGAACAATTTAAGAAAAGAAAATACAAAATGAAACTATAAAGAAAAAACCCCCTGATGATAACAAATGAAAGTTGATCTTCCTACCAACTCTCAAATCCGACAATCACACACCCAAAATGCAAAAGGAGATCACTAGGGTTTCAAACGAGCTCACGCGAGTGGCAGAAACAAATAAGATTAAAATGAAAACTAAAAAGAAAATAATAAAACATATAAATGTCTTTTAGAAACACTCACATGAAGTGCATTAATTGCACTCAACATAAACTTAAATTGCACGGGTGGCAATTTTTGCTGCCCCTGCACTTACGAAGTTTAAAGACCAAACATGTCATAGTGGTGATTTTTACCGCTCCAACACTTAAAAGGCAACGGTGAAATGCATGGGCGGCAAAAATTGTCGCCCCTGCAACTAAGACAAAAGAAACATGCTTGGGCAGAGATTTTTGCCACCCCTGCATATCTCAAGAACTTAAACATGCACTAGCAGCAAAAACTGCCGCCCCTGCATGTAAACAAAAAATCTCTAACTCCCTTAAAATTGCGAAAACTAGTTTAACAACTTGCGTGAATTTTGAGAAATCAAAACAAGAAGATACTCAAATAGATACTCAGGAGCAAGAGGACTATGCACGAGGACGAGGTGACTCA
Organism: Cunninghamia lanceolata; assembly: GCA_027924645.1. Lineage (NCBI taxonomy): Eukaryota > Viridiplantae > Streptophyta > Pinopsida > Cupressales > Cupressaceae > Cunninghamia > Cunninghamia lanceolata. The sequence goes on from BSBN01000887.1 coordinate 12,421,362, forward strand.
CCTTGATTTACGAGCTTAGAGTGTAGGCTACATAACAGACAAGTTTCGTAGGGGTCGTCCTACAAAATGAGCACAACTAATTTTGAGGACAACAGCTAACTCTAACTGGGGAACTTCTTTCGATCATTCTCTGAAATGATCAAAGGGAGAAGAATCCAGTCTCTAAGTGCCTTCATCCATGCCATTGGGCCATAGAGTCAAGCCACCCAAAACAAAAAGACACAAAAAGACTAAACAAAAACATAAAAACACTAAAAATAAAAAGACACAAAAACTATACAAAAATTCATAAACTAATCTATCGCTTTACTTTGAGAAAAGCTTTAGATGTTGTCTGCTGCGAGGCAGCAAAAAAGGTATTCTGCTTCTTTTTCTTTTACTATTGAAAGAGTAACACTTCCCAGTGTTTGCCATTCTGGGATCTTCTTCTGCATCCAAATTGAATTGTCCCACTCTTGCTGATGATTTCAGTCCCAACACTCTCACAATAACAACACCTTTTCCTTTACTACTCCACTGTATAAGATAAATGCTTTATTCACACAGTTGTCTTTCAAGTGAAAAGAACATCTTCATAACTTCTTGGTGATATCACAATCATTATCTAATGGATGTTGATGATTCCTTTTCCCTTATATTGTTATGCATACACTTAGGATATCTTTTCATTGTAGAGTATATGCTTAGCATGTTGATTGTCTTCCCATCCTTTGACTGGTACTACATATTTTCCTTTGTCTTCATTTAAACATTCTTAGAGATCTTGATTCCATTGTGCTTCTGTATTGTTTAAAGACTCGATAATGTTTATGACCCTTGTCTTTATTTGAAAATTCTCAATGACTATTCCCTCAATGTTCCTCTGTTTACCTTGACAACTATAGGCTTCTTTGTGACAGTCAAGAAGGACTATCTTCTATTGACCATTATGCACTGAGATACATATTTGTTTGTTCTCTAAGCCTTTTGGGTGACTGTACTTCTCATGTCATCACAGTCTTCATGACTAAGCATTTGACTAATAGGACTGTGAATTCACTTTGAGATGGATTAACTACCCTGGAATGTATGGACTATCCCTCAACTGTCATGATATTATGAAATGGCTATGACTAACACATGATAGCTGCTATAGTCCTTTGACTGTTTTGACTGATCATAGTCATTTTTCATGACTATTTTCACCCTACAATAGTGATTCATCTGACTTTTTCTGGATTTCTTCATGAAATTCATGAGCTTCTTCTTCTTCTTCTTCTTCTTGATAGTCTTATACTATCTGAGGTCTTTTCCTTTTAGTCTCTCTCTCTGTTTTCTTTCACAGGATTTTCCATAGCTGCTCCTCTTTTACTACTCAAACAATAGGTCTTTGCATTCATCATCAAACTTTTCTTAGGGTCTTAAACCATGATTGTCCTCTTTTACAGCTTTGGACATATAGCTTTCATTCTATCATGCTTGTTGTCTACTATTATGATGATTGTCTTGGATCTCCTTTCATTTATGCTTGGCATTCATATGGTACTCATTTTAAATCAGAGATGCATTACCTCCTTATGCAAACTGTCCTTGTTGTACTCATAGTTGATCTTGAATGAAGGATGTCTTTGCATAATTGACTGACCTCTAGACATATGACTGTCTCAGGCAACAAATCATATTGTTCAGGTATATGAATAGATCTAGCTGTATAAACTGAGCCTTGTTTTTGATGAATATACATGAAATGCTCTGTAATGATTATGAGCTAGGCTCAACCCTTGTGGGAGCCACATTTTCTCCACTCATAATGTAATCTGATGAATCAAACAGATACATAATTACACCTGTATCTACACATGAAGCAAACTTGTTAGAAAATAAATGCATATTTTGGATGTGTTTGATGACTTGATTGTTCTCTATGACATCCAAGGTTTGCATTGCTTATTTAATGCATTTGGAGATCAGTTTGTACATACATAGGTGTTTGTTCATGTAAGGTTTGAGACCTTTCACTGCTCTAACATCATCGTATGTACATTCAATAAAGATTAATTCTTTGTTCAGAAAAGATTTGTGTAAATCCTTCTTATGTTACATGCACTTGTATGAATGCAGTAATTTGATAAACATAATCCTTTGAATTATTTCATTTATGCACTTGAATGTAATATAGGAAAGATAAGATAAAATGTACCTTTTCAAGTTTTGAATCAAAGATCTACCTGAATGAGCTATAGTGAAATTTAGGTAACAATATGACTAATTGGTCATGCCCTTTAGCACCAAGTACATTTATGAGGTTGATGAATGAGGTCCTAAAATTTTTTTGGGTAAGTTTGTGATTGTTTACTTGGACAATATTTTGATTTTTAGTAAGACTAGGGAAGAACACCTAGGACACATTAGACTAGTATTGCAGAGGTTAAGGGAAGAGAAGTTGTTGATCAATGTCATGAAGTGTAGTTTCATGAAGAAGGAAATGGTATACTTGAGATTTGTGATATCATCTAAAGGATTGAAGATGGATGTAGAAAAATTCAAAGCAATTATGGAGTGGCCTATCCTCCAAATGTTGGAAAGGTAAGATCTTTCCATGGTTTGGCAAGTTTCTAGAGGCTAGAAAGGAAAGAAAGATTTGCACATGTGGATGAGAAAATTGAAATGTTAGGTAGCTCCAAGGATGAACCAAAGAGAGGAGAGTCATTTGCTACAAGAAGATCTTTGTTAAAATATTATTACAAAGAAGAACCAATCTAGAGGAAGAACTTGTTCAAAACAATATGTAAATCATGAGGTAAGTGTTGTAAAGTTGTTATAGATAATGGTAGTATGGATAATTTGGTGTTTAAAGATATGGTTAAAAATCTTAAATTGGAAAAGATTAAACATCCTAAACCATATAGAATTGCTTGGTTACAAAAAGAACATTAAGTGTTAGTAAAGGAGCAATGTTGGGTCAAATTCAAGATAGGTACATACCGTGGTGAATTTTTGTGTGATTTAATGCCAATGAATGTGTCATTTGATGTTGGGAAGACCATGGTAATTTGACAAAAGTATTGTGTATGATGGGAGGGAAAATACTTATAGTCTAATAATGAATGGTAAAAGGAACTAGTTGATCTTGCTAAAAGAAAGAGACGGATAGATTTGTAGCAATTGAAAAAATTGTTTAGTGGATGGAAGGAAGTTCTTGGATGGCTTGAGAAATGAAAACATGTGTTTTGTATGGATCCCTAAAGTATGCAGCACTGTAGGCACAACAAGTACCACTGTAGATGTAGAAGAGATACTATAGGAAGAAGTTTCAAAGTTGCTAAAAGAATACAAGGACATCATATCAGATAATATGTTAGATGGATTACCACTGATAAGGAGTATCAGTCACCATATGGATCTAATTCCAGGGGCAAGTTTTCCAAATAAGTTGGTGCATAGGATGACACCAGCAGAAAATAAGGTGATACATCAACAAGTCCAAGAGTTATTGAGAAAGGGGTTGATGAGAGAGAGTTTAAGTTCATGTGTGGTACCCTTGGTACTAGCACCTAAGAAGGATGGTGAATGGAGAATGTGTACAAATTCTAGGGCAATAAATAAGATTACTAAAAAATATAGGTTCCCATTACCAAGAATGGATGACATAATGGACTACTTAAGTGGAGAAAAGTATTTCACTAACTACTAAGATTGATTTGAAGAGAAACCATCCTCATTTTAGAATCAGAGAAGAGGATGAGTGGAAAACTACATTCAAGATAAATGAAGAGTTTTATGACTGGTTGGTCATGCCCTTTAGGTTAACCAACACACCAAGTACATTTATGAGATTGATGAATGAGGTCCTAAAATAATTTTTTGGGTAATTTTGTGATTGTTTACTTGGATGATATTTTAATTTTCAATAAGACTAAGGAAGAACACCTAGGACACATCAGACTACTATTGCAAAGGTTGAGGGAAAAGAAGTTGTTGGTCAATGTAAAAAAGTGTAGTTTCATGAAGAGGGAATTGGTATACTTGGGATTTGTGATATCAAATAAAGGACTGAAGATGGATCCAAAGAAAGTCAAAGAAATTATGGAATGACCTACACCAACAAATGTTGGAGAGCTAAGATCTTTCCATGGTTTGGCAAGTTTCTATAGGAAGTTCATTAGAAATTTTAGTGCTATTTATGCATTGTTAACTAAGGCAATAAGGGGAGATAAGGAGTTCAAGTGAACATCAAGAGAAGATAGGACCTTTGAGTTGATGAAGAAGAAGGTGATAGAATAGCCAGTACTAACACTACCAAATTTTAACAAAGTATTTCAGGTAGATTGTGATGCAAGTGGAGAGGTAATAGGTGCAGTGTTGAGCCAAGAAGGTAGACTAGTAGCTTATTTCAATGAGAAATTAAATGATTCCAGAAGAATATATTCAATCTACGATCAAACATTTTATGCCATAATTCAAGCATTGAAGTGTAGACATTAATTATTGCCAAATGAGTTTGTGTTGTACACTAATCATTAGGAATTGCAATATTTGAATAGTCAAGGAAAGTTGAACTAGGGACACATGAGATGGGTTGAGTTCATGCAAAGTTATACATTTGTGTTGAAGAATAGGAGTAGAAAATAAAACAAGGTTGCATATGTGTTAAGTAGGAGACAAAGATTACTAATGTAGATGAGAGTAGAGATAGTTGGATTTGAAGAACTGGAGCATTTGTAAGAGGTGGGTCCTAATTTTATGGAGGCATGGAAAACCTGCAATGAATTAGAAAGCATGGATAGAAGTAAGTGGTTGGATTAATTAATTCAAAATGAGATGTTAAGGTAACCAGTTGTACATTCCAAGAAGTTCCATGAGAGAAATTTTGAGTAAGGAAAAGCATAGCAATAGTTTAGCAAGACATTTTTCATGTAGATAAGACAATAGCATTGGTGAATGAGAACTATTTTTGGCTACAAATATATAAGGATATTGGGAAATTTGTTTAAGGTTGCAGGACTTGTCAAGTTACAAAGGGGAGCGATTAAAATATTGGTTTGTATCAACCAATACTAGTTCCGGAGAAACCTTGGGAGTATATAAGTATGGATTTTGTACTAGGATTACCTAAGACTCAAAGAGGACATGATTCAATATTTGTAGTTATAGACAAATTTTTTAAGATGGTAAATTTCATTCCATGTAAAAAAAACAATGATGCAATACATGTAGGTTTGTTTTTCAAAGAAGGTGTGAGGTTGCATGGGTTACCAAGGAGTATAGTCTTAGACAGGGATACAAAATTTGTTGGGTACTTTTGGAGGACATTGTGGAAGATGATGGAGACAAACCTAAAATTTATTCCAGTATATCACTTGTACATTGATGGGAAAATGAAGGTTGTGAATAGGAATTTGGAAAATTTATTGAGATGCTTGGTTGGAGATAAGATAGGGAATTGGGAAATGATTCTACCTTAGGTGGAGTTTGCATATAATAATTCAATTAACTAGCATATAAGAAAGACACCATTCATAGTGGCATACAACAATAGTCCAATAAATGTTTCAAAGTTGAGAGATATCAATAATAAAGAAAAGAGGAATGTAGAAGCAGAAGATATTGCAAAACATATGAAGGAGTTGCATGTAGAGTCATTTAGAGAAGATGCATGGAATATATAAGGAGAATGATGGCGAGAAAATAAGACACAAGAAGTTTGTGTTTGGAGAAGAAGTAATGGTATATCTCATAAAGGAAAGATTCCAATTGAAACATACAACAAACTAAAAATGAAAAATTTGGCCCTTGGATAATTGTGAAAAGATTTGATTTAGGATATGAATATGAAGTGGAGTTACTAGAAATTTTATGCATATTGTTAGAAATGAAGGTGAACAACTATATAATTGAGATCTAATTTAAATTGTTATAAATCCAATATAGAACCAAATATAGATTATAGGAAATCAAATCAGCAAAACAAAGAAAGAAAGGAATAGAAAAACTAAACACATAACATAGTGTTTACATGGAGAAACCCTTTTGGGAAAAAACTCCACACAAGAAGAGATACACCAATATGTATTAACTTCAATAGAGTTTACAATACATTACTAACAACCTCCTCTTCAGTCTTCAATCCAGTAACACCTATTTTTTCAGTCTCAACTCTCTACCACACCCCAGCTATAATACAATACCCTCATTAAAAGAGTGTTTCCATCTAGGGCAAGAAACCCTAACATAACTTCTACCGTTAGATCTATGACCTAATGATGAATGGTCCAGATTAACTACGAAATTACACTATTTTACAAGGCAATTTTCTAAAACAAAATTCCTTTAGGGGAAGCGCCCCTAAACCCCCACTAGGGGGTGACATCATCCTCCCTCGACCCCCCGTCAGGTGCTGGGATCCAAATGCGGTTGAAACAATATTGTTGCTTGGTGAATACATCTTCCCTTTGTTGGAATTAGGGCACACAACTGAGAAGGGGGGTGAATCAGTTGTCACAAAACTTTAATACTTGCTACAATTAATTCTTCTTTGCCACCTAATAATAGATTAATGATTTAACCATGAAAAGTAAGAATCAATAACACGAGCAGAAGCATAATAACACACTTGACACCATGATTTTTAACGTGGAAACCCAGTTAAAGGAAAAACCACGGTGGGGGTTAACCCACAAAGATTATACTCTGTTAAAAGTATTACAAATGGGAAGGGACATGCCTTTGGGCTCACTGCCCAGAGCTCACTTCTCAAAAGAGGCTCACTGCCTACAAGAATGATTACAAAAGGATTACATATTGTTTGAACTGATGAATAGCATCTGCCAATGCAGGAATAGTGTTTTGATTAAGCACTGAATACTGATCTTACACATTTCATCTTTACTATGCCTTGTTTACTGCTCTTCCATAATCTGGACCTTAGATCTCTTCTCTTTCGCACTTCTATCTTCCCTTTTTGCACTTACTCCATATTCACATCATCACCACTCACAATACACTCAAATCCATCGACTATATATATCCATCTCAAGAAATTTAATCACCTTTATGTTGGCCTTATGAAAAATTTAACAAACAATACAAGTACTCTGTTCTGTCGGCTGAATCCATACACCAATATTGATGCGTACTAGAAATAACACTTGCAGGTCACATAAATGTTGACCACTAACATTATATCCCATACGCAACTCACCAAAACACTTGTACTAGATCCGCACAAGGATCTAACACAAGTCGACATGTTCTTCACTAAACTATTCTGTCATATTAAGACCCGGTACTCAGATGCTCATAACTTTTAATCCCTTTGACACCGGAAGCTGAATTCTTGGATTTAGATTGTCCTAAAATTCCTCTACACTCCCTCAGATTCACAACACACAATGATTAACTGGAGAGATCCACTAATCAAAATATTGAACTCTCCCATATACCCTGTTGCTGTCTATCCAGACTTGACAAATCTTGGAACTGACTTCTGGTATGATCTGATACTACATTGCAGATGTGTGGAATGGACTTAGTTGCCATCAATGACAACACATGACGTGCCTTGCAGTGTCTCTTGCCAACAATCTCCCCCTTTGGCATTGATGGCAACACTTAGTGAAAAATGACTAAGTGTCGGAACACTCCCCCTTACTATGTATACTTGAGCTTTTCACTGATCTCCAATGCTCCCCCTTTGTTGGATCCTCATTTTTCACTACTCTTAAATCCCCCTTTGACATCAATGGCAAAGGGTGGGTCCACAAACCAAAATTTATACAAAAATTCTCCATACCAAGCCGCATATGTACAAACAATCCTTAAGTCCTATTTACATAAACTTAAGGACATCACCAAAAATGTTCTTCAACTATGCCAGATCGTTATCCCAATTCTTCTTTGTAGTGTTCAAAATTGAAATGTGGCCACTGAAGAGAAATGCTTGTGACTCTATTGTACGCAGATCACTGGGATCACTTGACCGAGCTACAACTTGAGCTTCAGTCAGAGCATTAAACATGACTTCCATTTTGGGGGAAAGTAGTCCCTGGAGCTCACTCATTCTTGTCTCTATGCCCTCCTTCTCTTTTGTCAATTTCTTTATTTCTTCAATCAAGTTGATCACTTGACTTTCCTTACTTGCCACTGATGTTGACAATGGATCAAAAGAATTGGACACACTAGATAATTTCTACTTAGACACTTTTATTTTGTCTTCAATATCTTCTATAACTTTAGGATAGGATAGACAAAATTTATATACACTACCTCCTTTTGTAAGATCATTTTGAATACTCTTTATACTGGCATCCAGCACCATTTTATCTACTCCAATTAATCCCTTAAGAGCATCAAATCTTTTATCATTGAATTCTTTCTGAACTTTTACTTCTGCAGACTTCTCTAAGGACTCAAAATGAGAACTTACCGAGTTAATCAGGTTCTTTAATTGTCTGGAGGGGGATGCTAAAGAATCCTTGTGGTATGTTGGCATGATTTTCTCTAAAATCCCTGATGCCAAACCTAGTAGCTCACTGTCCTCTATGTGAGACTTCAATTTCTTTTCTCTTGTCTTGGCTTGTGTGAAAGATGCTATTTTCATCATTTGGATCGGAGAGAGAGTATCCAAGTTGATTGGTCCTTGAATCGGTTTTGGTTCATCAAGCTCTAGCATTTCTTTACTCAGGAAACTCTTCACTGCATCTGCAGTGTCTCTTACCACAATTTCTGGACCACCTTCCTTTCCTTGAGTTTTCTCAATGATAGTATTAGGACTATTTTGTTTGGGTGCATCAACATTTGCACCATCTGCTTTTGCTTTATCTTCCTTACCCTTGATTTCTTCTTCTTCTTAGTTCTTAGCCTTTTCTATTTCATGCTCTTCAATCTTTAATGAATCATCTTCAATGTGATCATCTGCTTCTATATTCATCTTTGTATCTTCTTTGTTAGAATGATCTGGAGGAGTTAGAATACCTCCTGCATTAGCAGTTTCATCTATCATTTTTACTTCTTCCCTACTTATTGCTTCCCCTTCCAGGACAGAGGAACCATCCATTCCATATTGTTGCTCATCCTTTTTCTGCTCTTCTTCATCTAGGACTGGTGTGTCATCAACAGGCTTATCTGACACAACAAAGAACTTGTTCTTGTCTAATGCTTTTCTCAAAATTTGTTTAGTTTCTTGAACTATTTCATCTATCTCTCTAATCATCAGTTTATTGATTCTTATTTTACTCCTAAATTCATTTTTGACCTCTTTGAAGATTTTATCTGCTTCTCTGTTGGAGATTACCAGACATAGAGTGGTCAGTACATGTTCTCTCAACTCCATATCTTTTGTCTTGGTAGCTTCTTTCCTAATTTCCAATATATCCTTCAGACCTTTTGGAACTTCTGACAAGATTTCTACCAATGCTCGATTGAACACATTCAAGTACTTGATAGTAGCTTCTTCCAAGAGTCTTTTGTCAGCATTATTGTAGAGATCATAGAATTTATTTAATAGTTTTAAGTTCCCATCAACAGTGATTGTCTTGACAATGTTTTTCACAGAGAAAATTCTCTTCTCAGCATCAGCTTCTGATTTTTGTCTTTTTATTGTCTTCTTGCTTCTAAAAGGCTTCTCTTTAGATACTTTAACAGCTTTAGCATCCGTGGCCTTTATCTCCTTAAGTTCATCATCTATATCTATCTTCTCTTCATCCTTTTCTTCCAAACTTCCATATGGCCTTTTTGTCATTACTATTGTTCTTTTCTTTTCCTTAACAGATGATTTGTTTTCCAGTTTTGCAGGTTGAAGGGGAACAGAGGCAGCAGCAGAGCTTCTAGTAGTCCTTGAAGTGGAGGATGATTCCACCAGAGCATCTTCTTGTTTCTTATCCTATTTCTCCTTTTCAGCCTTTTCAATTCTTTCTCTGTTTTGTTTCATTGCTTCCTTGGTTAGGCCAATGCTTTCAACATACATTTTAACCTACCTCTGAACTTTTCTCTTGGTCTCTAGTTTCCTGAGCTCGACATGCAATTTTAGACTTAGCTCCTTATACGTTCCAAACCTTTCAACAGAGGTGTCTTTTGATTTGCTTAGGAGATGTTGTGCATACATGTCCAAGATCTTCTCATCAACCTCATAGCCCATAGGCATAATCCATATAGTTCTAGGTTTCACAGCCTCCATTAGGCATTGATCAGTGTCTACCATGAAGCATATTTCATCCTTATATTTCTCAACTATTGAATTGGGGATTCTTTCCCTAGAATGCATCATATTCTAAATTTTTTTAAAGTAACCCCAGATTGCAGTCTTCTATGCACTTGAGTCTCCAATGCTAAGTAGATGATCTATTATTTGCCAAGCAATTGGTTTGTCATTTGTCCAATGCACACCTTGTACTCCAAGCACTTCATTCATGAAATAGAAAAACAAACATATAACTAGGGAACCATATTTGAAGGTGTTTGTCTTATCCTTTTTTATTTTGCTCAAATTTTCAATCAATTGGTTATGTAACAGCTCACATAGGTCATAATTTGCATTCTCCTTCAACATTTGATATGTTGCATATATGGCAGTTCCGGAGATAGAGTTCTCCCGGCTGGAGTGGTAAATCTTGTATCCAATCACCATAGAGGCAAATTTAACATCCGGTTCTATAATATCATTGATGGTCATTTCTGTTTTGTAATAAATACTCTACCCTAACACATCTGGTTACACTGTTTATGCATACAGTCGATCTTCACTTGCTTCACAAATCATCAAATCTACTTCTTTTCTTCCAGAAATCCTTTCAAATATTCTGTAGTAACCCAAATTATCTTTTCACATCGTGCCAGATTCAAGTACCTACTTAGTGGCTAGGGGAATTTGATTTTCAATGCAGCTCCCCTTGAGCCAAAGCTCCTGACTCAATTCTTGGAGGAATTATCAGCACCAGATTCTGGTGCAAACCTATTGTCAACATTCATTTTACCTTTCTTCACCCATGTCTTGTTCATTTCATTATGGACTTCATTCACATCAACTTTGCCTATCTTTGTCTTGTCTTGGCTCATCTAGTTTTCTATTTGCCAAACCTCTTCTTTCATTATTCCTGCTTCTGCAAAATCTTGCAATATGACCGAATTGATTACAATTGAAACACATAACATTTCTTTGCCCACTTGATTGAATTCCCCTTGATCTGCACTAATTAGACATATGTCCAAATCTATTGCATGCAAATCATTTACCATTGAAACAATTCCCTTTTCCTCTATTGTTAGAGTTATTGTTAGAGTTATTTATTATCATACTTATGTATTCATTGTATTTATGACCATACCTCTTACAATTGAAACATTGACCAAAGAAGAATGGACCACTTTGATTTACTTAGCCTTGCACTGAGTAGCTTTATGACCAAATTTACTATAATTGAAACAATTTCCATTAAAAGATAGATACCTTTGAGCATTAGGTTGTCTTACCGAAGGTCTTCTAGGTCTATTTCTCCTATTCCTTGATTGAAAATTTCTTTGTCCGGATCCAGAACTTTCACCTTTCTCATACCCAAGACCATGCTTATCATCAGCCTTCTTCTGACTCTCAAGCATTGCTTCAAGTTTAGCTGAGCTTATCTGGAATTTCTCCTTGTATTCATTTGCAATTTTTAAGTCATGTCTAAGAATGACAATTTGCCTTTCAAGTTCTCTCTTATTGTCTCTACTTTCTTGTAGATCAGACTCTAGATGGCCAGTTGTTATGTCCAATCTACAGTATCTTTAGTTCTTTCTTTTATAGTTTGATTCAGGTCTTCTTCAGTCTTCTTCCTTTCCTCAATTTCTTTGGTTAGCCTCATTACCCAGATTTCATCTCATGTTTTAGAATAGAAACTTCTTTTGTCAGCTTCTCACATTCCTTTGTATTCTCTTCCAAAGCCTTATTCATGTCATTTTCTTCAGTAAGATTAACTAGCTGATGAAGTAGTTCCTTTTTTTTTCCATTGATTTCTTTAATTTATCTTTTAGCAAGTCAATGCAATCATCAACATCCTTAAGGTTCACTTTCAGGTCATCTATTTCTGCTTTGGACCGGTCAAGATCTTCTAAAGCTAAATGAAGTTGTTCTCTGTGTGAACCCATGAAAACTCCTTCCCAGATCTTCCTTAAGCTGTTAGACTTCTTTGAAGGAACTTGGCTCTGATACCAATTGTTGGAATTAGGGTAGACAACTGAGAAGGGGGGGTGAATTAGTTGTCACAAAACTTTAATACTTGATAGAGTTAATTCTTCTTTGCCACCTAATAATAGATTAATGATTTAACCATGAAAAGTAAGAATCAATAACACATGAGAAGAAGCATAATAACACACTTGACACCAAGATTTTTAACGTGGAAACCCGATTAAGGGAAAAACCATGGTGGGGGTTAACCCACCAAGATTATACTCTGTTAAAAGTATTACAAATGGGAAGGGACATGCCTTCAGGCTCACTGACCAGAGCTCACTTCTCAAAAAAGGCTCACTGCCTACAAGAATGATTACAGATTGTTTGAACTAATGAATAGCATCTGCCAATGTAGGAATTCAATTCCGGTTAAGCACTGAATACTAATCTTACACAATTCATCTTTACTCTGCCCTATTTATTGCTCTACCATAATCTAAACCTTAGATCTCTTCTCTTTCGCACTTCTATCTGCCCTTTTCGCAGTTACTCCATATTCTCATCATCACCACTCACAAATACACTTGAATCCAGCGGCTATATATATCCGCCTCAAGAAATTTAATCATCTTTCTGTCGGCCTTATGAAAAACTTAACAAACAATACAAGTACTCTGTTCTATCAGCTGAATCCATACACCAATATTGATGCGTACCAAAAATAACACTTGCAGGTCACATACATGTTGGCCACTAACATTATATCCCATACGCAACTCACCAAAACACTTTTACTAGATCTGCACAAGGATCTAACACAAGTCGCCTTGTTCTTCACTAAATTGTTGTCATATTAGGACCTGGTACTCAGATGCTCATAACTTTTAATCCATTTGACACTAGAGGCTAAATTCTTGGATTTAGATTATCCTGACATTCCTCTACACTCCCTCAGATTTGCAACACACAATGATTAACTAGAGAGATCCGCTGATCAAAATATTGAACTCTCCCATATACCCTGTTGTTGTCTATCCAAACTTGACAAATCTTGGAACTAACTTTTGGTATGATCTGATACTACACTACGGATGTGTGGAATGGACTTAGTTGCCATCAATGACAACACATGACATGCCTTGCAGTGTCTCTTGCCAACACCCTTATGGAAATTTACTAACAATTTTAGGAGTACTTAATTACATAGGATTTACAAGGTTAATGGCACCTTAATCCTAACATTCTCCCACTTGGCATCATACATTGTAAATTCATCCATAGGAAAACATAAATTAACTAATCACTAGGAACAAGGTCTATGGCCTCCCTTTACCATGTAAACTTCATTGTGCTCACATGTTTAGTAAGTGAAACTACAACATTCTCCTAAGTGTCAATATTCTTCAACTCAATCTGTCCATTAACAATCAATTCATGAACAAAGTGGTACTGGACATCCACATGCTTTATCCATGCATGATACATAGGATTCTTGGCCAAACATATAACACTCTGGCTATCACAGCCAATCTGAATAGTCCTCCAATCAAAACCAATACTTGCACACAATCTCTATAACCAAATTGTCTCCTTAGAGACATGAGTAGCTACCATCTACTCTACTTCAGTGGTTGACAATGCAACTATATGTTGCCTCTTACTCATCCAACTCACTACTCGAAACAAAGTAAATACATACCCACTTGTGTACCTTCGACTGTCAAAGTCACCAGCCCAATCTACATCAACATAACCATGTATCTCCAATGTCTTTTCCACATTATTAGTACCAAATAAACCAAACAATTATCAAAAGTACCAGCCAAATATCTAAACACCCGCTTTGCGTAATTCTAATGTTGTCTACTAGGGTTAGATATAAACCTGCTCAAAACTCCCACTACTTGGGCAATATATGGTCTAGTGCAAATCATTGCATACATCAAACTTCCTACAACACTAGCATATGGAACCTTAGACATATCCTCTAAATCATCTTCATTCTTAGGACACATATCTAATGAAAGCTTAGTACCAATCGGCAAAGGAATTCTAACTAGATTGTAATCCTGCATAATAAATTTGTTTAGAATAGTATCAACATACTTACTCTATGATAACCAAAGATTTTTGTTTACCCAATCTCTTTTGATCTCCATCCCCAAAATATACTTGGTTGATCCTAGATCCTTCATCTCAAATGCACCTGAAAGCTGGGCTTTGAGCTCACTGATCATACCCTTAGTGTTACTAAAAATAACATAACATCCACATACAAGGCAATAATCAGTATATGATCATCAATACATTGAATGTAAATACAGTTATCCTCTTCACTTCTAACAAAACCCAATTTCAAAACAAAAGAGTCAAACTTCTGATATCAAATTCGGGGAGATTATTTTAAACCATAAAGAGACCACTTTAATCTGCATACCCAGTGTTCTTTCCCTTTTACCTCAAACCTTGTAGGTTGTTGCATGTAAATTTCCTCTTCCAAGTTTTCGTGCAAAAAACTTGTTTTAACATCCATTTGCTCAATCTCAAAGTCATAGCAGCAGCAATAGATAACAAAGATCTAATTGAGGATAATTTAGCAATAGGAGAGAATATTTCACCAAAATCAACTCCCTCTCTCTGGGAGTAGCCCTTGGCCACTAGTTTGGCCTTGTACTTCTCCCATGAATCGTCTACTCCAAACTTTTTCTTGAAGACCCACTTAATTTCGATGGCCTTTCTACCTTTCAGTAAACGCACAAGATCCCATGTGTCACACGAGTCTAATGCCATCATCTCCTCCAAAATGGCATGTTGCCAAGAATCACTATCAACTAAATCTACAGTCTCCTTATAAGATCTAGGTCCGTCGTTAGTACTTAATAAAGCAAATTAAGAACAAAAATCTAGTGGGCTATAACTGGCAACTGGATTATGTTGTCTTGTGGATCTTCTAGGAATAGACATAAGGGGATCTTCTTGTTCTTGAGCTTACTCAACTTCTTCTTGGTTATCTTCTCCAACCTCTTCAGTTTTCTCAGTAACCTCACCTAAACCCTCTTCTTCTTCATCTTCATCCTCCTCATCCTCAAATCCATCTCTCTGATCTTCTGGAGGTGCATCTTCTAGCTTAGTCTCAAAGTACACTCTCCTTTCCTTATTTTTTATCTTGGCTATTTAGAATGTGAAATAATGCTGAGTTCCCTAAAAATGATATCTCTAGAGTAGATAATATTATGGGTTAGTGGATTCCAAAGCTTATAACATTTAACATTACCACCATATCCAATGAAAATGCACTTTTCAGCTTTTGGGTCCAACTTAAATCATTTTTCTTTAGGCACATGAACATAAGCCTCACATCCAAATACCCTTAAATATGAAACAAAAGGTTTCTTACCTGTCCACACTTCATAAAGTGTTATTTCAAGAGCCTTGCAAAGATATTTGTTCAACAAGTAACAAGCAGTACTCACAGCTTCTGCCCAAAAGCATCTATTCAACTATGAACCACTTAGCATACTTCTAACTCTTTCCATGATTGTCTAATTCATCCTTTCTGCCACTCCATTCTTGTGGAGTATATGGAATAGTCTTATGTCTAAAAATTTGTACATGCTTGCAGAATTCATCACAAAGTCTCCAAAACAGTATTCGCCTCCATTGCCAAATCTCAAAACATTTATTTTACAATCTAATTGCTTTTCAACTAAGGCTTTAAATTCCTTAAACTTATTGAATACTTTAGATTGATGTCACATAAAATAAATCCAAGTAAATCTTGAGACATCATCAATGAAGGAAAAAAAGTATCTAGATTTTCTAATTGATTCAACATCCACAGGACCAAATGCATCTGAATGAATAAGTTCCAATTTATTCTTAGATTTATATCTGCCTGAATGAAATGGATTTCAATTATGTTTTCCAAACACACAATGTTCACAGAAAGTAACTCTCATTAGAATTAGATAAATTGTTTAATGATTTTTTATTCAAAATGGTTTTTAAACCAGTTTCACTTATGTGGCCCAATCTGCAGCGCCACAACATACAAGTATTTTCAAGTTTTTTAGTTACATTGGTAGAGTTATAAACACTAGTGGATTCTAGCTTAAACAAATTCCCCTTCCTTTTCCTTCTTGATATCACTAAATCCCTCTTACTAATTTGCAACCATGCGTATCAAATGTTACATGCATTCCAACATCATTCAATTTAAATAAACCAAAATCAAATTCCTAGCTAAACCTAGAATATGCAAAGCACCAAGGAGGTTTTTCATCCTTCCATCACTAAAACACAACTATACCTTTCCCTGACCAATGATAGGATATAAACTGTTGTCACCAAGGTATACTTCACCTCCATCATACTCGTATGTGGAAAACCATTCTCTATGAGGAGTCATATGATAGGAGCAACCTAGGTCAATCAACAACTATTTGTTAGACATAACACTGCAAGAAGAAATCAAAGCATCATCACCTAAATCTAAGGACTTCTCTATGGGGGAATCAAATTGCTTCTTTTTATTCCAGCATTCCTTCTTCACATGTCCCCTCTTTCTGCAGTTCCAACACTTCACTCTGTTCTTTTTCCCAGGAGTCTTAGATCTACCCTTAGAACTATCCTTGGGTCCCTTCTGATCTCCCTTTTGTCCTCTTTCCCTAGACCTTCCCCTGACATGGAGTGCATCCTTTGAACTATCCATAGCCTTTATTTCTCATTTCCTGTGCCAACAGAGTTGCAACGAGACCATCCAATTTCAGATCTTTGAGATTAGCACTAATAGAAAGGATAAAATTTTCCCATGACTTGGGAAAAGAACAAAGTAACATAATACATTTATCTTCTTCATCTATCTTAACATCACCAAAAGCCAACTGACTCAAAATCAAATTAAATGTATTCAAATGCTCTGCTATTGAATCACCCTCCTTCATTTTAAGTGAAAATAACTTTCTTTTCAGATAAAGTTTGTTTACCAGACTTTTAGCTTGGTAGATCTTACCTGATTGTTTCCTAATGCAAATGCAGTCTTTTCTTCAGACACATTCAGTAGGATAAAATCTACAAGACACAATTGGATTGTACCCCGTGTCTTTTTGTCCATCTTGTCCCACTCATCTTGACTGATTGCATCAGGTTTCTTTTCTTTTGTTGCAACCAACCATTGATCTCTTTCTTCAATTAGATCCTCTATTTTCAACTTCCACAACTCATAACCTGTTCCATTGAATTTTTTGATGTCCAATTGGGATGAGGATGCATTCATGGCTTCTACATAAAATCTGCAAAACAAAGTCAACCAGAACTCCCACTACAACTCAAAAAACCTTCACACTTCCACCTAAGACACAGAACTAGCCACACTCTGATACCAAATGTTAGAAATGAAGGTGAACAACTATAGAATGGAAATCTAATTTAAACTTTTATAAATCCAATGCAGAACCAAATCGAGATTATAGGAAATCAAATCAATGATACAAAGAAATAAAGGAACAGAAAAATTGAACACATAACATAGTGTTTACGTGGAGAAACCCTTTTGGGAAAAAAACTCCACATGTAAGAAGAGATGCACCAGTTTGTATTAACTTCAATACAGTTTACAGTACATCACTAACAACCTCCTCTT